>JARDYJ010000009.1:11182555-12420055 GCA_029215755.1 Spea hammondii
ATGGGCAGATGTGTGTAAGGGCAGTGTATGTGTATATGCGTGTTAATGGGCAGGTGGTTGTAAAGGCAGTATGTATGGGCAGTCCTGTGTAAGGGCAGTGTATGTGTGTTTATGGGCAGGTATGTGTAAAGGCAGCGTGTATGCGCAGGTGTGTGTAAGGGCAGTGTGTGTGTATGTGTATTTATGGGCAGGTATGTGTAAAGGCAGCATGTATGGGCAGGTGTTTGTATATGCGTGTTAATAGGCAGGCTTGTGTATGGGCAGGTGTGTGTAAGGGCAGTGTAAATAAAATAACATCTGTAAAAAAGTAGCTGGGGGCACAATTTTCCATTCTTGCCTCGGGTGCAAAAGAAGCTAGCTACGGCTCTGTGCAAGACCCAGCCGCTCATGCCAACAGACACGTAAACTGAAAGAAACCATGTAGAAACAATATAGTTTTAAGTCTAAATATATTCATGGTTCTAAAAAGTACGGTAATTCAAAATTTTAAAACTGTATTATCATCCCAGCAACCAATGAAATCAGAAGGACCTTTTAACCTTTCAACCAACATTATTTTCACAATAACAAGCCATCTATCAAGCTTGTTGAACTCGAGTCATTAGTGAACCAAAGGTACCTAAGAATAATGCTTGATTACATCTTAAAAACCTGGCACAATTATTGCCATTGACGAGAAAATTTAAATCTGTCTTATAAACAATCATGTCTCTTATTACACTTCATTCCCTCTTCTTGCAACACTTAATTGCATTCCAATTGCACACACAACAGGACAGGCTCTGTCACACCAACACCCATACACAAACACACACCAGGACAGGCTCTGCCACACCGACACCCACACACCCACACACACCAGGACAGGCTCTGCCACACCGACACACACACATACACACACACACCAGGACAGGCTCTGCCACACTGACACCCAATCACACACACAACAGGACAGGCTCTGCCACACTGACACCCAATCACAAACACCAGGACAGGCTTTGCTACACTGACACCCGCATCCGGAGGGTTTCCACAGATGGTTTCACTCAGCCTGCCTGTGGCATCTTTGCCCCCATAACAGCCTGCCTGTGGCAACTTTGCCACCAAAACAGCCTGCCTGTGGCAACTTTGCCACCAAAACAGCCTGCCTGTGGCAACTTTCTCACCAAAACAGCCTGCCTGTGGCAACTTTGCCACCAAAAAAGCCTGCCTGTGGCAACTTTGCCACCAAAACAGCCTGCCTGTGGCAACTTTGCCACCAAAACAGCCTGCCTGTGGCAACTTTGCCACCAAAAAAGCCTGCCTGTGGCAACTTTGTCACCAAAACAGCCTGCCTGTGGCAACTTTGCCACCAAAACAGCCTGCTTGTGGCAACTTTGCCACCATAACAGCCTGCCTGTGGCATCTTTGCCCCCCCTTACACATCCATGCTATCACACACACATATTCATTCAATTGTTCACAAATATTTATTCACTAATTCACAGATAATCATTCACTCATTCAGATATTCATTCATACATTGATACTCATTAATTCCCTCATTCAGATACTCATTAATTCCCTCATTCAGATACTGATTTGCATATACTCATTCACAAACATTCATTCACTCACAGATACTCATTAATTCACTCTTTCATTCAATCTCACATACACCATACAGCCTCCCTCACTTCATACACCATCTCAGACTTCCGCGGATCTGCACAGGGGAAGCAGACGCACAGCAGGGTCATGTGATGTACGTCACGTACGTCACATGGCTCTGTTGGATTCCTGCGTCCCCCTGGCCGTGGAAGGGACGCTGCTCGCGCGCGTCTGCCGGTAAGTAGCGGGCCCGGTCGTAGTTGCTGCAGGCTTAAGGGGCAGGTGCCCTTTTTGCCCTACGTTAAGGACGACTGCATAGGCCCAGTCAGTCCGGTCCTGACTGGGCCTATTTTAAGGTAGGGGCCTGGAGCTGCAGCTCCATTAGCCCCTAAGTCAATTCGGCCCTGGCTGGCCCGGCCGCGGCCCTGCTCCGGCCCGGCCCACCGGGCGAATGCCCGGTGTGCCCGATGGCCAGTCCGGGCCTGTCGGTGTGTCTGTGTGTGTGTACGAGTGTGTTATTGTGTGTGCCTGGATAAGTTAGTGTGTGAATATTTGTCTTTCTCTGGGTATGTTAGCATGTGAACATGTGTCTTTGGTTATGTTTGTGTGTGTGTGTCTGGGAATGTTTGTGTGTGGGGGATATGTTAGTATATGAAGGTATTTTAGTGTGTAAACATGTGTCTTTGGATATGTTAGCATGTGTGTCTGGGTATGTTAGTGAAAGTGTGTGTTTGTGTAAGTGTGTGGGGGGCATGTTAGTGTGTGAACATGTGTCTTTGTTTACATAAGTGTGTGTGTGTCTGGGTATGTTAGTGTGTGAACATGTGTCTTTGGGTATGTTAGTGTGTGAACATCTGTCTTTGAGTATGTTAGTTTGTGTGTCTGGTATGTTAGTGTGTAAACATGCATCTTTGACTATGTTATGTATGTGTATGTGGGTATTTCAATGTGTGAATATGTGTCTTTGTTCTGGTATATTAGCATGTGGGCCTGGGTATGTTTGTGTCTGGGTATGTTAGTGTGCATGTCTGGGTATGTTTGTAAAGGTGTATAACTGGGTACGTCAGTAGGTATGTGTCTAGGTTTGTGTGTGTATGGGGGGGGATTTTAGCGTGTGAACATGCGTCTTTGGCTATGTTATGTGTGTTTTTGGGTATGTTAGTATGTGCATGTCTGTTAGTGTGTGTTTCTGATTGTGTTAGTTTGAGTGGGTTTTGAGTGGTGTTAAATGCCGTGGTCTGATTATTCTTGCCACTGATTGGCAAAAAAGCGCACCCTTTAAAATCAGTGGGGGCATTTTCTGCACATGTGTACAGCAGGCTGGCCATTGGGCGGAAAAGCCAAAGGCATGTTAAACATTTAAGCTTGTGGACAACTGCATGCAGTTTACTATGCATATTTAGTCATAGAGCAGAAGAAAATCCTAGTGCTAGCCCCGGCAACATAAATCTTGATACACATGGACCTATCATATATCATATCATTACACATTATTAATTATTATGTAAAGTTGTGGCCAAGTCACACACAACACTCTTCTTAACAAGATGCCAACATTTCCTTAAGTGAGTGCATGTGAAAACAGAAGACAATAGATCTGACACAGAGATTAATCTTTATTTAAACTTGTAACAACAACACAATTGTATCACTCAGCATTCAGTTAAAATAATAATCATGAGAATGTAAAATACTCCTTTTTAAGATGCAACTTCCTCTAGAAAAATACCTTAGTTAACTTTCCTCATTCTGGCTCACTTAGTTTTCATTAGAAAATATTTGTTGAATCACACAAAATGGTTTATATGCTACAATAACATTCTGCAACGTCTTTAGAGAAATACCTTAGTTAACTTTCCGCATTCTGGCTCACTTAGTTTTCATTGGAAAAAATTTGGCTTAAGGCGATTGGTTAAATCACAGAATTTATCTTCTTGAAATAATATTTGTAACTCTAACTGTAGATGCCAGAGAACCTTATCTATCTAGGTTTCTCACACTACCCCATGTTCACACGTTATACTGTTATCCCATAAGGGTTTCAGACTAGCTACTTATAGTTTCATATAAAATATACAGGTATATGACCTGAATAATACTACCCAGTGTTTTTCCACAGTGTAACTCCTAGTACGACCAATATTCAATGGAAGTATTTACATTAATGTTGAATCAGGACTTTTGAATCAGGCAACATTTCTACTATGGCATAAACTTGGGTTGGCCTAGACGCATGAGACCAACCAGGTTAGGCCACTATGTAACAGATGTTCTAGCTAAAGAGGGAAACGGGTTGAGCCAAGTAATCACACATTAACTATGCTTTATGTAAAGATAACTCAGATGATTTTGCAGGAGAAGCTTGCATGGATCAACTCTTCATAATGCATGAGCACCAAAAATGTAAGCGGCCTTGCGTATCCAGATGTGAGCCACACCTACATCATTAGATGGATGCTAGTCTTAAAGTGCCAGAGCTGCCTCTTCATCACCAGTTTATTAAGAATAATATGGTCTTCACAAGATGATTTTTTCGTTTGACCAATTCCTTTCCTACATTGCTCAAATATTTTCCATTAAAAGATCATTTTAACTTTAATTATCTAAATTATTATATAATTTATATTATCTATAATTATTTTATTATTTATTATAATTATAATGATTAATTATTATTTATTGGTTGTATTGTACATTTTTCTTTAGCTCAAGCTAATTTACAATCTAGAAGGTGTTAGGGAATATTACACAGATGTTAAGTGCCATTTCTTGGGATAGCCATGTGAGTATAACCCAGTGTAAATACTAGATTAATGAATAATATAATAATATATATTATATATAATAATATTGTTGGACATAAGAGGTAGGTGGGAGGAAAGGAGTTAATCTGTTGATAGGCTTTCCTAAAGGCTTTTAAGGGTTTTCTAAAGACCAAAGGCACACGAGAGTCTAATAGCCCATGTTATTTCACATGATTTTTGTTGTTAAGATCTGTTCAGATTTCTAGTTATATAGTAGCTGATGATGAGAGGTGCCTTATCGAGTGCAGCTTATGCTTAGGTATACCATATTGCAAAGCAAATCACTGGTCACTCCATTGGCTAGTGCACCATTGTGTTATGTGGGCAAACATTCTCATTGACACTTTGAATAGTAAAGTATCTACAACATATAGCTGACCAAGACAGCATGTGGTTTATCAAGAGTGCAAAGCTGTAAGCAGCTTCTTATGCCTTGGATGAGCCTGCTCAGCCTATGGAGCACCCTGCCAGCTCCTAGTATTCTAGTGTTAAAACATAAACCTTGCTGTCATGGTTTTTAAACCTGTGTTCTTGAGCTATCTATTTTCTTAGGTGTACACCCCAAATGTATGTGTTTCCGTTGTGCTCTTTCACTCAGGACTACCTATGGTAATGGAGCAGATTGCAAGGGGTTAAGACTGGTAAAGAGGGTGATACTTACTTGAATACTTTTAATTTATAAGAACTGCACCTTTGTTAAAGCCAGGAGGGCTGAGCAGGGTTGACACTGCTTTGCGTTACTGCACACCTTATCTCTGGTCAATATTGACATAATGGGCCTTTGCTGAGATTTTTATGTTTCATCAAGCTTGTAACTTTGATATGTAATAGCGCTTATGAATGTCCCATAAGACATTTTCACTAGACATTGCTCTAAGTGTATATACTTCTAAGGCAAAGTAATGCCATGTTTTCATTTACGTTTGTTTTCTTCCATGCTATGTCCAATTCATTAAGTGAGTTTATTCAATATGCATTCAACGGTATACATAATCAGTATAATACCTGAAGCATTTGGGGATCAGAACAGTTAACTAAGAGGGCTTTGACAGGTCTGAGAATCATATCTGGGTAAAGCTCTGGCAGTTACTGAAGACCTCAACACCAATGTTGGCTCTGATTCCAAATGCTGGTCAATACAGATAGTAATTTAACTGGCTAAACATAAATAGCAGCTTTGCACTACTTGGATAACAACTGTTGTATCATTGAAATGCAGTTTTTTTCATTTAATTATATTCTTGGCCTCCTCAAGTGTCACAAAAATTACATTTTGGGGCACATAAAAAAAATGGAGGCCTGTTATTATTTTCAAATGGGCTACAGCTGATCCTTTGGCCTTATATGAGAAAAAAATGTAAATGTATATGTCACTGAAAAACAGTGTGTTTTTATAATTATTTTAAAAAAAATGTGTAAGGGGTTAGAATTATATTGCCCAAACATCCATCAAAAGCAGAGACAGATTTCCTTATGATTCCATAACGAGGGTTGCATTGGAATGCTACTCTCAGCCCATGTCAGGTAATAACATGATCAATATTTTATATTGAGTTGAAACATTTGTCTCCTTGCCCCTAAAGACATAATCTCAATCTTTTATTACTGCCTATACTTTCTGTGAGTAACTTAGTGACAAATATGTTTTTTATTACATATGGACACTTAAGAATTCAATATTTTGTAAAAAAAAATAACATTAGGATCTTTTAAAATGTTTCAACAAGGACAATGTTCACATTATTTTCTTGATGTGAATAATCTTATCATAAGCAACTCAATTAAAGATGAATTTTGGCTCACTCTTAACTTATTCTCTTGTCACACTCAAAGATGTTGTGTGTCATCTAATGGGTGAAAATAGGGTCTGAGCCAATCTCAACAATGGTTACATTACTGACGTAGATTAAAATACTGAATTTGTTAACTGATAAAGAAATTCAAACATATGGCTCATGCTTTGGACTGTGAGTTGGCTTGTTCTGATATCACAATATTGGCATGAAACACAAGCAAAATGTCCATGCACATTAGAAGTGGTGACTAATATAGCAAGACAGATTCTAATTAACAGAAGGAAATTGAATTTCATATTTAAATTGTGAAGTCTGAATTATTAAATACTGCAGGATCAAGAAAATCTGAAAAATTAACTTTAATTAAAATATTCCACAAAAGTTATGACCCAATTAACTAGTAATTGGGAACAAACATAAAGATATGAGCAAAATGATGTGGAGAACAAATGTGCAGCCCCATGCAAATAGTGTTTGACACCAAGCTTTAACCCCTTAATGACATGTACGGGCTCAAAATGCATTGTTTTCAATGGGTTTAGGGACCGCCCATTGTCCTTAAGGGGTTAATTCTCTGTCTAAAACCCAAAAACATCTTATGAAAATTCTAATTAATGCAGATGCCATCAGATGGTGATTTTGAGAACGCCACATGCACAGATTTTGGAGATTTCAATCCAAATGTCACTTTCATTAGATTGTATTAATCCAATATGATTGAGCCCTCTAATTGTATTGTGACAAATAATGTCTACTTTTTAGACAAAAAGCAATCCCGCTCCAAATGTATGCAAAAGGAACATTCAGGGGTTACAAAAAGAATGGTTTAGAAAATTAAGTAAACCTGCTACTACAAGGGTAACTTTCAGGTTTTAAGGTTAATTAATCTTTTTGTTCTTTCAAAAGATTAATCATTTATCCCTACCCCACTTTTTTGAGTGCATACATGGGTAAATTATTATTTGCATGTAAATTGGCCATTTTTTAAAGGTGAAGTATTACACAATTATTATACTGTGAAACTCCACCCAGTGAAACCACTTATCTCCATACCGGTCTGCTGCGCCATCAGCCAACCAAGAGGGCCAGCTCCACCAACTCTCTCTCCCGCTTGACTCTTAGGATCCACTCTCTGAAGGAGAGAGGGGATGGTTCGCTGCTGTCAAAAGGTGACAGGTTACACAATTTTTATACTGTAAAACTAGGATGGTAGTATGTTGTAGGAGGAGACACTCTGATGGTTTCTTATCTGTGAACATACTGTATATATATAAACTTTATGTGGACAAAATTATTGAGTATTGGGACACTTGACAATTACACCAACAGGGACTTTTATGACATTCCATTCTAAATACATAGACATTAATATGTAGTTACCCCCCCTTGCAGCTATAACAGCTTCCATCTTTCTGGGAAGGCTTTCCACAAAGTTTTGGAGTGTTTGTGTGGGGATTTTCGACATTCATCCAGTTGAGCCGAAAAGGCCTAGCTCTCAATCTCTGTTCCAGTTCCTCCCAAAGATGTTTGATGGGGTTGAGGTCAGGTGCGTGCCAGTCAAGTTCTTCTACACCAAACTCATCCAACCATGTCTATATGGACCTTGTATTGTGCAAAGGGCATAGTCATGCTGGAACAGAAAAAGGCCTTCCCCCATCTGTCCCCACATAGTTGGAAGCATACATTTGCCTAAAATGTCTTTGTATGCTGTAGCATTAACAATACGCTTTACTGGAACTAAGGGGCCTAGCCCAAACCCTGAGAAGACAGCCATAGACCATTATCCTTCTTCCACCAAAGTTTTCAGTAGACACTATGCATTCCATCAGGTAGCGTTCTCCTGGCATTCACCATACTGAGATTCGTCCATCAGAATTCCAGATGGTGAAGATTGATTGATAACTCCAGTGAACACGTCTCCACTGCTCCAGAGTCCGGCGACGTTGAGCTTTACATCGCTCCTGACAATGTTTAATATTGCGCATAATAATCTTCGGCATGTGTGCAGCTGCTCAGCCATGGAAACACATTTCATGAAGCTCCTGACACACAGTGCTTGTGCTGATGTTGCTTCCATCATCATCACAGTTGCAATTTGGTGTACTGAGTGTAGTGAGTGATTCTACAGAGGAAAGACAATTTTTATGCACTACGCTCTTCAGCACTGCCGTGCTCTGCGAATGTGCATTGTTTACCACTTAGTGGCTACTAGTAGACATCTCAACTTCACAATAATAGCACTTCTAGCAGGGCAGACTTGTGGCAAAGGTGGCATTCTATGGCTCTGCCATGTTTAAAGTCACTGAGCTCTTTAGTACCATTCATTCTACTGCCAATGTCTGTCTATGGAGATGTCTACCTATGTGCTTGATTTTATACACTTGTTAGCATTGACTGTGGCTAAGTGTTACCATCTTCTACATAGATACGACTGTTTAAATGTTTATGGTATACAGTGCTTGATGAAAAAAATACAAAAGATTGTAATATAAAAAGTCGACAAATGTAGTCTGTGCCTTATCTTTCATGTTTTATCTTAGAGTCTCTTATCACACCCTTATCAAATAAGCAAGCATCAAGCAGCAGGGAAGATGTTAATGCACACATAACAAATGCTTTGTATTTTATAGGCCTCATAGAATAAGTCATGTTTATGTTTAGGGCTGGTTAGATTTAGATTTTAAGATTTTTTTATTGCCGCCTTGGACAAACTCTACATGGTTTTCAGCCCATGGGGCTACTTGGAAAAAAAATAAAAAGGAGATACTTTAGGTCTCCTGGACCATTAAGGCGCAGTCCCATGGTGTCGGATCTAATTATTTTTCTCTACTAATCATACAGAAACATTTTCATGTTGAATAGAATGGATTTTCTCATTTTTAATATTTTATTTTTATCGTACCTTTACTTCATGTTGACATAGAACTAGACAAAGATATCAATAAAATATTTAAAACCTTTGGTCAAAACCATATGTTAATTTACTTTAAATAATGTAAAGTACTTTAAATAATTTAAGTGAGTGTTTTGCTGGCAGACAAAAACATTTTGTTTTCTCAAGCATTGCTTGTTCCTACTTTTTGTTTGCTAGGATAAGGACATTTTCACCAATTACTAATTACAGCTTTAGATGACTGGCATCAGGCCCAGACTTGTCATCTGCACACCAGGCAAATGCCCGTTGCGCTGCTTGCCAACATCACCACATTTTCACTGGAGAGGCAGATTGGGTGCTGGAGCGTTCAGCTAGTGGCTGGATATACCAGGCTGCATGCTAGGTAAACAGAAAAAAGCATAGGGCCGGGTTTATCCATCTGTCGGAAACACTGATGTCTTGTCAGGGTCCGCAACTCCGGACCCGACAAAGCTACTCACCCAAGTACCCAATGCCCTCCCGGAACGATTCACGGGCGACCGTAAAAGGTACCGAACTTTCATTACTTCCTGCCAAATACTTTTTAATCTAAAGCCCAGAACCTACACCTCCGACTATATAATGGTCCATACCGTCATTTCTCTCCTCTCTGACGAGCCTCAACAATGGGCTCATCATCTCCTCCACAGTAGCAGTCCGTTACTGGACTCATGGGCCTCTTTCCGTCAGGCTCTGGATTCTATGTACGACGATCCCTTCAGAACCTCCTCGGCTACTACCTCTCTGAGAGCCCTCAAGCAGGGTAGACGTCCCATTGAGGAGTACATTACCGATTTCAGACGCTTGGCTCTTGACTCCTCGTGGAATGAGCCAGCCCTCCACGACCAATTTTGCTGGGGCCTCTTGGAACTAGTTAAAGACAAACTTACTCGCACTTCCATCCCTTCTGGTCTAGAGGATTTCATCACGTTATCTACCCAGATTGATCGTCGTCTCCGAGAGAGAAGACTTGAGCGTCAATCCTCACCCTCTGTTTGGTCACCTGCCTCACCTTCCACTTCAAACACCTCGCTTCCACCCGAGGAACCTATGGAAATAGGCATCGTCCGTGGGCCCTTGTCTCCAGCCGAACGAGAACGACGTAGATCATTGGGGCTCTGCTTATATTGCGGCAGAGCTGGCCATTCCTTCCAGGACTGCAGAACACGTGCCTGTTTCCGTAAGGGTAAGGAATCTATCCTCCATCTGCAAGTATCTACTGGAGAAATGTCTAGTTTTGCAGCTCACCTTTCTCTCTCTGTATCCTTACAGTGGAGTAGCGGTTCCGTCAACCTCTCTGCTATGGTGGACTCCGGGGCTAGTGGCAACTTTCTAGATTTTGATTTGGCACGGTCACTTTCCATCCCCACTCGTCGTAAGAAGAACCCTATGGCCATACAGCTGTTGACGGTAGCCCTCTGAAGACTGGGCCCATCATACGAGAGACCACTACTCTGCTACTTAAAATTGGGGATGGACATTTGGAGAACATTTGATTTGACATTATGAACTCCCCATTATCTCCGGTGATCCTGGGTCTTCCATGGCTGAGAACTCATAATCCCTCTATCAATTAGGAGACCGGGATTTTTCGTTTTGGATCCAACCACTGCACTCAAGGTTGTCTAAAGAAGACAACGTTATGTGTCTCTCTCCTGTCCGAATCATCCCAAGAAATACCTCCTCCTTATGCTCACTTTAAAGATGTTTTTGAGAAGAAGGGGGCAGACAAACTCCCTCCTTATCGATCCTATGATTGTCCAATTGAACTATACCCAGGATCTGCCATCCCTTTCAGTCGCATATACCCATTATCCGAACCTGAACTTCCAGCATTAAAAGACTATATTGACGAAAATCTCGCTAAAGGGTTTATTAGACCTTCTACCTCCCCAGGAAAAGAATTATGGTGTAGGAGAAAGAGAATTGTTGGCGATTAAATTAGCCCTGGAGGAGTGGCGTCATTTGCTGGAAGGAGCATTATACCCCATCACCGTGTTCTCCGACCACAAGAATTTAGAATATCTGCGCTCGGCCAAACGCCTTCAACCACGGTTGGCGAGGTGGGCCTTATTCTTCACACGGTTTCAACTTCATATTACCTACCGTCCGGGGTCCCGTAATACCAAGGCCAACTCGCTCTCCCGTATGTATGAAGTTCCCAGCATGAAAACTTCTGAAACAGATAACACCATTTTATCCCCATTTTATCCCCTTATAGTTTATTGCCATGACCCGCACCGTCTGGGACTCAGTCTGACAGTATTCTTCACGTAACCACTTACCAGAGGCCCCTGAACTACAATACCTGCACGGTCTCTACTATTAAAATGACCTTGTTTTTGTCCCTCCAGAGGTCCTGCAGGCTTTTCACGATACACCCATCGCCGGACACGGAGGTATCGTACAAACGTCAGACTTGATCCAGCGGTCTTTCTGGTGGCCTACACTGAAGGAAGACATGAAGGCTTTTGTGTCATCCTGCTCTACGTGCGCTTGAGCCAAAGAGATACCTAAGCGTCCCACAGGCCTCTTACAACCTCTTCTGTCCCATCTAAACCATGGACAAGCATATCGATGGATTTCATCACCGACCTCCCACCATCCAACCACTTCACTACGTTACTAGTGGTTGTTGATCGCTTTTCAAAAATGGCACACTTTATTCCCTATGGACATCTCCCATCCGCCTCCGAGACGGCTACGCTCTTCGTCCAGAACATATTTCGGTTACATGGCCTACCTGATGATATCATATCTGATCGGGGCTCGCAGTTTACCTTACGTTTTTGGAAGGCTTTTTGCCAACAACTCCAAATCCAGCGTTTCCTTTCCTCTGCCTTCCACCCTCAGAGCAATGGTCAGACAGAGCATACCAATCAAATGCTCGAACAATATCATCGGTGTTACACAGCCTACTTACAGGACGACTGGTCTCTTTTCTTACCGTTAGCAGAGTTCGCGTATAATAATCATATCCATCGCTCCATCAATATGTCACCGTTCTTCGCCAATTTTGGATATCACCCCACGATGCTACCTGGAGCCCCTATACCCAGTGTCGTCCCCTCGGTTTCTGAGCACGCCAATAGACTAATGAAAACTTTTTCCCTTCTTCATGAGACCCTGGTTACGGCCCAACGTTGTTACAAGAATTTTGCGGATCGTCATCACAGCGTTACGCCACTCTATCAAACTGGTGACAAGGTCTGGCTCTCTACTAGACACCTCAAACTCTCATGTCCTACTAAGAAACTTGGTCCCATGTACATTGGACCTTTTATTATTAGTCGTCTCATCTCCCCAGCAGCAGTAGAATTGAAGTTACCTGACTCCATGTCCATCCATCCAGTGTTCCATGTGTCTCTACTCAAACCGTGGAGAACTAACCCGTTTCCAGGTCGGCTTCCTAAACCACCTCCTCCAGTTCTGGTAGACAATGTCCCTGAATACGAGGTCAAGAAGATACTAGACTCAAGGTATCACCATAAAAAATTACAGTACCTTATCCGCTGAAGGGGTTATGCCCCGGATGAAGATTCCTGGGAGCCTGCCGACACCGTACATGCTCCAGAGCTTCTCACTTCTTTTCATAATCAACATCCTGATCGTCCAGGTCCTGAGAGAGTCCGGAGACCTCTCGTCGGGAGGAGGATCTGTCAGGGTCCGCAACTCCGGACCCAACGAAGCTACTCACCCGAGTACCTGATGCCCGCGGGTACTGAATCCCGCTACGCGTCCCCAGCTTCTTCCTCCTCTGCCCGCATGCCTGCCACTAGGCGCGCGCGCTCGCAACAAACTTTATGCGTCCCCGAATGGAGACGCTGGGGAACGCGCATGGATGACGTCACGGTTGGGGGCGAGGCTTCCCCCAGGCGGCAAGCTTTAAATCCAGCACTGTGCTTATCTATTGAGCTTCCCGTGCGTTTATTATATTCTCCCTGCGATTTCTGTGTACCGACCCTGGCTTGTCCTCGACTCTGCTGCCCTCCATTACCCGACCCTTTGGATACTAAACGGCGTTCCTGATATTTTTGGTTTCCTGACTCTGGCTTTGGATTTTTACCTCACTGCTCGCTATTATCCTTACCTCGGCTACGTTCCTGACCTCTGCTATTTCAATCTGCCCTATTTTAAGATGCATTTAGCTGTTAATCGCCTCCTGGGGTTACGTCCCTGCGTACCAGACTCCACCATTGAACCAGCCTCACATGCCTTAAGGTGAATGTCAGTCTGGCCGTGACTGGCATGCTGACTTTATAAAAATTGTTTAATGTACTTAAACAATTAAGTACCCATCACTTATCACACCCTTGATTCATCACAGCAGTGAAGTTCATATAGTGTGGAATGTGGAATCTAAACTCCTAGAAAAGGTTGCTTTTCTTCTAATGCTTACACCTTAGCAAACAGTCAACATAAAGGAACACACTGAACCTGATCCTTTGTGTAACCAAAGGCTGGGTGTTTCACACTGCATTCACATAATTACCGGTATATGTGCTATAGGGAAGTTTCTTTCTTTACCTATGTACTGTTGCATACCTTCATCTTCACTTAAAAGATATCTTATTTTATAGTGGTTAAAGTTCAGATCCCAGAAATATGCATCCTATCATATTGGCATTCTATAAGTATACCCATGCTAAGTGTTGTAATGTAAAATAACATATTAACACTTAGTCGTGAATTGGTCAGGTGCTTCTACCAAAAAAGACATGATCCCACTATTGATAATGGTGGCAATCAAATGGTCCTAATAATAGTCCATATGAGAAATAGGTAAAGGTATTTCGAATTCAGTTATCTTTATTCAAGACTGGAATTTACTATTGACAAAAAGCACCAACTGTGAAGTCAACTCAATTTCACCCTAAGAATCTGCCATTCTCCCTGAGATTGATGAGAGACATTCTGAGAGTCATTCTAATTCTGAGAGTTCCCAAGTATGGTGATGTTTAAATTCACTGACAATGCACTCTGGGCCAAACATAGGGTCACTAATGTCTGGGTGCAAAACATTTTTTGATGCCCCCCACTTCCCACAGTGCCAGTGTGATGCCCCCCAAACAACATTACACTAAATGTGTCAGTGACATCCGTCACTCTGATTTTGAAGAAGCAGCTAAGCAAGAGGGGCAAAGCCATAGCTAGCCTTTTTTGTGCCCGAGGCAAGAACAGAACATTGTGCCCCCCACTATATATACAGAGGTTATTTTGAGGAAAGTAGATAAATAAATAACAAGGAAATTTATGATAATAGAATTGCAGAGTTAAAAAAATTATAGTAAAACAAATTTCCCTAAACCCAGCAATGTATTCACATTTTGACACTGAGGGTATGTTCCACCAATTACCATCTAAGTAACTTCTGTATTAGCACTGGGTAGTTAGCATAGAACATAAATGTATCACTATTATGTATTAATTTTTTAATGCATATTTTTTTCATTTTTTGATGCCCCCCACTTCCCACAGTGCCAGTGTTGTTACCTTTGCCCCCCAAACAACATTACACTAAATGTGTCAGTGACATCCGTCACTGTGACTTTGAAGAAGCAGCTAAGCAAGAGGGGCAAAGCCATAGCTAGCTCTTTTTGTGCCCGAGGCAAGAGCAGAAAATTGTGCCCCCCACTATATATACAGAGGTTATTTTGAGGAAAGTAGATAAATAAATAACAAGGAAATCTATGATAATAGAACGGCAGAGTTAAAAAAAATTATAGTAAAACAAATTTCCCCAAACCCAGCAATGTATTCACATTTTGACACTGAGGGTATGTTCCACCAATTACCATCTAAGTAACTTCTGTATTAGTACTGGGTAGTTAGCATAGAACATAAATGTATCATTATTATGTATTCATTTTTGATGCATATTTTTTCAGTTTAGTGCACACAGCCTTGAAACATATAGATTGCATTCAGGCCCATTCCGAGGCAGGTCCACGGGGTGAATTCTGGGTGCTGGGCAAGTCCTGTAGATGCAACCTGGGTGCTGTGGTAAGTCCTATGAGGGCATTCTGGGTGCTAGGCAAGTGCAGCGGATGCATGAATACTAATGTGCATTTTTCACTTGATTCCACTTTGGTAGTTTTCTGTTTGTTTTTTTAATCTAACTTTGTTAACACCATAAAAATCTAATTTGTTGATCTGTGATGAATCAATGCTCATATTCTTTACTGTGAATTCTGATGGACCAACATTTCATTGTTTAATAGTTTTTTCTAGCCGGTCCTTTTATATGCTTAGAATAATGCATAATACAGTTACTTGGTGTAAAAACATGTAAAGCTTGAACCAATGTCCCAACACATAAAATTAAAAAGTGAAATTAATATACTGATGTGATGTTGAGAATTATGCTAGACCACCATCTGCCACATTATATCGTGATGGGAGCAGAGGCGTATCTACTGAAAATAGCGCCTATGGCAAGCACTGAAATTGTGCCCCTGTCCAAATAAAAACCCATTTACTAGCCCCTGCTGCCTATATATATATATATATATATATATATATATATATATATATATATTAGTCCCTGCTGCCGATAGCGGGTATAGATCAACACGCAAACCCAGATCAATTGAAATTCACTTGTGATCTCAGCACTGAAGGTATATATCAAATAAACAGAATCAGACATACAAGTCCTGTATTTGCAGGTATACAATAATAATATATGAAACGTAGCATCGCAGGTATAGATCAACTGAATAAGACATATTAACCCTGTATTTGCAGGTACACATAAATAATGTATGGAAACATAGCATAGCAGATATGGATCTACAGCATAACACAAAAACCCAGCTTTGCAGGTAAAGATCAATTGGAATTCACATAAAAACACGGCATTAAAGGTATATTTAAAACCCCCTAAATTACAGGCATAGATCACAGGTTGCACACCGCAAAGCCAGCCCTGGCGTCCACACTGCCGACATAGAACCTGGCCAGCACCCAGATTACACACATAAGATTTGCCATCTTTGTCCCCAAATAGCCCACCACAAGTCAACTTTGTCCCCAAACAGTCCGGCCAGTGCCATCTTTGTCCCATATACACCCTGCCTGTGCCATCTCGGTCCCCAAGGCTCAAACCTCCTGCTAGTGCCATCTTTGCCCTTCCACAATTATACATCTATGATACACAAACACTTTTACAGTCACTCACTAATTCACACTTTAATTCAGACAATTCATCCACACATTAACTCATGCTCGCCCTCATTCAGACAACTCATCCACACATTAACTCATGCTCTCTCTCATTCACTCAATGCATCCACACATTAATGCACTCTTTACTTATATCTACCCCCTCCCTCATCACTTTTTAACCCCCTCCCTCATCACTTTTTAACCCACCACCTCCCTTACCACTTTTTACCCCCTCCCTCCCTTACCATTTTTTACCCCCCTCCCTTACCACTTTTTACCCCCCTCCCTCCCTCCCTTACCACTTTTTACCCACCTCCCTTACCACTTTTTACCCCCCTCCCTCCCTCCCTTACCACTTTTTACCCCCCCTCCCTTACCACTTTTTACCCCCCTCCCTCCCTCCCTTACCACTTTTTACCCCCCTCCCTCCCTCCCTCACCACTTTTTAACCCCCTCCCTCCCTCCCTTACCACTTTTTAACCCCCTCCCTTACCACTTTTTAACCCCCCTCCCTCCCTCCCTTATCACTTTTTAACCCCCTCCCTCCCTCCCTCACCACTTTTTAACCCCCCTCCCTTATCACTTTTTAACCCCCCTCCCTCCCTCACTCACCACTTTTTAACCCCCCTCCCTCCCTCACTCACCACTTTTTAACCCCCCTCCCTCCCTCACTCACCACTTTTTAACCCCCCTCCCTCCCTCACTCACCACTTTTTAACCCCCCTCCCTCCCTCCCTCCCTCACTCACTCACCACTTTTTAACCCCCCTCCCTCCCTCACTCACCACTTTTTAACCCCCCTCCCTCCCTCCCTCACTCACCACTTTTTAACCCCCCTCCCTCACTCACCACTTTTTAACCCCCCCCTCTCACCTTGAAGTCCAGCGACGGGAGCAGGATGTTGCTGTCTTCCTGCACCGCTCGCTGGTGCCCGCTGCTTCACTGCTGAGCGCCGTAATATGACGTCATATTTCGGCGCCCAGCAGTGAAGCAGCGGGCACCAGCGAGCGGCTTTTAAACACTGATGCGGAGGAGATAGAGGGGCGCCTAGCAACCGCTCGGCGCCCCTCTATCTCCTCCGCATCAGTGTTTAAAAGCCGCTCGCTGGTGCCGGCATTTCATGCAGAGCGCCGCAATATGCCGGCATATTGCGGCGCTCTGCATGAAATGCCGGCACCGGGATGGGGGTAGAGGGCTCGTGGAGGAGCATCAAAAAAAAAAAAAAAAAATGCCGGTGAGCGGCATTTAAAAGCCGCTCACCGGCGCCCCCCTTGGGATGGCGCCCATGGCACGTGCCATGGCTGCCATACCCTATATACGCCTCTGGATGGGAGATTAGCCAGACCACCGTCTGTCTCTGTCTTGCTTTAATGATAAGTGATACACTGTACCTCCCTGATTGTCTGGATCACCATGTAATGATACAAGTATATACAATATGCCGTATTGGCTCGAATATAGGCCGCACCAGAATATAGGCCGCACACTTAAAGTTTGGTGCTATTTTAAAGATAAAAATATTTTTAAAGAAAAAAATACACATTAGTGGAATGGTAAAACAGTATTTTATCTAATGAACAGGCATACATGTATTTTAACATTTTTGGTATCTATTATACAGTTTGTCAGCATATGTTATATACAGACAGAAAACCAATAGCCATTTTAAGGTCTTAATTCATAATGCACATTACTTATAGATATGCCCATCTGCCCCTTGATATGCCACTCTGTGCCCCAGATATGCTTTTTAACCCCTGATATGCCACTCGGCCCCTAATATGCTTTATGCCCCCTGATATGCCACTCAGCCCCTAATATGCTTTATGCCAGGGGTGTCCTCAAACTTTTTAAACAGGGGGCCAGTTCACGGTCCCTCAGACCGTTGGAGGGCCGGACTATAGTTGGCAGTATAGTTCCCCCCACATTAGGCTGGCAGTATGTTCCCCCACAGGCATACAGGCTGTATGCCTGTGTACTGCCCCATTTCAGTGTTCCGACCACCGCTCCGGCCATAGCAGGACCGGAGGATCGGTGGTCAGAACACTGAAGGGACGCGCCGCTGGTAAACACTTACTTCCAGCGCGCGTCCTTGCTTCTTCGCTTCTTCTCTTCTTCTCCGCTTCTCCGCTCCTCCGCGCTCGGTTGCCATGGGTGCACGCATGGGATGTCAGTGACGTCGCTGCGTCCGCCTGCTCCCGGCGGTCCCCACGTTTTTAAAGTAAACACGTGTCGCAGGGACTTCACAGAGGCATCCTTGTGTTCCGAAAGCATCTTTCGGAAAACACATGAATGTCCTGAGGCAAAAACACCCGGCGGGCCAGGTAAATGCGCTCCTGGGCCGTAGTTTGAGGACCCCAGCTTTATGCCCCCTAGATATGCCACTCTTTCCTCCAGATATGCTTTATAACCCCTGATATGCTTTATGCCCCCTAGATATGCCACTCTGACCCCCCTAAAAATGCCCACCTGCCCACTAGAAATGCCCACCTGCCCCCCGATATGCTTTATGCCCCCTAGAAGTGCCACAGTCAGGCTCAGTATATATTGATAGGAAATATGCTGCACCATCCTCAGTGTCAAAATGTGAATAAATCACTGGGTTTGGGCGAATTTGTTTTACTATTATTCTTTTAACCCTGCAGTTTTGATATCATATAGCCCAAAGAGGTGGAGTAGGAAATGTGGTTGGAGGGGTTATGTTTGTTAAGGGGAGGAGTTGGCAATATTGCACCCAACTGAGGGAGGCACCAAAAAAAAGTTTGCATCCAGGCTCGGCCCTGGGGAATCTATTAAAAAAATTGGGGTCACAACATTTGTGAATAGAATAGATAACCAGAAAAAATCTTCTTGGTTTCCAGTTAGGAAACTAAGTACGTAGGTGCATCAATGATGAGTTATAATGAAATATGTATAGCCCTAAATGAAATTCCAATGGAACCATATTTTCTTTTTAATCATACACCACACTTTATGGCAATGCTAAGTAGTCCCTCCATCCATTGTATTGTTTGCTACAGGCAGTATGATGGAAGAATTGTTTTAGAAAACAGCTTTAAAGAAGTTTATGTCTTCATTTTTCCCTCCGGCCCAGCCCGGACAACCATTAAGATATTATAGAATTCTAGGGACCTATTTTGTTGAGCTTCGGGAGATAGTTTACCCCCATTGATATCATTGAGCTAAAAAGCCTTGTTCTAAATTTTAATTTTAAGCTTAGTATAGAATACAAGTTAAACTTTATATCTATTGGGGATATGTTCTTCAGTTTTCTGCAGTTAGCATAAAAATATGCATCATATAAGTAGTTTAAAAACTACTTGGAACATCCACTTAGAAACACTGAATGTTCGAATAAGAACCATTCAGCCCATCTAGTCTGCTTTATTTCTGAATAATTTCCTTAGTCCCTGTCTTTATCTTATAGCTAAAATAGCCATATGCCTACCTCATGCATGATTAACCATTTCAGCTAGAAGACTATTTCATGCATCTACTACCCTCTCAGTAAAGTAATATTTCCTGATATCACTTTTAAACCTTTGCCCCTCTAATTTAAGGGGAACCGCTGTTCTAGAGATACAGTCTCCGGTACTGTGTAAAATACTCACTTCCCTCTTTCTACCGCTAGTACCTCTCCCTATACAACCAAGCATTTTCTGCTGCTCTATTGCATTGTCTATCTACCTTTAAATCCTCTAAAAAATTAATCCTAAATCCCTTTCCTTAGATGTTGAGATTAGGACAGTAGAAAATATTCTATACTCTGCCCTTGGGGTTTTTAGCTCTGGCCGTTTTATTCCAGTTTACCTAAATTTTTTGTAATTTGGCTTATTCCTCCAGGAATATCAACACTGTTGCACATCTTTGTGACATACCTATCTTCGATCTGCTATCTACAATCTTCTATCATTGTTTGCATCTCTGCAGACATAAGACTTTCCACCAAAATGGCAATGCTCCCAGTGACGTCCTATGTCTGATTGGAGGATCGAGGGGAGGGCGTCGCTGAAAGCGCAGTCAGTTTGCCCGAAGAAGATGAGGAAGTGGTCAGCCGAAGCAGAAGTGGTTGGCAGAGAAGGTAGGGAAACATTTAGAGAGCGTGAGAGACATGATGAACGGGAAAAAGAGAGAATGTGAGAGAGTGAGTGAAAGTGAATGTGGGCACTGGGCAACAAATTTCTTTGAATTCAAAATGCCCCTGAATTTTCGGCCGAACCAAATGGGCATCGGACGTCATTTTTGCTCAAAAACAAACGGGCCAAAAATTAAACAAAAAAAAAAGTCTGAATCGTTTTTGGTCCATTTGCACATGTCTACTCATTGTCATTTTTATTAACTGAGGTCCCTTTCCTTAGTTTTAGTGTGCAAAAACTGAACAAATTTTTTTACTGAGGCAATCAGCTAGATCTGTCTACATACCTTCCCTCTTTTGGTTTTATTGAATTAATCCTTGTTTTACATTCTTTTTCTCATTTATGCATCTTATCCATGCATAAAGTGAAGTTGTACATTAACCAAGCATACGGATACTCAGTATAATACTTTTAGATATACGCCTGTTCAAAAGTAGGTAGTCAAACTTGTTATGATCCTAAAAGACTACTATTAGGATTTTTGCTTCATTGCAATCATTTTAGTGATGAAAATCCATCACACTGAATTTTGATGTAAAATAAATTACTTTCCACTCTTACAAAGTATATCTTTGAAAGAAAACTATGCAGTGATGTTAGTCTCTATGATCTGACTCATAGTTTTGACACTGAAAATTACCACAGTGAAGGTGCATCTTGTGAAGATTTGTTTTTTGGTGTGAATGGCTGGGTACACTTTTGGTCTCCTCTTGAATATTTCAGTGTCCCCTCTCTATGGGAAGGGATCAAAAAGATCTGGCAGGCCTGCTAGACAAGGACAGAAAGAAGGGCTTGCAAATCCTTTGGAGGAGTGTTCCCCATAAAGATGAAGATTTGTGGGTCCAGTTTCCATTGTGGCCCTTACTTTGACACTTTGGCACCAACCATCCTTTTTCACTTCACAGTAAAGTACTGAGCCTCGAGCTTAAAAAAAAAAAAATCTACAAACTGAAGCATTTACAGAACATCATAAACCTCCAAACAAACATGAATTATGTATGAATTAAAGTTTCTGGTCATGTTTTGTTTCCAAATTTATAGACTTGATTGTTATTTATCAATGACTAAAAATTGTCACGGAGAGAACATTTTATAACTTTATAATTGGATCAAACCTGTTTTGCAACTATTAAAAAGTAGGACCCTATAATTCATACAGGCTGTTAACACGGGGAGTGAAGTTATGAATTGCTTTAGATACCATGGTTGGCTGTCATGATTTCCAGCCAAATGTCATGCTGCATTTGGTGTGCATAATGCCTAGTAGAATGCAGTTTAGAATAGATTACACAGTTCACTTTACATACCTTACATGCCCTAGTACCTTTATAACAGGTTTTATTAAAACCCTTTCCTTAAAGTCCTGGGTTCATGCTAGTGCTCTGGGGTTCTCCTGAAGCCCACGGTGCTCAGAATGGGCCTTAGTGGGCCGTTGACTGTGTGCCGAGCAGGGATAGGTCCTGATGGCATTTTTTGAATGTGGGGGGAGGGGTTAATGGTGGGCTATTTAGGGGTTTGGCGCCAGTGGAGCAGTCTCCATTTTGTCTCACCTACCACTCACTGTTTGTCCCACGCTCCCTCCCTGTTCCTTTTGTGTGTTGTGTTCTTCTGGTGTGTGTTTGTTGTGACGGTCGTGCGTAAGCTTACCAGGTATCTAGGGGGTTAATCCTGGTAGGTGGAACTGGGAACCTTAGGTTTGGGTTTGGGCATCTCGGTATGTCCTTCCCTGTGTGGTTCCTGGATAACCTGGTAAGCTTGGGATGGTTTACATTAAATGGTTAATGTTTAATTATGTTAATTTATGTTATTTATTGTTCTGTGTGTTGGTCATTGTCCTGTTAACGCACCTATTTTTGGTTTTAGGTCTGCGTGGCAATGGCCTGCATTTAAATAAATTTCGGCTGTGGCCTTTTACACCCAAAAAAATCTATGGTTGTCGTGTCTTTATTGGGGGAAAGGTTTGTGTGTTCTTGCAGGGGCCTAGCCCGGGAGTAGAGGCTACTACAGTCAAGAATATGAGGCAAATTTAGGTCATGTTAGTCATAAGAACAAGAGCGAATCTGGGAAGAGCAAATAACACACAGACACAAAAAATCTTATGAAATACGATTTCTGAGGGATTAACCTAGTGTTGAGTCACTCCATACCTTTGCTTGTGATTCAGCATTAACTCACTCCACTACCACTATAAGTAGTGTGGATGTTTATTTAAAAAGGTTGACGTTCATGTTTTCATTTTACAGGTGAAAAAGTTAATTGTTACAATTTGCATCACATCTACATAAAGCGACACTCTAGCTGTCATATGTAGTTTAATGCATATTGTAGATGGGTGGTCCATTTAAATTACACCCTTGCAAATGCATTGTGGAGTTCTACAGACTCGCCTTACAAGCAATTTTCCAGTCACCCCCCAAACACCCTATCTGGCATTCAGGAAATGTCTTTGGCTAAACACATCTCCTAATTTTGTGATTTACCTACCTCCAGTCAGCTCCACTCACATTGGAGTCTGACCAGGGCCACGTGTGAATGCACGGAAAGGGCTCCCACTGATTTGAAAGGGGGTGATTTCCTGTCACTGATTGGCTGCTTCATATGCCACAAATAATCACAAATAATCAGACCACAGCATCTACTCATTGTATTAAGTTTTTTAATATGCATTTCTTTTTAATAAGGCTTTGTCATTTTAGAACACAAAATGTGTTAGACGATTAGGAACCATATATTGAATTAACTTTATTTCACTTGTAGTACTTGTAGTATGTACTGTGGAAAGGGTTAAAATACAATATGTTTATCTTGTTTCTTTGAACTTGAGAGACCGTCATTCATTGGTTGGATCTGGATAATCCAACTGTAACGCAGGTCTTTCAACTAAACATTTATTTAACTACTTGTTTTAAGTCAAGAATAAACACAATATCTGGCATGTTTGAGCCCTCCAAGGACTGAAGATGTGCATCTATTATGTAAACTAATGGCATATTGCTTTAAATGCAAGGTATCGTAGCATCATAGAATTAGAAAAAGGATTTATTTTTCATCTGGAACACACGTCTTCACCTTTGCATTGTACTTTCTAAGAACTATAAAATGCAAAGTATTCAAATTAACCTTACTGAATAAACATCAATGATATCTCCAGAGTCATCTAAGTATGTTGGGTAAAAAAAAAGCTCTATACATGGACCCTGCTAACAACTTCCTTGCATTAGTGCTATTAGTATGATTCAAATGGAAGCCTCACAAGCCTGTCATGTAATCCTTGAGTCAAATTTCGATTGTAAAACTGTTTGAGAAGGGTCCGTCTTACCTTCTGTTCTTAATGTGATGCACTATTTGTTATGAGTGCAGAGTATGACAGCCTTATATGAATTTAAAAAAACAATAATAATCCACAAACTCCATCTGTACTAGACTTGTGCACAGCAGGCAAAATCGATTTGGGCAAAATTTTTGTTTTGTTTTTGCCACATTTGTTTTTGGGCAACAAATTTTATTTCCCAGCCGTTCTTTTCTTTTTGATTCAGAATGACATTCGGGGGCGTTCCCAAAGGGGGAGGACCCTGACACCTTCTGGACTCATCTTTCATTACAGAAATTTATAAAAAGGTTCCAGCGGCAGTAGTAGCAGAGCACTGGGTCAAGGTTGGCAGACACATGCAGCCCTGTGGAGCAGGAATTAATTTCTCCAATATTATGTAATATATATATATTATAATGAAAGGTTTTGTCACCAATATGTACTGTATTTGCTCGATTATAAGACGACCCCCCAAAATCTGAATATTAATTTAGGAAAAAAAGAAAAAGCCTGAATATAAGACGACCCTATAGGAAAAAAGTTTGACCAGTAAATGTTAATTCATGTAAACTATTTTTTTTAAATAAAGCTATAATTGAGAAAACTATTTTGTTTTTATTTTCCAACCTGCCCCCCCAGTTATGCACATCTGCCCCAGAAATGCCTTATACCCCCTATATGCCACTGTGCCCCATGATATGTCTTTTAACCCTCTAAATACCACTGTGCCCCATGATATGCCTTTTAACCCTCTATATGCCACTGTGACCCATGATATGCCTTTTGACCCCCTATGTGCCACTCCACCTCCAGAAATGTCTTATACCCCTATATGCCACTCTGGCATAAAAAAACCTTGTCTTATAATCGAGCAAATACGGTATTTATGGATGAAGAATAATAGATGACATGATAGAAAGATAATATAAAAAATAACTTGTCCACAAATAAGAGGTTTGGCTAGAAGCATACATGGGCAACTATCTTAATCCCTTAAGGATAATGGGCGGTCCCTAAACCCATTAAAAACAATGCATTTTGAGCCTGTACATGTACTTTGTCATTAAGGGGTTAAATGGCTAAACTCTACTCAGGAACGGCGGAAAAATATCTACTTTGGTCCCTGTAATACACTAGAATACTTGTCCAATCCACCCTACAACAGTACATTTTCTGCACTAAACTATTTATTAAGCGAAATGTCACTATCACTGTCTCACACTCCAATTCCCATCAGTTTGTAACTGCTGCTATTGACAAGTGGCATCAGCACACTTATATATATATCTAATGCTTGTCTATTCTCTTCTTGTAAATGCTGACTGGTCAGAGTGAAGTATGGCCTCTGATCGTGATTTTCTGCACATGGGAATTGGCCATTGGTTTCAGTTAATTCTTGTTAATAAAAAGTTATCTTCCTGTGCATTGTAAGTAATTACAATGAACACATATTGTATTGTGCACTGTAAATATGATGTTTTGTGTGGAGACAATGGGATCAACAAATGTATTTAAACATCATACCATGTTAATACATTTTTTATCGCAGACTTATAAGGAGTGGTTTACTTATACATGTGGGTGTATTCATATTTGTACAAATACATTTATTTGTGTTAGTTTCACGTCACTAGGTAATTGCTTATTTCTAAATAAGCACATCCTTCCTGTAGCAACCACTTTTGTATTATTTAGTGGAGGGTTTTGCTAATTGTAGATTTTGTCTCAACTCATGAGTCATACATTCTTCCATTTATTATAAGTTCAATATCAGGTTTCTGGAGGAAGTAAAAAAGCAAAAAAGTTTTCCCTGTTTTGAGTAATTTACTTTTGGGTAGTGCTGCAGACAGTCAAATTAATGGCTAGCACAACTGACCAGCCTTGACTGAGCTTGTATGCCCTTGCATGCTGACGCTTCCAAATCAACTGAAACATTTATTAGCATGTGACGGAGACCCGTACTCGGACTGAGTAGCTCCACTGTAGAAATCCCTCTTGCCATGAATGCTCAATTGCTCAAGGGATTAACCCTTCATATTCATATTCAATATAAATAAAATAGGTAAACTAACAAAAAGCATGACACAAAAAAAAAAAACTGCTAACTGCAGGTAAAAATCTATAGAAATTAATATATATGTAAAAAAAAATAATAATAATAAAAAAAATTATATATATATATATATATATATATATATTTGACTTTCTAAAAACATAATCAAGACAATAAAAAGGGGTGGTCTAGGTCCAGCTGACAAAGGCACCCAGTGCTGCTGTACAGGAGCCAAGTGTGAGCAGTACTACATTAAGAAGATGATCTCTAGTTATAGAGTTGAAGAAGACTGCAGCACCTTGCATCCACTGTATAATTTTCCAGGTTTTACATGTGTATGCAACATATGATGTTTAGATGCTAAAAATCAGAGACTAACTGATGGCAAGGGAAATGGTGGCAACAACATGGATTAGGTTTTCACACTGGTCCTGTTTTTTAGTTTAGTGAAAAGAAAAATGGAAACAATAAATAATTAGACTGAAAATTAATGAAGGGAGTTATATAAATGAGTATAAAGATCTAGCTGACTGTCTGAATAAGTACCTTTGTTCAACATTTACAGTGAAAGGTGAAGGAAAGGGACCTCAGTAAGATAAGAAAAATAAGGACACATGTAAAACATTTATGTTCACAGAAGAATATATTCTACTTGAGCTCTCCAAAGTAAACAAAGAAAAATCAAAGGAACCTAAAGTTATTAAAAGAGCTTTGGAGTGTTCTGGTAAAACTATTAGCAGTCACTATTGACAGGAGTACTTCTAGAAGACTGGAGATTTGTAGCAAGGAAAATTCAGCCAACTACATACCAGTATGCTTTACATCAGTAGTTGTGAAATTAATGGAAATAAAGGAAAGAATTGTTAAATATCTGGATGTAAGTAGTATCTAACATTAGAAACAGTATATGTGTACTGCAGGAAGATCTTGTCAAACTAGTTTCTTTTTGACTGGGTAAAATAATCTTCCTGGGCAAATACGTGATTTAAGTATATTACAAAAATGGTTTGACAGCTGCAGTTCAATGTTGATAAACGTACAATAACGCACTGTGAAGATAGAGGGGAGATGTGATAGAAACATTTAAATACATAAAGGGATTTAACAAAGTACAGGAGGGAAGTTTATTTTAAAGAAATGTTAGAATAAGAGGCCATAGGCTAAAACTAAATAGTTAGAGGCTTAGATGTAATGTAAGGAAGTTTTACTGTACTAAGAGGGTGGTAGATAAATGGAATAGCCTCCCAGAAGAAGTTGGTACAGGCTAATACAGTTAGGGAATTTAAGAATGCGAATAACGTTTGAGTCTTTACATCAGGAACGGAACAGTTCTTACCTGCCATCAAATTCTATGTTTCTAACTCAGATTTCCCTACTTTCCACTGTATCAGAACAGGGGAATTTGGCAAAACTGAGATGCTTATAGAGGAATTTCTCTTTATATAACAATATACTAAAACTTCAAGATTAATCTTACAACATACAAAGCAAATTCCTATCTACCCTACTGGAAAAACTATAGCTACTCTATTATTATTTGTTATGGTTTGACAGGTGGAATGTACCAGGTGAGGATAAAATAAGTACAAACCTATTTGCTTTCGTTTATGGAAAAATGTTGCAAGTGAGCCTTATAGATAAGAAATGGAAAAACGATTTATTTTCTAAAAAAAAACAACAAAAAAAACCCGTAATTTTACATAAGCATTTTAAAGCATTATTTAATAATGCTATTATTGATAATACTATTTATATTATTGGCTCATATATATTAAAACATGTTAGAAGATAGGTGGTTGTAGTGAAAAGTGTATTTTGCAGTGTATTTTTCTAAACATCTGAAAGTTCTCTGAAACTGGCATTATATGTTATACTGTCCTCAATATTCCTGGCATCTTTTATGGATTATGGAGGTCTTGAATGGTCTCTGGGTCTTGAATGTTTTCACCCTTCCCCAATGATTTTACAATTGAGGTCTCAACTCTAATAGTCTGTAGTATAGTCTTTTTGATAGCACAGAAAGCTCAATAGAAAAAAAATACCTCCATTTTGCCGTTGCATACTGCATTTAAACATGTTTTCACTAGTTGAGGGCTTTTTATTTACACCAGTAGTGATTTATATGCCTATTTGATTGAGCACTTATTTAAATGGCAATAAGCTTTAAAATAAACTCTAGCAAATAAATGGATACCAGCATATACCAAAGGCTGTGGTCAGGTTGCAATAACATTTTACTACAGCTGTTGATATCTTTGATTTTATGTTTGTCTCCGTGCAGCATTGTGTTTATTGTAAATTATTTGAAAAAGGGAATCGGTGGAGGGGCACCATGACCTGGGTGAGGAGCATGGATTACTCATCCTGAGGCCATTTACATGCTCTTGGCAGGCTTGGCAGGCTTTCCCATGAACTCCCTTCCCCCAAGCTAATGAGGCAGGTAAAGGGGGTGCACTGAAGGCAGCCAGGCTAAGAGAAAGCTTTTTTGGCGGGCCATGTGAGTTTTAAGAAAGGAGAAATTCCCACCCTCTGTCCTCTCTTTTAGGAGGACATGTTTGTCAGTTGGCGGTTGATGGTTACCGTTGGTTATTAGAGATATGTAGTTGGCTGGTACGGTGCTGAGGTATGGTTGCGCTCGTGTAGCAAAAGCTTAAGGGCAGACATACAGAATACTCCCTGGGCATACGCTTAGGTGATACGGATGTTGCTGTTTGGCTGCTGGTCTTTGGATGCAGGCAGTCTCTACGGGTGATTTATCTGGTTACACCCATACCAGCCGTGATACTTTTATTTCACACATACCTACTTCTAAAGTTCTAAAGTTGATCCAAAAGAAGGCAAAAATTACCAATTATGCCACAACAGAGAAAAATCCTTCTTGATTCCATAGTGGCAATCAGATTACTACTGTCCTTTTAACAGTTGCAGCCCTTTATGTTATGCTTAACCAGAAAAGCATCCAGACCTTTCTTAAAAATATCCACAGCGTTAGATAATACAACATCCTTAGGCAGAGAATTCCATTGTTCTTACTGTAAATCTCCTTTTCTCAAGTCTCAACTGATGACCCCATGTCTTTTGTAGAAACCTCTTGGTGAACAGAACACTAAGGAGCTGTTTATACTGACCTTGTATGTATTTGTACAATGTGATCAGATCCCCTCTTAGACATCTCTTTTCAAGTGAAAACAAGTTCAGTTTTTCTAGTCTTTCTTCATAACTAAAATTCTCCATTCCTTTAATTAACTCTGTAGCCCGCCTCTCCAGCTCTATAACATCCTTCTTAAAAACTGGTGCCCAAATTTGCACAGCATATTCAAGGTTAGGCCTCACCATTGCTTTATAAAGAGGTCAAATTACATTTTCATCTCGTGATTTAATACTCCTCTTTATACATGCCAATACCTTACTGGCTTTTGCAACCACTGACTGGCACTGCACTTTGTTGCTAAGTCAAATTGATGCAACGTTAATGGTGGTATCATATAGGTTGAAATAAAGATTCAATGTTATAGGTGTGTCATGGTTGGGATGATTTTAAGCATTAACCTTGGCCAATTTTTAACGAAAGCTGAATAAACAATCTTGTTAAAAATGCTCCCTGGGGTATTGAGGACCGTGGTTAACAATACTAAGGTCATGGCAATTCTACAAAGAGGAAATGTTCAATTTGTAATGGATGAAAAGTTTTTAAGATCAGAAACAACATGGGTTTACTTCAGGGAGATGATGGATTTTGATTGGGTGACTAAAATAATAGATCATAGTGGTGCAGTAGACATTGCTTATCTAGATTTCAGTAAGGCTTTTGACACTGTCCCGCAAAGACTTATAAATAAACTTCAATCAGTGGCGTCGGCAGGGGGGAGCCAGAGGGCAGGCCAGGGCCTCCCCCTACATCATACCCTACCGTGTGCCCCCCCAATTGAAACACGTTTTTTTATGCAGCCGTGAGGAAGCGCTGATTGACCCGGAGGAGAGAGAGGGGCGCCGATCGGTCACTCAGGAATAAGTTTTCAGCAACCGCTCGGCGCCTCCTCACTCTCCTCCGCGAGGCTTCTGTCCTGGTCGCAGTACCAGCGTTTCATGCTGAGCGCGGGAATATGACGTCATATTCCGGCGCTCAGCAGTGAAGCAGCGCACGCCGCGACAGAGCAGCGAGACAGAGGCCTCACGCTTCTGCAAGGTAAGTGAACTTCAAAGGAGGGAGAGGGTGGTAGATAGAGAGAAGGGGTGAGAGGGGGTAGATAGTGAGAAAAGGGGGGAGAGTGTAGATGGTGAGAAAAGAGGGGCAGGGTAGATAGTGAGAAAGGAGGGTAGTAAGAATATTGAAATAAAGAGTCAAAGTAAGTGAGAGAATAAATGAATTAATGTGTGGATGTATTGTGTAAATGAGTGTGAGAATTAATTAATTTATGAGAATGCATTAATGAATATGTGTAAATAATTTGTGTGAAAGAGTGAGAGAATAAATGATTGAATGAAAGTGTGAATTAGTGAATGACCAAGGGACCAATGTAGGACAGGTAACGTGTTTATGGGATAAATGGTGGCACAGGGTGGGCTGTTTGGGACAAAGATGTCTTACGCTGGGCTGTTTGGGAACAAAGTTGACTCATGCTGGGCTGTTTAGGGACAAAGATGTAATGTCTTATGTGTGTTATCTGGGTGCTGGTCAGGTTCTACGTGGGTAGTGTGGACGCCAGGGCTGGCCTTTGGGGTGTGCAACCTGTGATCTATGCCTGTAATTCAAGGGGGTTTATCTATACCTTTAATGCTGAGTTTTTATGTGAATTCCAATTGATCTATAAATGCAAAGCTGGGTTTTTGTGTTATTCTGTTGATCTATATCTGCTATGCTATGTTTCTATACATTATTTATGTATACCTGCAAATAGAGGGTTTGTATGTATGATGAATTCATGAATGCTGTTTCCATGTGATCTATACTCTCAGTGCTGAGTTTACATGTGATTTCTATTTGATCTGTACCTGCAGTGCTGGGTTTGTGTGTTCTGTTGATCTATACCTGCAATGCTATGTTTCCATACATTATTTATGTATACCTGCAAATACAGAGTTTTTATTCAGTTTGATCTATACCTGAACTACAGAGAGTAAATAAAAGAGAGGTGTGGTTTAGTGAATGAGAGGACAAATAGACTCTGGGGATGAGCATCATGGAAAGTGCAGTTAACAGTAGATGTTAGCTGTGACTTACAATTCCCATGATGCTCAGCCAGCCAGGTGTCCACATGACTAGGCATTGTGGGAGTTTAAATTCACAACTAACACCTGTCATATCATCTGCTGTTAACTACCGTTCACATGAGGCTCAGCCAGACATACTGCTTCCATGATGCTGGCTGAGCATCATGGTTAGTGCAGTCAACAGTAAAGCTGCAGATGCTGGCTGTGAACTACAATTCCTATGATTTTCAGCCAGCCAGGGTCCACCATAAAGCTGACTGAGTATCATTGGAAGCCTCCCTCCCAGGACCCTTACACACTGCCTTTACACACACCTGTCCATAAACACACACATATACACATACTCTGTCCTTACACACACACACATATACATACACTGCCCTTACACACACATATACAGATACACTTCCCTTACACTCTGCTACAATGTAAAGTAGTGAGTGTACAGCCTGTATAACAGTGTAAATTTGCTTTTCCCTTAAAAATAACTCACAGCCATTAATGTCTAAACCTTGGCAACAAAAGTGAGTACACCCCTAAGTGCAAACGTCCAAATTGGGCCCAAAGTGTCAATATTTTGTGTGGCCACCATTATTTTCCAGCACTGCCTTAACCCTCTTGGGCATGGAGTTCACCAGCGCTTCACAGGTTGCCACTGGAGTCCTCTTCCACTCCTCCATGACGACATCACGTAGCTCGTGGATGTTAGAGACCTTGCGCTCCCCCACCGTCCGTTTGAGGATGCCCCACAGATGCTCAATAGGGTTTAGGTCTAGAGAAATGCATGGCCAGTCCATCACCTTTACCCTCAGCTCCTTTAGCAAGGCAGTGGTCATCTTGGGGGGGTGTTTGGGGTCTTTATCATGTTGGAATACTGCCCTGTGGCCCAGTCTCTGAAGGGAGGGGATCATGCTCTGCTTCAGTATGTAACAGTACATGTTGGCATTCATGGTTCCCTGAATGAACTTTAGCTCCCCAGTGCCGGCAGCACTCATGCAGGCCCAGACCATGACACTCCCACCACCATGCTTGACTGTAGGCAAGACACACACGCTTGACACCATCTGAACCAAGTAACAACTTACCTGCAGCTGCTACAGCCATAGCAGACTCATGCAGACGCCGCCGGACCTTGCGCATGCGCAAGCCACACCTGAGATAGCCGACCATTTACTCCTGTGGCTGTATACGTATGTGCAGCTCATTTCTCTGTCTATTTGTGCACGTGGTTTGGGGCGGGGTTATCTGCCAGGGGCTTATTTTAGGGCTCTTTAGCTGTCCACCAACTGCCTGTCAAAGAGATTCTTGCTTTGTTTCTCTGGGCTCAGTTGAGATTTTGTGTTGTTCCAAGTTCTCACTTCGGCTTCGGTTATCCTGACTTCTCCAGCTCTTGACCTCGGCTTCGTCTCACGATTATCCTGACTTCTCCAACCCCTGACCTCGGCTTCATCTCATGATTATCCAGACTTCTGCAGCCCCCGACCCGGCTTTGTGTTGGTCCTCCAGTACCATTGTGCCTGCTCTGGCTCGTGCTCGGGTTCGATCCTCAGCTACTGATCCTGACCATTCCTGGCCGTTACAATAAGTTTATCTTGGTCTCATCGGACCACAGGACTTGGTTCCAGTAATCCATGTCCTTAGTCTGCTTGTCTTCAGCAAACTGTTTGCGGGCTTTCTTGTGCATCATCTTTAGAAGAGGCTTTAGAAGTGCGCGGCGTATGGTCTGAGCACTGACAGGGTGACCGCCCCCACCCCTTCAACCTCTGCAGCAATGCTGGCAGCACTCATACGTCTATTTCCCAAAGACAACCTCTGGATGTGAGGCTGAGCGCGTGCACTCAACTTCGACCATGTCGACCATGGCGAGGCCTGTTCTGAGTGGAACCTGTCCTGTGAAACTGCTGTATGGTCTTGCCCACCATGCTGCAGCTCAGTTTCAGGGTCTTTGCAATCTTCTTATAGCCTAGGCCATCTTTATCTAGAGCAACATTTCTTTTTTTCAGATCCTCAGAGAGTTCTTTGCCATGAGGTGTCATGTTGAACTTCCACTGAACAGTATGAGAGAGTGTGATAGCAAATTTAACAGACCTGCTCCCCATTCTCACCTGCGACCTTGTAACACTAACGAGTCACATGACACAGGGAGGGAAAATGGCTAATTGGGCCCAATTTAGACATTTCCACCTAGGGGTGTACTCGTTCACGATTATAAAGAGATAATGACAGGCTATCCCTGTGCACTAACAACAGGCCGTTCGTATAAGGTCGAACTTCTAAAATAAAAAGCCAGAGCAACCATTTTCAGGTTGAGTGACGGGACCAAAACCCCTAAACCGAACTTGCAACCAATAAACCATAATAAAACCGAGACCTGAGCATCAACACCTACAGGACTGCCAGCGACATGGAAAAATTCCAGCCATTGCCTACAAACCTGAGTATAAGCAGACCTCATAGCCAGAACCAAGGAGCGACTGATGAGGAATCTCACCTGTCTCCAACCAGACTCCATATCCAATCCGGTATATTTATGTCCAATTGGTCACATCACTAAATACACCTGGGACTTGCACCGACTGAATAAACAAATGTCACCCCCTGTAGTGCTAAGAACTAAAACCAACCCCCTCACATTGAAAAAGAATGGTTAGGTACACCAGGATGAATAAACTCACCAGGCTGGGGGAATGGGCCGAGACAAGCCTAATAAATGTGTCTTATTAACCTGATTAGTGTGTCTTGTTGATCTTATGGTCCACTTGGTTTAACACTGGGTGTAGAGTTGAAGTGCATTGTAATTTGTCATGTTGCCCTCATATTATACTCAATTATTCTGGCTGGAAAAAACCTAGTTAAAAAACCACATCTGCTTTCAAATGCAAGATGTTTCAGCCTCCTTGTACCTTTCTCAAGCTGGAACGTATGATATTTAATACCATATTTATATTTATTTATCTACACTCACTTGCCACTTTATTAGGTACACCTTGCTAGTACCGGGTAGGCCTTTAGAAATGCTTTCATTCTTCGTGGTATAATTTCTAGAAAGGTGAAATCAGAGATTTTGGTTCATATGGACATGATGGCATCATGCAGATGCTGCAGATTTGTCGGCTGCACATCCATAATTCGAATCTCCCATTCCACCACATCCCAAAGGTGCCCTATTGGATTGAGATCTGGTGACTGTGGAGGCGATTGGAGTACAGCGAACTCATTGTCATGTTCAAGAAACCAGTTTGAGATGATGTGAACTTTGCGTCATGGAGCATTATCCTGCTGGAAACAGTCATCAGAAGATAGGTGGTCATAAAGGGATGGACATGATCAGCAACAACACTCAGGTAGGCTGTTGTGTTTAAACAATGCTCAATTGGTACTAAGGTGCCCAAAGTGTGCCAAGAAAATGTCCCCCGCACCATTACACCCACACACCACCAGCCTGATCCGTTGATACAAGGCAGGATGGATCCATGCTTTCATGTTGTTTATGCCAAAGTCTGACCCTGCCATCTGAATGTTGCAACTTTTCTCTTTTTCAAACCCTTCTCTGTAAACCTTAGAGATGGTTGTCCGTGAAAATCCCAGTAGATCAGCAGTTTCTGAAATAATCAGACCAGCCCGTCTGGCACCAAAAACCATGCTATGTTCAAAGTCACTTAAATCCCCTTTCTTCCCCATTCTGATGCTTGGTTTGAATTTCAGCAAGTTGTCTTGACCACGTCTACATGCCTAAATGCATTGAGTTGCTGCCATGTGATTGTGTTAACAAGCAATTGAACAAGTGTACCTAATAAAGTGGACAGTGAGTGCATCTATCTATCTATCTATCTATCTATCTATCTATATATATATATAGATATATATATATAGCTATAGATATCTATAGATATAGATATAGATATGTAACCTACAGAGACACAAAGTTTCAAAATGTAAAGATTACATTGATCATTGTATGCATGAGTAATATAGGCTTAAGTGCATTGGCTATTGTGGGGTTTCCTGTATACCCAGTCCAGGGTGGCAGCAGCTCCTCTACCGCATAACAGAGAACCTCCGGCACCCTGCAATACCACTAATCAGTGAGCAGGTTAAAACAGAAATCCTTCCTCTACACCCAGTTGGCACAGTTTTCCATTGTTTCCTTCTGCATCTGGGGTATGATGTCACATCCAGATGCCCAGAAGCAGAGCAGTGCAGAGGGGGTGGCAGGCAGCTCTGCCCTGGGTTTGGCCTAAGGTAGCACCAAAGAGTACCGTATTTGCTCGATTATAAGACGTCTTCTAATCGGGGTCGTCTTCTAATCAGACCTCAAATAGAGGGCTGATTATGAGACTAAGATCCAGATCCCCCGCACCGCTGCAGGGGACCTGGATCCTCCTGCCCCCCCCCCACACACTTACCGGTGCTTCCTGCTGTATTGCCGGGGCAGCGGGTTGATGTCTACGTGATACGCGTAGACAACGTCCGCTGCAGCCGGAAGGAGGTGTGGCTAGCAGCGGGGGTTGTCTGCGTCCATCGCAGATACCTTCCCCGACTGTCAGAGATCAGAGTGCGGCACCGGTGCGGGGAACTCTGATCTCTGACAACCGGGGAAGGTATGCGCGACGGACGCAGACAAACCCCCGCTGCCAACTCCACCTCCTTCCGGCTGCAGCGGAAGGAGACGTCAACCCGCTGCCCCGGCAATACAGCAGGAAATTGGAAGCACCGGTAAGTGTGTGTGTGTGTGTGTGCAAGTTAAATGGGGGCATAGGGCATTTCTGGAATGCCTTATACCCCTATATGCCACTCTGGCACTTAGGGGGTTAAAAGGCATATTATGGGGCAGAGTGGCATATAGGGAGGTATAAGGAGGCAGAGTGGCGTTAAGGGGGCATTTAATAGAGCACTCTGCCTCCTGAAATGCCTTATACCTCCCTATATGCCACTCTGCCCCATAATATGCCTTTTAACCCCCTAAATGCCAGAGTGGCATATAGGGGTATAAGGCATTTCTGGAGGCAGAGTGCTCTATACAATGCCTTTTAACTCCCTTAATGCCACTCTGCCTCCTGGAATGCCTTATACCTCCCTATATGCCACTCTGCCCCATAATATGCATTTTAACCCCCTAAATGCCAGAATGGGATATAGGGGTATAAGGCATTTCTGGAGGCAGAGTGGCACATAGGGGGTCAAAAGGCATACCATGGGGCACAGTGGCATATAGAGGGTTAAAAGGCATATCATGGGCCACAGTGCCATATTGGTGTGGAAAGCCTGGGGGCAGATGTGCGTAACTGGGGGACAGGTTGGACAATACAAGGAAATAAAAACAAAAAAAATATTTTTCTCAATCATAGCTTTTATTTAAAAAAATAGTTTACATGAATTAACATTTACTGGTAAAACTTTTTTCCTTTAGGGTCGTCTTATATTCAGGCTTTTTCTTTTTTTCCTAAGTTAATATTCAGATTTTGGGGGGTCGTCTTACAAACAGGGTCGTCTTATAATCGAGCAAATACGGTAAATACATCACTGTGTACACCATGCATGTTCACCGATGCTTACCATTCATTGTGACTTAAGAATATTTTTTTCATGTCCTGAAAGTCAGGATTGTTCAGGTATTAGTTGCTCAATTTACAGTAATTCAAGCTTGCCTCATGCCTCCATTGTAGACCTGATCTCAAGTTACATCATAGAAGACACAGGTTTACATTATTCTATTGCTGTCTTAGAATTTTGTGTTTTGCCTATTAGAAGAATTTATGTAGAATTTATGTAGAATTTATGCTGTCAACATAGTTGATTAAATATCGAATGTGTGCTATAACCCAAATTATGTAATTTAGTTGTTTAGCTCAATTTAATGTAAGATTGACATTTTTTCTGTAGTAAACATTCACAATATAACTAAAATAACCTCTCGGTACTTGAATATATTTGATTGTAAAATCCCTTTAATATGAATGAACAAGAAAGTGTTAATATTAGTAAGAGATTATTCTGGAGGAGTCATTGCTACTATGTAGGACCATGGGATATCTATGCGCTTTCCAAACCAGGTCTCTGACCATCGTAAAAACAGATGTTGTCACCATAGATTCTAATGGTGCTGCTTCCCTGTTGGAAGTTTTTGGGTGTAAGTACAAAGATTTTTTTGCTTCATTAGTTTTTGAGGTTGTCTGGTGTAACTTCACCCAAAGAGTCAATAGCAGTAATATGGAAAGATCAACAGTTGCAATACTGTTGGGTTGGGACAACCTAGTATTTCAAAAGGCTTGTTGCTTTCTCTGTGTACATATGAATATTTACTCATCTTCCTCCATTGCAAATATTCTTAAACTGGTTTTATTGTTAGGACAATCAGAGTTTAAGAAATCTATTAATCTGCTCGCAAGCCTTGAAGAGGACGCTGAGAACATGAACGTGACATTCAGGTGATTTGGAGAAGGTGTTTACTTAGTATTTTGTGATTTTCCAGTGAAGGACATGCTTATTATTGTTCTGGACTTTCTTTACCGTCATGAGGACGTCAGTTTAGAAATTCCACTTTCTACTGCCTCATTCATAATTTTCACATTTCAAATGTTTCATGTTTTATTAGTATCTGATGTTGAGGTGTCTTGATTACTAGTCTTGATTTAGTCACAATTTTAAACCATAATATTGCAAGCAGGTAACCTTTCTAGCACTACTAATGTAATGTAATGTCTTCCTTTGCCTAAACCTTAAAAATCCCTAAATCTAAATCTTTCTACTCGTCTGGCTCACTCCCTTAACACTCCCTTTGACACCCTTAGCAGGTACACAGTGGTGTGAAATTGTGAAGCCAGCTATCTTAATATGTTATTATCATTGAGGTCCATTCTCCTCGATTAATGTCATATACTAATTTGAGTTGACAGTAGCGTACCTAAAGGGGGCGGGGGAGGAGGTCCACCCCGGGTGACACTCATCAGGGTGTGTCGTGACGGATTATAATAATAATAACAACAATAATAATAACAACAACAACAATCTAATAATAGAATATGAAGTAACAAGCCAATGTGTAACAGCTTAATTAAAAAAAGAATGGGTGTAATGAAGATAAACACATGCAATACTCACAGCATACCAGAGCACACAATTGGTTATTGAATTGAAAAATGAGTCATAAAATAAAAATATCATTATGCTTACCCTTCATAAACAGTTGCATCAATAATGACACAAAATATAAATATCTGTGTACACATGGGAAAAACCCAAGTAGTTCAGTTCTAATTAAATTGTACATTATAAAGTTATAATTCAAAACCTAAACAGATAATTTCAGTCTACATTTTATTCTGTGAATATTGGTCCACTAAAAAAGATTACCAATTTTTTTGTTAGGAGAGTTCCTAAAAAAGAAAATGTTATTTTACCTTCCTTTGTTATGTTAGCCTTTAATAAAGTGACCTGAACATCGGGTTTAACATTGAAGTATACAATAATAAACAATAAATAAATAGCATTTAATGCTGAGGCGACACTAGGGTGTTTTATAAATTAGCAACATAGATACAGATACCGGTACTTCTCTTTTTGAGCTGAACCCTCATACATCTCAATAGTTAGCTAGAGTAAGTCAGCTCATGAATAAAGTTACATTTGCCCAAGACTTTATTCACAGCATAAAATCAGAAAAGGCAAAACATTTCTCATTGTTCTTACTAAACTTGTGCATTCGTATTTGGGAGAAAATGAAAACAAACACGAATAGTGTGTTTTTGTTGTTCAAACCGAATACTGAATAAACTAATTTGGCGGCGGGTAAATGTACACGAAGACGAACAACATGAAGAATCTTCGTGTCCGTCTTTCCCTGGTCCCTTCCCACTGCCTCTAGCCTAGCTTCTCTACGCAGCATCGCAGGGGTTAACAGGAATGGGAATCCGTAGGATCGCGCCAGTAGTTAAGGTCCAGGAGCCGAAACTTAGCCTGGGATGGAAATAGAGTTGACATTAACTGAAAGCTAAGGATTTAAAAGTTCTAAAAGGCTTATCTCTAGTACTGTTGTTATACAGAGTTTTTAATCATAAATAAACACTTTGCTAATTATATTGTTTCCATGTATGTCATTGGACACACCTGGACTGACCATCTGGTAAACCAGACAAATGCAAGGTGGGCTGCTGGTTGACAGAGCCAAACAAGATCTGACGCTCTAGCGTGACCATAAAAACGTAGTATGCGGCCACTCATATCTAGTCATTGGCTACAATAACATCATAAGGCTCGATGTCTTTTATTAATACCTAAAACTAAATCCATTCCATACCGATTACTATCTCATTTTAATACCAATGTTTCCAAAATGGTTAAACCATTGGAAACTTTAAATGTTCTTAATTTGGACTGCTTATGTTACTCCTTCACTCTTTGTTACAAATTAATATTCTCAATGGACCAGAAACGCCTTCACAGTATTTAAAGAAGTTGATCATCCATACCTTGTGCACCAAATGCTTGTTCCCTTAAGTAACTTCTGTCAAAGGCAGTGGAGTGTAACATGACAGTATACAAAGACAACTTGTATTGTTTGCAATTGCTTCATCATCACTCACTATAATAATGGAAATGTTATCCCCATACATAACACTTCACACTTCATTTTATAAAGTTTTATTTGCATACATAAGACATACAAATCATTTTTCTCAAGAAAATACATCAAATCATAGCTGAATGGAAGACAATTTACACGCACCACTTCTTTAAACGGTGTACATGTCCTGTGAATTTGTAAATTGTGCTTGCACACTGCTGGGTAACAAACTGTGTATAATCTTAGTGCACATGCATAGATGATATAATTCCTCTGGGGTTTTTTTAAAGGACACTTGTATTTCCATTGAATCATTGTCTTTTTTTAAACATTAAAGCATTCTTAAATGTGGTATAAAAATATGAAACAAATAATTTGTAGATAAATAAATATAGGTGATTTTGCCCACTGGTGGTGGCAAAGCCTTTGTCTAGAAAACAAAAAAGGAGAGAGTATTTGTTTCTTCCTGGATAAATAAATATAGGTCATTTTGCCCACTGGTGGTAGCAAAGCCTTTGTCTAGAAAACAAAAAAAGAGAGAGTATTTCTTTCTTCCTCGACACTTCACCTTGACCCTTCAACAAAAACTTTAGTCTACATACAACTCCAGCCATTAACTAGGTCAACAGAGCTGGGCCAGGTGGCCTCAGCTTTAGTGCAGATACATAAAACATAGAAACATAGAATTTGATGACCGATAACAGCAATTCGGTCTATCTAGTCTAACCATTTTTTTCTTGATGTAAGATTCAGTATAGTTTTAAGCCTATCTCATGGCTGTTTAAATTTCCTTTGTTTCCTGAGTTTCCACTGAACCATAAAATGCTGCAATAAATCCATCACCATAAGTGGGAACATTGTGGCTCCTGCTACCCAGAGCCCTCCCTTTCCCACTGAATTCCCACTGACGTGACAGGTCACACAGCTGTTTAAGGGGGAAATGGGAGTGGGGTGTGTCATAACGCCACTCCAGCAACCTAGAGTTTTCCAATGGAGACCTGGAGAAATGACGCTAGAGAGTTCCCAAGTATGTCTATCACATGATATATTTACAGATAATTTAATCTGCTCCGGGAACTTTTATACTGGAACCACTTCCTTTTACATCTTTTAAAACTAAATACATAAATGAGTCATTTCTCTTCAATGCAACAGATATATTAATTGCAATCAAAATTGTAATGCATTTCCTTGTGACACAAAAAGTGATTAAGTTGCTGATGAAGTTTTATTTTGTATGATTTGTTTCCTCTTGGCACATATGTACATTTTATTTGTAAAAAGCTTTGTTTAGATGTAAAAATAACATTGTTGGCCAAATATAAGTATTAAAGAGAAATAATAGGATGTATAGAGCATTACATATTACTATATGTCAGGTATGATTTCATAGAAGAAAAGGTATGAGGTAATTAAATGTTGGGCTATCACTCAGCATTGCATAGGTTTGGGTTCATTTCTTGGTAATATATGCAATAGTACAGGGGCATCCAACCTGCGGCCCTCCAGCTGCTGCAGGACTACATCTCCCATCCTCCTCAGCCAGCCCCTTAGCTGAAAGAGCATTATGGGAGATGTAGATCTGCAGCAGCTGGAGGGCCGCAGGTTGGACGCCCCTGCAATAGTACTATGAACCTTTAGCACAAAAAACACTGATGTCCTTAAACTATGACTATTGCCAGTTGTTTTTCCTAAATAGAACTGTTTCCCCCACCTACTGTAACTCTGTGTGAAGACTGGCATCTTCTGGCCCAGGGAATACACAGCCAGGTGGCAAATTAATACAACAGATCAGAACATATTTGAGATACAACACAAAGCCATCAAAGGGGCTGCATAGAATAGGAGCATGTGAATGATCTAGACAGTGTCAATGCTGAATTAATTTCTTGTGTTGTGTTGCACTCTGATTTTGGCCCTGAATGAGAGTAGCCCGTAGACCAATTGCAGATTGCCCCAATTGCATGCTATTCCTTGCTGCTAAAAATTAGTACAACCAGTACTGATCCCTAAGACCTCAATTGGAGCCCATCTGGATTAGGTCCTTACTGCCTTCCCTGAGTTTGTAAAGCACAAACAAAGTGATGAATGACTTGGAAGTACTTCTTCTTCATGGTCCTCCTTCTTTTTACAACTAACCGAAGGGGTAGCAGTATGATGCCACCCTACAATCTCAGTTACTGAGAAAGTATAACGTGCATAGGATATAGTCCTATATTCAGGGTACAAGTCAGGGTCACAGGCAAACAAGCATTCAAGTATCGCAAGTCACGGTCAATAACAGATGTCAAACAGAGAACGTGGTAGACAGCCAGAATAACAGAGCATTGTCTACTGGAAAAATGACAGCTTCATACAGTTCTCTCATTTGCTGACATTGCTGATATTTTTGGCAACAATGGCCAGGGACATTCTGATAGACCTCTGATTCCTTTCACATCGCGTATGTATGACTTTGGTGACGCCCACATGCATCTAGCATAAAACCCCCATATCTCATGAGCCTGGCACGTCAAAGTGAAACGTGAAAATGCCATCTGTAAAAACATCTTGAAACCTGGTCATGGAAACCAGACACTGCTGCCATCAACCATGGGTATCATGACACAGTCAAATATTAGTATACAGTCACCTTTGTATACAATTGTACACATATATTGATCCTTTCTTATTCTATTACTAACCATCAGGAAGCAAAAGGGCAGAAGCACATGTTTGAATATTTGAATAGTTGTACTTTTATCTCTTCTGTTTGCAACTCAATAAATGAAATTAACATTTTACCACACAGTTATTCATTTACATTATTCTTCAGGCTCCCACATTAATCTATCCTGCGTGCTCTCAGCTCCACATTTAGTAGAAAAAGTATGTTCCCCGTCATTTAACCCAGGGTAACAATAATTAACTTTTATTGGGTAATCTGCCATATTGATGCCCACGGAGTCTGCATATACTTGAGGGGGCCTTGACAGGGATGCAAATCAGGGCTAGGGCAGGGGGTCATATAGAGTTCCCAGGTAGCCATGGGGTGTTATGTGGTGTTATAGCCACTGGTGGTAAAGTGTTGGTGGGAGGTTCCTAGCTGGGCGTGTTTGTTGGAACCTCGGGTGGGGGCAGGGCTTCACTGGATGCCATCCTATAGGTGACGTTTATGGTTTGGCCCTGGTTGATCCTGGTAAGCTTATGGGTGCTCAGTTTACTATGCAAGTGGTTTTGGGTGTCGTGTTAACGCACCTTTTATGTTCACAGGTTGCATGACAATCACTTGTTTAATAAATCGGCTGTGGCCTTTACATCTCACATTGATGTCTGTGTTTTTATTTGGCATAGCCAGGCTACTCCTGTCCCAATCATGTGATGGACACATATGATGGTGTACTGCACCACCTGATCTTGTGAGAGTTTGTCCAGGAACAAGGAACAATGGCTGGTCTGATCAAAAAAGGAACGTGCCCAAGATGAGTGTTGCAAGTGAGATTCATTATCCACGGCTGGAATTATGTAATAGGTTCAGAAATTAAAACGAAGTATGTATTGTCTTTCTCTTTGTCAACAAATGGGACATTATTTGCATGATTACACATTTATACACGTTCTCAAGAACCATACATGAATACCGTAAGAAATATAATGTTAAGAAAAAGTGCAAGAATTTAAAATGTTTCCTCATTCTTGTGCCAAAAAATGATCAAGTTGCTTTAAAGCAGTTTTTGTTTTCTTAAGGTTCATTTACTTCCCAGTATAAAGCAAAAATAAAATTTTACGTTTCACAAACTTTGACACGGTATGTAGATTTTGTAACAGCTTTTCCTGGGGATATGTGTATTTACCGCTAATTATTGTAACTCTGATATGGTCATTAAGCATGACAGAGAAAATAGGTTAATTACAGGGTGCAGTCCAAAGTTTAGACTGGAACTCCAGATAAGAAAGAAAATATTAAATTAGCCCAAAGAGACACCAATGGCGTAACCTGAGGAAGGGTTCGGGTCAGACATGCCATGTTTGCTAGTAGCAAAACTGCAAATGAGGTGTGATAAAGAGAATGCATTCTTCACAATAGTTGATATAAATATATGGAATACACTGCCCACAACTTTTGACTGCAAAAGTTGTTGAAGATCTTTAAAATGATTGATAACCTTCTAGCCACAAAGATGTTCATTAGTATACATTTAACTTTTTACGTTGTTGTTCCAGGATTATTCTCAATACCCATAAGGTTTTTTTTTGCTTTCTGCGTGCTTTTTGAATGTGTTTAAAATAATTTTCTATTTTTTTTCCATCTAGGTAGATGCAATTAGGAATCTAATACAAATACAGAATTAATCATTTAATTAGGGTAGGTTTTAATAGCCAATCTTAAAATGTATGGAACTACTAAGTGTCATCAGGGCCAGACTAAGGATAATGAGGTGGCCCTGGCACTTTAAGGCATGCGCCTTAAAATCATGTACAGTAAGTGCGTACGAAGGCTGGATATGAGAGGCTGCACATTGTTTTGCTCTTGCAGCGTGCGTTTGCCCCAGCCAGTGGCTTCACACTGCAGCACCAGAGCGATGAGTATGGAGTGATGCCTTTGTATTTGGAAAAACACTGAGATATCAGTTCTTCTGGTGAAGATTGACAGGGACTATGCACAAGCTGCTGAAGTTAAAAGGTATGAAGGCATCCGACGTTCCACTCCTAGCAAGTACAGTAATAAAATAGCGGTAATTAGAACCTATGGGTTTTACTATGGGTCTGCCCATCTTTTTTTTTTTTATTATTATTTTTTTTAGCTTTTTTGATCTGTGTCTGTGTTTCTCTGCGGGCACGAAGTCTACTGACACCTGATGTGTCACATATGTACTGCAAGCAGACTTTGCATCACAATATATACAGTATATTTTCCTTTTTCTATTTTATATACTTCTTACGCTCACATATATTTGGACATAATTTTTTAAAACATGTTTGCATGGCATGACTGGCTCGAATGCAATTTAAGTTGATTATACACAGGTATAATTTAACCCCTTTGTGAAAATGGCTGATTTTATTTTTTGTACCCTTCGTGACAACGGCTGTTTTAACATTTCTGCGTTGCTCGTGTTTAGCTGTAATTTTCTTCTTTCCCCTTTACTGAACCCACACAAGTTATATATTGTTTTTTTCAGGACAAAAAGGGCTTTCTTCAGATGTCATTGTTTTGATTGTATCATATAATTTACTATAAAAAAAGTATAAAATATGTTAAAAATTTTAGAAAAAAATGACTTTTTCTAAATTTTACTTGAAAAATCTTTTACTCATCTATAAAAGCTAATGAAAAAAACCTGGTAAATAGATTCTACTATTCGTCCTGAGTTTAGAACTACCCAGTTCTTTGTTTTTTGCTTTTTCTGCACGTTCTGGGGCAATAAGTACAAGTAGCGTTTTGCTATTTCAAAACCATTTTTTTCAAATCTGGTAATTCTTCCCCCATGTGCTATTTCGGGTATCTTTGAAGCCGGGCAATGCAATTTACCCCGTCAAGTCATATATTTTTGAAAACTAGACACCCAGGGTATTTTTTGTGTTTTTTTGTTTTCACACACATTTTACTTCAGGTATGAGTTAACAGGTCCTGGTATATGTCGCTGTCACAAAGCACCCCAATATGTGTTCAGCTGAGTACAGTGATACCCCACATGCATGGGTTTGTTGGGTTTTTGGGGGGGCTAAAAGGCCACATTTGGGACGTGTGCATTTTTCAAATTGGAAATTAGACGTGTGGTCATCCTTCCTCCTGTGTTAATTAGGACATTGTTTTAAGCTAAAGCGCTAATTTTAGGACTTGCCCCTAAAATATTTGTGACATCAGTGGGAAAATATTTTTACATTTTACTATTTTGTTTTTAACTATTTTTTTTTCTTATTATTACTTTTTAAAATGTATTTTACTAATCACATTGTGATTAGAAAGCTGGGCTCCATTAACTTGCATGGTTGAATGCAGTACCTGTATTCAACGTGCAAGTGGAGCCAGATTCTAAGGGAGGGTCTGGACAGACCCTCCTGAGAACTCTTTTCAACTCCATTGTTTTTTTAAAGGACGCCGCCATCTTGCGAGTGGCAAAATCACTCGCAGTGGCGGTTGTGATCGCTCTCCGGAGTGGTCACGCCGCGTCCTGGGGTGGGAGTTCGGTGTCGCTGAATGCCATTTTAAAATGGGCGTCCGCTGCCATACAGTGCATGGCGGATGTTGACGCCCCGGGGAGGGGCCAGACATGGCCCCTTATGCTGATCGCGGTGTCATTACAGCAACACCGTTTGGGTGCAGAAAGCGAATGTAGATGGTCCTGGCACGTCAATTGTCATTAACCCTTTGTTTGCAGGTGATGTGACCCTTACAAAAAAAATACTGCCATTTTTCTGAAGTAATACTGCAGTTTTTTGGACATGAAAAAACTGCAATACTGCACTTTTACTGCAGTATTACTGCACATTTACTGCAGTTGTACTGCAGCTGTACTTCACTGTACTGCAGTTGTACTGCAGTTATTTTTGCAATAAAGCTGCAGTACTTTGAAGTACAACTGTAGGTTTGCAGTATAAAAAAAAAAGTGCAGTAAATGTGCAGTAATACTGCAGTAAAAGTGCAGTAAAAGTGCAGTATTGCAGTTTTTTCATGTCCAAAAAACTGCAGTATTACTTCAGGAAAAACTGCAGTAATTTTTCGTAAGGGATGTGCCCGGACTGTCAATTGTCATTAAGGGGTTAATATAGAACTCTTACTACAGCAAGTAGTATAAATCCCATTAGATGTATTGTATTCAATTTATTTCAAGTGACTATTTCATAATTCTCTGAATACCCTTGTCTTTCAAATTATGTCTAATTTGGAGGCATGAATATCTCTTGATCATGACATGGCTTAAGACGCCAACACACCAAACACTTAAAACCAAAACGATATTAAAATCATCGCCATCAGTTTGCCCATACATTTCAGGACATACCGACATTGTGGTAAAAAAAGTACCTAACTTTATATAACATTTAAACAACAGGAACCAGGGCTGGACTAGCCATCTAGCACACTGGTCAAATACTTGGTGGGCTGCTGGGCATCAGTGCCCTATATCTCATCAGATCTGTCCATCCAGCGGATATACCTAACCGCACGTTATATGAGGATAAAAACACGACAGCACTAACATCATCAGGAGGCCTTAATTCATTACTTTTTTTTACAAATGTGCCAGTAACTACTCCAACATAAATTTGACAAATTTAAGTATTCATCGTATAGGAATATTGGAATAAGGACATCCTGAACATAAGACAAGGTCAATTGGGGTCTGAGATCTTACAACTTGTGGTTTTTTTAATAGAATGATAGAATAAATATTACCATATCTAGTACATTAAGAGTAAATGGGAAACATACATTCAAAACAACTCTTCCTGTTTAAAAGGTTCCACTTCAGTTTTTGTATCGTTCAAAAGCATGTAGAAGAAATTGTAAGGTGTTCCAATGCTAACAGGCCATTCCCATTACTTGTGTCTTTTATATGCAACTAACAAGAACCATACCCTTCATCCTTATTATTCTTTTTTTTAATATATTTTTTTATTTTATGCATATAAAAATAAAACATATGACAACTTATAAAACATATAAATAGAAAAAATACAAACAAATACATCCAACAGAAATTCTCATATGAGTCTATATCAATATGACTTCAAGTTTTGCCACCTGAGAATTAATTCATCCATTCTTTCAGATCTTTAACTTTAAAGTTTTGATCATTGTTTTAATTTTCTACAGCTCCACCACATATGGAGCATATTTGCTCTTTCCATCCCGCATCTCCAACAATTGGAGGTGTTTGATCCATTCATTTTATGAAGTCTAGTCGGGACAAGGTACCATCTGTATATTAGTTTATAGTGAGTTTCCCATATGTTGATGCCATGAGTATATTTCCTTACTGTGTTTATTCCTTTTAGCCATTCCTGACAATCAAATTCACAATTGATATCTTGTTTCCACTTTATCCAAGATTTGTCTTTCTGTTGTTCTAACTGAGACCTTAATAGCTTAGAAACTTTGGATAGACCTTTGTTATCCTTATAATTATTGTAAAAGTCTTGAATGGCTGAATTATTTACAATTTGTTTCCCTCGAAGATAGTTATTTATTCTTAAATAGCCGAAAATTTATTTGGCAAGATTAAATTGCTCTTGAATCTCCGCAAATGGCCTTATTTTATCCTCAGATAAAATATCTGATATCTTATTAATGTTTTTTTTGGTCCACTCTTTTAAGTTGATGTCCTCTATGCCAAAATGACCTAGCATGCATGTATTATGGATCTGATATATATCTGGAAAGGATAATCCCTTTTAACTTGTGTGTCTTTTTAGTCCAAAGAGACTCTAGGTTTTTTTTATTCTGCCATATGTACTTAGAGAATAGGTCCTGAAATAGTTTTAATAACGAATATGAAATCCTAAATGGTATCGTTCTAAAGAGATAGGTAAGTTTCGGTAAAATATATGAATTTATTGTATTAATTCTTCCCATCCATGAGATTTCTAGTGTTTTCCAACTGTTTACTTCTTCATTGAGTTTTCCTAATAACTCAGAAAAATGTATATTGATAGATTTTTTCCAATCTCTTGCCAATTTAATTCCTAGATATTCTATTGATGAGTTGTCCCAATTAAGCGTGAATAATGTTTTTAAATTGTTTTGCTCTTTTGGAGGAAGATAGTTACTCAATACTTGCGTTTTAGATATATTTATTTTGTAATTAGTTAATTTACTATATCTATAGATAGAATTGAAAACTAATGGAATTGATATTATTGAGATAGTTAGCAAGACATCGTCTGCATAGAGAATCAGCTTCATATGGTGGCCCTGTATATTTATCCCTATAATATTTGGTGTCTGTCTTAGCTGCCAGGGGTTCCATTGTTAATACATATAAGAGTGGAGCAAGAGGGCAGCCTTGTCTAGTCCCATTTCGAATTGCAAACTCTTCTGATTCTATCATTTTACCTAGAACTTTTGCGGAAGGAATTGTATATAGGGCCATAATTCTATCTCTTGATTTTCCTAAAATGCCGAAAGACTTCAGAACTTGGTCTAAAAATAACCAGTTTACCCGGTCGAAGGCTTTTTCGGCGTCTAACGCCATAATTACTGAGCTGATTTTCTCTGTATTAATGTGATGTATGACATTAAAAATTATTCTTGTATTATCTGAGGTGTTTCTACCTTCTATAAACCCACATTGATCTTCATTAATAAGATCAGGTAGAAAGGATTTTAATCTTTTCGCTAGAGTACTAGTAGATCTTAACATCCAAATTTAATAGTGAGATAGGTCTATAGTTTCTAAGTTGAGAAGATCTTTCCCTGGTTTTAAAATTGGGAGACTTTGTACCTGGAGCATCTTTTTAGGGAATGGATTATTAAAAGAGATTGTATTGAACATTCTTAGTAATATAAGTGATATGGTATCTATACATTTTAAATAGAAATTTGCAGAATATCCATCGGGTCCTGGAGCTTTTTCTGGTTGTAAGTTTTTTATTGTTTGTTTAATTTCAAATAATGAAACAGGTTTGTTTAGTTTTAAGAGTTTATCTTCTGACAATTTTGGAAGATTAAATTTATTTAGAAATAATTGGATCTCTGTTTTTTAATATCATTTTTTAAATTATATAGTTCTTTGTAATATGCCCCAAATGCATTGCCAATCTGTTTAGGGTCTAACATAACGTCCCCTCCTTTCATAATTTTTCGGATACTTTCAGTTTTTTGTTTATTTTTGAGTTTGTTTGTTAGTAGCTTATTTGTTCTGTTATTTGAGCTATACCACTTCTGTTTTAGGATTTTTATGTTTTTATTTATTTTTTCATATAGTTTTTTTGTTATTTGTTCTCTTATACATTTTATTTGTCCTCCTATTATATTATCTAGGGTAGTTTTATGTTCCTTTTCCAACCTGGCTAGCTTTATATATAGGCTGTTAATGTCTTCAGCTTTTTGTTTTTTCTGTATTGATCCCAATTTTATTAACCATCCTCTCTTCACGCTCTTGTATGTACACCAAAGGTTTAAATCTGATGTGCAACCATCATCATTAACCTTCAAAAATTGGGGTGTAAGGCATATAGGAGGGTATAAGGCATATCAGGGGGCACAGTGGCATATAGGGGGGCATAAGACATATCTGGTGGGTGGAGTAGCATATCTGGGGGCAGAGTAGAAAGCCGTGGGGCAGATATGCATAACCGGGGGGGGGAAGGGGGGCAGGTTTGCAAATGAAAGGAAATAAAAACAAAAAATGCATTTTTCTCAATCATATTTTTATTAACCCCTTATAGACCAGGCTGTTTTTACCTTTTGTACCCTTTGGGGCCGAGGCCGTTTTAACACTTTTGCGGCGCTTGTATCTTTGGATGTAATTTTCTTCTCACTCATTTAGTGTACCCACACAAGTTATATATTGTTTTTTTTCAGGACAAAAAGGGCTTTCTTCAGATACCAAAATATACCAGAAAATAATATGATATGATTATGATATAATAATATTGGAAAAAAAACTAATTTTCTGACTTTTACCCGAAACATCTTTTACTCATCCAAAAAAGCTAGTAAAAAAACCTTCTAAATAGATTCTACTATTTGTCCTGAGTTTAGAAATACCCAATGTTTTTATGTTTTTTGCTTTTTCTGCATGTTATTGGGCAATAAGTACAAGTAGCGTTTTGCTGTTTGAAAACCATTTTTTTCCCAAAGCTGGTCATTCTGCCCCATGTTCTATTTCGGGTATCTTTAAAGCGGGCCAATGCAATTTAACCCATCAAACCATATATTTTTGAAAACTAGACACCTCAAGGTATTTCAAATGCTGGTATTTTAATCCCTTCCACTTATTCTACTACCACCAGAGCAGAGTGGGGCAATTGCCCCAGACGGCGCCTTTTTTTTTTTTAAGCGGAGGAGAGAGAGGGGCGGCAAGTGGTTTTCGCTTACCTGCTCGGCGTACCTTTCTCTCCTCTGCGAGCCCTCTAGCTCGGTCTCGGTGACGGCTTGTAATGCTGAGCGCCGGTAATTTCTGGCGCTCAGCAGTAAAGCAGCGCACACCGTGGCAGAGCAGGGAGACTCGCCGCAGGACTGCTGAAAGGTAAGTGCGAAGGGGGGGGTAGGGTAGATAATAGGGAGGGAGGGAGAGGAAGGGTAGATAATAGGGAGGGAGGGAGAGGAAGGGTAGATAATGACCCCTGGCGGGGGGCGGCATTTTAAACTTTGCCCCAGGCGGCATTATGTCTTGGGCCGGCCCTGACTACCACCCTTTGTTAAACTTTGTGGTAGTAATTTATTTTATGCCTATGCCCTATCTTTGAGCCATGCCACTCAAATTTACCCCATCAAACCATTAATTTTTTTTAAATTAGACACCTATTTGAAATGCTTTTACTTTAACTCTTTCCATTTTTGGGAAGATACAGCGCTAATTTTAGCACTTGCTCATAATAATAAACTTTATTTTGTTTATCATTGGATTGATATTTTTAATAACATATTTATTTAATATAAATGAACAATTAGTCCAATTAAGTTTGTAAATATTCTGTTTAACAGAAACACATTATGTTACTTCATTGAAGGTGGGAGTTGTGGCAAAAGGTGGCACAAATAACATGTGAAATTAATTTCATATTGTACTTTTTACCACAACTTTACAAAGGCTATTTGAACCAATCAACAACAATCAGCAACTCTAAAACAGGAGAGAGAGATTTGAATGGGAATTAATGATCATACAAATTCTGGAAACAGGAATTTAAGAGAACCACTTTCAGGAAATAAACAGAACATGAGTTTCTAATACATATATATTGTTTATTTTTAATTTGTAAACACTATTACATAGATGTAGCTAGTGCACTAAACTATAAAATGTAACATCTGGGAAATATGAGAGATCCACTTTATATACTAGGTATGTAGAATTGCTTTGCAAAGGTACAGAAGTATACAGAGGGTGGGTAGAGTCAACTGATTGAGATGGACATTGATAGCTGGGCTTGAGCTCATCATTGTGTAAAGAATAATTACACTTTATTATTATTTCTTACTATATCAATTTAGCAGACATACACTGCATTAAAGTATATTGACTTACCATGGAAGTCAGATGTTTAATAAATTACTACACACACAACAACATCTCAATTATTCTGCATTATCATTGGTAATTTTATTTTTCATGTAGATTGAGTGACACTGCCCACATGTGGTTATGTAGTTAATTGATTTAGTAGAAAGCAAATGTATTTAGATTTTTACCCTAGGAAAACATTGAGTAGGGAACATGGCATATATTTCACTGTAAATATTCTAAGGATGTTTGTATGAATAGTGTCTACATGGACTCTAATCTAGGGACGTCCAAAGGTTGTGATCTCAGTTGTGTCAGCCAACTTTCTTCTTCAGTTAAATCTCCAGGTCCTCAGATGTTGCTGGGACTACATTGCCTACAGGGCAGTGTACTTTGGCAACAGTGAGAAGCTTCTAGGATCTGTTTTTCCATGATTGATCCCCTGACAGCTGCTGCCAACAACACGGTCATCTGACTGTTTCTGCATCTACACAAGGTTCGACGGCCAATTAGAAATTGTAGAAGATGGACTGCTCAGCATCCTACTCAAGGCCACTGGACCTAACTGCCTCCACATGCACATGCGACTCTGGGTTCCACTATGGAGTGTGATGGCAGGGAAAATGTGCTGCTGCAAGCTCAACTTTTGCCTCAGGAGTGTTATAGGATCCCCAAAGGAATATACACTGAGTTAATAATGTACAATACTAATGCTGTTTGATCTTGAACATATTAACTTAATAAATGAGTTTGAAAAACATGTAAGTAAAGTTCAAACACGCATTCCAGTTTTGATTTGAAAGATATTCACAGTACACTGTATGGCTTAGAAGTACATTTAATGACCATATATATTCAACCCCCCAAAGTATCAATCACACCATTGAATTAATGTGGGACAAGTCCCAAACAATATACATAAAATGCATTTTTGTCTTTGTCAGGATTGTGTTTGGAGCATAAAAGCAGAGTATAGTCCAAAACAATGTCAGGAACAGTCCAATAGGTCAGGGGTGCAATCAGAGAAAACGGTAATTCAAGCTAGGGTCAGGAAACAGACAAATGGGGTAGTCCAATAGGAAAGCCAAAGGTCATGTAATGGAGAATCCAATAGAGGGTCTGTAGCAAGGCGAGCAGAGAAGAACAGGAATCTGGATTCCAAGGACATACATACTGGAACACTGGAGTAAAGTGGCTATAGTTTGAGGTTTTTTTTATAGTGCTGCAGATATCTACTCCTCCGCTGTGCTGAACAAGCTCCTCACTGGATTGGTTACCAGAGAGCAGTGATTCCATAGCACCTGGTTCACTGTTTCTGTGTGTGAACATCATTGGTAAAGAGCTGATGGTGGAGGCAGGCTTTACCTCCACTCCACAGGTGTGCAACATTATACTGATGTCTAGGCAACACCTGGAGTCTTCCCTGGGGTCTGTTGTAATTTTAGACCGCGATTTTGTTACAATCGCAGGTAGATGCCGCTACTACAGATCGCTGAGCTTTTGGGAGGCCTGCAGCGACGAAGGACAGCTGGGGAGAACAGGTAAGGGTGAGAGATCTAAGGTTGGTGCCCCCAAGTGCCTCATGTTCTATTATTGTCATGCAGCAGAGTGCAGTCTAACTGCATTGAAAAACATCAATCGCAAGGAGCCAAAGTGCATATGCACCTTATGTTAATTTCCTTCCCGTCTTTGTTCTCTTGTGTTGCATACTCCCATGGACACAATAATATAGGCTTTCCTTTTTGCTCCTCTTATTCTGATATTCCAGACTACAAAGACAATATTGTGAGGGTTTTAGCTCTCCTGCTACTAGGGATGGAGGAAATAAATTTAAGTTTTTCCACAAAAGGCTTTTTTCCTCACATGAAAGCAGTACTTGCTTCAGAGGTGGACCTTTCTTTCTCCCAACCCACCATGGTAATGATGACTCTGAGTTCCAACGTTGACCTATAGTGAAGATGTCGAGTTGTGAGAAGAATAAAGGAAAACAGAGTAAACATATAGTTAAATATCAATCTTTTAATAATTTATTAACTAAACTTTTTTATATTGAACTACTTATATCATCAAAGAAGCTAGTATGTTTAACCTAACCTAACATATTTTTTTATGGTGCTCTTGCGTACGTTCCAGTAAGTAAATATTTCTTAGACCATAATCCTGTCGAGCAAGCTTAACTGCATTATTATTGATGCCAAAGTTTGTTTGTTTAACAGTATTACTGTGATTGTGAGATATGAGATATGTAGTGAGATATGTAGCTGTTTTCATACATGAGGTTTCACTCCACTCTTTTAATAAGCCAATTACATGTTGTTATTTTTTTTTTAATATGTTCTTAGCATTATCCTTTTAAATTTTCATAAAAAAATAATATTTTGATGAAAACTAAAATAAGGTTGTTCAGGCTATTTTGTATCCCCAGAAAGGCCGATATGCTCCCGAGAAGGGACCCACCGTAAGGCAGGCGATTAAATGGCTGCCTATACTTGGATGAGTTGTTAAACCTTTTTTGAGGTGATTTTTGCAATTTTTCATGAGGCACATATAAGGTGAAATTATTAATCACTGGAAATTATAAGACAGAATAACATAAACTACAGATGAAATCTGAGGAAGACAGAACCTGCTTTGACAGCATGACCTTAGTATCGTCAACTTTGGCCCCATTCCCCAATAAGACAAATAGACAACGTATGTAATTAAAATGGCTTTATTTATTCGATTTTGGATAAATTTGGCCACGGTCCAAATTCCAGTATTATCCCCAACCGTGACACTCATTATATCATATTTCTTAAACGTTATAAATCATAATTAACCACAAATTTGGCTAAAAGCCAACCGTATAACACAGTAGATCTATCAGGCTGGTAAGGGCGTAACTAATCCACGTCACCTGTAGAGGCTGCCAGCGTCTAAAGCCCAGCAACCACACGTCAACCAACGTATCGCCTGAGCAACGCGCCAAGGGAGTGTTCTGCACTTCCGCCCTTAGGCATGTGCACCACGAGTACAACCATACCTTAGATAGTTGTCTCAAGCACCGAACCAGCCAACCACATTTGAACAATGACCATAACATAAACACCAACCGCCACACACAGCAATGGACCATAAATAAAATGAGGGAAGGGAGGGTGGGGATTTCGCCTACTTAAAAAACCTACAAGCTCATCTGTGAGTAGGTTCCCAAATTTATTTAGTTGATGACACCCAGTGCCCTCCCCATCTTCCTGTCCCTGAACATTCAGATTGTGGGGGCAAAAGTTCACACAGGGGTCAAGCGGTCACAGAGGATGTATGTATCTAACAAACATTTAACCCCTTGTTAGGTCATGGGGTGTTCCTTGTTCCTTCCCCGGTCATGGTGCCCCTACACCTATTTCTTGCTCCGGGGCTGGTCTAAATATGTGTTTTTGCTTTTGTAGCAGATATGTGATTGTGCACCACAATAATATATACTTTGATAATGCAAACATCATATGCACCTTGAAAAAAACTTGATCGAAAAACGAGCCACCGATGCTTACCCTTAAACTATTAATATATTGGATACAGTATATTTTTATGAAGCTTTATTAAGAAATGAGCACTGGCATTATGACAGTAAAGGACAGACAGAGGGACAAAACACCTCAAAGATATGACAAAAGTTATTCTGTTTAAAGCTTGTTTTTGAGATTTGTGAATGTTCACGCAGCGCTTGTCTTAACGTAGCCCAGTCAGATTCCAATACCAAAATTCTAAAGACGATCACAATATCAACAATAGTAAGCCAGACAAAATAAAAGATAAAAAAGGACACTTTACTTCAACTGCAGTCTGGCAAGTTAAAATGGATTTAATTGAACGTAATTTAATTTAATATAAACTAAAACAAATCGCTGCACCTAGTGAATGTCTTGCATACAGTACTTGGCTCTACATGTTACATGTTCTAGAAGAGTCTGACCAAATTTGTCCAGCTAACGCTGTGTACACTTTTTGGCTATGAGTTCCCCCTAGGGGGGCAGCAGAGTTCCAAGAGATGCTCATTGCTTTGTGAGTGGGAATTCTCAAACATATGGGTACTGTAATCTAGGTATTCCCACTGATTGGAACTGTGCTTAATAGGAAAAAAGTGATCTTTCCCTACTGGTAACTAGACTTTTGTGGGCTTGTTTGTCCTACCCATAAGTCCTTGGGCACAACCCGGGGTCGAGGAGGCAGCAAGTAGCAATATCAGGGTCACAATCTGGGGTCAATGCAGGCAGCAAGTAGCAATAACAGGGTCACAAGCCAAGGGTCAAAACCAGGAAGACTTCAAGGTATAGAGAAGGAACAGGTAACACACAGGTACACAGCTTAACTATTAGCTATGAGGTGTCTGTAGGGTTTACATAGAGGTAGGTATCAGGATCCACCCCCCTCTCCTCTGGTCTCCTCCCTCCCTTGGCACCTGATAGGAGGAGAATTCAGAAGACTCCGCCTCCCCTCTCTTTCCCATAGCGTCTCCCGCCAGGCTGCCTCGTGCCAATGCGGCCCTGTCGCGGAGAGACCAGCGGTCGGGAGTGGCGATCCGGGGTGAGGTAATAGTTGGTCTCCATGCCTCACAGTCCCCAAACAGCGTAGCAGTGCCACCATATCCCGAAACAGCTCGTATGTGCCATCAGCCCCTTCCCCCCAACATACGCAGTGGTACACATATGCACTCACTCTCACACAAACATACACACTCACGCTAACACATATACACATCCATGCTAACACACAACCACTTACACGTACACATCCATGCTAACACACAAACATATGAATTTATGCTAACACACAAACACTTACACATACATATCCAGGTTGGACCAGCCTTTGGTGAATAATTTTGACTGGCCCCGAGGGGAATTTGCCCACCATGCCAGCCCACCCAGTGGCTTTAAGGGGTTGGACAAATGGGACATGGGGTGAACATAGTCACAGTGTTGTGGTGTTTATTGTTCTCTGTTTAAAGTTACCCTCTTTACAACATCTGTTAAATGCTGCTTATTATGTACCTATAATTATTTAACTATTTAGGGACAGACACTTTCTATTGAGGACTGTTTGCAGCTATATAACATTAGTATTGTTGTTTGTGGTAATACGGATGTCCCAAAGAAAAAATATTTTTCTCCTTGAGTATAAATTACATTGCTGTATACAGTAATAACCCCCATCACTGTATAAAGAAATGTAGGTGAGTATTGAAAAAAACCTGGTTTATCTAATTGTGAGAAGGGCCCTCTTCGGTTTGTCTTAGTCTGTCAATTCTACTGTTGTCATACCCCTTGAATATATATATATTGTATTAAGCGCTGCATAAATATATAAATAAAATATAATAATAATAATAATAATAAAAATAATAATAATAGGTATTACTGTAATTAGGAGATGTTTCTGAACATACATTGGGTCATTGTTCACATGTGGCACTTACAGTACAGAAGAAAGTGTAAGGAAGATTGCAAACATTTTTTTTTTCTATTTTAGTATTTTTTTAATCTATTATCTATAATTATGAAAACCCCAAGGACTGAGTTAAAGCATTGATTTGTCTATCATTATTGAGTGGGTTTCACAGCTTGTAATGTAATAGAATATTTATATTCTAATGAACATTGCTATTTTAAAATATCATAAAAATAGTTTTTAAAACATTCTGAATTATTAGTCCATGTAATTGAGGGAAAATAAATATAGAATTAACGGAAAATATTTTTGTATGATAAACATGGAAAAGAAGATTTATATTCTAATGAACATTGCTATTTTAAAATATAATAATGATTCCAACAAATGCTGAATTATAAATCCATGTAATTGAGCATGGAGAGTAAATATAGTTTCACCGTAGACTTTTCCAATTTCGGTAATTCGCACAAATATCAGAACACAAGGAGGGGCCCTAACAAAATAAAAAGAAGGCTCTCTTACTCCCCTTCGCAATGTCTTCCTTCCTTCTCCACCAACTCATTTTCTGCAGCTACATTACTTGTCTTGCCTCTTCTTGTTATTTTGTGTTCGGTATTTTTTCTTCTGTCTTCTTTCTTGGTTCACTTCTCCATGCTATCTTCTCTGTTGCGCTGGCCTTCTAAAGCGATTTCACAACAGAGTGGAGGGTTGATGCACACCGCAGGGATAACCTCACCCCAATTGGAGGAATGGGGGAGAGGCTGTCCCAATGGTGTGTATTCCGAGAATCATTGTGTAATGTGTTCTGTGTTACTTCAAGACTCTATTATATTTCAGCTTGGACATGGTTTTCACACACATTGTGTGGTTGAATGGTGTAAAATGAGTATAATTTTGCATAAGAATTAATAATATATAGGATATAAAAGATGTTTTCTTCCTACAAAGGTCAAATACTCAAGTGTCTTACAGAAACCCTTGGTTTTTCAAATTGTCATAAACCACCTTTTAAAAAACACATTATGACAAGCATTTTGGTCTACCTTGAAGAGTTGGGTGATGATAGGGTCATAAATGGGGGAATGATGTAAGTATAAACCACTGGTGAGCCAATGACCAGGAGCAAAAAATTATTTAATTAAATCACAAAATGAAATTCAAATGTTAATGTAGTGTTTTCATTTTTTTATGATTCCAGGTTTTAAGGCACAGCGAAAAAATCTGACTTGGTGTACTGAGTATACTATGTGCCATCAAGATGTTTAACATTTCTTAGCTCTTATGTATACAGTGTTTAAACCCATACAACTGATAGGATCAAGAAAGTTCACTTTAACTACCTTTAACAAAAAGGGTTTTTTTTGTACTTTCCTTAAAACATTATTTCTAGATGGCACCAGTTGTGGAAAATAATTAACCAAACAGCCTGTATATCTTTTCTTGTTCCTAAATAATCCTGTCCTATATTAATTTGCTAATCATAAAGATAATATATTAAGTACAAAAATTGCCATTGGGACATTTTTTGATACATTTGTGTACATATCTTAATGAGCTGAGATGATGTTTCAAAATATTATATTAAACTTCTTAATTAGTGTCTTTATCTTCATAACATTTCATCCGCACACAGGAGCATTCCTTCACATAAACATAGGTGTGTTCTATTGTTCCACCGTCCAAGCACTGGAGTTGAATCGTGCGGGACTCTTTTTTAGTTTCCATACAGCATGAACAATTGTGAGACATTGTTTGGGATGAGTGAGCATACCTGAAAGATTAAACATTTACATTAGCAATAAAGTGTTCCTCTAGCATGAGGTACATACCTAGGTTCTGCATTCAGCTCATCTTGCAATTACAGTGTGCACAAGTAACAAAGAACACGGTTTAAGTGTGTTCCCAAATAAATGGTGTTAAAGCCATTTTCTTGAGAATAAGAAAATATGATAAGGTAAATGTTTACGGATGTCTGTCTATGCAGGGGTTCAGCTGTGACAGTTCATGAGATCCAGAGGAGGCATGCAGTTATGTATTAATTAATCTTTATACTGTGTAAAACTATAGTGCTTCCGAATCTAGATAAAGGGTGATGTGTTCTAAGGGCTTTGTAGGTCATAGAATTTAATAAAAACAATAACAATTTTTTTTTACAGAAAGTAATGGGGGCTTTTTGTTGGCTGCTGTTTAAATGTGTATTAACATTACACATTTCAACAAATATGTTTCATTCCAATAAGCCGTTGGTTGGATGTCTTGTTACATACCATGCAGATGTAGCACAGTGTCCAGCACAATAATTCATATACACTTTCTCCGCTGTTTTACAGCTGCCCCAATATATTTGTTCATCTTTTGTTAACACAAGGCACTCACCTACAGAACACAAATACAGCAAAGAAACAAATTATCTGGTGTTAAGCTGTCAATGGGGCCTGGTAAATACTAATAATGGTTATGGGGTGTTAGATCATTGAAGTGCAGGGCATTGTTTGATTGTGGCCTTGTAGACACTGCCATCATAGGTACGATACTAGACAATATAATTGTCTTTAAAAAATTCACCACAGAGATGCTACTTTTCTTTTTTTTATTCCAGTTATATCATTATCCTACCACGGCAAATAATTGCAAAACCCTATCCACTTTGTTGCCGTGTGTGAAATACCAGGTCAACCATAACAAGCTATTTTCTTACATCTAGAGGCATCGACATCTAGGCTTAGAGAGCTGGAAAGAAAACAATAATTCTTCCTTGCTTAAATATAAGCAATTGAAACATTGTCTCAACATGAGGTATGCCAAATCCTGGTGAGTTTATTACCCTTACTTTCTGGGAGTTCAAATGTCAAGGTCTAACAAAGATGGAATGAACAAGAAACACCCGGACGAGTATAGCACTATGTCCAGTTCTTTAAACCATCCTTCAGTTTTTTATTTCCATTAGTTCAGGGATTCCCTTTCTGAGAATAATATAGATTGTGACTCTGTACCTTTTATGTTTTTGCATTGAAAGCCAATGTGACAGCCTTACTTATTGATGACCTTCATTATTGGAGAAATAGACCACTAGTGAGGCATTGTCATTCACTATGCTTGTACTGTTGTCTTTAAGGTTGGTATTTCTCATTGAGACTGGCTAAATTTAACAATGAGAAGATGATAGCCAAGCAGAGCAAAACAACTTCAAAAAGATTTTTAAGTACATTAATGCCACAACATTTAGGAGGGACAGTGTAGGTGTTTTGAAATCTGGAGATGGTAAGTTAATAAGTTAATGACGATCAGGAAAAGGCAGCAATACTAAATGCCTTTTTTTTCATCTGTATATAACAAAGAAGAGCCACTACCTGCTGATTGGCAATTCAGCACTACAGAAACCTTAAATCAATCGTGGGAATGGCTGACTCCAGATAAAGATTTTAAACATTTAAGTAATCTTAAAGTAGACAAAGATCCAGGGCCAGATGGGATACACCCAAGGATACTATGGGAAGTTAGTCAAGAAATAGCCAGACCATTTTTTTTTATTTTCAAAGATTCTTTCCAGTCAGGATTGGCGGAAAGCTGATGTGGTTCCAATTTTAAAAAAAGGATCCAAATCTGAGCCTAGGAACTACAGACCTGTAAGCTTAACATCTGTGGTGGGGAAATTGTTTGAGAGTTTATTAAGAGATGGCATACAGGAATATATTGTGAATAATGATATAATCATAAGAGTCAGCACGGTTTTGTGAAGAACAGGTCATGTCAGACCAATTTAATTGCGTTTTATGATGTTGTGAGTAAATGTTTAGATCAGGGTGTTGCTGTAGATGTTGTCTATTTAGATTTTACAAAAGCATTTGACACTGTTCCACAAAAGGACGAATAGGTCTTGGAGAAAATGCCTGTGTTTGGATTAGAAATTGGCTTAGTGACAGGGTGCAAAGAGTTGTTACTAATGGTAAATTCTCAAGCTGGACAACTGTGGTAAGTGGGGTGCCTCAGGGTTCTGTTGTGGGTCCAGTTCTCTTTCACTTATTTATTAATGATCTTGAAATAGATATTGGAAGTCACTTGTCTGTGTTTGCTGATGACACAAAATTAGGTTAAGTTATAAAGTCTGATCAGGATGTAGTGTCTCTTCAGAATGATTTGGATAAACTATGGGAATGGTCAAATAGGTGGCAGATGAGATTTAATATAGATAAGTGTAAAAAACTTTGGTACCAAAAATAAGTATGCAACTAACATTCTTAAGGCCATTGCATTGAGAAAAGCAGAAAATGAGAAGGACTTTAGGTATAGTTGTAGACCATAGACTTAGCAACAAAGTGCCGGTCAGCGCTTGCAAAAGCCAGTAAGGTATTGGCATGCATAAAGAGGAGTATTAAATCACGAAAGGAAAATATAATTTTACCTCTTTATAAAGCAATGGTGAGGCCTCACCTTGAAAATGCAGTGCAATTTTGGGCACCAGAACTCAGGGGCATAACTAGAAACCTCAGGGCCCCGGTGCGAGAATCTGTTAAGGGCCCCCCCCACCCCCAACCCATCTATTCCTTTCTCACTTTCTATCCTCTCCGTCCCTACCCCCCCTTCTCACGATCTCCCTCTCCCTCCCTAACCCCCCTTCTCACGATCTACCCTCTCCCTCCCTACCCCCCTTCTCACAATCTCCCCTCTCCCTCCCTACCCCCCCTTCTCACAATCTACCCTCTCCCTCCCTACCCCCCCTTCTCACGATCTACCCACTCCTTCTCACGATCTACCCACTCTCCCCCTTCTCACGATCTACCCACTCTCCCCCTTCTCACGATCTACCCACTCCCCCCCTTCTCACGATCGACCCACTCCCCCCCCTTTTCACGATCTACCCACTCCCCCCCCTTTTCACGATCTACCCACTCCCCCCCCCTGTAGGTCACTTACCGTCAACTCCTGTGTTGGGAGCGTGAGGCGTTTGTCTCGGGTGCCGGCGCTTCACTGCTGAGCGCCGGCATATGACGTCATATGCCGGCGCTCTGCGTGAAGCGCTGGCACCCGAGACAAACGCCTCACGCTCCCAACACTGCACTCTGGGCAGCGCTGAGGCAGGCGGCGGCGACGACGGCAGCAGCAGCAGCGGGGAGCAGAGGCATCCTGGATTTCTGTCAGTCAGGGGGGCCCAAGAGTTGCCGAGCGGTCGTTTTCAGCAACCGCTCGGCACCCCTTGGGCCCCCCTGACTGGCAGAACTCCAGGGCCCGGTCGCAGTCGCGACCCCTGCGACCCCGGTAGTTCCGCCACTGCCAGAACTTGTTTTCACTTGAAAAGAGACGTCTAAGAGGGGATCTGATCACATTGTACAAATACATACAGGGTCAGTATAAACAGCTCTTTAGTGATCTATTCACCAAGAGGTCTCTACAAAAGACACGGGGTCATCAGTTGAGACTTGAGGAAAGGAGATTTCAGCATCAGCATTGGAAAGGGTTCTTCACGGTAAGAACAATAAGAATATGGAACTCTCTGCCTAAGGATGTTATATTATCTAACTCTGTGGATATTTTTAAGAAAGGTTTGGATGCTTTTCTGTTTCAGCATAACATAAAGGGTTACAACTGCTAAAAGGATAGTCATATTAGAAAGCTGATCCAGGTAGTAATCTGATTGCCGCTATGGAATGAAGTAGGATTTTTTTTTTTTACTTGATGGACTGAAGTATATTTTCAACCTACTATACTATATTATACTATACTAAAACCTGCCCAAACTTATTAAAAGTAAATCTGTATTATTATTATTTACTTACCACGTGGCATTTCTGTGGTTTGAGACACTGAGGCTAAAACGATAAATAAGAATGGATGTTCACAACAACAGTAGTATTTGTTTTCTAATTTTAAATTCTATGTATTTTTTCCAGACAAAGCAGACATCATAACATTATCAGTGTTCAATCATTTAATCTATTTCTCTGTCTACGTCTCATTTTATACAAATTAATTGTCTGTAATTCTTAGTGGGTAACTTGATTTATACTCACTTGGTATAAATGTTTTTTCAACTTCCTTTAGTGTTGAAAAAAATGATATTTCTCCTATTGTAGTCATGGGTGTTTTGGAAGCATTAACAATTTGGGAATATGATGGAGTGGTTTGTGCAGTTCCTCTTGATGAATGGATGGTTGGTTTCGTAAAAATCTTACTTTTACTTGTTTTTTTAGTCTTTAGAGGTAATGAAGTATATGACTCCTTGGTTTTTGTAAAGATTGTGGACTTAGTGTAGGGTGAATAACCTATAGAAGACAGATGTGGGATTGTACGATGGGTTGTTTTCATAATTCTTGAAAATCCTGATAAAGAAAGCGTTCCTTTCGCTGGACTTGTTGTGGGCATGCTTTCCAGGGTTAAAGCCAAAGCTTCAGGAGTTGTTTTCTGTGTATACAAGGGACCTGTAACGTAATCATACAAAATAATTACGATAGCCATTCCAAGTAACATTAGAATATACATGTAAAAATTCATTCAAAGTAAACACCCCTTGAAAACAACTAAGAGGCTCTGCAGCCATGTTTCCTGATGCATCTGAGGAAAATTGGCTCCTTCAGGTTAACCTATTTGGTCCCTGATTCTTCACTTACCCTTAAAAAACCTTAGCGGCTTATGAGCAATATAGTTAACACTATATAGAACTAAAGTTAGTATATTCCATTATTCTTAATCCCAAATTGAGAGTTTTTCACCAGCTGTGACTGCTTTACTTAGGGTTTTACTTGAAATAACTAGCACAGCAGCAGTACATATATTTTCAGAATCCAGACATCCCAACTCTCCCGGTAGTTCCAGGAGTCTCCCACATTTTAATAGCGGCTCCCTGATGCCCGCAAGCTGTAACAGTGAGTGAGCGCAAGTTCCGTTATGACCATTGAACTCTCTCTTGCGCTGGCTCTCAAAAAAAAAATCTATGCTCAGGTTCTCCTGTGGCCTTTGGTCCTCCTCTGTGGTGATTCCTGATTGGTTTCTCTTTGTGCTAACTAGAGTTTTCTCCAGGTAGGCTTTACAGTGAAAACCGATAGGTTAGTTAGCGCAAGAGGGACCAATCAGGACGCGCACTGTATCACTCACTCTCCCAGTTTCTTCAGAGTCTGTCTACCACAGAGGAGGTTCAGGGCACAGGTACCGGAGGACCATCATACATGTTTGATGTCTTGGGGGAGGGGTTATGGCCGGTGAAGCTTCCTCCCTGAAATGACTTTTTGCAGGTTGGGATGTCTGAGAATATGTTACATAATCCAATAGGAAATGACAGGAAGAAGCTTCCATTCATACAAAGTTCCTATGGGTTTATCCACATTCTTTATCAAATGAAAGGAGTATTAGATTTCTCTACACACGTGTAAATATTTTTTCAGAATATGTTTGTGTTGGAAAATATGTTTCTTTTCTGCTTCCTGTTGCCATTGAAATTTTTGAAATGTTTAATGTTTGGGTGTATGATGGAGTCGTTTGTGCAGACTTACTTGTTGAATGGATGACTGGCATTGTAAAAACTGTTTTCTCTGTAAGTTTGGTTTCCGGAGACAACGTAGTGGGTGAAAATGGCTTGGTCGTCGGCGAGAACATCTCTAGAGTTAGATATTGTCTGGTGTAGGGTGAGTAACCTAGAGAGGACAAAAGACTATCAATTTCTCTATTCTATCCTATCACACTGTACATGCATACAGAACATGTTACATAAGCTAACACTCTAGGATGAAATGGCAAAGAGGAATCATGCTGAAAGTATCATAGCATTATAATGGTTGAATAAAGATGGTGATACATATGATGACAAAAGGTATTCAAATATAAAAATTGGATTGTTATCTTACACATGGTAAGTAATTCTTCAAGCAGCCAATCAGTGGCAGGAGAGCACTCTCATTGTAATCAATAAGAGCGCCTACTGTACATGTGCCCAGGGGGCATTATTAGATTGCAAGCCATCAGAGGAGCTGACTGTCGGTAAGTATATCACATTGGAGATTTGTCTGACATCTCACATCTGCATGGAAAACAGCTCCGGGTCAGGGAAAGGGAGAAATGCATGTGGCGGTGATTCTGCAGAATCTCCCTATGCATTTGTAAGGGGAGCACCATGTAAATTTAACCCCTTAAGGACCAGGCTGTTTTTTACTTTTTGTACCCTTTGGGACTGTGGCTGTTTTAACACTTTTGCGGTGCTCGTATTTAGATCGTTATTTTCTCCTCACTCATTTAGTGTACCCACACAAGTTATATATTGTTTTTTTTCCAGGACCATTTGATCATATTATCTAATTTCCTATAAAAATAAATAATAATATATGATGAAAAATTGAAAAAAACAACTTTTTCTAATTTTTATTTGAAAAATCTTTGCTAATGAAAAAACCTGCTAAATAGATTCTACTATTTGTCCTGAGTTTAGAAATACCTAATGTTGTTATGTTTTTTTGCTTTTTTTTCTGCAAGGTATTGGGCAATGAGTACAAGTAGTGTTTTGCTATTTCAAAACCATGTTTTTTCCAAAGCTGGTCATTCTGCCCCATGTGCTATTTCGGGGATCTTTGAAGCCGACAAATTAAATTTACCCAATCAAACCATATATTTTTGAAAACTAGACACCCCAAGGTATTTCAAATGCTAGCATATTAACCCTTTCCATGCATGAGATTCTACCACCAGCCTTTGCCAAAGTTTGTGGTAGTATTTTTTTTTGTATTTTTTCACACAAATTCTACTTCAGGTATAAATTTATAGCTCCAGGTATACATCACTATCAAACAACACCCCAATGTGTGTTCAGCAACATCTCTTGAGTGAAGTGATACCACCCATGCATGGATATGTCTGGTGTTTGAGTGCTAAAAGGCCACATTTGGGAAGTGCGCTCTCCCCCACCCCCAGGGAGGGGCCAGACATGGCCCCGGATGCCGATCTCAGTGTTGCTGAATGCCTTGACATCAAGGCATTACAGCAACAACCGTTTAAGCAAAGAAAGTGATCGTAGATCACGTTCTAAGATTGTTTTAATGAAATGACGTGCCAGGCACATCATTGGTCGTCACCTGACCATTTTTTTCAATGGACGTTAAGGGGTTAAAGGGACCACTCAGTGCATATGATGGCTAGAGTGTCCATTTAACTACAACTCTTTACCAAACTACCATCTTTATGCTATACAGATACTACTACCAGAACTAGGCATATATCCCCAGGCCTAATTATAAGGTAATTTCATATTGTATGACATTGATTAGGTACATCCACATTATCTATCAGGTGAATTTTATTTTTGTTGTACTTTTACTCACGTGTAAATATTTTTTCAGAATATGTTTGTGTTGGAAAATATGTTTCTTTCCTGGTTACTGTAGCCTTTGAAGTGCTCAATGTTTGGGTGTATGATGGGGTGGTTTGTGCAGATTCACTTGTTGAACGGATGAATGGCGTTGTAAAAACAGTTTTTTCTGTAACTTTGGTAGCCGGAGACAACATAGTAGAGGAAAATGCCTTGGTTGTTGGCGAGAACACCTCTAGAGTTGGATATTGTCTGGTGTATGGTGAATAACCTAAAAAGGACAAAAGACTATCAATGTATCTCTTCTATCCTCCATGTTAACAAAGATATATAGTTGTACTGTGTTAGGCATAGAAACAGAGGATGCAAATATGGTAAAGATTATACCCTTATTGGCTAACTGATGTATAATAAATTGCAGGTTTTAGAGATCTAGGAATATGCCTCAGGAAGAAACTAGATAGTCCCGAAAGCTAGCAATCCATCATACATCAATAACCATTAATAGCCAATACATGTATCATCTTTACCATATTTGCATCCTCTGCAACATGTGCATCCTCTGCAACATGTGCATACAGAACACATGTTGCATACACTAACAATGTAGGATGAGATGGCAGAAAGAAACCATGCTGAAAGTAGCATAGCTGTATAATTGGTGAGAATAAAGATGGTGATAAATATGAGAACAAAACAGTATTACAATATGCAACTTGTTCTGTTGCCTTATACATGCTAAGTAATTATAATATTAGTCGGGACTTACCTCTAATTTTACCTCATTTTCCATGATGCCTCATCTCTGTCCCCCGCAGGCTCCTCCTGCGGCAGCTTTCCCCGCTGGCACTAAACAGCCTCCTCTCACTCCTGTCTGGGAATGCGCAGTCACATGACGTCACGTTCTGGAGTGACGCACATTTGTGACCACACATGACCCTGTCTGACCTCATGTGCCTTGTTGTCGGCTCCTACAGCCTATATTAACGTGGGACTTTCATTATATCATTACCCTTGGTGTAAGTTGTGCTTTATATGGTTGCTAAAGTTTGCTTTCATTAACCAGTTTTCACCCAGACTGTTTGACCTTGCTCCCTGTCTTCTGTTTTGGCTAAGTTACCGTGCTATCCCATTGCTGACCCGTCTGGTTTTGACCTGCTTCTTGTCGTCTGATTTGGCTACCCTTCGTGCTCTCCCGTTGCTGACCTGGCTTGTCTGACCTTGGGGGCTCCAGCCTTTCTAGTTTGGTTGCCTGCTCCTGACTTTCTCTGCTCTACATGATCCAGCGTAATAGTCGCATTACAATATTCATTTGAGAAAATCATAGCTATTATTGTCAATGTTTAAAGCAAAATCCCAGTGTCCCATGTAGTCCCCATAAAATAATACATTAATTAAACTAAAAAAGGAAAAAAACTTAACCTAAGGAGAAGTGGCAGTTCTGGAGTTGCAGATCCCAGCCTCCCCTGAGGTACAGTGATTCACACCAGTGATCGGCGGCTTGAAGCAGTCAATCATTTGAAGGAAAGCACTCACACTGAAATCAATAAGAGCGCCTACCTTATAAGATTGCAAGCCAGTAAGTATCACAAGAGAGATGCAACTCCAGAACTCCTTAACTCCTTAGGTTAAGTTGTGGATGTGGTAGAGATTCTGCAGAATCCCACTATGCATTTGTAAGGGGAGCACCGTGTAAGGGATCACTCAGCTATTGTATAAAATTAAAGTCTATATGATGGCTAGAGTGTCCCTTTAACTACAAAACTTTACCAAACTACCACCTTTGTGTTTTATAGATACTACTACCAGAACTAGGCAAATAACCCACACCAGCCAGCCTTTGCCCCCCATGTGTATCAATGAGCCTTGGCTGCCCATGACTCTGTTGCCGGTTCACAGCTTTTCCTTCCTTAAACCATTTTTCGTAGGTGCTGAGCGCAAGAGACCAGGAACACCACTTCAAGATATGCAGTTTTGGAGATGTCTGACCCAGTCGACTAGCCGTCACAATTTGACCCTTGAAACAGTCGCTTAGGTCCTTATGCTCATTTTTTTCTGCTTCTAACACATCAACTTTGAGGATGAAATGTTCACTTGCTGCCTTATGGTCACTGACAGGTGCTATGATAACAAGATTATGAGTATTATTCACTTCACCTGCAAGTGCTCATAATGCTATGGCTGGTCGGTGTATATAATGGGCCATAATAGCCATTTCACATTGCACTAAATAAAGTGCTAATATTTAAGTAGTGGATGCACCCATCACTGAAATTACTTGCCCAAAAATCTATCTCTCCCTTTTTTCCACCACTTTTCTCTCCCTCTTTTCTCTGTTTGCTCCTGTTCATGCCCACCGTTATCTCTTTTCACTTCTCTTTTTCTCTTCAATCCACTCCTTCTTTCCTCTCCTCGCATCAGGCAGTTTCATACATACCCTGTCCTTACACAGCCAAATTAGACCAATGGGAAATCGCATCAACTTTATAAATTACAGTGATTTTATAGCAGAGTTACCTGCAGAGGTAGAAATGGTAGGTGTTCTTCTACATATATTAGATGAATAAAAGATTTCTCCATTAGGGCCACAGTATCCAATGGTACATGTACGCCCCTCAAAAATGGTAGTGATTTCCTGTAAGTATTGATAGGTAGTTCTGTTGTAACAACATAGGCACTCTGGACCAGGAGAGAAGACAAATTAAATTGATGTTATTTACTAAATGTTTTTGTATATAACCTGAAAATGTGATTGATGGCTTTTTAAATAATGTTTTGAGTCTTAATCCGACATTTTAATAATAAATTGTTTAAATTACAGACCATTTTAGATATTGGCTAGGCTTTCTAGAAACATTTTCTTCAGTGTCTTTAAGGTACCATAACACATGAACAAAATGAAAACATTGATGTGAAAATTAAAAATTACTTGCTGTGTCTTCATCACATAGTTTTTCTTCTGGGTCACTGGGGAGAAAATAGAAAAGTCCATTTAACACCTAAACTCCATTAAACAAAAAGTAAATATTCTTGTCATTACATATGGAATTCGGAGATTTGTTGCCCACCCAGTGGTCTACAGCAAGATGAAGCATTTTATATACCCGATCCTGCCAGATATCACCTCTCCCTGTTTGGCATTGTGCATTTAACAGCATACAGACCCTCAGACCCTAAGCCTACCACATTACCATGACTTTACATAAACTTTCTATCTAACAACTCTTGTTGAATATGGTTATTTTCTGTTTTCCAGCTGCAAAGTAGAATTTTTAAAATTACCTTATGTGAGAACTTCTAGGTTGCCATATGTGAGAATTAGTATGATAGCTATTTTATGATTACTATTGTATTCTTCCTTTTTAATAATTTCAGTATGTTTAAGTAACAGTTTCATAATTTGAGCACCTTCAAGTAACAAATTGAATTAGCATACTTGTTTGCTCCAAGAACACATAAGTATCATACCAAATAGTGCAGTTGAGAACTGGAACACAGCGTTTGGTTTCTTCATCAAAGTAAGGCCGGTGTTTACTACACACAGGGTAACAACCTTTGCATAGATAAAAAAAGTAAGGGTTACTAATGATGAGTTAGTGTTACTACTAAAAAAGTTCTATTTTTCAATAATCTAAAACTTTGATATGATCAGGTTTTTTTTCCAAAATGAAATGTATTAAAATTAATATTTATTTTTTAAAAGGTCCTGGAGCTATAGAATTATGTTCTTTCTGTGTACTCTTCACAAACAGTGGTGTATTTACATTCTGTACTGCCCTAGGCCTAATCCAATGCAGCGTTACATGCTGCCTATTCTGCGCCTACATGCTTTCTACTGGGTACTGGGATATGACGTTAAGTGCAGCACGGTGCTGAAGGAAACCATGAAGGATTGTGCGAACTCAGCATACCCTTCCATAGAGTTAAATGGCGAGTTGGGGAGATCAGTGATCTCCTTTTAAACTGGCCCGCTAAATAGTAGCGGTACAGAAGGCCTGATAGCCCAATAGGATCTGTAGCCCTAGGCCAGGGCCGTATTGGGCTAGGCCAGAATACACCACTGCAGTGTGACAGCTATGCCATCTAGTGACTAGGCGTTACTTTCCTTTCAGGCTTCTCGAAACATAATAAACCTAGACGTACCTTCAAGCTGCTGTGATTGGTTATCACACTTTCCCAATGGATTGGTGCATGTCAGCATACAGGAAACTCCACAAGGCTTGTAGTGCCATTCACAGTGACCATCTTTATTATAGTAATCACAGAACAAAGCTGGAAAAAAAAACAAAAAACAATGGACACAAGGTCTGAATAAATAATGATTAACATTATTATTTAAAAAATAAGCGTATCAACTAACATTTAGTCTGCAGAAAAAATAATTATAATAACAATAAGGGCAGTCATGCATATTCCATATCTGCTTTGGAATCAGTGTAGTAAAGTTTGTCTTACAAATGTCAGCAAATCCGAGTAAGAGAGTGGTTATTATTTTACTTAATAAGCTGACATCCCTGTATACACAGGCATTGAATGCAGATGTCGGTGAGATGTATGTAATTTATACATACACATATGAACAGTATGTGAAAAAAAACATCACTGTTAAAAAAAAAATAAAATAAATAAATAAAGGAGCACAGGAGAAGTATACTGTATATTTCATGAAATTGACAGGAAAAGTGTAGGAAATCATACGACAAATATCAGGCGTCCTCCATGCGATGCAGACGTCATTTCTCCTGCAGGCGGCAGAATATGCAGCTAAGGAGGTGCACAGACACTCGCAGTCTCCACCTTCTGTACAGCTACATGAATCTGAGACACATGAATCATAGAATGGTATCGGGTCCACCTATGATGAAACACATTCTTTATTAATAGAAAAGTATTGTTTTATTTCCGTAGGTAGGTGTTGAATGTTAAATGGTCTTTTTTTTTCCTTTTAATATTTATTTGATTTTCTTGTCACTTATCATAAATATAAACATAAAGTATAAATCACAATTCACAATCGATTTCAGTAGCAGTTTCTTATTATTCTAATATCGATAACATAGAGAATACAATACAAACATAAAATCTTAAATACATTCATTTAACATTCAAACTACATACTGCATAAAAAAAGACATAGACTAGTACCGGTTGGGAGAGTTAGTCATATATGAGAATTTCCATCCCTTTATCGTAAATATGGTAGTTCTTAATAATTTAGCTTGAAGCTAAGTAGGAATATTTATAATTTTGGTCCCAAGTGGACCATATCTTTTTAAAAAGGTCTAGCTTTCCCTCTCTATAGTAGAACCCTTTTTCCATATTAAATTGGAAATGTATTTGGTTTACCACGTCCCACCATATAACATCCTCTGACTTTCCTGGAAATACATATCTTAGTTGCCAAACATATATGAGCAAACAAATTTCATTCCACTAGGAGAAGGAAAGCCTGTGGGGGGCATATATCATCTATAGAAAATAAGGAGTTTATCAAATTGTAAAATTTGTGTTTTAAATTCATTAGTCTCTTGCATTCCGACCAAATATGTAAAAAAGGATCCTCTTTCACTTCTACATCTCCAGCAGGTAGGTGAGTTTGATTTTTTATTTTGTGCATCTTCGTCGGTACCATATATGAGATTTTATAGTGGAGCTCTTCTAGAGTTATACAGTGTAGACCAGGGGTGCCCAACCTGCGGCCCTCCAGCTGCTGCAGGACTACATCTCCCATACTTATCAGCCAGCCCCTTCGCTGAAAGAGCATTATGGGAGATGTACTCCTGCAGCAGCTGGAGGGCCGCAGGTTGGACAACCCTGGTGTAGACTATTCCTAATTAGCTTTATCTCTCGTATCCAGTACTCAGGATCAATTTCAATATTTAACTCCCTTTCCCATTTTATTAAAAATAAAGCTTTTGGTTCTTCCTTAAAGTTTCAAATGGGATTAGTAGCACTTGTAATTTGCATTTCTCTATTCTAAGTTTCCAGAAAATCTATCGTGTGATAGGATAATTTCTCTAGTGGTAAGGACATTTTTAATTCTAAGATTTGTGAAAACTTCCCTTGTTAGAAGAGTGAACTTTTCCTGGATTTGGTTAAATGTATTTAGTTTATCTAAACTTAATATATCAGAAAGATAAGAAATTGCATTATTCTTCCCGTTGTTTATCTGAAGATCATCAATACACAAATAAAGCATTTGAATAGAAGAGGAAGCTGGAAGAGATTTTATTACGTCAAATTTCTTTTAAATAATGCTCTTAGGCAAGAAAAGAAGGATTCCATTTTCAGTTATATGTTTGTTCTCTGATGTAAGTAGACTGTAATATAATTCTGAGGATTACTCATGTAATTGTTAGTATTTGTGACCCATTTATTAAAAGCAAGCAATGCTAGAAAAACTCCCACCTCTAAATTGGCCTCTGGCTTGGCTTGGCCAAGTTTTCTCTTGTTATGATGGGAATGATTATCTGATTTAAAATTCAATTAAATTTTTCTTAAGAATGTTAACTTGAAAAACCCACTGGATAAATTAGAAATGGTGGAGTAGTAGGCAAATAGTTGGTAGGCTGCAAACTACAGCTGCCTACTGTGACTCTCATCATTTTCATGTATGTCTCTGTAAAAAGTCACAGTACCTTTGGATGACATGGAGCAAACACGTTGCTTTTTATGAGACTGCAGTGCTTTTGGGCCCAAGGTAGTTTTGCAGGATTCTCCAAGCATGGTTCAACTTTTGTTCCACTGTTACATCCCTGTCTTACTTTCCAGCTATCTGCAAACACATTTTCATTCCCCTCCAGTGAATGCCACGAAGAGGTGAAGTCATTATTGGAACGACCATCAAAATTCCCACATAGTCCGCAAACAATGTCCTAGGAAATAAAGACTTTATTAATTACAGAAAGGATATTCTTACTTTACAACAATCCAGCAAAACAGCCGTCCCTCTAAAACCTTGTCATTCTTCACCAAATCACTTTGTCTTGGTATGTCAGGTCTATGCCTCTACCAAGATCCCTGTTCCCAAGTGATCCTTTGAAACCACAGCAATTCTGTCAATAAGCCATTTCTGTTTTACCCACCATTGCTCAGATGTGTTCAATCTTCCTTTGTAGGATAATTAAAGTTCCTCTTAAAATATGAGAACTATTCTTTTACCTCAAAAGAGCTTGAAAGCTGGACAATGACTGTTGTTTTCTGATCCCACATGAGAGTCAGTCCATGAATAGTCTTCAGTACAATGTAAAGCCCAACCATATCTATCTTGTAAAACTCCTTGTTCCCTTTGTCTCGATTGGTTTCTTCTACACGTCCCTCAAAGAGTTTGATAGTTATGTTCTGCAAGGATATTTGAAAAAAGTTGCGTGTGTGTGTATAGTTATTGTTTCAAAATGTGAAAACGAAAACTGGTTAAAAGAATGGATTATATAATCCTTTTACATTTCCTGGTAGTAAAGGCTACCTATATTGCAAACCATATATATTCGTACAATAAGTAGCAATAAAATAATTTGCTGACATCCATGAATCTTGGTTTTATAAGATTTTCCACAATTACTCTAGCTTTTCTTCTTAATAAACTGTAAGCTGAGAAAACAAAGCATTAGATTCTGTCTTCTCTGGAACATAATATTTTCTTTGCAAAAAGTTAGTTTGTGAAACTTCATACCTACTAGATTTCCAGGGTCAACTGTAAGTGGTATTATTGGAAAGCGGAAGCGTTTAAGAACATCAGCAACTCAGCCACCAAGCAGAAAACCTTGTAAAGTCACAGAGCAGGGTCACAGAGTGCTGAGGTGCATGGTGCGTAAAAGTCGCCAACACTCTGGTGATTCCATAGCTGAAGAGTTCCACTGGCATTAATATCAGCACAAAAACTGTGCAGTGGGAGCCTCATTGAATGGGTTTCCATGGCCACGCAGTTGAATGCAAGCCTCACATCACTAAGTACAATGTCAAGTGGTAATGTCAAGTGTAAAGCATGCCACCACTGGACTATGGTGCAGTGGAAACGTGTTCTGTGGAGTGACAAATGACGCTTCACTGTTTGGCAGTCTGATGTTTTAGGGATATTAATAGGCTAATGTGGGTTTGGCGGATGCCAGGAGAACATTACCTGCCTGACTGCATTGTGTACTGTAAAGTTTGATGGAGGGATAATGGCAAGGGGCTGTTTTTCAGTGTTAGGGCCCCTTACTTCCAGTGAAGGGAAATCTTAATGCTTCAGCATCTCGAGGAAATTTTGGACAATGCTACGCTTCTAACTTTGTGGGAACAGTTTGGGGAAGGTCCTTTTCTATTTCAGTATGACTGTGCCGGTGCACAAAGCAAGGTCCATGAAAACATGGTTGGGTGAGTTTGACTTAACTGGCCCACAGAGAGACCTGACCTCAACCCCTTTTGAATGAACTGGAACAACATCAGTGCCTGACCTCACACATGCTCTAGTGGAGGAATGGGCAAAATTTCCCACAGACACATTGAATAATCTTGTGGAGAGCCTTCCCAGAAGAGTGGACGCTGTTATAGCTGTAAAGGGGGGGGGGGGGCAATTACATAGTAATGTCTATGTATTTAGAATGCGATGTCATAAAAGTTCCTGTTGGTGAAATGGTCAGGTGCCCCAACAACATTGTCCATATAGTGCATGTTGTGGTACAATGTTGGGAGAGGGTCTGAATCATCTATGATATCATGTTTAGTAAAGACAATATCCAACATACTTTGGTGCCTGGTGAACAATATTATGCAACCAAAACAATTTGAATACAGATGACGAAATGCTGTAATATCCCACCTTGAAGGTGACTTTGATGGAAAGAGAACAGATGGCTTCACTCTCCCCACATGCAATGTTTTCTATTATTATTCGGAAGCTTCCTTCTCTGGGATTTTCAGGGCAAAAGTCCTTGAAATTAGATGAATTAACCATATTCAAACAATTAAAATACATAACATTAGGTAAAACAAAATATTTTCCCTGGTAAAATTATTTAACTAAATCATTAGGCATTTCCATTCCTTGTACTGGAAGATAGTAGAACTTTTAAATTATTTCCCAAACTGAGGACCTTAAATCTTTCTAGAATCTTTCCTTGTTCAAAATATAGAATTTGACACCAGATTAGGACTTTCCAGCCCATTCAGTATGATTTTAATGTTGTAAAAACCTCAAATCTTATTTAGTTCTTGGTCATAATAAAGATAACAATATGTCTATCCAATGCAAGTATTTATGATGTTCTACCATATCTACTGGAAGGTTGTTCCATTCATATACCACCCTGCCAGTAAAGCAAAACCTCTATCAAGTTCCATTTAAAGTCTCTGGCTGTCTTTATTTGGACAGTTGCTTCATTTGAAATCCCTAAAATAATGTCATCTCTGATCAGTCTTTAGCAGTTCTGTTGAGAACCACTGTAATATAGTCCAGAAAAGTAGCTTTTTGCAAAAAACAGCTAAATATTTGTAATCATATGCAGGTGAAATTAAACTTTAAGATAGAAATGCATAATTTACCTGAGTCAGAACATAATCACAATCTCCACTGAAGTCAAACTGGGATCCGTCAAAAGTCAAATAATGTCCATTTCCATACACCGTACAGATATGTGGACAAGGATTTTCTGTGCAATTCCAAGTCCTGTTCTTACAGGTACTACCAATGTTAGATAAACAGAAAACAGGATTAGGAATTGGTCATTTAAAGCTTTAACTGGTATACAAGCAAGGAGAATATAATGTGGATGATGATGGAGGGTGTTTCATGAGAGTACTTTGTAGATTACAGAACTGATATGTGAAGAACATCAAAGATGAGTTCTACCACGTCCATGTAACATGTGAGCTTGGGACCAAAATCAAATCTATGTCAAGCAATTGCACTTGGAGCATATGGTTTACATTTGGATCATTTGGTTTACACTTGGAGCATATGTATACAGCAGAAAGGAGCATTATTTTCTTAAAACAAGAAATAATTTCATTTAACTCATACTTAGCTTTCCAGCTTTCTTTAGTGTTTGACAGCCATGTTTAATTTCAAAATAAAAACTAAAGGTATTTTGGGGCCTTTGGAGATTTTTGGTTTAAAGAAACTCACCCCTGCCCAACTCTTTCATAATTAAATTGACAGGAAGTAGAAATCTTGACTTACGATTGTCCACCTAATACTGCCCAAGGTCTGTCACTATAAGGTAATTATTTCAAGGTCGTGTTGAAACGTAGCTTGTGTTGTTTAAGGTGTTTAGGCTTTAATGGACAAATACAACACCTATTTACAATTCCAGTTTTAAACAGGGAAATGAAACCTAAAGATGTCATACCACATATTGCAGGGAACAGTAATCATTTCTCCTGTGTCATAAAACTTTCCACCATAAACACATGGACACTGACTAGGAGGGATGCAGTTGCCATTGTCATCAGAAACTAGACTGGCAGGACATACACATCCAGGCAGACATTCCTTGCTGTACTAGAAAAAAAAGCCGAGTGTAAGTATTTCATTATGTTTTTCATCTCTGTGACACAAGTATTGGCACAGCAATTCTGTTTGAGGCTTCTATGTATTAGAATGTTGTTTTAAAGGAGCTTCCTAGTCTTATTTCCATTAATACATATTTGAGCTACTAATGAAACTTCTGTTTAATTTAATTTAAACCCCCCCCCCCCAAGCTGGGAAAAGCTGGAAAAAGCTGGATACATTATTCAATATGCTTCTTGCACATTAGGGTAGAATTGCCATTTGAGTCAATGGAAACAGAAACAGCCAACCACACATAAGCATACCTGGGAACTCTCCGGGTTTGACCCAGAGATTGCTGGGTAAGCACTGCTTCTCCGGTTCTCCAGGTTGCGTGAGCGGGGTCTTGACATGCCGCGCTCCCCGCCCATTTTTGCTTTAAACGGGGGTGGTTCCGCAGGAACTCCCATTAACATCAGCGGGACCGCCCACCGACATCGGCGGGACCTCCCACCGATGTCACGGGACCGTCCACTGACACTGGGCAGTCCTGGCCACGTCCCGCAAGGGAAGGCGCCGGGTAACCGGAGCCCAGAAGTTCCCAGGTATGCACATAAGCTATATGGACAGTGGAGTTATAGGATTTTAAGGCAATGTGGTATTTGTGGTTATTGTACCTTGGTGGATGTGGAATGAAAATTCAGCCCTGCCTATAATGAGTATCATATATTATTGAGCTTCTGGGTGATGTGTAACGGAGCTAAATGTTTAGTCTTACACACTGCATATCCTGAGTCTTGCAGCTTTTCTGGCATTCTGCTCCTACTGCATCTGGACCAGCATCACAATGAACATAATACATTGGAGGTTTGCAGACTGTAACAAAATAAATTCCTATCAGTATTAGTGAGTACAGATAACGCTTATTCATTTCAAGACAATATTAAGTTCAGAAGGACCAGGTTTCTCCGAGTGAAGCCCTGCTTCTGTGGGTCTTTGGATTTGTTTTTTGTATGGGATGGTGCATTTGACCATGTCCCGCTCACTTCCTCTCTTCCTTCTCACCCCCACTTTGTAAATAGCCCTGCCACTGGGTCCATCTAGACCCACCCCATACACTGCTTGCCACACCTCTACTCTTGGCTAGCCATGGCCCCTTCACAAAGCCACTCCCCTGGAAGAGGGAGAGCTCCGGATAGTTTACCCTGGGAAGCTTCCCGGTACAATACACTGTTTTTTCTGTTTATTTATAAATTGACTATGGACAAAATATTTCAAATTTGAATTTTTTGAATTTGAATTTACTAGAAATTACATTATTTTCAAATAACATTATTGTATTTTTTAAACACGTGCATGTGATTTGCGGGATAATCTAATGGTAGGTTTAGCTTTTGCTTTCAGATCCATTCTCTTCCTTTAACAGCATATGGGCCAACATGAAAATGATTGGTTGGGGCATTTTCCAATAAACCTCTACATGGTTGCACACCTACCTTCAACCATCTCATCATTGTTAGGGCATTCTAAAATCCCGTGTATGCATTTACTGCAAGTAACAGACAGAAAGAGGTAAGATGACACAGCACACTTTCAAAAATATAAACATACAAAAATTAAATACCGGCAAAATAATTGACTATTTACATGCCACAATTGGCAATGCTCGCTGGTCAAAAACAGAAACTCTTTACACCAACCCAAACCAAAGAGAGCATGGAATTAGAAGATAGTTCTCTGAAATGGTTCATAGGTCTCATAGGTTAAAGATATCTTCTCCACACTCCTCCTAAAGGTTTCCTGTAATTCTGGACTGAGTGTCCACTTGAGTCACTGATTTAACATTTATTGTGGTATAGGATCAAATAGTGCCCAAAGTATTAAACACATAAATAAGAGCTAGATCTGGAACAGATAGGTCATAGTTCAAATCAGAGGGCTTGAGTTAAGTTCAAGAAAAGGACTATTCAGAAAGAAAGTGGATTTGTAAGATCAGGGCGAATTTTAAAACCAGTAGTGCCAAACAGCTTCAACTAGTCACACAGATGTGAATGTAAATGCAAATGTAAATTGAAGGGTGAATGTACACAAATTTAGACGAAAGCAATAAGTATGGATTGAGAATTATAACATTCTTAATAGATGATATTACATATCCTTACCATAGAATTTCATCCACTTTGAGTGACTGACCAGCTGGAACTTCTCTTCCCTTGTAATTGCAGGGACATGACTCTGGAGATACACACTTTTCATTTGATGTCATGTAAGACCCTTCTGGACAGCTACAACCCTCGGTGGGAGTACTGGGTATATCACAGAGAGGGTCAGGCTCAGAAAGAGAGCGGCAGCTAAAGTTGCAGGGCCTTGGGTTGTAAGTGAATTCCATGGTTTCTGGACAACTCTCGCTTGGATCTGATATAGACATAAAGCCATTACATGTTTTGATCAGAGCTTTAATTTTATTACAGGTGGATGACAGTTTCATTTTAAATAAATACTATATAAAAGAGGGTTAGTTCACTAACTGGAGAGTTGTCAGGAGAGTTGTGGTTTCAACTCCCTCTTTCACATATCATTATAAAGGTACAACTTTGGCATGTTTCTCATAAAAGGCTGCGCTGGCCCTGTATAATGTAAAAAACAAAGGGTGAAGAACACTGATTTAAATGTTGATTAAACAAGACCAGACAAGCTATTACTGCAGCAAAAGCTCACTGGTATTGGCTGTTCGTGAAGTTATGGTGCCGAATCCATTCAGACCTCTTAGGATGTATCAGTTCGTCTTTGAAATCTGTGGCAAGAAGCCCATTAGTACGTCTTGATTATGTTGCAGCGGAAGCGACTTCCTCCCAACTTATTGTCTGTAATGGTACACCGATGGTACACTGTTTTTCAAGGAATGCCCAGTCATATGATTGGGCATTCCCTTTCGGTAGGTGTCACTGCTGACCCCCTTTGGTAGTTCATTTGAGGACAGTAGAGCCTCAGCAGGGTCTTCCTAGACCTAGCTGGGCTCTCCCATTTCTGGCAGATCACACATATTGCAATCAGCAATGCAGGGCTACGAACAGTGTGATCAGCACAGACAGATCAGGAGAAGGAGGGGGAGAAAAATAGGTTCTCCCCCTTACAAAACAAAACCAAAAAAATCAAATCAAATGAAATATGAATAAAATATAAATAAAATTGATAGGGAGTCCAGTAATGTGACATTACCAACATTAAAAATATCAAGTCCTCAAAGGGATCTTGATCCATACTGCACTAAAAAGTCGTCTCTTAACCTTTACAAAAAAAAATATTAACAAAAACACTGCTCCAAACCCCTTATGTCAATAGTATAAAAAACAATTTTTAATACAGGACAATATGTAAAGCATGGGTGTGGACCTATTGAACATAAAAAATATGTATGTCCGGTATGACTGTAATCAGGAGATGCTGCCGAACATAAATTGAGTCATTGTTCAGCTGTGGCACTTACAGTATATTAGAAAATGTAAGCAAGATTGCAACATTTTCTTTCCCATTTTAGTATAGGTTTATTTTTATTTATTTTTTACTAATAATCATTTGTTTTATGTATTTCTATGGTTTTAAAAGAAGACCCTGCTTGTCCTGGACAAAATGCTGTATAATATGTGCGGTTTCATCATTGAAATCAGATTTTCCATGATGTAAGTTAAAAAAATACAGAATTTACTCACCACAAATTTTTCCTCTCCACTTCAACATTGGTCCTCCTTTAAGTGCACAGTCTCGGATATACATCGAGAGCCACGTACAAAGTGAATCATCACTATTGTCAGAGTTACAGACATCATACATACAATACTGGAAGTGAAGAATACAAAAAATAGGAAGTGGATTGACACAAAGTCTATGGAGAAGAAGCAGAATGTTGAAATAATGTATGGAATAGGAAGATTTAATAAAGTGGTCAATGACAAAAAAAACAAAGGGTACCGAAGGTATCTGTATGCACTAACCCAATATTACCTTTAAATATGCAGTGGGATCTAAATATGGGTGGCATTCAGCAAAGATCTCTGTTGTGTTTATCAGCAGGGTACACCAATGTTTGGCATATTCATCTAAGGTAAATGATGGTACAAATTAAAAAGTTTCACTGCTATAAGTATCACATGTACATGTTGTTATTAATTAAAATACAATCTATCCATGGTTGCTGGATCCCAAGATACAAGTTTGAGGTCAAGGTAGTGGATAAGTAATCTAAATATTACAAACATTATAGATGCTTGCCAAAACCAGTTTACAATTTAGGTACATGATGCATCTTGTTGTTCTCAGTGAGGTCGTCCAACTGTGTCCTGCATTTTATATATTTTATGGGGCTACCACCTTTCTTCACACAAAGCCTGCAGTATAACAAACATGAACATTACCTTTGCTGATGCTCCTGGAACAAGGGTTATCAAAGTGATCAATCATATCAGAGCAAGACGCTTGGACTTTCCATGAGTTGCTAAAAGCTGAGACAGATTCCTCCACCACTCCACTTAGCGTTTTCAAATCATCACCTTCAGCTCCATTGAAATTTCCACACAGCCCTCAGTAATTGTTATTGGGAGGTAAAAAAGTTTTTTTTTTATATTAGATATACAAGGAAAATATTGCCAGATAGATATTTATGTTGACTTTATGCAAATAAGGCAAGCTAAAAAGGTGATGTATATAAATGTTCACATCTTGTGTTAGATTGCAAAATTATAGACACATTAACCTCTACACTATCCTATATATAATAAAATGTTGTACTTGTGTTTAATCAGTTATTCAGAGTGGCAACCTCACATCTATAGAAAAATCCTTAAACATCCAACCATCATCCTGAAAATGTAACCAAATCAATTCAATCTCACCCATAAATCGTGGTATTCATCTGTTTTGCTATAGTAATATTATCAATTATAATGTTAACAATGGACATGGTTAAAGTTCTGCTCTGCTATGGAATATGCATACTTGAATGCAGCGTCAACAAATTACTGTAGATATCATGACCAAATAGACCATAGGCCTTTTTACCCATAATCCCTTCCTTACCTACAGTCACAGTGAATATTACCTATGGTTTGGCCCTGAAAAGTTGAATTCAATGTGATGAATAGTTGGAACACAGGTTTAACCTGAACTTGCACGCTCAAGCCGAACGGTGTTACCACGCTGATAAAATAAGAGGAAGGTCTGTAGACGATGATGCCATCTATGGAGAAAAGCAAATGTCACATACTCTCACACGTAGAAATGTTATGTGTAGTGGAAATTGGTGCATTATAGTGAGGACACCTTGCCCCAACTAAGGGAATTCACCTTCAGCATCTCAGAGCTGTCTCAAGCTAACTACTGGTTGACCACTTATTTGAATAGATTAAGTATTCTGCATTTATTAGTTAAGTTCAGGGAATATGGAGCTCAGTAAATATTAATGTGTTTGGTAATAATACACTGTATTTTAAATGAGTTAATGTTACAATGAAAAATGTGTCCCAATAGTTTCCTGCTGACTTTTAAGAAATGTCCATAGAAAATTGTACAAGAAATAAAAAAAACCCACAAACCTTTAATTTTTGGCAGCAATGTAATAAAGTTGTTAATGTAAACATTTCCACAGTAACAGATTTTTATTGTCTGCAACAGAGACAGAAATAGACATAAATAAGTGATACAAAAATGAGTCTCTGTATTAAGGGTACTACTGCCCTCTTGTGTGGTTAAAGAGCAAACACTATTTAATCAGATTCTATTTACATACCATATATACGTAGGCACAAGACATTTAGGACAATTGTATCCAGGCCCTTTCCTAATAAAATAAAAGGACTGAGATACTGTCGTTTGGCAGAACTTACCACCATCCCTATGTTGATGTGAACAGAATTCAAACAAGTAACACTCTCTGTCATTCCACACTGGACAACCTTGGCAATAATAGCAAATCTCTTGTTTGTGTCCTAAAAAAAACAAGAATTCAAAAGCTTAGTACTATATTATCATGTATCAGACTGAATGTTGTTGACGAATGTGCTTCCAAGTAATGCAATACTTTGGGAAAACATTTGAATCTGTGGAATATATAAAGTACTTACCACAGTACCACAGTTCAAAATATCAAATTCAATTTGTGCGTCTACCTTTCCTGAATCAGACCTAAACTTTTTTAAGCTTAACTGCTCTTAGTTATTGAACGGTCAAATCAGTGGCATATTTAGGCTGGGTTCTGCGCTGGCCTGCACCAGGAACTCCAAACCACCTACCTCCATGCCCACCATGATCTATTTTGAGTGCTGAGATATGACATCATATTGCGGTGCGCTGTGTTTTAAGTATGTGTAACACAAAAAAAGTTTGCGATGGAACCTATGCTGTCTTGGCACAGTATTCTAAACTGTTTATGCAGCAGTATTATGTAAGGTAAAAGATGTAATTACCTCTTCATCATGACTAAAAAATAGAAGTTTAGGAAACCAACATTTATTTTCATGTAGATATTTTAGTAACCTCTAAAACGATTTGTAGACATCTAATTAAAAGGCACTGGATAAACATATTTAACATGTATAGGCTGTATAGATTATGATTTACCATACCTTGGACACTACATACTGGCAGTTTCCATGGAAAGTGAACTCCTTTTCATCGTAGGTCCTTATGTGAGACCCTCCTCTGAGACTGCAGCTTCCAGAGCAAGGGGCTTGAGTACAAGCCCACTGGCCCATAACACAAGTACTGCAAAAAAATAATGTACATGAAATCTATGTAGCTTTTAGAATCAACATTAAATGATTATTAAACTGATAAGATACTGGTTTTAAATTCCAGTACACACAAACATAATCATTTTATATAAACAAATATGGTAGACTTCCTCCGTAGAGACTCAAATGGACATATGGAGTGATAAGAGAAAAGAGATACACATAGTGTAACACTGTATAAGAAACAGTTACACTTTCTTGAAAATGCACTCACACAGTATATACTCATTGAGAACCAGCTCAAGCATTAACAAGCTCAAATATTCAGGGTTACCAGAAGCTGCCCTTCTGTTAGGCTGAAGACAGGAATTTAATCAAGACACTTTCTCATGAAGTGTATGGATGTGTAGGCTTGGTGCTCAAATTAGCAACTATCCACTTGCACCCTGGCAGACTTGGTGCCTGAATCTGCTTTGGGTTTGTTTTTTGGGGGGGGATGGGAGCAGGAACGCAAATTTTATGATGAGGTGGGGTTTAGCTAGAATATGGAATAATAGATGGGAATAACATCAGGGCACATTCCATAATCTGGGTGTTTGGACATTTCAAATCTCTGACATCACTAAGCATTATAGAGGGCCAGCACCAATGAGCTTTTTCTTGTCTGAACTGCATAGTACATAGTTAATAATGTGGTGATTCTTTAATATCATCTCATGGATTTAACATACATTATGTAGTGTCAGTTGACACCAGGGTTGTCCCTTTATAATCCAATACGTAATACTATGCAAACTCCATAAAACATGACCTAAAATGCAATGTATATGTTACTTTTGTAAAAAATGTAACTTTAAAAACAAATAACTTTTTTATTCCTTTAAAAGACCATTGCAATGTCATCGAATAATGTTGCTGCTAGCAACAGAATGCTAGGATGTTATGCTAGTTACACAATATAACATTTAATAAAAAATGCATACAACCCAAGTTGCAGATTAGCAATTCATTTCTTAAAGATTATACCACTGCTGGCAGGCAGTAGAATACGACTCTCCAGGGTTAAAGATCTTTCCACTGTGTACACATGGGCACTTGCTTTGTTTCACACACTCCTTGCGGTGATGCACGTCATCCAAAAGGGTTCCTGGAAGGTGAAATTGGTCTTAAAAACATATCAATTTGCATGGCTGTGGATTCATCATGTCAATGTGACAATGGTAGGTGCCTTTTTGTGGATAAGTAAATTATGAAAATGTATTTTTAGTTGAATGTGTCAGAGAAATTATTATCTTTTATAGTCAAGCCATCTAGTCATGTTAAGGTTCAGTTTTATTTCAGAATTAAAGATAAAATTAGGAAATTACCTGGGGGACACGAGCAACCCTCCATGCAGTGTTCATCACACAATGAACTTGCCGTAGGATTGGAACATGAGTCAGGACATGGTGACACACACTCAAAAAACTCCATGGTGTTTGGGCAGTTCATAACTAAAAGGAAAAGGAAATACTTAGAACCCACTCATATTATGACATTCTTCTCGGGTGGGGGATAGATGGTAAATTGGTGGAAGATGCATATAAGGAAGCATTTAATTATTTCAACATTTGAGGATATCATCAGGATTTATTTCTCCTCTCCTCTACGTTCAGGAAAATGTATGTACTTACAACACAAATCCGGGCGCCTCCAGCTTCCAGGATGTCCGCCTGCAAGGACACACTCCTTGGAAAATTGGTTCAGGGTGCTACAAATGCACATTGTCTTGTTGTTTGAATTACAGCTACACAAGTCCCCCTTACAAGTATTGACATAATCCTGGTAAGAGCCAATTTTGTCTTTGCAGTTCCCCATACTTGAGAGGTGATTCTCACACTCCCTCATCTATATAGGCAGAAGAAAAGTGTAAGTTTTGGCTTTATGGAGGAGAAGAGAAAAATTCTCCATGATTTGTACATATTTTGTAAACATTTTTCCCACCAAACACCAAGTTTTCTTTAGCAAGTAGACCCATGTAACAAAAGTCTATCATTGTCTACCACCTGTAACTTTAAAATATCTATAAGTTTATCTAAGTGCTAGAGTATATTGTTTATGAATACCTGCGTCTCGCATTCATCCTTCACCATCTCATCATTTTGTACATCAGCCACATCTGGACAGTCATCCTTGGGTCCATTTATCCTTTGAACATTGCCAAACAGTATGGGAGAAACTATGTATCCTGTAGAACAATAAACATTAAGCATTGGGTTTTCTGTGTAACTGATTACCCCAAAGCAAATCCTGCAAGCTTAATTTTTGTCATGTAGTTTGAATAAAAACTACATGACAGACAGGCTATATATTTTCTGAGAACCTACACTCTAAAGGGTATCATGGGGTTTCAATATCGACTGGTATAAAAAGAATTTGCACTCATTTTCTGCTACCTCCCAATTAGACCAATGAGAAGAGGTTACGGGGTATTGGAGATGCAGGGGTCAGGGTAGCTACACCTAAGCCCACTTGTAAAAAACTTTATATGTACTTATATTCATACTATACTTTAATATTTATTTTGAAACATTAACATCTATGGAACATGTAATATTAGAGAGCCTGCTACTTTTGTAAAGACGTTAATTAATTACTAACCTTTCCAATTAATATCGTTGGTGGGTGTACCATCAAAGTTGCCACACAAACCACAGGTCTGGTTCATATACATATCGTCCAACTCCAGCTGAGAAAAAAAATGTATATTACACAACTTTAAGCTTTGACACAGTGAGTCACTAAAAGTGTTTGTAAGCATTTACGTAGTTGCATTAACACTATATTAACATTTGTATATTAAAACTAATATACAATATACTACTAATAAATCTGGTTCCTACCATAGTAAAGTAACTATTAAATTATATTATAAATTTAAAGGATTAAAAAATGTCACATGTAGTGCTTAAAAAATGCTTAAAATAAACCACCAAAACAACAAACTGTATGAATCCCATTCCACTTTTGAGAAAACATTTGTTTAGAACTGTAGTATTTTTAACGTTCCACTCTACTTCCTTTTGGAGAAAATTGGAATAGCTGGGAGGCACATAACTATATAGATTCTGGCAAATACTTAATCTGAAATGTCCATAAAAAAGTTTTCCTGCACCCCATTTAGGAGAATTTGGAGCTCCTCTAGTTTGCAAATGCAGGTAAAATTATAGAAGATTTAACAGATCTTGGGGAATATTACTAACTACACATTGAGAGGTGTTTTTTGTACTTGTCGTGTATAATTGAGGAGAAATCTACTGCAATGCCAAAATGGGTATTTAAAAATTATGAAAAAAGTTCTATAATATTTGGGAGACATTGACTGCAAAAGTGTGTCTCAAAATACCTGTCATGAATACCCTGGGTTACCAGTTTGAAAAAAATACTTGCTTTTGTTGAGTGGTTTTAATTTTTTTTTAACTGCTATCAGGGCTCCAGTACTAGTAAAAAAAAAAACTCTAGTCTTGATAACCAAATACATTTTTTAATGTATGTTGAAAATATTTAAATTTAATAAAAAGAATAAATGTTAAAAAAAAATAATTAATTTTTTAGCATTTTTTTACTCATTTTTTCTAGTTGTGTACAATCTATACAAGGTAAAATTGTAAAAAAACCCCGCTTTTTTTAAATGTTTTCTATTTTTTAATTTTATGCGTACTAGATGATGATAGCTGTAAAACTGTAAGGTTTGCAATGAAACCTGAAGGACTTACATAATTTGTGTGGGTACAATAAATAAAAAGCAGGGAATAAATTAAAGCTGCCTGTATCCTTACATGTAAAATAGCCGTAATCCTTAAGAGTTTTGGCAACATGTGAAAACTAGACTTGTGCATTCGTCTTCGGGCGAACATGAAAACGAACACGAAGAGTGCGTTTTCGTGTTCGTTCCGAAGACATGAAGAAGAGAAGACAGTGCCGGTAAAACGTAGGCGAAGACGAAGACTCACACACGAAGACTCTTCGCCTTCGTCTACTATTCTCCCCGGTCCCTTCCCCATCTAACTTACCTTATCTTCACAGCATCGCGGGATTTCCGCTCCCGTTAACCCCTGCGATGCTGCGTTGGATAAATGTAAAACCAACAGAGGGCAGCATTCTGTCCGAAGACATATGGCTAATATATGTTCGGACAGAATGCTGCCCTCTGTTGGTTTTACATTAAGTAGCATTGTTCCATATGCTTGAAAGAAATCCAGTTATTATGCTACTTAATGTAAAACCAGCAGAGGGCAGCATTCTGTCCGAACATATATTAGCCATATGTGGCAGTGTGCTCATTTGCATTTATTCAAATAAAATACATTCCCATGATCCTTTCGTGTAATGGTTTAATACAAAAAACCCCCCAAAATAAATAGAAAAAAAGAGTTTGCAAGTTCGACAGAATTAATGTCTGCAAGTGCGGACATTTAACTGTTGCAGCGGGGAGACCAGCGGATCATGGGAATATATTTTATTTAAATAATTAATAAATGAAAATGAACACACTGCCACATATGGCTAATATATCTTCGGACAGAATGCTGCCCTCTGTTGGTTTTACTCTGAGTAGCATAATATTCTGCCCGAGAATATATTAGCTATATATGGTAGTGAGCTCATTGGTCCCCAGCAGGAGGCCCCCTGCTGGCGACCAATAGAGTTGCAGCAGAGCTGCTGCGGTACGCGTTAACCCCGTATTAACCCCTTAACCGGAAAAAACGAAGAAAAAACGAATATTCGCCCGAAGAGAAGACAGGAACGGGCGAATATTCGCGGAATACGAAGATTTTTTTTTTGACGAAGACGAGCACGAAGACGAACACGAAGAGCCCCCTGGTGCCCAAGTCTAGTGAAAACCACACTTTAATATAAAGTTTCAAAAAAGATCAAAATGCAGTATTAATACATCATCTTCACTGCAAATGTTGGAAACAAAAACCTTTCTTTTGATTTTCATTTTAGTGCATAAAGCTAAGAGTTGTGCTTATGTAGAGTTTTCCCTCCCCTTGTTATTTTTGTTATTTTACCAGACAAATCAGTTCCACTTTACTTACCTTTAGGTCATCTCCCCAATTCCATGTCAATGTCAGCCCAATTCTAGAAGTGATTTTGAAGTTTTCACACGTGTCATCAACAACTATGCTCCTCTTAGTGTATGGCAAAGAAATTCTGAAATATACAGAGACTATTCTATACTGTCTATACCGCAAACACTTGTAGACATAGCCATGGTGCCATCATTCATATTTATTTTAATGACAAAATGTGGCTCATAGTAATAACATACTGTTTCACATCAGCCCATTACACATGCAATTTTAGAAGTATATTAATAAGAACTACATCCCAGTGGAGAGTTATTACATGCAGAGCTGCCGTCAGAAATTCTGAGGCCCTTAAAGAACAACCAGATGTACCTCCCTCCCCAGATGACACCCCTCCACACCAGGATTATCTCTTGTGCTCATCTTGTTTGGTTGCAAAGATGCCACAGGTGGGCTGTTTGAGGGGGCAAAGATGGGGCAGGCAGGTTGTTTGGGGCACATGTAGGTTGTTTGAGGGCACTGACTAGCTCTTTGGAGTCAAATATGCCACAGATAATATGTTTTGGGGCGCTAACAATCTGTTTGGGGACAAATATGGCACAGGCCAGCTGTTTGGGAACAAAGTTGGCACTGACAAGCTGTTTGGGGACAAAAGATGGCATAGTGAAGCTGTATGGAGGCAGTGACAACTTGATTTTGGCAAAGACGACACAGGCAAACAATTTGGGGGCACAGAGAGCACTGACATCCTATTTTGGGGAAAAAGACAGACTGGGGCAAAGATGGCACAGAAAACACTAATGTTTTAGATTGAATGTCCCTCAAATACTGTATTGTAGCACCACAGGCTATGTAATATTTAATCATATTTAAAGGGTTAAACTTTTGTAGCAAGTAATGATTAATTAACTGAATGCGGATGAAAATATTCAAATTCAAGTTTTGTAACAATTATTGCTTGGGGCCAGAAAAGGCACAAACAAGCTGATTAGGGACACTGACAATCTGTTTGGCCCAAAGATGGCACAGACAAGTTATTTTGGGGTAAATATGACATAGACAAGCTGTTTGGGGACAAAGATGGCACTAACAATTACACACACAGTCACGCACACACACACACACAGAAAATATCACACCCACACAAACAGTGGGTTTCTTACCTGGTGCTGGCTGCAGCTTACACTGATCACTGTGTGAAGGAGGGTATCAATCAGGTCAGGTTTCTAAACTCTTCCTAAATCAGGAATAGATTCTGAACTCTCGGGAGAATTGAGAAGTCTTTCCTGATTGCCTGAGACCTTTTACTCAGAGCTCTCATTTCAGAGTATGGCCGCTGAGCTTGTTTTAATATTTTTTTTTAAATAAAACTGAAGGAGGCTGTCTTCCTGAGCGGGCCACTCAGGACCCTTACAACTGTAATGGTTGTACCCCACTGATGGCGGCCCTGATTACATGTGTAATAAAAGAGCCACGCCATACATTATCAAAGACGATTACATTCCAGACAAATAGAATATATAGTTTGATACACCTATTGCCGTCAGAGTTGTGTTTTTATGATATGATTATATGTAACAAAACATGGACATATCAAAATATAAAGACTTAAAGAGCATTTAAATAAACTGGGCAATGTATTAAACCAAGTGCTGAATATGAAGAGATGAGCCTAAAGATCGACAGGGTGTCATATTGTGTTACATAACATGTTTCATCAATTTGAATTTATCTACATAACAACACAAATATTACTTTTTTTTCCAATTAAAAATAAGCCTATTTTTTCCATGCATCTGTGAAGCATGGCCATGTAAATAATATACATATTTTTAAATACATTGTATTAGGGTTATTACAGTATAAATAAAAAATATAGAGCTGTCTGCATACATAGGTTTTAGGAGCCATACGAGTCCATATTTTTGCAAGGTAAAATGTTGCATATTAACAAATTGATTTTTCCAGTTACTTATATGACACGGCCACTGTTTCTCATATTGTTACAGCTCATGTCAACACTTTGAAAAAGAAAACAACATTAGTATTTTTAGTACTGTTATTACTGAATTGTTGAATGAAAGACTTAAAGAATGGTCATTACTTACTCATCTCCATCAACAGTGATACTCTCCTCACTGATGTCAATTATTACGCTATCGATAATGGCTCTAAAGTAGACTCTGTTCCACTCATCCCCTAAAACTCTCTGAATCTTGATGTCAAAATCAGGAAAGCTGGAATGGCAGTTTGAAGCAAACATATATTCACATTTCCCAGGGAAGGTGAAAGAGGTGCCATCAAATGTTCTGAAATGGTAATTTCCCCAAGTGCTACAGTGCCCCTTGAGTTCTTCTGTCTTTTGAACTGGAAAGATAAACCCAGAAACTTAGTTCAGTACCCAATACCTAAAATACATAATAAACATCCATTTAAAGGTTGGTTTTTGTTTAATACCTGAGTTTTAAACTTAATTAAAGACCTAAAGTGACACCAGATGGAAGAGAACTGCACAAAAAGGTCTCTGTTTTTTACAGTCTTTCTCGTCTATACGTTTATAAAACACAATAGCAACTTATTCATACTTATATTGTAAAAAAATGAGGAAAAGATCAAAGTGGTCATTTATTACTTCTTTACCATATGTTTTTACACAGACAATTATACAATTTCCATCATTATATAGGAGGTTTCATTCATTGATCGTTACACTTTGGAGCTCTTTCCATATTGGATGCTGTTTTATTATCTGAGCCACTGCAATTTGTGGTGTTACTTACCTTGGATCTGATTTTACCAGCCATTGATGTAGCTATTTGAGTCTTTCTGCTAGTTATTCTTAAAAGCATGAGGTGAGGGAACACTTGTTATGGCACAATGTCTGATCCCCTACATAGGCTTTTCCACCCCAGCAAAATTTACTTTAGTTTGTGTATTCTCCATTACTGACATGTAACCAATGAATACAGCAAATGTTCTTACATTTAGTCTCTTAGCTCGAAGCCAGCGATGTTAGTTACTGCTGATGGGGGAGTCTCCCAGCCGGAGCAAAAACTATAGGGCATACTGTTACTCCTTGGTCATCTAGACCATGTTTTCTAAAATGTAATAGTACAACTTGATGTCACCAAGCATTAAGAGTATCTGATGTATTTAAGGGAGATTTAAACTATGGCATTCTAGCGTATAATGTAATTTGAGTGGGACAGGAGGTAATCAGTTCCAGTTAATGCGACCAAAGAAATCTACCCCTTTTTTCCCCTGAACCCCAAAATTATATATGGGACATATATTTCTTTAGCTAAAGCTGGGCAACTTTCATTTTGTAAAATCAAGAACCACTCTTTGATGTAAAAGATTCCCCAATGATAAACCAGTAACTATAGGTAATGTATTAGATCCTTAAATAAGTAGAGATTGTTACTGAAATGGGTTCAATATGTGAAGCTGTTTCCTCAGGATAAAAGCCTTCATAGGAAAAGCAGCTATCTCTCCTTATATGCTGGCTGTTAGCTTACTTTATTGCAAGACTCTTAAACAAAGGTTACAGTGACCCAGTGAATGTCAGATTATGATAGATCCTTGTTCTTAAGCACAGGACATTTTCAGAGAAGCATTGTCCATACAATTATGTATAACTAGTTAGTAGGAAAGGGCACGACCCATCCATTTTACCACTTAAGTATTAAAGGGTTACAAATTATTGCACAATGTAATTATTACTGTAAGGATGTTTATTATAGAAATGCCAGCTGATAACTCAACAAATTCTTACCAAAAACTGTTGTAGAGCTTAAAAACCAACTGCATTATTTATTTATTGACTTATATACCATCATAATATTCTTTATGACCTTAAAGGAACAAAAAGGTAAACAAATATTTGCATCATAAAGTGTCAACACCAGTGACATTGTCCTGCACAAAAACTTGACCCGTAAATCAATAGTTAAGAATGAACCTCCTATCTGTGGTTTTTATTCTGTTAATCAACTGACTTGTCGTTAAGCAGGGATTTTAAATGATGTACTTTAAATGCTGGTACAATGATGGGTAATGAAAGAATTAGAAGATTTCTAGGCATATAGGGGGGAATAAGGCATATCTGGGGGCAGATTGGCAAATTGGGGGAAATAAGGCATACCTGGGGGGGGCAGAGTGACAAATACAGGGTTATAAGGCACATCTGAGGAGCAGGGTGGCATATAGGGGTATAAGGCATATTGGGGGCAAAGTGGCATATCAGGGAGGCATAGTGGCATATAGGGGGTATAAGGCATATCTGTGGGGCAGAGTGGCATATAGGGGGTATAAGGCATCTCAGGGGCAGAGTGGCATATCAGGGAGGCAGATTGGCATATTGGGGGGTATAAGGCATATCGGGGCAGAGTGGCATAAAGGGGGTAAAAGGCATATCTGGGAGGCAGAGTAGCAAGCCATGGGGCAGATGTGCATAACTGGGGGGGGGTTGGCAAATAAAAGGAAATAATCAGGGTCGTTTTATAATCCAGCAAATACGGTAATCTATTTACATATACTATCCTGAAAGTGATAGCACTCTAATAGATGAAGCCACCCTTATGACATAAGAAGATAGCACTATAACTGCCATGGGCGTCCACAGGGGGGGTCACAAAATATCCTTCACCGCTTTCCCCTCTGCCACCCAAATACCTCTTTACCCCATCTCTGTTGCTTACCTTTGTTGGCTTCACAAAGAGGTTTCCTGGTGCAAGGCAAATGTTAGTTACACATTAATAGGAAAAGTGATATGATGCTGGTAATAGTAGCTACAAACCAACATGTACTTACACTAGCCCAGTCTTCTCCTTTTGCACCACTTTGTTACTGCGTATGATTTTAAATAATTTTACTGACTTTTTTCTAACAGCGCAACAGAATCTGCTGGAGCCATATAAATGTAATGTAATGGTGTTCAGCCAGTAATGGGGAACTGTATATCATGGGAGCTGCTGTCAGTGAATAGTGTAGATCATCACAACACCTGTCTATAACTACAATTGCCAGTTACTACATTAACACAAGTTAGTGTATGTACTGAAGGCTTATTGTAGCCCCCAAGTCCATTCTACAGTTACCAGCTACCATTCCTGCTATTGCTGGCTCAACATCACGGCAACAAAGGTCTGTACAAAAAAATAAGTGAAATCTTTTCACCAACAACCAGGAGTTTTTTCTGCCTCTATGTCTAGCTAACTCACTCAAGCTGACATTCCTTATACCTTCTAAAATGAAAGATACTAATCCTGTGCCTGTTGATGAGCTTTGGGTAGTCTTGAACATTGTGGTCCCTGAAATTCGCACTTTCGAGCATTATGAGCCATTTTATTTGGTTAGTCATTTTTATTTACTGGTGAGTTTTTTGAAAATATAACTTCAGTAAACAAAAAAAGACTAGCAAAATGAAAATATTTCTGTGTACAAAGCTTGTGCTACACAAAGCAGTTGGCACAACAAGGAAATATTCAATTTCCGAGATCGATTTGAATTTATTTGACATTTTATTTTTGACAACCCACCTTGCCCTGATGTTTGTTGCAAGGCGTTTTCCGAGCAAAAGAAATAGAAAAAATGGTGCAGAGTGTGTGCAGAAAAAAAGAGTATCAGAGTCTTTTCTTCCCTTTTCTGCAAGGACTGAACAACAGTTTAAGGTATTTCCAAATAAAATTACAATATTAGCTTTTTTTTGTTTTGTGTTATTGAAGTTGCCTGGCAAAAACCAAAAATGTTTGGTTTACTTTTAAAAATATATAGCATTGGGGGGTTCATATTAATTAGTGGGGAGCTCATTTGCTCCAGCCAAGATATGAGGCTACCCAACAAAAGAGCAAATGTGTGGGGTATTTTTTTGACTGGCACATAACTCGTACAAAAATCCTAAGCAACTACATGGGCATATTGTGACTGCTACCATGTTACTTTCAAAAATATATTTTTTTAAAACCTTATACATGTGTTGTATTTCTGTATTCTGCAGCTGCCCTTAATCATCTTAAGTACAAGAGTTGGTAAAATGTTGTTAAATACCAACTTTATCATGAGGTAACCTTTGTCCTTTTGGGGTGTCATTCAGCACTGTGTAGCCTTATACCAACCGATGCAGGCTGGAAGGCGCAGAGGAATTCAGAATTTGGTTGCTGGCAAAGAAGGTGATATATAAATACAGCTCTTCCCAGGCTGTCTCTGTGAACTTGGTGTGAAACTATCAAAAACCCAGCATTGCTTGTATGGTTTTTCTACTTCTGGTTCGCCCCTTTAAGAAATAAAGGAATATTGAACAGTTTTTCTGTTCTTCCAGACTCATCTTACTGGTGCATATCTTACTGGTGATACGGAACAGTTATGCAGTTGGCCTATTTCACAAAGTGGTCTCATACACATGGGTGATATGTAAGTGGACCAAAGGTTAATTTAAGAAATAAAAGGTACCAGGTTACACAATTTTAGGGAATTCCACAACACAGGTATTGTTTAGTAATCGCCTCCCTACATAGTGAGTTCTGATACATTTTGACAAGAAAACATCTACCTCTAGTTGACTTGTAGGCTAAGATACCATCCTTCAAATGCAGGTTATCTCTTAAAGGAATGATAAAAAACATGCATGTTTGGTATTTCTGTATTCTGAAAATGGTATATTTTTTTGGCAGTTGCATTTACCTGCTTAAGAAATAGTTTTTTTGGTCATTTCCATAAAAGAAAACACATATAAGCATGGTGTTACCTTGATGAAAATCAGCACAAGGCCTAAAAAAAACTAAAAAATATCTTACTTTTTGCAGAAGAAATGCACAGTTTTCAAGAGATAGTTAAAATACTTCACAATATAAATAAAAAAATTGAAAATTCATAGCTTGTAAGGTATTATATAGGTTATGAAATCATTACATTTTTGTATGCATTTTCAACACCTAACACTCAGAGATGAATGAGCAATGTAAGGCACTTTAGTTTATCCAGAAGGCTTAATAAAGTGGAGAAGATGCTCTCACATGTTATTTTATCGTAAAAAACAATGCTTACCTCTGAGTAGTTTCTGTTGTCCCGAAGCCCCAAACACAAAACACAAGGTCCACAGCAAGTATGTTGTGATTTCTGCCATCCTAGCTAGCTTGAAATGTTGGCAATGGACAATGAGTGCCTGAATGCCACATTGTACAGGTGGAGATTCTGGCAGCTGTTTATAGACCTGGTTGTAGGTTAGGATCAGGAGTAGGTGTGTTTAGGTAAATTAAGTAGATTGATGAGGTGTTTTGTTTCCCGGCTGACCAGGAGAGCTTGTTGCAGTTGCGTGCCCTGGGTCAATATCTAATTTTGCACTCTGACCATTTAACATTTTGGTTAAACAATCCTTCAATCTTGAACTCTTACATTTTCAATTTTTCTATATGTAAAAAAGAAATACATATTTATTAAACTTAGTTGGAACTAATTTTTTGTTTTGTTTTTGGTCTGTTCGATTTCAGACAATTAATTTTATTCCTTGCCCTTTCGGTTCTGACAAAATTTGGAGAACTTTTCTCATTCGTAAATAAAATTCATTGTCATTCTGCCTTACACACTCTTCCTCACTAACTCTCTAGTCTGACTCTATTGCATGCTTTCTCTCACTCACTCTCTCACATGCTCTCTGTTAATGTCTTGGTATGTCTATGAAGATATTCCATTACCCTCTTGACGACAATTGATGTGTCCCCTTAATGACAATTGTAGTGCCTGGCACGTCATGGGGTTAAATGGGTTTAGAAATCCATCAAAGATCCCTTTCTTCTCCTAAGCAGTGTTGCTGTAATACCCCAATATCGAGGCCTGGCTGATCGCTCCCCATGTCCCAAATGTGGCCTTAAACAACCTGACAATCCTATGCATGGGTGGTATCACTGTAATCAGGAGATATTGTTGAACACATGAGTTGCAAATGCATACCTGAAGTACAATTTATGTGAAAAAACCTACCAAAATACAAAAAAAATACTACCACAAACTTTGACAATGGATGGTAGTAGAATTAGTGCACGGAAAGACTTAATACAACAGCATTTAAAATACCCTGGAATGTCTAGTTTTCAAACATTTATTGTTTGATGGGGGGTAAATTAAACTGATTAGCTTCAAAGATGTCCAAAATATGACATGAGGGCAGGATGACCAGATTTTTTAAAAATGGTTTTGAAATAGCAACATGTTACTTGTAGTTATTGCCTTATAACTTGCAAAAAAAATAAAATCATTGGGTATTTCTTTACTAAACTACATATAAGAAATCTATTTAGCAGGTTTTTTTATTTTTTTTTCACCACATTTTATATTTTTTATAGTAAAAATAGATGATATGATCAAAATAACAGTATCTAAAAAAAGTTCATTATTGTTCTGGAAAAAAACAACAATATTTAAAGATGGAAAAAAACTGAAAATTACAGCTAAACAGCAACTTAAAAAATAGTCATTTACAACATTAATAATGTCTACACTGTATTTGTAAATCATTTTAAGTTATTTTAATAGACAAAATTTGCTTTTCTTTAAAAAACAAGGACATGTTTAAGTGACCCCAAACCTGAACAGTATTATATACATATATTTTCCTTCAGTTCCAATATTCCACTTTAGTAATAATTACCAATCACTTATGGGGATTTCCACCTAGAGTGTTACTTAACCCTTGAATATGAAGAAACATGTTCATTATGTATCATGTCTACCTTCTATTGAATAACCATGAAAAAAATGTAATTAAGTTAGATGAACCAAAGATAATTCTTCATATGGATTTATTAGAACCACTGGATGTCAGGGATATGTATTACAATAATGGGAGCTTCATTAAAAATGTCACATTGATATTTTGTGTAGAAGTCAAAGCCCGCCAGGAGCCTGGACATTTGCCACTTCATTCTCTGCTCACACCTCCCTTGGACAAATTCTTAGTGAGAAAGGTATTCTTGTCCACTCACATGGTCATGCTCAAATGGTTAAGTGCTCTACCTAAATCAATGTCTTTATAGCACTCCATCTTCAGTGATTTTCTTAGCCTCCTAACTTGACACACGAAGGTTGATAACAATGGATGGCAGTTAAACCTAATCTTGATAATTAACACTATATTTTCTGGGCTTCTGAGGAGATTTTACTTTTTTCTATCTTTGATAATGATTTGTGTAGTTATAGGATAGTCTTGGAATAAAGTAAACAAAACAGATGGAACACAATGCATACAGTCCTTTATATCCTTTATAAATCCTTGTGACACATACCCCCAGGGTAAAAGTGTGAAAGACCACGTGAACGTTGTTGAGCATAGCACCTGTGTGTTTGAAACTGTAAACAAAGGCATTTGATTAACTGCTTCTAAGTGTGAAAAGCATATGGCATATTATACATCCACATCCATTGTCTGTGCCAGTTCATTAATACTTGTTAGTTTTCAATAGCCTGTATTTTAAATATAACAGAGGTCACTTTCCCATATTTGTCTTTATGTAAAAAAAGTTTCTCCTCTGACAGCTCACTTTGGCAGCAAATTAAGTAAACAGCACTAATAAGTAACAATATATGTTCCATACTGCCACAATTGTACTGTATGGGGCCTACACCTGTATGTGCTTGGAGCTATGATCGCCAATATAGGCTGTTTGTGGAATTATGGCTGCTATGGATGAAAACCTGAGGTAGATTTACATTAAAGGTGCATCTACTGACTATGTTACTTATTATTTGACAGCTCTTAGTGTGCCTCCCTTTTGTAAGCTATAAAGCTTTAAGTAAACTACAAATGCCTCTTTTACACAAAAAATATATAACAAACAAAATTAGTAAAAATGCTTAAAAGACAGCTCAAGAAAGGTGGACACTGTCTCAAAACCCATATACATAGACAGGCGTGAGCATGGTTCTCATTAAGCCCATCTGCATTAGCAACCTTTAAGAATTTTGTTTTGATGATCAGTCAACTTTGGAGACTTCCATTTATCAGTCTAGTTTTAATAAACATGGTCCTTGTTTCCTTTTGAAACATTTTATTTAAATAATCAAAGATACATTGTACAATATCACATTGCAATCATCGTTTCGTGTAGAAAAAAAAGGAAAAACAAACTTAACATGAAGTTAGAATGAAACCAAAAAAAGCCAATACCTTCACTCATTTATTTTGTCCAGCGTATCCATGTCTATAAATCAAGAAAATCATCCCTAATAAAGGTCAATTCACCATACCTCTGTCAACAAAGTCCATCAATAGACAAGTAAAAAAGGGGGTCATAGACCAGATAAGTCAAGAAGCAGATGTGTCAATCAGGTCCATGTAGGAGTGGCGTCATGTACCAAGGAGAATTCTGGTACACAGATTTAACCTGAAGCCTTGTGGCAAGTGGTAATGTTTTGATACATAGTTGCCAGGTTTTAAAAATAAATTCTGGTATTCTCTAGGTGAGACCTCTTAACAGAGAGCCGTGACATATAAAAAGAAAGGACAACTTTGGTTTAAAGAGAGAGCTAGAGGGTTTGAGGGTTCCGTCCAATGATGCAAGATGATACATCTTTAAACCATATAAGGATAAGTAAGGGTCACCTGTTCAAGTCTATCCTGTGTGATTCCAAAAAAACATAAATAAAGATGTAAAAGGGAATGTGAGTTTTAGATCTCTCATTGCGTATTACCGCACAGATCTCCAGAAGGTCTGGATGTTCCAAATCGACATTTGGGCAGGTGCATTTGGGGCAGCAATCCCCATTCCCAATCGGGATGGGGAAATATACGCCCAATGTAGAGTTTTGTAAAACATTTCCTTGGAAAATGTAGCAGGAATTGTGCATGCTAATTTGTCGGGTGTAATGCCAAACCAGTGTTTCATGCCTGTAGGGATAGAGTCGTGGTCGATAGGAGTGCAGAGTTGAGTGATATAGCAGACCAGGCATGTAGCCTCCCCAGGTAAGGTATCCAATGAGTTATTCCAGTCAGTCTGTGAACAATTACTCAGCATAGAAGAAAAGGGCCATATAGACCTTGAAGTCCTGTCAATAAAAGTGCAGATCAATGAGATGCCCAGACGGCCCATTGAAAAAAACATCAGACAGGTATTTTCCAATGCATACAAGGATATAGTAGCATACTTACTGTACATCTAGTGTATGATACCAGAGAAGAAATAAGGTATTGTCAAAAAGCATGGGACAGGTCCCCATAAAGTTAATATTGTTTAAGTAATATACCAGTCCAGGAGTATACCCCAAAGACATAAAAACAAAGAAAGAAAAAAAGGAAAAATAAAAACAGAGGCAGAGGTGGATCAAAGAAATGCAGCAATTCCAGATTAAAGGAATGGAGATAGGTCTCTGTCTTCACTTTATACACGTGTCAGGAACCACTTTTTCGCTGCCTGAACCATGGCTTTTTCATACCTGTGGTATATAAATCTGCTACCACTAGTGGCCACCCTCCACCCTCTGGAGCACTCAGAACTCAATTACTAGGATTAGGTGTACCTTATTACCTGAGTTGAGCCCTAATCAATACATCCAGCTGGGCCTTGTTACCTGGATTACCCTGCCTTTATGAACCTGCCCTGCCTTTCGTGCCCTTCCAAGCGGGCTCTGTGCCTTTCGTACCCTTCCAAGCGGGCTCCCTGCCTTTTGTGCCCTTCCAAGTGGGCTCCCTGCCAAAAGACTTATTACCGGTATTTATTTATCCTGCCATACGTCCGGTTTCTTGCTTACAGACTGTATAACCCTTATTTGCTTGTCCTGTCATATACATAAAATACATTGCATTACCTAGATTTCTGCTTGTAGTGTCTTTGTATAATCATGCATCGTGGGTTACAGACCGAACCCCAAGTATCCCCTGCACATGGGCTCCTACCCGACCTGATTACCCAAGAGTTGTTTGATAAACAGAAATAAAAACAACAAAAAGAAATTAGGACACATTATGGATAAGAGATGTCACAGCAAGTATGTTCCCAAAAAAACATCTTCTCTATAATAGATTTTGGCACCTAGTTGTTTTCCTTCAGTAGAATCTATGACTAGTAGTTGTCTTAATATGGTAGGTATAACGGAAGCCTCCCTGCCATGGGCTCCTGGAGGGGCCTGAGTGCCAGCCTACTACTACTGGCCTTGGAAGGGGTTCTGTCTTTGGGGAGGTGGGTACAGGGAGCCCATTGTGACTACTTCTTACCCCTGGAACAGTTCCCCCAAGTACCAGAGACTCTAAAGACTGTGGAGGACGCAGATTTGGGGCACCTGCATTTTGGGAGGGGGTTTATGTGTGTTGTTACTCTCCATCAGGTGAGGATTTAAAGGACAAAGACCTCCATGGATAGTTTTTGCACTAAGATCTAATATAAAGCAGACAGAAGTCAGGGAACAGCCCGTGTTTACCTTCTTCCCCACAGACTACAATAGCGACCCCCTACTGGGCTGAGGTAGACTCAGTGCAAATACGGAACAATGTGCAAAGAAGGCCTGATGAAGAACTATGTGTGGTTTGCTGTCTCTATTGTATGCAAAGTACCTTGTACTGTTTAAATACTAGTATGTTTTAAATAAAGACCAAGTTCCTGTTTCTTCTTGTTCTTCAGTCTACACTAAGCTTCGGCTAGTGGTTTGGGTGACTGGTGGCGTATATTATGTTCCTTAGCTCTTTTGAGAGTTGATTAGCGAAGAAGCAGGGTTCTGACAGAGGTACCCAGCAGGAGTACAAAGGGGGTTCCATCACAGTAGGGATGTTCCGGTGTTGCAGATTTGTATCTAAAACAAAGTTTGTTATTCCTCACATAAAAAACAGACATTTTCTATTTTTTAACTGCAGTACTAAGTGCTGTTATACCGTATTTGCTCGATTATAAGACGACCCTGATTATAAGACGACCCCCCAAAATCTGAATATTAACTTAGGAAAAAAAGAAAAAGCCTGAATATAAGACGACCCTAAAGGAAAAAAGTTTTACCAGTAAATGTTAATTCATGTAAACTATTTTTTTTAATAAAAGCTATGATTGAGAAAAGTATTTTTTTTGTTTTTATTTCCTTGTATTTTCCAACCTGTCCCCCAGTTACGCACATCTGCCCCCAGGCTTGCCACACCAATATGGCACTGTGGCCCATGATATGCCTTTTAACCCTCTATATGCCACTGTGCCCCATGGTATGCCTTTTGACCCCCTATGTGCCACTCTGCCTCCAGAAATGCCTTATACCCCTATATCCCATTCTGGCATTTAGGGGGTTAAAATGCATATTATGGGGCAGAGTGGCATATAGGGAGGTATAAGGCATTCCAGGAGGCAGTGGCATTAAGGGAGTTAAAAGGCATTGTATAGAGCACTCTATAAGGCATTTCAGGAGGCAGAGTGCTCTATTAAATGCCCCCTTAACGCCACTCTGCTTCCTGAAATGCCTTATAACTCCCTATATGCCACTCTGCCCCATAATATGCCTTTTAACCCCCTAAGTGCCAGAGTGGCATATAGGGGTATAAGGCATTCCAGAAATGCCCTATGTCCCCCATTTAACATACACACGCACACACACTTACCGGTGCTTCCAAATTCCTGCTGTATTGCCGGGGCAGCGGGTTGACGTCTCCTTCCGCTGCAGCCGGAAGGAGGTGGAGTTGGCAGCGGGGGGTTGTCTGCGTCCGTCGCGGATACCTTTCCCGGCTGTCAGAGATCAGAGTTCCGGCACCTGTGCGGGGAACTCTGATTTCTGACAGTCGGGGAAGGTATCCGCGACGGACGCAGACAACCCCCGCTGCTAGCCACACCTCCTTCCGGCTGCAGCGGACGTTGTCTACGCGGATCGCGTAGACGTCAACCCGCTGCCCCGGCAATACAGCAGGAAGCACCGGTAAGTAAGTGTGGGGGGGGGAGACAGGAGGATCCAGGTCCCCTGCAGCGGTGCGGGGGATCTGGATCTTAGTCTCATAATCAGACCTCTATTTGAGGTCTGATTAGAAGACGACCCCGATTAGAAGACGAGGGGTATTTTTCAGAGCATTTGCTCTGAAAAAAACCTCGTCTTATAATCGAGCAAATACGGTATATATGATCACATGTTTACTTTGCAATATACAACACATACAGTATCTCACAAAGGTGGGTACACCCCTCACATTTTTGTAAATATTTTATTATATCTTTTCATGTGACAACACTGAAGAAATTACACTTTGCTATAATGTAAAGTAGTCAGTGTACAGCCTGTAAAACAGTGTAAATTTGCTGTTCCCTTGGAGACCAACATAAACTTATTTGGTTCACATGGTATCAAGCGTGTGTTGCGGCAACCAGATCAGGAGTACTGCAATAAAATATAGGGCCAATACAAACTTCAAATAATTGGATCAACACATATGTATGTGCGTCAAAAATAGGCAGAGTCACTTAGATGCAAACAAAGGTAAAACATTTAATATGAACAAAAATAGAAGAAGAATATAAAAAGAAGATAACAAAAATAATACGAAACAAGTCTTACAAAACCTTCTAGAGGAATTTAGTTCATGACATCTGTCCTATGCATTCCTGAGGATGGAGGGAGGGAGTGTTGGGACGTGAAGAGTCCGTGGATGGCAAGTATATCTTCCCTCTACCTCTCCTCCCATGCTTCTCCAAGGCTTAACTTATATACAAATTTTGGATAATGATGTCAGTCTTGTCAGTCTTTTGGTCTTCACCTAATTGGGTAAGCATGCTCACTAAGATCTTTACACGTCGAAACCCTATTTTAGGTGGTCACTGTACGTATATTGTAATGCCCTTTTACAGTTACAACTATACCATACATTAGCAAGTTACTATCCTATCTATAGAATGCCTGTTCAGCAAATCCTTCATTCTATATTTAAGGTCAAGGAAACCTTGAAGCCTATCATTGAAACATATTAATATATCTTAATAATCATTTATTTATGAACAATGATTACATATCTTTGACTACTGCCTATACCAATAATTATATATGGTCCATTTCTTAATTGAGGTTAGAAAATGTATTAGAATCTTTTACAAGTACAAAGAAAAGTGTGTCTTGCCTACAGTCAAGCATGGTGGCGGGAGTGTCATGGTCTGGGCCTGCATGAGTGCTTCCGGCACTGGGGATCTACAGTTCATTGAGGGAACCACGAATGCCAACATGTACTGTGACATACTGAAGCAGAGCATGATCCCCTCCCTTCGGAGACTGGGCCACATGGCAGTATTCCAACATGATAACAACCCCAAACACACCTCCAAGACTTGCTAAAGAAGCTGAGGGTAAAGGTGATGGACTGGCCAAGCATGTCTCCAGACATAAACCCCACTCAGCATCTGTGGGGCATCCTCAAACGGAAGCTGGGGGAGCGCAAGGTCTCTAACATCCACCAGCTCCGTGTTGTCATCATGGAGGAGTGAAAGAGGACTCCAGTGGCAACCTGCGACGCTCTGGTGAACTCCATGCCCAAGAGGGTAAAGGCAGTGCTGGAAAATAATGGTGGCCACACAAAATATTGACATTTTGGGCCCAATTTGGACATTTCCACTTAGGGGTGTACTCACTTTTGTTGCCAAGGTTTAGACATTAATGGCTGTGTGTTGAGCTATATTTAAGGGGACATGAAATTTACACTTTTATAAAGGCTGTACAATTACTACTTTACATTGTAGCAGAGTGGCATTTCTTCAGTGTTGTCACATGAAAAGATGTAATAAAATATTTACAAAAATGTGAGGGGTGTACTCACTTTTGTGAGATACTGTAGGCCGTACTAGCCATCCTTTAAAATGTTCCCTTACAAAAAATTACTGCAGTTTTTTCTGAAGTAATACTGCAGTTTTTTTTACTTTTACTGCAGTATTACTGCACTTTTAAGTCATTATATATTGCAAACCTACAGTTGTACTTTAATGTACTGCAGCTTTATCGCATTTGTACTTCCTTACAAAAATAACTGCTATAAAACTGCAGTACAGTGAAGTACAAATGCAGTAAAAGTGCAGTATTGCAGTTTTTTCATGTCCAAAAAACTGCAGTATCACTTCAGAAAAAACTGCAGTAATTTTTCGTAAGGGTTGCGTTATGGAACATATTTGTGCCATCATATATGTGTTGATTCCAGCTCTCCAGTTAGTAGACATTTTCATAAGTGTAACAGTGGAGGCATGAAAAACAAAAAATGTTGGTGTGCTAAGCTAGTCTCAGGCTCAAATAATACAAATGTATAATACAAGGCCTACCAAACAGTGTGAGCGTGCTGCAAATACAGTGTATTGGCTGTACAATGTATACAAAAACTGTCTGCGCTTCTCACCCTAATAAAGTTGGAAACAAATATATAAACATAATATAAATGAGAGGTTTTGGCTATATGAATTGGCCAAAGCATAATTAAGCTCACCCGCCACGTCAAGGGACACTCTCAATAGGGTGAGAACCTACTCTCACCTCCTACATAGTGGGCACAAAAAGCATTTTATACTGCTACCAAAACCTTATTAATCCATTTAACCCCTGGACAGCAAGCTGCAACCAGACTGATGAGGAGCCAACAACCTCAAATATGTGCAAACAGGGAAAAGAAAAAATGTGCGTTAAGTGGAGACATGACATTTTAAGGCAAAGAAAAATGTAAATTATATATTAGAGGTGGTAATATTGATGCCTTTCTCAGTCGAAGAGAGGTATTGTGGATTTTCAAAGTTAGTACTAACTTCGGTGTTAATCAAGAATGGGAGATGAATTGTTTCATAGACTACTAATTTATTTGGAATATATTTATAATAATTAATTAGGTATATAATATATATTTTTTTGTACCTCCCTTATTTCATACACATACATATATATGATCATATATTTATATACTCTTCCATAAATCATGTCATATATTATTGAAATTATTGTGATTCATCATACTTATGAATTCATTAGAATGATTTATTTATTTTTATATATATTATTGGAGATCATTGTATTTGCTTGATTAAAAGACACCCCCCCAAAAAAATTTAAATAGCAAAAGAAGAAAAAGCTTTAATATGAGACTACCCTGTAGGAAAATAGTTTTACTAGTAAATAGCAGTTCAGATGTAATCTATTTTTTCATGTTTAATAAAAACTATGATTGAGAAAAATGCATCTTTTGTGTTTATTTCCTTTTATTTTCAAACCGGCCCCCCCAGTTTTGCACATCTGCCCACAGTTATGCACATCTGCCTCACTGATATGCCACTCTGCCCCCCAGACTTACTAATGCATCCCCAGACTTGCCCCCATGCTCCAGACTCCCTCGTGTCTAATAGAGGCAGCAGGTGGACGTCTGCGGCTCTGTGGGGAATCTGGATCTTAGTCTTGTAGTGAGACCTCTATTTGAGGTCCGATTATAAGACCACCTTGAATATAAGACGAGGGGTATTTTTCAGAGAAAAATATGGTATATGTATTACATTTATGAAATAATTGATATAATTTATTATATTGTAGGCACCCACCTTTATATATATATATATATTTGATATTTATTGATGCATTTATTCATACCTTTTTTGGCACCTACTTAACTTTGATGATTCATGTTATTTTTAGTATATATACCATACATGTGAACATGGTTTTGTTCACCTGTTTGGTATATATATTCAGTATATATACATACAGAGGCTGTCGGTAGCGAACAGCCTGGGACCACGCGGGAGTGATGCCCTCTTTGGCCTGATTATCATGAACCTCTGTGGACACGCAGTGCAAGTAACAGGGAGGTGACACGGGTAAGGTCTGCACCTTTCTGGCTTGTTACTGAGCCAGATAACATTTATGCAACCTGCCCCTTAGAAGCTACTGATAAACATACCTGGGAACTCTCCGGGTTTGACCCGGAGATTGCCCGGTGAGAGCTGCTCCTCCTGTTCTCCTGGTCAAGACCTGAATCCTCCGGGTCACAGGGTCTTGACACGCCCCGCTCCCCGCCCATTTTTCCTTTAAATGGGGGTGTTTCCCGCTGCTGTCAGTGGGAACGTGGCCAACGTCAGTGGGAACGTGGCCGACGTCAGTGGGAACGTAGCCGACGTCAGTGGGAACGTGGCCGACGTCAGCGGGAACTCCCATTAACGCCAGTGGGACTGCCCACCAACGTCAATGTGCAGTCCTGGCCTCGTACCGCAAGGGAAGGCTATGGGTAGCCGGAGCCCAGAAGTTCCCAAGTATGCTGATAAAGGATCTTTATCTTCACAGTTTAATGTATTTTTCAGGGATTTGTTCAACGCTATTTTATTTTTCTCTACCTAACGCCGTGTGCAAGGAGCCAGGGAGGAAGACACTGAATGCTACTTTTCATCGCATAATGCTTTGGCTTCTTTCAGTTTTTTAAAACAAAATAAATCGTGGGACAGGGGACACTGGGAGATTGTTTGTGCTGGGTGTATTTGCTACATAATCATTAGTGAATACTACCATCTTGTGAAAGCTTAAGGATACTGCATCGAGTCTACATGGAGTGTACCTCTCCTTGACAACTTAATTTATTAAATTACCTTCCACATATCAGAGTATTCTTTGCTCTAGTGAACAGCAGGAGTTGCAGTTGTGGTGGTCTTGTGTGTCTAGCAGTTCTGGCACACTGTGCAGCTTCTCTCACCACATATATTCAGACCTCTTGCCTGGGCTGGAGCTGGTGTACTGACAGCCTCTCCCTACTAAGGATATTCTTTGCCTTATGAAAAACTACCGGTAAGGCTACTGATAAACTAGCCAAGGATTCCCACAGCTCTAAATCAAAATTGAGGGAGATACCTTCAGATGCATTTTCGCCTTCCTCGCCCTCTCATGAAGAGCCACCGTTTTTGCCGATTTCCTCCGCTTCTCATGATGCAGCAGAAACAGCAGCAGAGGTGGCCAAGGTGATATGGCTATTACTTGATTGTAGGTCCCAGGAACTGTCTTCTAAAATAGATTCTACCTTGGCTAAAATCTCAGCAAATTCAGCTAAATTGTCACATTAGAGCAGTGGTTCTCAACCTTCCTAATGCCGCGACCCTTTAATACAGTTCCTCATGTTGTGGTGACCCCCAACCATAAAATTATTTTCGTTGCTACTTCATAACTGTAATTTTGCTGAATCGTAATGTAAATATCTGATATGCAGGATGTATTTTCATTTTTACAAATTAAACATAATTAAATCATAGTGATTAATCACAAACACAATATGTAATTATATATTGTGAAATATTTGTTTTCCAATGGTCTTAGGCGACCCCTGTGAAAGGGTCGTTCGACCCCCAAAGGGGTCGTGACCCACAGGTTGAGAACTGCTGCATTAGAGCAAAGGGTCAGTGATAATGATGCCTTACTCCACACACAGGAAACTCCAAAGCAGAATTCCATGGCAACTCAAACTTTGCTGAACAGGATTGAAGACTAAATTGCAGCCATAGGAACAACTTGCACCTCATCAATAGATCAGCACCAACCTATCAAAACTTTTCAGGAATGGCTGACGGACTCTGTGACTCTCCTGTACTCAAAGGATAGATCTATGGTAATTGAGAGGGCGCACAGGATGGGTCCAAAAAGGAAGGATACTCATGCTAAACCCAGACCAGTGATTATGCGCACCTTAAATTTTCTTGACAAGGAAAGAATTCTATTTGGATATAGAAAATGTCCTGATCTCATGCTTGACTCTCAGAAAATACTAATCTTTCAAGACTTTTTAGCACAGGTTATGGCCAAGTGTATGGAGTTTACTCCGCTATGCAAGCAGCTTTATGAGGCAAAGATTAAATTCAATCTGCTATATCCTGCGAAACTACGCATCGTGGGTGGTAGACACACATGTCTTTACTGCACTGGTGGAAGCTAAGGTCTTTTTGGCACACTCTCTCCAGATCACTAGCGACTCATGAACATTAGTTTGTGGGCCTGTGACTGTTCGGGTCAAAGACCGTCCACACTACTGCTTCCTTTGTGTTGGAGGTGGGTGCGAGATAGTTGGCATTCACCAATTTATTTTTTTTCCTTTCTTTTTCTGCAGAAGGCAAGTCTGGGGAGACACACAAATTTAGAAGTTCAAAATGTTTTGTTTATAGTTTTTGTTGTTTTCCCTTTTTTCTTGTTATTTTTGTTGTGGTCATGGTCAGTCCAAATTTAACATTAGTGTCACGCCCCATCAAGGCTGCGGAGCTGCATATCTCTGTCTCGCTACAATCCATTCCTGGATTTCTTTGTGCTCTGTCCTGAACTTCGATTCTTTGATTCCAGTTCTGCTCTTAGCTTCAGCTTCTGTCTCCTTTATAAGTTATGCCCCACCCATTTGTTATGTTTGTCGCAGTCAGCAGTCTATAGGTAAGTCTTTCTGATATGTGTTCAGATTCAATGTTTAGTTTGTTTATTAGTAATTCAGTAGGCAGGGTTTAGTGTTAGGACCCACCAATATATTGGAGTACTTTGGTGTAGTGGTGGGCTTAGCATGCTATGGCCATAATATGTGACATAATCTCCAATTTTATTATCTTAGAAAGGGATTCTATTCATGTCCTTGTGTAGTCTATCCTGTTTAGTCCTGTTATTTCTGTATAGTCTTGTCATGTGTAACTTGGTGAGTCTTGTCATCCCTGTACTCTGTTGTCCTGTCCTGTGCCCCAGCAGAGGGGTGTACTGTCCTGTGCCCTGGCAGAGGGGTGTCCTGTCTTATTTATGTCAGATCTTGTGTGTAGCCTGTCCCTGTAACCTGTATTCTTGATTCTGGAACCTGTTTCTACTCCTTTGGCTTTGTCCTACCTTTTCTGTCCTTAGCTGCCAGATATCTCTATATCCTGTTACAGGGCCGCACAGGGGCTGAAAAGCAGCCCTGGAAACTATATAGTTTATCTCGCAGTCGAGCTCTTATACCCACACGCACCCCTTATACATACCCGAGTCACACTATTTGCCATACAAATAACTATAAAACATTCTTTTTATCACATTATTTGTATTAAAATGCCAGAAAGCAAAAGTGTTAAAAAGGTCCTAAAAAATTTAATACATTAGACATAATGGAATTAAAACATTTGCTACTGCAAAAAATTTTTGATGGAAAAGTTCCATTTTATTCATTGGAACAAAACAGTGATCACATTATTTCTTTATTAATTCATGTAAACTATTTTTTCATATTTAAGAAAAGCTATGATTGAGAAAAATATATTTTTTTGTTTTTATTTCCTTTTATTTGCCAACCTGCCCCCCAGTTATAAGGCATTTCTGGAGGCAGAGTGGCATATAGGGGGTTAAAAGGCATTTCTAGAGGCAGAGTGGCATAAAGGGGGTTAAAAGCCATATCATGGGTCTCTCTGCCTCCAGAAAAGCCTTATGCCCCCATATAACCCCCCCCCCCGACTTACCACTGCTTCTGACTCCCTGGTGTCCGGTGAGGGCAGCGGGTGGAGGCCGGCATTCATGAAGTTAAAGGGGCCGGCGCGGTGCGTGCACGCCAGCCCCCTTAACTTCATTAGGCCGCTTTCAATCCCGCTCGCAGCCGCTTAGTGGCTGTTTTGAGTGTTGGTCTGCCGGCCGCCCGACCCACGGACCGGTATCCCAGTCCGGCCCTGTCCTGTTATCTGTACTGGATACCTCCCGCTGCTATCTCAGCGTCCTGGTATGTAGCCACACAATCCTGATGGCCCAACACTCAAGGAAGTGTAGTTACCCTGCATATGGTCCTGTGTCTCCGCTCTTGCACGGTGACTCCTGCAATTCCATCAATGGGCGCTCTGGGTCATTACAGTCATCTGTATAGACCCCCGTAAGTCGCACTCTGGTCTTGTTGGTGGGCTTCCCCAGGCGCTGGGAGATGGGGGTTCCCAATTATTGTTTAACTTTCTCGGTTGTTACCCTTTTAAACTGGGGTATGGCTGATGTTGCACTGAATTCAAAACACTGGGCCTAACAGTTTCATACTACCTCATACCCTGAGGTTGTGTTCCTGGAATGTTAATGATCTATACACTCCGGTGAAGCGTAAATTAGTCACTAGTCACCTTAAGAGACTTAAGTCACAGGTCATCTTCTTACAGGAAACGCACTGGAAAAAAAGATTTATATTGTTCGACAAAAGTGTGATTTTGGTCAATGTATATGTCCCTAATGCACCTAATCATCATTTCTTTGGTAAACTGTTTGAATTGCCAACTGAAGTTGTTTTTTCAGATATCCTTATGGGAGGTGACTTCAATACAGTGTTAGATGGTAAACTAGACAGATTCGGACCTGTTCGTTCTTTACAGACTGAAGCGCCAGAAGATATCAGACTTATTACACACAAACTGAGCCTTTTAGACCCCTGGAGAGCTGCTCGCCCTATTACCCAAGACTACACACGTCTCCAGGGCACATTGTACATCTTCCAGGATAGACTTCTTTTTAGTTACACCCTCTCTTATTTCTTAAATCAAGCATAGCTCCTTAGAACATATCATTATCTCAGATCATGTCCTAGTGTCACGTCTGGAGGATAACCTTGCAGTATTTAAAGATGGAAACCAATGGCAAGAACCCAAAAAGTGGTACCGTAGCATCACAACAGGAGGAGTAGACAAGTCGAAGTCAAGGAGGGAACCGAGGTCGAGGTTGGTTGCGGGTAGCGCAGTCAAAGGATAGCCAAGGTCATATACTGAGTTATCTGTAATTGGGAATCAGGAACAGGAGTGGGAACAGGAACCAGGAACCTGGGACAGGTGTAATAACGCTTGGATATCTCTGCACAAAGGCTCAATAACCTAGCACTAAATGTATTTTGCTGAGGGTTTAAATACCTCCTGGTACCCAGGGCATGTCTCTGTTGCCAGGGGGATAGGAGGAGCCGTCCTGAATTAGGGTCGGTGGGCCGGTCGGACGGCAGGCAGACGAACATTCAAAGCAGCCGCAAATTAAAAAAATAAGCGGCTGTGAGCGGGATTGAATGCGGCCGTCGTGCCATTAGTGTATCTAGCGGGGGGCGGTCCACCCCGGGTGCTGCTCATCTGAGGGGTGCCACCACACCGGAAACGATGAGCACAGCAACTGTGGTTGTCCTTGCTACAGTTTCCCTAATCCTTGCTATAATTCTCCCTTTGCAGTAATCCATTCCTGTATTTCCCTATGCTCTGTCCTGTACCTCTGATCCCTTGATGCCAGTCTTGCTCTTTGCTTTAGCTCTGTTTCCTTTATAAGGTGTGCCCCACCTGTGTGTTCTGTTTGTCTCAGTCTGCAGTCTACAGGTATGTCTCTGTGATATGTGTTTGGGTTTCATGTTTAGTTTAAGTACCTCTGTAGGCAGGTTTTAGTGTTAGGACCCACCGTCATTGGAGTACTTTGGCGTAGTGGTGGGCTAAGCATACTATGGCCATATGATGTGACGGAATCTCCAATTGTTATCACATAGTCCTAGGCTAGTTCCTGTATTCATGTTTGTCTGTCTCTTATGTACCTTGCCCTCCTTTCCCTGAAGCACCTGAGGCGTTCGGTTCCTCTCTCCTCTCCCCATGTCCCAGTTAATTTGTCCTATCCTTGCTTAAAGGAGAAGCATCCGAGGATTCTGGCTCCTCACTCCATCCCCTGTGTTCCTTGCCTTGTTCCCTGCCCTGTGTTGTGCCCTGTATCATGTATGTCTTGTCTGGTTATGTTTCTTGCTTAGCCTCCCTGTCCCTTGCTCCTCGCTCTGCCCCCCTTGCTCGCTCTGCACCCCTTGCTTGCTCTTCCCCCCTTGCTTGCTACATTTCTGTTTCTCCTGTACTCTGCTTAGCTTCCCTACTCCCAGCCTGCAGCATCCTGCCCATTTCTATGTTCTGTTATGTCCCGTACCTGCTCCAGGGGGCCTGCAGGTTGTTACTTTGTTTTGAGCTGGACAACATCCGCTGCTACGTCAGGGAACTGGTATGTGGCTGCAGAACCCTAGGTGCGACATCAATGATGTCCTCTGGCATTTACGAAGGGATGTATGTGTGTTATTTTTTTTAAGAAGGATGTTTTCTTACTTTTATTTGAAAAATCTTTTACTCATCTGCAAAAACAAATGAAAATACCTGCTAAATAGATTCTAATATCTGTCATGAGTTTAGAAATACCCAATGTTTTTTTGCACATTATAGGGTAATAAGTACAAGTAACATATTCCTATTTTAAATTTTTTTTTTTCAAAATATGGTTATACTGCCCCGTGTCAAATTTCAAATGCTAGTATTTTAAGTCTTTCTATGCACTAATTCTTACCACCTGTGTTTTGTTTGTGTTTGTTTTTTTCCACACAAATGTTATTTTAGGTATGAATTTACCGTTCCTGGTATATGTCACTTTCAAACACCACAATATGTCTTCAGCAACATCTCCTGAGCACAGTGATACCCCACTGTTGTTTGAGGGATAATAGGCCACATTTGAGAGGTGTGCATTTTTTTACATTTAAATTTTGACATGTTGAAAATTCTGCCCCCATATCCTATTTCAGAGATCTTTAAAGCCAGACAATTCAATTTTCCCCATCAAATCATATAGTTTTGAAAAATATACACCCCTGGGAATTTCAAATGCTGTTACCACCAGCCTTTGTCACAGTTTGCCATAGTATTTTCCTGTGTATCTTTTCCCACATGCATTCTACTTTAGGCATGAATTTGCAGCTACTGGTATATGTTACTCTCAAACAACAACAACTCAATATCTGTTCAGCAACATCTCCATCTCCTGAGTACAATGATACCCCACATGCATGGGTTTGTTGGGTTATTTGGGAGGTAAAAGGCCACCTTTGTGACGTGTGCATTTTTTGGAATTTCAACATCTGGTCAATCTGTGCCCATGTCCTATTTTTGCGAGATCCTTGAAGCCAGCCCCATCAAATTATACATTTTGTAAACAAGGCACCCCCTAGGCATTTAAAATGCCAATATTTTAACTCTTTCCATGCAATTTTCTATGAAGCTATAGCGCTAATTTTAGGACTTGCTCAGAATTTTTTTTTATATATTAGTGAGCTGGTCTCCATTGACTTGCATAGTTAAATACAGGAGAGTTCTCGGGAGGGGTTGGGTAGACCCTCTGTGAACTCATAGGTGTGTCAGTCAGTGATGGTGCTTGTGGTTGCTCTTTGGAGCAATCACAAGGCAATCTGGGTATGGGGGTTGTGTTGCTGAATGCCTTGATATTGAGACATGTCAGCAACACCGTTTACACTTAGGAAGCGGTTACTGATCGCTTCCTTAGCTCTTTTTTGCTGACCACCACCGCCATCTTTGTTGAGTGGTCCAGTAGCTGCCATTTTCTTTTTGGGGGAGGGCTTTCCTCCCAATATTCACTACTAGCCTCACGTGGAGGCTTCCTTGGATGCTGTAATCGGGCAATTGCAGGTATGTCAGGAACCAATTTTTCGCTGCCTGAACCATGGTTTTTTTATACCTGTGGTGTTTACATCTGCAACCACTAGTGGCCACTCTCCACCCTCTGGAGCACTCAGAACTCAGGTGTGCCTTGTTACCTGGGTTGAGCCCTAGTCTACATCCAGCTGGGCCTTGTTATCTGGATTACCCTGCCTTTATGAACCTGCCCTGCCCTTCGGTCAGGGCCTTTGTATTGAAGTCTATGGACTTTCCTGCTGTGGCTCTGCACCTGTACTGTTCCTGGTTCCCTGCTTTGTGTCCTTCCAAGTGGACTCCCTGCTTTGTGTCCTTCCAAGTGGACTCCCTGCTTTGTGTCCTTCCAAGTGGACTCCCTGCTTTGTGTCCTTCCAAGTGGACTCCCTGCTTTGTGTCCTTCCAAGTGGACTCCCTGCTTTGTGTCCTTCCAAGTGGACTCCCTGCTTTGTGTCCTTCCAAGTGGACTCCCTGCTTTGTGTCCTTCCAAGTGGGCTGTGTGCCTTTTGTACCCTTCCAAGCGGGCTGTGTGCCTTTTGTACCCTTCCAAGCGGGCTGTGTGCCTTTCGTACCCTTCCAAGCGGGCTGTGTGCCTTTCGTACCCTTCCAAGCGGGCTGTGTGCCTTTCGTACCCTTCCAAGCGGGCTGTGTGCCTTTCGTACCCTTCCAAGCGGGCTGTGTGCCTTTCGTACCCTTCCAAGCGGGCTGTGTGCCTGTCGTGCCCTTCCAAGCGGGCTCTCTGTCTGTCGTGCCCTTCCAAGCGGGCTCTCTGTCTGTCGTGCCCTTCCAAGCGGGCTCTCTGTCTGTCGTGCCCTTCCAAGCGGGCTCTCTGTCTGTCGTGCCCTTCCAAGCGGGCTCTCTGTCTGTCGTGCCCTTCCAAGCGGGCTCTCTGTCTGTCGTGCCCTTCCAAGCGGGCTCTCTGTCTGTCGTGCCCTTCCAAGCGGGCTCTCTGTCTGTCGCGCCCTTCCAAGCGGGCTCCCTGCCAAAAGACTTATTACCTGTATTTTATTTTGCCATACGTCCGGTTACTTGCTTAGACTATATTACCCTTATTTGCTGGTCCTGTTATATACATGAAATACACTGCATTACCTGGATTTCTGTTTGTGGTGTCTTTGTTTGCATAATCATGCACCGTGGGTTACATACTGAACCCCAAGTATCCCCTGCGCATGGGCTCCTACCTGACCTGATCACCCGAGTCCTGACAGAATACAAAGGCCATTACAAGGAGTCAGCGGGGTTACTTTCAGTCATCAAAGTGATAGGAGAATGCTTGCTTGAACTGTGCAAATCATTAATGCAAATCTGGGACTCCAACTCCAATCACTCTCATGAAGACCATTCACCTACACCTGCTACATCACCTGAGAAATCCAACAAGCCTGTTACCAGTATTAAAAAGGAATCTCCTAGGAAATCTAGGAAACGTGAACCCCTTACCACAAACGAATTACAACAAAGGCGTGATGAGGAATCTTGCTTTTACTGTGGCAAAAAGGGACACTGGATCACCCAATGTCCTCTGAAACCAGCTAAACCCACTGCAACCCACACCAACAAACCCCAGGCCCAGGAACCTGCATGTGACAACAGCAACGCATCAAAGCTGGAGCACACCCTATCTCTTCCCCAACCTGGTGATCCTTGGGTTAACCAATCCACAGTACCTGGCACTTCTGCGCCATCTGTAGCCATGTCGGATGACCTCCAGACCATCTCTGATGAAACCGACTGGTCTGATATGGACAGCGTGTCTTCAGATGCTTCTGTTGCTGATACAACAGACACACCCGCAATTGATAACCCCACGGCTGTTTGTGCAGTTGGGACCACCACTCCCATTACTCCCAGGAATAAGAATCATAGACCCCAAACAGCAAAACACTCCTTAGGGGCTCCTGGTTACATCCTAGCATCTGACGGGACGATTGTGCATAGTAAAGAACTTAACCATTACGAGCAACAGATGCGTGAACAGAAGTCTGTTAAGCCTGTCACTCCAGCCTTGAACCAGTGCAGTTCGGGTACTACCCCCCTGCCCCCAGAGGTGCCCTGGGTACAGGGCAGCTTCGTGACCCCTGGTGCATGGACAGCCAAGAAAGAGAGAGTATGGAACAGTGCCATCATGTCTATGCATCCAGCATCCAATACCACTATGTCTTACAACTGCACTGCAGATGACCTTTCCTCAGACTGCTTCATTGCCTCTAACGGAACTGTAGTAAGAAAGGAGGACCTGCACGTATTTGAAAAAGCTCTACGTGCTAGGGCTAAGAATTCTTACCACAGGTTTTGATACTGCCTCTCTACAGTCCCAGGAGCACCCGGAGGCCGCTCCTTGGGGAGGGGGTACTGTCAGGAACCAATTTTTCGCTGCCTGAACCATGGTTTTTTTATACCTGTGGTGTTTACATCTGCAACCACTAGTGGCCACTCACCACCCTCTGGAGCACTCAGAACTCAGGTGTGCCTTGTTACCTGGGTTGAGCCCTAGTCTACATCCAGCTGGGCCTTGTTATCTGGATTACCCTGCCTTTATGAACCTGCCCTGCCCTTCGGTCAGGGCCTTTGTATTGAAGTCTATGGACTTTCCTGCTGTGGCTCTGCACCTGTACTGTTCCTGGTTCCCTGCTTTGTGTCCTTCCAAGTGGACTCCCTGCTTTGTGTCCTTCCAAGTGGACTCCCTGCTTTGTGTCCTTCCAAGTGGACTCCCTGCTTTGTGTCCTTCCAAGTGGACTCCCTGCTTTGTGTCCTTCCAAGCGGGCTGTGTGCCTTTCGTACCCTTCCAAGCGGGCTGTGTGCCTTTCGTACCCTTCCAAGTGGGCTGTGTGCCTTTCGTACCCTTCCAAGCGGGCTGTGTGCCTTTCGTACCCTTCCAAGCGGGCTGTGTGCCTTTCGTACCCTTCCAAGCGGGCTGTGTGCCTTTCGTACCCTTCCAAGCGGGCTGTGTGCCTTTCGTACCCTTCCAAGCGGGCTGTGTGCCTTTCGTGCCCTTCCAAGCGGGGTCTCTCTGTCTGTCGTGCCCTTCCAAGCGGGCTCTCTGTCTGTCGTGCCCTTCCAAGCGGGCTCCCTGCCAAAAGACTTATTACCTGTATTTTATTTTGCCATACGTCCGGTTACTTGCTTAGACTATATTACCCTTATTTGCTGGTCCTGTTATATACATGAAATACACTGCATTACCTGGATTTCTGTTTGTGGTGTCTTTGTTTGCATAATCATGCACCGTGGGTTACATACTGAACCCCAAGTATCCCCTGCGCATGGGCTCCTACCTGACCTGATCACCCGAGTCCTGACAAGGTATTTGAAAGCAGACCGTACATGTACGGGTTTTGACTCAAATGAATTGCATCGTGAGCATGTACAAGTACAGGCTTGTTGTGAAGGGGTTAAACTACATAAACGAATATAACAAAGTACAAGACGCAAACTTATTTAAAAAGAGGAGTAATGTTAGAACAAGATATCATAGTCTAAAACTAGATGTTCAGAGGCTTAGAGGTAATGTAAATAAGTTCTACTTTACTGAGAGATTAGGATATGACTGGAATAGTCTCCCAGGAGGAGTGGTAAGGGCTAATACAGTGCGGGAATGTAAACATACATGAGATAGACATAAAGCTATCGTTACTACCGGACCAGACTGATGTTTTAAGTTTTATCCTCTCAATGCAGTTGGGAATGGTTTTGTAATATGATGAAGTTGGCTGTCAGTTTGTCTATCACTGACGTTAAGTATCCCTCCTTCTTATCTTCCTGTGCCTTTTCAAAATTGTTTAGAAAGGGCCCTTCTGACTTGGACCACACCAGGCGGGAATTTTTGTTTGTTTGTTAGCTAGCTAGTATGGATGTTTATTTGTGGGTGTTTGTGAACATGGGTGTCTAATTGTGTGCATGTGTGCAAGCATGCATGTGTAATTGTGTGTGTGAATGTATTAGTGAGTATGAGTAAGTGTGTGTAACTTGTGTAAGCATGTCTGCATATATGTGCCAGAGTGTATGTTGGAAGGGAGCAAGGGGCAAAGACGGCACAGACAGTTGTTTGGGGTCAATGATGGCTCATACCAGTTGTTGGGGGAGGCCTAGGGCAATTTTCGCACCAGGGCCGTTTGGTTTCTAGTTACGCCCCTGTTGTCCTTTATAACTAAGATGCAACATGCTTGATCAACAGAAATAGTTCTTGATGCCTTAGACCTTGTGGAAACATTTGGCAAAATATGTTTTCAATCTATTACTTGTACTCCAAAGCCCCCATTAATGACAGATACTGTGGCTATACTTTTATTTCAGGAATATCCTTCCTTAAATCCCAAAAGGTAATATGACCCTGCTGAAAATCAGCATAGAAAACAAAGTACAAAAAAGATGAAGAGTATACTTGAGTTTTGGCATGATAATCAATTTTTAAATTCGTAACAAATACAAGCATATTTATTTCACCATTTCACCAAAACGAGTTTTGCTCTGTAGGAAGAAAGATACAGTGACAGAAGTTCTATTCATCTGATTTCTACAGTGCACTAAGCAGTTAATGAAATAATATATACTATTCTTAGATATGGCAAGCATAATAACACACGTTGCTAACTATGTTGCTTTTACAGCCACATAATGTGCTATTGATGTTTTTATTGTATACAATATCTGAGAAGGTAGTTTCTAGTCTTTCATGGTCTTGTCTTCAGGTTCTGTAACTAAGAATTTAAGATCATTTGTAGGAGTTAGAGGTTAGGGTTCACACTCTGTGCTAATGCATCCACATTTCTTTATAACAGTTATATTGAAAAGAATATCACCCTCTCCATTGGGGCAAGTGAGTTTAATCTCTTGTTGGTCAGTTTCCAGCTCATGGCAGCAAACACAAGTGCCTTCCATCGCGAGTGTGTTCATTGAGAATCTGTAAGAAAATGCATTTACGTTTTACTACTTGTTATAGTCTCAGAGGCAATTATTTATATTAGTCAGCAACTGTGAACTTTAAGATTTCAAAACAGTGTGCAGAAACCTTTATAGTCCTTAACCTTGTTAAGTCAAGCCTAAGATCCACAGCTTTCCCACTAGACAATAAAAAGGGGCTTAGAATGACTGGGTCCCCATGAAACTCTGGGCCTGTGTGTAATTATAGCAATGCTCTGAACTGTTTTTGCTTTAGTAGCCTTAACAAGCATTAAGATTGGTTCCAAAATCTATGCCTAACCACGGGTTGGCCAGACTTAATGTGTTTCCCGTTAATCACAGCTTTGTCAGGGGATATAAGATATAAGCTGCACACCAAAACTGAGTAATAAATACTTGTTCATATTCAATAATATTCCTAAAAAATAGCATAGTACCTACAAGAAATTAATAACAAGCAGACACCCTCAATTCTCCCAACATTTCACTATTGCCATCCAAGGTGATGTAAGTGTTTTTCGGAAACTGTTGTTCCTATTTCTAGTATTGAACTTTTCTACTATGTCTTTTTTAGTAATAAGTTTTTTTTTCATGATTGGCTGCTATTTTCTTTTATTCTTTATTTTTCTTTAGCATTTGGGTTGTTATTAAGGTGCTGTATGTACCTAATAATAATCTACTGATAAGTCCAAGGAATTTGACTCATTGAATTTGAAGCATTGGAAATAAGATGAAGTGGCTAAATGTAAAGCTTATGACCCTCACTTGGGCTGCATACTCCCAAGGAAAATACACTACATGGACAAAAGTATTGGGACACCTGACCATTACACCAACAGGGACTTTCATTATAAATACATAGACATTAATATGCAGTTGGTCCCCCCTTTGTAGCTATAACAGCCTCCACTCTTATGGGAAGGCTTTCCACAAAATGTAGGAGTGTTTTTGTGTGGATTTTTGCCCATTCATTCAGTGGAGCATTTGTGAGGCCATGCACTGATGAGAAGGCCTGGCTCACAATCTCTGTTCCAGTTCATCCCAAAGGTGTAATGATCAGGTGTCCCAATACTTTTGTCCTTACAGTGTTTCTGTGCACACATCATGGATGTAATTCCCCATCAGAGACGATTACACTGCTCTAGCACTTACTTCCGACTACTTGAGCAAGTTCCTTCACAGAATGGCAGTGAGAAATTGGCACCACATCCTTTATATAAAATAAAACGTAATTTCTTCTGGACTCTGCAAGATGTTGCTGCTGTAGTCAAGAAACATAAGAAACAAGTATAATTATAATTATTATAAAAGAAAAAACATTTTTCACATATTTGCTCATTTCTGTTCCCATTTGTACAGTCTAACTGCTCACCCCATGTTTTGGCCCAACCATTTTCCTGTAATGGCATGATGGACATCAGCCTTTGGTAATATGAACAATTAAATAAAACCACATCTACCTGTGAACCATTTAAATATTGCTATATACTTCTTAATACAGGTATTTGGACAGCTTTATGATAAACAAATATATAAAAGTGAACCAGACCAGCACTATTTATTTTATCATTTATGTGAAATTTTGGTAAAATTTTGTGGCTTATTGAATAAACACATATTACCTTGACATACGTTACAACAACCATCAGGTGTCTTCTTCAGTATCCCCTATACAATATACAAGCAAAAAAACATTACAAACAACTTATTTAACAACATAATTGTATTAACTGTATAAAAACCGTGTCAAGCTATTTCTTTTCATTGCTGTTCAATTTTACCTTACAAAGGACTCGTCGTAATATTAGTTCAGATCAAAATAAAGAAATGCTTGGAAACTCACAGACTCACACTCCTCTTCATCATGGTCTGGGCATATCTTTTTCAGAGTTGTCAACGTGAACTGTTTGTTGATGACATCACATGTATACATGGTGCAGTTGTCACCTGCAAAGTACTTGGACTCTCCAGGCTGGAATTTGGAATACATGGATGGTTGCAATGAGGAGAATTAATGTATAAGTATTTAAGAAGAAAAAGTCCCTCTGGGGTCCAGAAAGCTTAATCGAAATTACTACTTTTTTCAATGCTAGCCCAATAAAACTGTCCACTAAGCAATAAATTGCTTTTATTTTTAAACATTTTGTAATGACTTAAAAGATGTAATAAATGTGAATACAGAGCTAAAGATCTTTTAAATGTTTGTTTAATTTTTTATTATTAAACAAATTCTATTTTAACCCATTCAAGACTGCAGACGTACCTGCCAGGACCACAAGGGGGAGGCTGTATCCAACCGCTCAGTAACCCGACCCATCGTTCTACAGCCATTCCCTCACATTTCCATGCCCATGATCGCTTTAAAAGCATATCAAGTGCATGCCTTTGAAAAATGACAAATAGATACAGTGTTTATAAACATTGTATCTATCTATATTACCATGGCTCTCTCCTCCTCACTGGTGGTTGTGAGTTGGAGAGAGAGGAATTTGAGTCGGAGAGAGCGCAATTTGTTATAAAATATTTTTTGGTATATCTTTCACTGCTGATCAGTGCTCTGATCAGCAGTATTTGACCCTAAAGGGTTAATTTGTTTTTCTCAAAAAATGCTATAGTGTGGGTTTATCTGCTCATAGTGTGGTGTTTGATATCGTTGACCACTGTTGCAGTTATTGGCCCACGATGTTATATTAGAAAAAAATGCAGTTTGAAAAACATGATACGCACCTTGCAATATTTGCCTATAATGGCCAAAATAGATCAAAATCCTGGGCACGCTGGGTGGATACCAAATCAGGAAGTTAATATATATTTTCCCATTGGTTCTAGGTGTGTACAATTTATATACATACAAAACTTTGAAAAAAAGGGTTTTCATTTTCTCCCACCTTCTTAAATGTTATTCATACAAAGCAATATATTACATATCTTAATAAGGTTTCAAATGAAAGCCTGTGCTGAAAAACAATATATATGCACTAATTGTGAAAGAGAGAAATTACAGTTGAAGAAAAAACACAAAAATCGGTCTGGTCCCTGGCGCAAACATTGTAAAAAAAATCTTTGGTCCTGGAGGATTGAAGAGGTTAAAATGTATGGAATCTTATGAACGGACAACTCAGAACACATCTATTTCATTGTGTATGACATTATCATTAAACGGTCAAGAAAACTAGATACCTGCAGAAGTTGTAGAGTCCCATCACTGGCTTTTGCAACACAAGATGCCTGCACACATTGGCCACAGCAATCATTGTCAGGTTTTTGATAGACAAATCCCTGCAGAAAAAGGTTTGGAACATTGTTCAATGATACAGATTAAATGGAGTAAATAAGGTTAGGACAAATAATACATTTCATAGCAACACCTATTCTTCTTAAGTGGAGGAAACACTGAAGGGTATAAATATTTAATACTATATCAGTAACATAAGGGTTTGTCAGTGCTTGTGAATTGGGGGTACATATGGCACAATTCTGTATTTGGCCAAATCTATGTAGAAGCAAATGGGCTCAGCCTGTCTCCTTTTATAGAACAAACACCGAAAAATAGTTACCTGCGCACTATCCCAAACACCTGTGCTTATTTAGACAAATGGAGGTTTTTAGTTTCACTCCAATGGCCATTAAAATGGAAGCTCGTCTGCCACGTCACGGCAAACCTCTTAGGAGAGTCCTACACTAAACAACTCACCTCGCTGCTGTGAGCTAAAGGTAAAAATGGCCATTGGAGTGAAACTAAAAACCTCCATTTGTCTAAATAAGCACAGGTGTTTGGGATAGTGCGCAGGTAACTATTTTTTGGTGTTTGTTCTATGTATTTTTGGGCTGATGAACACTATAGCCGTTGCTGACGCCCAAGAGTGATGGGAGTTTGAACGCAGGGCTTTCTTCTGTGTGTTTCTGTCTCCTTTTATGTTTTTTCATTACTTTGATAACTGACATAGTTCAAAAGGCACAAGAATGGCCTGTGTGATATGATTGACAAGATCGAAATGAACAGTGGAACTAATATTAAATTGGTTCAAATACTTACTAGCGGACAATCGGCTGTACATTTAACATTTTCACAGCTGACAACATTAAGTCCAGTCTTGACATCCTTTTTGTCTGTGCACTGGCAAGTCTTGCAAGATGTCTCTTCTGTCCAGATAAATTTCCCCACCTGCCAAGATAGGTTGCATGCTTTAAATGAATCATATTTGCTGAATGTATAACTTTCAAGCAGAAAAAGTAATTACAATCTAGTAATCCATCTAGATTGTAAATTCCTGCGGTAACAGGGCCCTTCATTCCTCTTGTATCTGTATGTCAATTGCTGTATTGTACTTGTCGTTATCTGAAAATGTTCATCTTGTACAGCGCTGCGGAATCTGTCTGCGCTTTATAAATAAAGCATAATAATAATAATAATAATTATTATTATTATATAGTCTTACCTCATATAGATTCCCTTCATATACGCAGATATCCATTGGCTCTATTAAGGAAAACAATATTTATTTTTATATGTGGAAACTGTTAATTGAACCACGAAACTGCAATAGCTTTATATAACTCACCATCTACATGTAAACGTATAGACAAAAAAGAGCAAATTATAGTCTTCTGCATACAATAGCTTTAGAAAAAACATAATACTGAAAAGTAGCTAAAGAGGTGTTTAGTTTCTGTAATCTATAACCATTATCCATTTATTACATACAAAATAAATTGATCCCTTAAGGACACAAGCAGTTTCCTTTTTACTGTCTTTTACTGTCTTTTTAAAACTCTAATTCTCCTCTGGCTCATTTAGACAAAGTATGTATGTTTTGAGGACATGAATTCTTTTCTTGAAACCATATTTATATACATAAACTAACATTTACTTTGAAAACAAATCTGAAAACCTATGAGAAAATAAAAAGTTCACAGTTGATGCAAAAAAACTAAAGTCGAAGCATGTTCTTTTATGCTTATCATATTTTGTTAGCTGTAATTGTAGCCTTAATAGTGCCCAGACATTGCAAAAGGATATTAATGAAAAACAACCCCCCTACACTATTTCACATGCCATCATTTTAACGCAGTCATTTCTCCACCAACCTCTTGAGAAAACACTAGTATTTTAGGCACTCTCTTTTAGAGTGTAGGTGCCACTGCTGAAAAAAATTGTTTGTTATGTTTTGAATGATGTATACCTTATATAAAAAGAGTTCTACACAAGCCCTTATAAAAATATATTGTTTTATTGTACAAAAGAATATAAAAAATCAAAACATATATAGTATTTCATAATAAAGACAACAGAGCTCAAGGAGAACCGAAACGGCGTAGGGGAAGTGGAGGTTAATATGGGTAAGCACTATAGCACTTTCAAATGACTTTCCAAGATGTCTCTTTTGATTGTCTGGACTATTTAGATATTTATTCAAGTTATTAGTCCTTTACATGTCTACAGAATCAATAAGTGCACTCCATAGTGAGTAATAAGTAATAGTATTTGAATGACTCAGCACTTTATGATTCACTTATTGTTTACATGCACTTGAGACACTTTATGTATATAAAACCATAGTTCCTCCATATGCTCTGATTAGTTTCCTAGAAACCTCTGTTGTCTTTATTATGAAATACTATATATGTTTTGATTTTTTATATTCTTTTGTACAATAAAACAATATATTTTTATAAGGGCTTGTGTAGAACTCTTTTTATACAAGGTATACAAGTTTATAGGAGTTTCCCTGTTTTGTAGGATGAGATCCTTATATACACCACAATATTTGTAATATCATGCTATTTGTGGAACATGTTGTAGGATTTTTGTGTGTTATATGTTTTGAATGATATTAAAGGGCCAAACGCTTTGTATCTCCACTGGGAGGGATATAAGACATTTACGGTTTTTATACCTACAATTTTTTTTATTTCTGAAAATTGTACATTTTAAGTTAACCCCCTTTATATTTGCTTACTAAGAGATTTCTTGTACTCACTGTGCACCCTTGGTGACTTTTTGCTAAGTTTAAAAAAAATATATATATTATTATTATTGTTGTTATTATTTTATATTTTTTCTTATACCGTCGGTCAGCTTAGAGCTACTGAGTACTATTACATTCTGCATCCTTAAGAGACTAACAGGACATTTATTTTTTATTGGAAATATAATGTTTGCCTTGGTTTTTACATTTTTGCTGGGTAATTCTCTTTAAGAGAAAACATTCTATTGTTCAGGGGCAAAAATGAAAGTAAGTAAAACTAACAGTTTTAAAAGTTATCAATACTTACTACAATCAAATTTGGGACAGCAGTCACCGTGTCCCATCAATGGAAAGGCTTTGTACCCTAAAGAGCAATCCGGTTCCAGATTGGGGCATTTGGAAGGTGTACATTCTAAAATAATAACAGACAAGCTTGATAAGATTCAGTTTGACAATAATTATTATTCATAATAATATACATTTCTAGGTTATTAATAATAACACAGATAATTGATTTAGCATGCACAATGCATTACTTTACAAAGAGGATCTATTTCTGAACTGCAGAAATATGTGTGCGCTTAGGTCAACCCCCTTAAGGACAATGGGCGGTCCCTAAATGGGCGGTCCTACATGTACGGGCTTTGTCATTAAGGGGTTAACTGCACATGTGGCATGATATCAACATTCCCTCTTCATCTAGTCTTTGGAATGGGGCAATTAAATTAAATATAAACAGCAATGAGCCTAATCTAACATCACTCAATACCATTTTAGTAAATGTCTTCAAATGTTTATCTAGCATTGTAATTTGATGCCCACGAATCCTCCCTTTTCAGCCCTCAATAATCTCAATAAAAAAAATAAAAAAATGCTGCTAGTTACACATGGGTTCTTATATACATTATGCCCATCCGTAACCAGTATTTGTCTTCAATGCTGTCTAAGGACACAATAACTCCCAACGTTATAACTCACGGCATTCAATCCTAGGGCAACATTGATCGGACTCAGTCAGCATTACAAAAGGCTTGAGCCAAGGTTTATCACATATGGGCTGGTTAAGCTCCATACACTCCACAGGTTCACATAAAATCTCCATCGAGTTTTCTTTGCAAGTGCATGTTTTGCAGTGTTCTATCCATGTCTCTCCAGGCTTCAAAATTATATAAGTAACATAAAAATAATATTAAAAGGTCAAGTTACATTTATCCAGTTATAATTGGTGATTAATAAGGAATATAAATCTCCTATTTTCAAAAGTCTGAGCATGGATTATTCAGTTTGTTGGTTGACTGATGTTCTACGCATGAAAGTAAGAATCTGAGACTAGGAATGATTTTCTAAATACAGGAGAATAATATTCAAGTGAAGCTTTGTATTTGAAAGAGATTGACAGTGGATTGGACTTCAAAACAAACAGTCAGATTCTGGGTGATCTATATGCCTATATAGATACATTTCCTTCTCTTCAGGCATAGTTTTCCTTGTGACAATGTGGGACATGAACTCGCTATTATTATTGTGCATATAAGTGAGGTTTATAGAGGTCCAGTCTGCTGCCAGGTTCTTTTGTTATGAGGTGGAATGTATATTTGGTTTTGTTACCGATATATATATATATATATATATATATATATATATACATACAATATCTCACAAAAGTGAGTACACCCCTCACATGTTTGTAAATATTTTATTATATCTTTTTATGTGACAACACTGAAGAAAAGACACCCTGTTACAGTGTAAAGTAGTGAGTGTACAGCCTGTATAACAGTGTAAATGTCCTGTCCCCTTTCATTGAGGGAACCATGAATGCCATGAATATTTATATGCACGGTAAAGTACAGGTGAAGGTTTAAGTATAATGTTAATAATAATGCTAATATTGTCTATAGTTTCTAATGAAAATTACTATTAAGTGTTTCCTTCCACTCAAATACATGAATTTCCAGAGTTGAGCTGACTCAGCTCATGGAGGCTCAGACTGACTCAACCCTAGCTTTCACTGCTCATTCTGAAGTATCTTTTTTTCCAAAACAGGGGTACTCACACGTCTTTTCATCCCATTAAAGCCAATGCAAGCTGAAAGACAATATAAAAGTTTGCAACACTTAGTCTTACTGATAAATTTTATAAAGCTATTATATTATTATATCATAAGAAATTGAAAAGGGTAGAGAACCTTACATTGTTCCCTGATAAAGTTCACATCAGTTGATCGTATCTACGGTTAGACCATTGTATAGACAACTGAAAATCATTAACAAACACAATACATGTCTTCTAGAATGTTATGTCGGGTTCCTACCAGGTTGCTAACACTGTTTTTTTTAGTAGAGATGCTTTTTCAAGTTTTGAAATTAAGGAACATCTACAAATCAGTTCATAGGAGTCCTATATCAGGCTAGGTGATGGTCCAAAGTCAGTTTAACAGGCATTTTTTAATAGAAAATCAGCCATGGTTACTTGTACATAAAAATGTCTAGACATTGTAACATTTTAAAGCAAGAATTTTTTTTTTAAAGAATGTAATTTCATAGTTTAGTCTTTTGGCTCCCAATAATATCTGTAACTGGTACCGCACTTACATTTACATCCTAATTAAATAATGTCAGTGTTTCAAAAAGGTAAGCAACAAAAGCTGTAGGCGTGTTTGTTCAAATCATGTAAAACTTACTTTTACACTGATAATGAAAACAGCATCCATCTTGGTCATATATCTTTATAGGCTTCCTCCCATCATCACAGGCAAAGTTTTCATCTTTTGGACATGGCAATGTGTTAATTTCAAGATCTCCGTTTGATAAACAAGTTGCATTTATGCATTTGGAATAATACTGTTTTTTTTGAGTCTGCAATAAAACACAGTGATTGTAACATATGATTATAGTACTGAGGATATAGTTAATGTGTCTGATAAAGACAAACACATTATGCTCATGTTTGCCAATGTAAATCTCATTGTTTTTTTATATTTTACAAATAAACTAACATAGCTTACTATGCCTAAGCATAAGTTCTAAATTTAAAAAAAAAAATATTGGCCATGTGGGGGCAAGCTGTTTGGGGGAACAGATGGAACATGCATGCTATTTGGGGCTAAAGTTTTCCTCTGTTTGGGGCAAAGGTGGCACTGTGGGACATGTTGCTTCTGATGTCAGGCACTGTTTCCAAGGCACTTATCTGCGCATTTTAACACTTGTTTCCTGGGATTTTAATAATAATGGGGTATTCTGTTATCATTAATGAACAATTTAATATATTTTTAAAACTAATGACTTAAAGCTTTGAATGGCTAATAGTGTGACTATTGTATGTATAAGGGGTGTGGCATGTGGGCACAAGAGCTCGATCACATGATAAAATGTAAGGGGCTGGTGTCCAAATATACAGCCTATAATTAAGCCTCTCTCAAGGCAAAAAGGCAGTTGGCCTTTCTGATCCGTCATGACTCAGTAGTGTGTGTTTGTGTATGTATGTATGTACTGTATGTATGTATTTTTATGTATGTTTATGGATGTGCATGTAGTGTACTGTACTGTAGGGTATGTAAAGTGTTATAGTTAGTGTTTTATATATTAACATATTTACTGAAAAAATATACTATACTGTTTTACTGACTTAGGCTTCTGATGGTGGCCCTGACTACAAAATAATAATCTTACTTACTTCTGTAGTTAGTATTGTTCAACTTTTCTCTCCCAACTTGACACATTTTAGATAGCGTACACTATGAAAGTATATATATATAAATACCAGTGCTGTGTAAAAACAACTAAGTTGTCTACATTAGATCAGTTCTTGTGTTATAAAAAAAAGAGATGTAAGGCCAAAGACACAGAACCAAAAACCATAGTGTGGGACATATATAATGTGGAAAAATAATGTATAGGAAGGTGCATTAAACCCTTGCCTTTAGGGGGGGGGGTTATGCACTGCTCCCCTGGGGTATAATTCTTGTTTCCACTTCCCCATGTTCTTACACCAGAAGCAGAAGAGTTATTGAAAAAGAAGAAAACTCACATAGTATAATACTGTATTAATAGTGAAAATATTTGGAAATGTAAATTGGGTTCTTGCCCTTAGGGGGAGCCGTACTTGTTTGGTTCCCTTTTCAGGGAGGAGGAAGATTATGGCTCCTGTTTTCCTTGTATGACAGAAAAATAGCTTTGTTCTAGTTAAAAATATTTATTATTCTCAAAATTAAAAACAATAAAAATAGTTGTATAAAACAATATAATAGAATAAAATAAAAGCCAGATCCCCCCCCCCTGAGAAGGGAACAAACACAAGGGGAATCAGGCAATAGACCCTTTTGGAGCCTGGTCTACAACTCCCCTTAAAGGCAAGAACCCAATTACATTTTTTGTAATATTATCACTATTAATACAGTATTATACTATGAGATTTTTGTCACCTCTTTTAAGAGTTTCCCTGTCCATGAAGTAAGCACAGGAGTAAGCAGAAACCAGCGCTACAACCCGTGTGAGCAAGATACAGCCCCTCCCCCAAAGGCAAGAGTAAACTACATTTACAAATATTATAACTAAGAAATACAGTATTATACTATGTGAGTTTCTCTTTTTCAAGAACTCTAATGCTTTTGGAGTAAGAACAAGATAAAGTGGAAACAAGCATATCTCCCCCAAAAGGCAAAAGTTGAGTTCACCTTTCTAGTCACCATTTGTTCATATCATATACGTCCCACACTATGTTTTTTTGTTTTTTTTTTAAAGTAATCAAGCATCCAAGAAGAAGTTTGGACTTGCATCTCTTTTTATGACATAAGAACTGATCTAATATAAGGACGACAGAGGAGGTTTTTTTACACCAACACTGTTATTTATATTTACACTAATCTTTCTTTTGTGAGCGAAGACAACACTGTTTTTTTCACATATTATACTGTAGATTACTCATATCACAAAAAGTGAGACTTGTGACATTGCTTCTTTTTTGCTGCACCATACCATTATCAACTGTGTTTATAGGAGTGCACTTATACACACCTAATTTTGTTCTCTTCATACACCATAAATGGTCAATACTAAAGAATTTTATCTGTATGCTGATACATTGATGGATTATTTTTCAAGTGTGATTTCCTTTCCTATCAGTAGATATAGTAATTCAAAGAAATTCTTTTCTCTCCTCTACCCCCTGTGCTATGAGATAAAAGGAATTAAGTATATTCAATTATAAAAAATATTTGAAATAATTTAAATAAATAACTTGTGCTAAGCCCCCTCTAGTAAGTACTGGTTGTTAACAGGTTGTATTGGTTAAGTTGGTAGTAGCGAATATGCTAGATGGATTCTCGGGTCTGCTGCTGTACAGTTGAATGTACTTGCACTTTAGGGAAAAGAGCTGAAAAAGATAGACAACCATACAAAAACTAAAACAGTAAGAGCCATATATTGCAGCAGCTAAATAGTGTGCTGTAAAACAAAAGCGTGCTCTTTTAATTACATTTACTACATATTTTTGTTACCTGCGGACGTGTTATGGTCGCCACTAAATCACTTCTAATTAAATGTGGGTGTGAAGTGACATTTCCAGGTTTTGGTATTTCCAAACTCTCAGTCGAGGGTGGTTTAGTTGTGCCTTGGATTTCAGTTGAGCGTGAAATGCTACTGCTGGCTATGGATGTTTCCTGTTCTGTAAAATAAGTGAGCTCACCAGGTTCATCCCTCCGTGTAGGCAAAGGCCTAGGTGAGTGAGATTTATGTATAGTCGTTAATTCTAATGCAGCTGGAGTTCTTAGCATTGTTGAAACTTTAAAAGGTGTTATAAATTTAGTAGTACTACTGGGTCTTTGAACTCTACCTGAAAAGGCAGCACTGGAAGATTTAATTTGCAAAGATTCTTTACTTGTAGGTAAAACTTTCTGAGATGTTATAGGTGTAGTATAGGCTTTGGAGATTACTAATGGTGCAGATGTTACTTCTTTTTGAATTGGGGTTTCTGATGGTCCTTTTGTTGTAGTTGATACTTTAGAAGATCTTAAAAGATCTGTAGGTGAAATTTTCAAGCCTGTAGTAGCTGAAACCTTTGGTGTTCTTGTCAATATAGTGGAAGTTTGAGAGGACATATATGGTACATATGAATCTACCAAATGAGTTGTAGTTGATAAAGGTTTCAGGGATTCAGTAGGTGTAGCCAAAAGTGTAGTGGGTCTTGATGTCATGGTGGAAAGGGGGGAGGCACCTACAGTTGACTTTGACACTCCTGAGATTGCGCTACTTGTGACTGAAATCTTTAGAGTTGTTGCAGGTGTTGTGGAGGCTGCAGAAGGTTCTGATTTTGTAGGTGAAAACACAGAAGTAGTTGAAGTGGTTGTGGAAACCTTGATAGGCTGTGTAGTTGAGACTGAGATGTTTGCGGGTGTTAAAACTCTAGATGAAGCGGTAGACATCACTTGAGGTGTTTTTGAAACTTCAAGGAGTCCAGTAGTTGGAGCCTTTACTTTAAGTGTTGATTCAAGTGTAGTAGAGCCTTCGGAGGCTCTCACTGTTGTGGAGGACAATTTAGAAGTTGTCATTGTTATTTCAGAAACCTTCGTGGATCTTGTATATGCTGTTGAATTTGTGCTGGGTATTAAAGATGTGGTTGAAATGGAAGAGCCACCTGCAGGTGAAATTTTCAAGCCTGTAGTAGATGAAACCTTTGGTGTTCTTGTCAATATAGTGGAAGTTTGAGAGGACATATATGGTACATATGAATCTACCAAATGAGTTGTAGTTGATAAAGGTTTCAGGGATTCAGTAGGTGTAGCCAAAAGTGTAGTGGGTCTTGATGTCATGGTGGAAAGAGGGGAGGCACCTACAGTTGACTTTGACACTCCTGAGATTTCGGTACTTGTGACTGAAATCTTTAGAGTTGTTGCAGGTGTTGTGGAGGCTGCAGAAGGTTCTGATTTTGTAGGTGAAAACACAGAAGTAGTTGAGGTGGTTGTGGAAATCTTGATAGGCTGTGTAGTTGAGACTGAGATGTTTGCGGGTGTTAAAACTCTAGATGAAGCGGTAGACATCACTCGAGGTGTTTTTGAAACTTCAAGGAGTCCAGTAGTTGGAGCCTTTACTTTAAGTGTTGATTCGAGTGTAGTAGAGCCTTCGGAGGCTCTCACTGTTGTGGAGGACAATTTAGAAGTTGTCATTGGTATTTCTGAAACCTTCGTAGATCTTGTATATGCTGTTGAATGTGTGCTGGGTATTAAAGATGTGGTTGAAATGGAAAAGCCACCTGCAGGTGAAATTCTGAAGCCTGTAGTAGTAGCTGAAACTTCTGGTGTTTTTGTCAGTGTAGTGGAAGCTTGAGAGGTCATAGATGGTACATATGAATCTACCAAATTAGTTGTAGTTGATAAAAGTTTTGGGGATTCAGTAGTTTTAGCCAAAAGTGTAGTGGGTTTCAAAATCATGGTTGAAATGGAGGAGGCACCTACAGTTGACTTTGTTGGTCCAACTCTTCTTGTAGATATAGGTTCTGTTAAATTAATAATGTGAAATTTGTTATATTTATTAACAATTTTAGTTTCTGTTTTTTATTTGGAGAGAAACGAGTTGGCCTATTCATAAGGGTATGCTAGGAGTAGTTAACTTTTGTAGGTTTGAGTTTTAATGTTTTCATAATGAAGTCTACATTTATATATAGTTACAAAAATAGGTTATATAACATGTTCATTAACACACTGCACCACGAGATATACTGGTAGGGAAGAGTTTTTCAGATTCACAAATCTTTTATTGAGCAAAAAATACTAATTTAGTTTCTAAGATGAAGCCTCTGCATATGTTTCTAATTATAAATACCTTTGGTTGTTGGACATAGAGATACCACTGTTCCATTAAGTCCGCATTTAACAATAATGCAGTTTTGAAGACTGTTCTCTGTCTGGATGATTTCACCAATATCCATGATTTGCCCCTGGAACTCACAGTAACACGCTAAGAACAAAAGAGAAGATTTATGTTACTGTAAAAACACAAAGATTATATTAGATAGCAAAAATATTTTTCATACTAGTTTGTATTGACATTTGTGATATGTGTATCCATGAGAAATCAATGCATCACAATCAAAACTGTGAGATATTTGTCACTTTAATGTAGTGTACAGATAATGTAGTGCAGTGTTGGTAAAGAGACCCCTGGAGACGTATAGGCAGAAGGGGTTACATGACCCAGCCATGCACTCAGGAAGGAACTGGGCGAGGATTTGGGGTCAAACATCGGTCAGCTACCCACCTGGGTGGATTTATTTTGGCGGGAAAATATACAGTATAAATTTATGTGAACATAACTATATTTATTATTTCAACTGATATACAGAGAAGAGAAGATTAGCAGATTGTCTATACATTATGGATAAAGACATGAAATGCTATTATCTAGTATGAGAGAGGCTGCCCAAACGCTCCTTCCCGGAGCATCGTGTCTTTGGCTGCGTCTAGCGGGGACGACGACTTGCTGGATCCGGCTCCTCCGCCCCCCAGACGTAAGAGACGTAAGAGAGGTAAGAGTTCCAGCGGCGCATGTGGAAGAGCCTTCAGACGCGGTAAGCGAGACCAAGCGGTTTCCTTCACCTTCCATGTTTGCTGTCCCGATTATTTCTTTTACAGGCAGTGCCAGCAAAACGAAGCAGGAGTGCACATGCTCGGAGCTCGTCCCTGCAACGTCAGTAATGAAGGTGACGTCTCGCCGGGATGATGTTTCTCGGCTCACATCAGTGACGCCTTTCAGCCAGGAGATGGCAGCAGTTCCTTCCTCAATCGTTTCTAGTGGAGTCAGTGCTGTTCCTTCTACTCGATGTGTGACTGCAACGGGACCTGGTGCTGGCAGTGGAGTTCTCCCCCAGTCCAGTGAGTATGTTGGGGTGCCCCCCCTCTCTTTTTCCTTTCAATTCTGCTGGTGGATTAGGTTTGACTGGTGGTAGGGGTGGGTCATCCATATTGCACCCTGAGAATGATAGGGGTTTGTCATGGGTTGAACAATTTAAGCAGGATTTATTTGATGGTATTAAGGACATATTGCAGCGTTGTGAGGATAGGTCTCAGTCCCCTGGAGTGGCCAATGTCGAGGCTGCGGCTAGTGGTGTTTGGGGTTCAAATATTCCGGGTGCAGGCTGTACGGTTTCCCCGTCGTTCTCTGGGACAGGGGGTGCAGGGTCAGCTGCATCTGGGGTACCAAGTATTGTGCAGGTTCCGGTGGTAGCAGGGAATGCTGGTAAAGTTAGTGAAGAGGGAAAAATGGGGAGACTTTGTCTGATTTTGCTAAAGCCGAAGTGTATGTTTGCTATGAGGGGCGCATTTGAAACGGAAACTGAGGGAGAAAATATGGAAAGGGGAATGTGTAGACATATTTTCTCTCCTCCCCCTAGAAAGGTTTAATTTGGACAGGGTATCTAAGGCTGATGACAAGAAGAAAAGGATGAGGAGAATCGGCGGCATAGGCTGATTCCCTGCACTTTTTCGAATTGGATGCAAGCTTTTGCAATTCTTGCCAGCGTTATTAGTGAGAAATCGCCAGTGAGTTGTTCTGCATTATTTTGTTATTTAGACAGCATTGGTGAGGCGCACAGAGTTTATGGAGGCCTAGCTTGGCTAAGGTATGATGAACAGTTTAGACTGTTGTGTTCGCAATTTAATGAATCTCAATGCGTGTGGGGTTAGGCCTGTAAATATAAACATGAGTGCACAGGTTGCGGGGATAGCCATGCCTATGTTAAATGATTCAAGAAGGGCAAGCAGCCTAAGCTGCCCAACCCCCATACTCAAGGGGTTTTCCCTGGTGAGCGTGGACACGATGCTGCCGTGGCTACGGCGGTATGGGAATTAGGAGGGGGCTGAGCTTATTGAAAAAGGTTTTCGTTTTGATTTTCATATCCCCTTTTCGGGTGAAGTTCGGGGTTTTATGGCAAAAAACCTTAAGTCTGCTTTGTTGCATCCGCAGATGGTAGGAGACCAATTTGAGAAGGAGGTGTTGTTAGGGTGTTTGGCTTTACCTTTCATCGACCCCCCTCTGTCTGATATGATGATTTCACCATTAGGTATTGTGCCCAAAAAGGAGGCAGGTAAATTTCGCCTCATTCATCATCTGTCTTTTCCTAAGGGGTGTTCGGTGAATGACGGGATAGACAGGGAACTTTGTAAGGTCTCTTATACATCTTTTGACAGGGCTGTGGATGTGGTTTGGGCTGCTGCTCGGGGGCCCTCATGGTTAAGGCAGATGTTGAATCTGCATTTCGTTGGTTACCGGTGCACCCTGATTGTTTTTGTTTATTGGGGTGCCATTGGGATGGTTATTTTTATGTAGACCGTTGTCTTCCCATGGGGTGTGCGATCTCCTGTGCGCACATTGAGACTTTCAGCACGTTTTTGGAGTGGGGTATTAGAGATGCGTCTGGAATGTCGACGATTGACGATTTTTTACGTGTGGGACCTGCGGGGTCTCAGGTTTGTGCTGTTTTGCTTCACACATTGCAAGGGGTGTTTAAAAAAATCCAGTGTTCCGCTTGCAGCGGATAAGACTGAGGGGCCCTGCTCAGTTATCAAGTTTTTAGGAATTAAAATTGACTCAGATAGGATGTTGTGCAGGCTTCCGTTAGATAAGGTTGTCTGAGTTACGTTTGGTGGTTCGTCAGGCGCAATCTGCTAAAAAAGTTACACTAGTTTGGCTGCAGTCTCTTTTGGGTAAGTTAAATTTTGCTTGCAGAATCATGCCCATGGGTAGTTTTTTTGTAGAGGGCTGTCATTGGCCACTGCAGGTATATGGTCCCCACATCATTTCATCCGACTGTCGGCTGCTCATAAGGCTGATTTGAGGGTATGGAAGATATTTTTGTGTGAGTACAATGGTAAGTCATTGTGGTTGGACAGAGTGTCACATAATGATGCTTTGTCTCTCTGCACTGATGCTTCGGTGGCGATCGGTTATGGTGCCTTTTTCCAGGGAACGTGGTTTGCGGATGTCTGGCCCCAGCTTTGGCAGCAGCATGGTTTGACTAAAAACTTAACATTGCTGGAGTTGTTCCCCATAGTTGCGGCTCTGGAGGTTTGGGGTGCGAAATTGTGTAATGCAAAGATAATTTTTCAATGTGATAATATGAGCGTGGTTCAAGCGATTAATCATTTAACATCGGCATCTAAACCGGTTTTGAGCTTATTGCGGCATTTGGTGTTACGTTGCCTACAATTGAATGTGTGGGTTCGGGCAAGTCATGTGGCCGTGGTGTCTAACGTTATTGCCGATGCTTTATCCCGACAGCAATGGCAACGTTTTCGGGAGGCCGCGCCGGGTACGGACGAGTTGGGAGCAGACGTCCCTACGTGGATTTGGAGTCTGGTAGACATCACGTCATGAAGCAGATTGGCAAGTCTCTGGCTTTGGCGACCTGGGCATCATACAGGGCGGTATGGAAAGATTGGGTTGGTTTTTTGGATGAGGAAGGTAACCCATGCTCTGAGGATGACCAGTTGGTGGTGCTATTGTGGTATCTGGGAAGTGAATTTGCCAAGGGTACGTCTGTTGCTGGCATGGATAGGCGGCTGGCGGCATTGGCTTTTTATTTCAAGCGGCAGGGGACAAGGGATATTACTAAGGAGTTTTTAGTTGGTCAGGCAATGAATGGTTATCAAACGAATAAAAGGAGGAATAAACACCAGGTGAGTAGATAGAAAAAAAAAAATATATATATATATACTCTTCCTCACAGTACTGCCGCAGCCCAAGATAACACTCCTCTCAGTGTTCAACAGAAGACAATACAAACATAGGGGCGCATGTACATGTGGGAAAAAAAGAAGAAAAATAATAATAGTGTGATAATGTATGATACAAAAAAATTATATGTAAGTGTTGTGAATGCACTCACAAAACGTAGAAGGTGAACAGGCTCTTCAGAATAAAATGTTTCTTTTATTTCTTCATGTTTCTAAAATATCCAAATAAAAGAGAAAAAAAACCAATGGTGCAGTATTTTCTTATAATGGTTTAAGAAAAGTTGGATTGCACTTACAAGACAGTCGATAAAATCAGGCACTTCAGTATAAAGTCCACGGGTACAAATGAAAAGTCCTTTTTTTTAACCCAGTATAACGATAGAGCTCCTCTAATCAAAAAAGCCCTTAATAGATGTTGGCCTATCTTGAAAGAAGACCATATACTACAGGGTCATTTACCAGACAGACCAAAAGTCATTTATAAGAAATTAGCCAATCTAAAAACCATATTGGCCCCAAGTGCACTACCTAGCATAGATAAAAAGAAAGACCATCATCACTTTCTCACAGAAAAATCTCCTGGTTTTCATAGATGCGGTAGATGTAAAGTGTGTGGAACTTGCAACACTCAATCAAAGAAAATTACTAGTTTCAAATGTAACAACACAGGGAAAGAATATCAAATAAAAGATTTTATTCATTGTAACACTAAAAATGTCATATACTTATTGGAATGCAAATGCGGCCAACAGTATATTGGCCGCACTTCAAGAGAACTCAAAATCAGAATTTTGGAACATCTGGGGGGAATACGGAACTATAACATCAAACATAGTGTACCTCGGCACTGTAATACATGTGAAATGTTCTCATTACGGGATTTCAAGATATTAGGCATAGATTTGGTTAGAACACACTGGAGAGGAGGTGACATAAATTCGGCTCTGTCCAAAAAAGAGACAGAGTGGATTTTTAAATTTCAGACATACAAAAGAGGTGGCTTGAATACCGATTTGGATATACATACTTTTATAGATTAATTTATTAATATATTGATCTGGACATTTATCAATAAATATATTTTTATAGATTAATTCATTAATATACTGATCTGGACATTCAACATATATACATACTTTTATAGATTTATTAATACACTGATCTGGACATTCACCAATATATATATATATATATATAGATTAATCTATCAATATACTTATCTGGACATTCAACATATATACATGGTTTTATAGACTTTTATTTATTTATTTATTTATTTATTTTTATACTATCATCTTATTATTAGATAGTAATTTATTTTTCAGCATTTTATTAGAAATAATTTAACAATTTTAGATATGAATTTAAATATTATAAAAACAAAAATAATAAGTTTATAATATCTTAACATATGTCTCTCTATATTCACATCTTATTTAATGCTATTTGATATCTCCTATCTTAGAATACTAACCCCGTTTTGGGTTCACAATACTACCTCTTCTTTCTCCACTCTATGTGGTTTTTTACCTATATTTTCTTACACATACCGTCCCCGTTTTTTCCTACATATTGTGTGGATCTACATAGATATCAAAATTAGATCCCTGATATGTCTCCTTTTCTCCCCCCATAAAATATTTACGAAACGAACATTATGATTAAAATAACGATGATCGGTGACTCTACATAAAAAGAAAGCGAGAAGATGCATATTTATCCAGCGGGAGGAGCTACGGATAGACATACAAGAATAAGCGTCCAGGCAGCCTAGCAACGACGGAGGCAACGTGATGACGACACACCCGAAGATGGAATCAAACACAACGTCCCGGATGCCTAGCAACGACGGAGAGAGTGGAATGACGACACACCCGGAAGTGAAGACGACGGCATAAACCGAATGAAAAATAACATCTCGGCTGCCTAGCAACGACGGAAGGAACGTGATGACAATACACCCGGAAATGAAGACGACGGACGGAATGGACAGAACGGAACATGGATTTAACGTATAAATAGACGCTCATTTTCATGAACTCTCATTGCGGATATAACCTTTTATTGTTCTCCTGAGGAAGCCTAAAGGCGAAACGCGTTGAGGACTATTCAAAGGACTTTTCATTTGTACCCGTGGACTTTATACTGAAGTGCCTGATTTTATCGACTGTCTTGTAAGTGCAATCCAACTTTTCTTAAACCATTATAAGAAAATACTGCACCATTGGTTTTTTTTCTCTTTTATTTGGATATTTTAGAAACATGAAGAAATAAAAGAAACATTTTATTCTGAAGAGCCTGTTCACCTTCTACGTTTTGTGAGTGCATTCACAACACTTACATATAATTTTTTTGTATCATACATTATCACACTATTATTATTTTTCTTCTTTTTTTCCCACATGTACATGCGCCCCTATGTTTGTATTGTCTTCTAATGAATGGTTATCGTCGGGGTGGTAACAGACCTGACCCGCGGCATCCTGTGACATTTCGGCTCCTTGAGCCTTTGTAGCATTTGTTCTTCTGGTTTTGAGGTAGGACTTTTTCATTTATATTTTTTATTAGCATTTTTTTGGCAATACTAAATCGCAGGGTGGCTTGCAACTTAGGGATGTTTGCTTGGGGACGGAGATGGTTGAGATTTTGATTAGGCATTCCAAGACAGAAAAGAATGGTAAGGGTTTTAAGGTGCAGTTGCCCTCCTTTCCGGGTTCCGACCTTTGTCCTGTAGGTTAATCGCGAGCATACTTGGCTATTCGGCCTGAGGGCAAGGGTTCTTTATTATGACATGCTGATGGTACTTCACTTTCCAGGTTTCAGTTCGTAGCAGTTTTTAGAAAATGTCTTGGCAGTTTGGGTCTCGCTCCTTCTGAATTCGGATCGCACTCGTTTCGTATTGGAGCAGCGACTCAGGCAGCTAGATGGGGCTTGAGTGACGCATAGGCACGTGGGAATCAGGCCGGTTTAAAAGGTACATCAGGCCCTATTTGATAATGCATAGCATCAATTTTCGGTTGTTATGGCGTAACTGTTCTTTCAGTACTTTGTGTTATTTCGCACTTACATTATTTCTTTGTTCTTTTATAGATCTAGAGGTTTGCTTATATGTTATGTTGAGATTTCAGGCGGCTTTTCCGGGTGTTATTTTCGTTTGGTCCCACATAATCCCGCGGTTGTTCTGGCGTATAACGGAGGAATTGTTGTTAAGCACACAGACATTGAGGAGGACCCTTCTGGGATGCTGGGAAGGGATGGTGTGCATTTGAATGCTATTGGTTTGGATTTGTGGTGCTTGGAGGTGGCCGATGGATTGGCTAGAGCGGTTCAGGTGTGGTCAAGCACGTTGGCCCATGGCGGAGTGATCCAGAGGTTTTTTAGACCATGATCTAGTTTGTCGCCATTAGGGCGTGGTATGGGCATACATTCATGTTGTAGGTTAGATGATAGATGTTAGAATGATGCCCATACGGTTTTCTACATTCAAGGTGTTTATTGCTCCGACCCATCGTGTCCTGAGTTTTACAACAACCGGTGGTATCTGGCGAGGCTGGTGGTCGTCAATAGGACGATTAGGTTACGATCGATTCGGTTTTAAATTCGGAATTTAGGATGTGTACATTTCTTTAATACTGTTAAATTTGGGAGTAATAAACAATGTCGCGGCATTTCGTAAATAAATGCCGTGGCCAATTCTAAATCCAATTTGCCTCTGTGTCGGTTTTTTTTGTGTTTTGAATGGTTAATACGCAGTGCCGTAATGATAAGGTGAAGTGCATGGGTCATGAGAATTGCAATGCTAATTATCGTCAGTAATTTAAACTTACCACTGAAGTCATAATGGCACACAATTCCCGATACAGTACATACGCTGAATGACAAAAATAAGCATGAATTACATGTTTGCATACAAATCAGACAGATCAGCCTACCATTTATTCAATGGTTTGCTTTTTTAAAGATTAAATATTAAAAAAACAACCTAGTTTACCTTTTTATGTCATTGAAATTAATTAGGGAACCCGTTGATGCTATAACTAGCATTATACTGGGTTTCCTTGCAAAAGCTGCCTGTACCAATGTACGACTATCATCAACTTAACAATATGAGAGGTAAATTAGTGAGGGGGATCATCATACTGATTATGAAAAAAACATAAAAAAATGCGCTCCCATGATATATCTTATTACAAAGTGGGATATTAATGTCTATCTATTTATTTATAATGTATTTTACCAGAAAAGAACTGTAAAAGGCATCAATTGGTAAAATAGTTTTACTTGGTCTGGATTGCAGTATGTAAACTTCTTTTTTATGTGACCAATATGACAACCCTAAGAATAATAAGGAAGGATGTTCTGTAAGTCAGAAAAGGCCATTGTAAAATTCATAGAATGGATTGGGCATTGTGGACCCTTAAAGGGGCACTCTAGGTTTACTGCATTTGATAGCTGAGAGGTCCTTTAACTTTACATGGTGTTCCTTTTGAAAATGCATGGGGGCATTCTTGTTTTTTAAGACCACATATTAAAGTACTCACAGACTACTTTAATACACATTCTTCTATAAGAAGGCTGCCAGGGGCAATAAACTTTCCTCCTAGAAACAGAATTTAATGCCAGGTGAGAACAATTAGGCCCATTTGATCAGCTCATTACTTTTGCTGTAAAGATTTAAACCTTGGTCTGATATTCAGCATCGCCATATGCAGATAAAACAAGGGTCACATGGAGCAATTGCACCAGGATGCCAGTGTGGTGGGTGGCCCTGAGCTCCCCATTCTGAAATAGTCTTAAATAATTTGTAGTAGCCTGAACTACTCCACTGCTGTCATAACCTGAGCTGCTTGTGAGCCGTGTATGTGACCAGCTGTCTGACACTAGCAGAGAGAAGTCGGCTCTACAGCAGCCCTACAGCAGGTATGTATATTATCTGATTAATGCAATGCGAAACCATCTCCTCTCTCCAGGTGTCCATCTGCACCCAGGATGAAGAGTAGGAGAACTTTATGTCACATAGTGTGTTCTAATTGGCTGTTTAGTCTCCTTCTTATTTGTCCTGTTTTTGGAAACACCACATATGCCTGGTATTTTCATTTATTTTGGTACTTACAGGGTTAAATATCAATGATGCACATCACTGTTTCTAAACAAGATTTTTTTTAAATGTGGTTTGCTGGGAACAGTGGCCAGAAAAACTGCTCAACAAAAATATATTTTTTTGAAAGTTGACATCCCAAAGTATTTTACCAGGGGCATTTTAACACTTTTGATTTAACCATTTTAGTGTCTGTTCTATACATTGCAGTCAAATGTATTTTCTTCATTTTTACCAAACCCAAGCTTGTGGGGATGAATATTAACCCCAGCATTGAAGGGGTTAACACTGCACTTAATGGAGCAATTGGGCAGCAGAGGAGGGTTGGGGCTGGTCTCCACACTCATGTGGAGACCGAAGAAACCTTTCTCAATGTCCCTGAAGCTGCCTCTGGCTGGGACACAATCGCCAGTAAACCGGCAATTGCAGGAAGGAGTCTCTTTGATCACTCCTTTCAGAGTGATCAAAGAGCTTGTGGGAGCTCTTCTTTGCTCTTGCTGGTCTGCCTGGAAGCAGCAGCAGCAGAGCCCCATACAAAACGGGTATTAACCCCTAAAATGAATAAGAACAGAGGGGCCCTTTAGTATAAACCCTATAAATCCTTAAACTCCATAATCTGCAAATCTAGCAGTAATACCAGCAAGGGAAAATAGCTTGATTCAATTGATTTGTTTAATTATACTATATACTTGCACTAGTAGAAAAGGACAGAATACTATACCAAGTTTCACAGACATTGCAGGATTCAACCTTCTCTCCAATTTGATAATAATTTCCATCGTTGTCCAAACAGCCACACTGAGACACGCATATCATTTCATCTTCATTAAAAAATGGTTTGTCTGCTGGACATTTAGGATAGCAACCTAAATTGATAAGAAATAGGATAGTGAAAGCACTGAAAAAACTTAAAATAATAAAGCTGACTAGTTGCAGTATATATTTCTAGTCTGAATGTGTGAAAAACCGTATTTGCTTGATTATACGACAAGGTTTATTTCAGAGCAAATGCTCTGAAAAAAACCATTGTCTTATATTCGAGGTCGTCCTCTAATCAGACCTCAAATAGAGGTCTGACTACAAGACTAAGATCCAGATCCCCCGCAGCACTGAAGGGGACCTGGATCCTCCTCTCCAGCAGCCCGTGGGCGTTTGCAACCTCCACTTCTGCTGGGGCTTCTATGACGGAGCACCGGCATCACATGACCTTCCGGTGCTCATTCATAGAAGCCCCTGCGGAAGTGCCGGCAGCAGCAGCTCAGGTTGTATGAGCACGGGGAGAAGTCTAAAGAAGCACTGGTAAGTCGGGGGAGGGTAAGAGTGGCATATAGGGGGGGGTAAAGGGCTTTCTGGAGGCAGAGTAGTATATAGGGGTTAAAAAGAATATCAGTACCGCAGAGTGTCATATAGGTGATAAAGAAGGAATGTCAGGGAGTCAGTGTCATATAGGGGGTTAAAAGGAATATCAGGGAGGCTGAGTGACAAATAGAGGGTTAAAAGGAATATCAGGGAGGTAGAGTGGCATATAGGGAGTTAAAAGGAATGTCAGGGAGGCAGAGTTGCATATAGGGGTTAAAAGGAATATCAGGGAGGCAGAGTGGCATATAGGGGGTTAAAATGAATATGGGAGGCAGAGTGGTAAATAGGAGGGTTAAAAGGCAGATGTGCATAACTGTGGGCAGGTTGACAAGTAAAAGGAGATAAAAACAACAACAACAAAAAAATGTTTCAATCATAGTTTTTATTAAATATGAAAAAATAATTTTACTAGTAAATATAAATTCACGTGTAAACTTTTTTCTTATAGGGTCATCTTACATTCAGGCTTTTTCTTTTTTTCCTAAATTAATATTCAAATTTTGGAGGGTCGTCATATAATCATTATATCGGTATATCAAATACGGTATATTTCTACAATGGTAACAGAGGCGGACTGGCTTCAGGGGGCAGGAGGGCAATGGCCCACTGGGCTGTAACAAATTCTTTAAAAGGGCCAGTGTGACTTGAACCAGCCCATTCACAGAGGTGGCAATAGCGCAGGTTCTAGCAACGTGTGCATGCAACTATAAAAAGGAAAGATAATGGTGTGTGGTGTGCTAGAGTCAGTATGTTTTAGTGTGTGTATGTGTGAGTGTGTTTGTTAGTTTATGGGGGAGCACTTGGCTTTGCATGCCCCCTGGCCAGAAGATACCAGTCCTGAAAGGGGTTTATTTAACCTTTTGAATCTAACAATTTAATGGGTTACACTAAAGCCACATTTTAGTGCAGGGCTCGACAAATCCCAGGCGCCAGGTCTCCATGGCGACAGAGAATTTTGTCCTGGCGCCTAGGTTTTGTCAGCCTCTTACATCCATAAAAAAATGTGGATGTAAGAGGCTGAGTAACCACACGGGGGCGCTGCTGCTGCTGTCTGCCCAGGAGTCTGGGCAGACAGCACAGCCACTCAGAGCCCGCCCCCGAGCCTGAGATCACTCCCACGGAGTGATCCTGTAGGCTGAAACCGCGGTTGCTGCAAAACCAGCAATCGTGTTATCAGCTGCCACAGGCAGCTTCAGGGAAGGGGGTTGTGTGTTGATTGGTTCCCCACACAAGTGTGGGGACCTGACCCAACACCCCCCTGCTGCCTGATCGCTCCATGAGAGCGACAGTGCAGCGTTAACCCCTTCAATGACGTGATCGCGGCATTTAGGGGTTAATTCCCGTTTTGTACGGGGCTCTGCTGCTGGTGGTCTGCCTGGAAGCCCAGGCAGACCAGCAACAGCAAAAACGAGCCCCCACAAGCCCTTTGATGATTCCTGTAGGCATGGAAGCCTACAGCAGTCATCAAAGACTCCCCTCCCTGCAATGGCTGGTCTATAGACCAGCAATTGAGTCCCAGCTGCCAGAGGCAGCTTCAGGGACAGGGGAGAAGGTTCTTTGGTCTCCACATGAGTGTGGACACCAGCCCCAACACCCCCCCTGCTGCCTGATCGCTCCATGGGAGCGACAGTGCAGCGTTAACCCCTTCAATGCCACACTTGTGTATGACACATTCGTGGCATTGCAGGGGTTGACATTTTTCCCCACAAGCTTGTGGGGACTAAATATCAGTCAATGCTGTGCTCCAATGGAACATCAGCATCGAAAGAGTTAAAAAAAAATTAATTAATAATAAAAAAAAAACAGCACTGACCTGAAAGTCCAGGGTGCTTCCAGGTCAAACGCTGTGAGTTTAGTAAGTGGGCTGATGATGATCCGATCACTCCTAACCAACTGTTAGTTTAAAAAAATCCTGGCTCCTAACTTTTTTACCTGGCGCCTAGATTCACAACAAATTTGTCAAGCCCTGTTTTAGTGGCTCACTAAAATGTGAAAAACTGTTGTAGTTTTAAATAATTGTGAAGCTTGTCATGAAGAAAATGTATTGTATCTCATAGATTAAAAAGAGGACTTATAACAATGGCAGCAAATCTTATGGGCAAATACCGGTAATCTGGAACACACTATTGGTTACTAAAATGACAAGAACACCATTAACTTTTTATACATAACTGCTTTTCAATTATTTTTGCAAAAAGTACCACAAAACCATATGAGTGACTATATCAACATTTCACATCCCAACTGCATAAAAATGAACACATTGAGACACCGTTCCTAGTACCAGGGAACCAAGGCAGCTGGAGGGGCAGGGATCTCCCTCTAATCAGCCCAAAATTAATGGGAGAGTGATGTATGTTGATACAGTCCACTGTTTCTGTGTTATATCCCAGCACTCAGCACTGAAACTGTGTGCAATGCTAGAGAGCACTAAAACAGAGATCTGTAGGAACAGACCTTGCACGCCTGATGACAGAAAAGGAGAGGGAGAAAGGTAAGAGATGAAGAGAAAAGGGGGGATGTGTAGGAAGGGGAAAGATAATGATAAATAAGAGAGAGATAGTGAGAAATAAAGAGAAGAGATAAGGAGAGAGACAGTGTGTGTGAATGCAAGGGCAAATGTAGTCAGAGTGTTTGTGTGTATGGGTATGCATGTGTATTTGGCAGGCAATAGTAAGTACTGTATATGTATTTGTATTTGCATCCATCAGTGTTGCTGCTTCAGGCTTAAAGGGAATAGACTGATTCACTCTAACACTTGTTTAACCCGGGGCACTAATTAGTATATTTTTAAATTATACAGTGTGTGAATAAGTGTAGTGGTGTGACAGTGTAACCGTGTTAGACCATGTGTGTCAGTGTATGGCTTTAGAGCAGGGGTCCTCAAACTACGGCCCGCGGGGTGTTTTTGCCTCAGGACATCCATGTGTTCCGAAAGATGCTTTCGAAACACAAGGATGCCTCTGTGAAGTCCCTGCGGCACGCGTTTACTTTAAAAATGCGGGGACCGCCGGGAGCAGGCGCATGCAGCGACGTCACTGACGTCCCATGTGTGCACCCATGGCAACCGAGCGCCGCAATATGCCGGCATATTGCGGCGCTCAGCAGTGAAACAGCCGGCACCAGCAAGCGGCTTTTAAACACTGATGCGGAGGAGAGAGATGCGCTCGGCGCCCCTCGTTCTCCCCCACATCCAAAAAAAGAAGACAGCCTTTAAAAGCCGCTCGCTGGTGCCCGCTGCTTCACTGCTGGGCGCCGAAATATGACGTCATATTACGGCGCTCAGCAGTGGGCACCAGCGAGCGGTGCAGGAAGAAAGAAGCATCGTGCTCCCGTCGCTGGACTTCAAGGTGAGGGGGGGGTATATAGTGGGTAAGGGGGGAGAGGATATATAATGGGTAAGGGGGGAGAGGATATATAATGGGTAAGGGGGGAGAGTATATATCTAGTGGGTAAGGGGGGAGAGGACATATAGTGGGTAAGGGGGGAGAGGACATATAGTGGGTAGGGGGGAGAGGACATATAGTGGGTAAGGGGGAGAGGATATATAGTGGCTAGGGGGGAGAGGGTATATAATGGGTGGGGGGATATATAGTGGGTAGGGGGGAGGGTATATTTGTTGATTTAACTTTACTTGTTCTTCATTTTAAATATTGTATTTATTCCCGTTTTGTTTCTTCACTTCAAAATAAGATATATGCAGTGTGCATAGGTATTTGTTCATAGTTTTTTTTTTTAACTATAGTCCGGCCCTCCAACGGTCCGAGGGACCGTGAACTGGCCCCCTGTTTAAAAAGTTTGAGGACCCCTGCTTTAGAGCATGTGTCAGTGTACAACGCTGCAATGACTGTATGTGTGTGCAGTGGTATACTGTGTGGGGTGCCAATGTAAAGTGAATAGGCATGTGCAGGGTATCAGTGTACAGCGTTAAAATGTGTGTATCACTGTACAGTGTGTGTGTTTTGTGGGTGCTAGTACAGTGTTAGACTCTATTAGGTGTTAATGTATGTTAGAGTGAGTGTATGTGTGTGGTGGTGTATGTGTGTGGTGGTGTCAGTACACTATGTATGCATGGGTGGAGCATCCATGTGCAGTGTTAGAGTACATTGTCAGAGGATCAATGTTTGGTGTTAGAATGTGTGTTAACATATGGTATCAGACTGTATGTTTGCATATAGCGTTAGAGTATATGAGCCTGGAAGGTGGTGTGCAGAGTAACATGCAAGGAGGATAGCACTGAGCAGTAAAGGAGTAGGGCGAGAGCAATTATTTCCTGTGCCTAGATGTGATGCACCAGGTGTACTTGGCTCAGCTGCCCCTGCATAGGCAATAATTGCTCTGCACCCCACACTTCATTTATTTTTATCTGAGCATGGGTATAATATGTAAATTAATTTAGTCACATGTTGAGAGGCTTATTAGAAAAGGCTAAGCACTCCCAGCTACATCAAACATAAAAAAATATCTTACCCTCCAACCCTTTCAGATGATGCAGGCAGGTACCATTAGGGTTCCTGCAAGTCTTCATACAGGGAGTTCCACATGCCTTGTAGTGCCATTGACACTGTCCTTCTTTGTTGTAGAAATCGCAGAAAAGAGCTTATTGTGCCAAAAAATACCAAAACAAAGACTATTAATCAACTGTCATTTAATCAGTTATGACAATTATAGTCAGAGGTTGGGTAATCCTACTACAATTGGGATTTTTTTGCTTGCCATTGCAATCTCACTAGGCCTATGTCAAATGTAAAATAATCTGGATATCATATTAATCATATTGTCCCATTCCTTTACTTACGGCAGACATCAGGTGTTCTCCAATCTATGCACACACATGCTTCACTGCAGGCTTTGGCATAAGCAGCTACTGCTGTGCAGAAACAATCACAATCTCCTCCCATGTCACATGCACAGGTGTCACTCACGCAGGCCTCGTAATACATCTCAGGGTCCACCTGAAAGCACAAAATAATAAAGCAGCTTTAGACGGATCTGGCAGCATACAGGTAACAAACATTTTTGTGTCTTCACTAGGTATTTCTTGTGTGATAACGGTCAGTAAGAAGCTCCTTCTGTAGTCACATTGTTAGTCAGTAAATAAGTTATATGACTTTCTGCATGTAAGGAAAAGACAAGTCTCCGAGTTACTGTGTCAGGATCACCCAGCCAGTCTCAGGAGCAGAGGTACTCTGTGCACGTAGGCTTTTGAATATTACCAGCCTGCTTTTATGGACCCAAAGATGTTCCTGACCATAATTCTGGAGATGATGGTAAGGTGAGAAACATTTCAATGTTTTCCTAGGAACGAGTGCCAGCTATGTAGGTTTTGTGTTTTCAAATGCAGCCAAGTGGGCAGGTTAAGGGCATTTATTTTTAATGTTCTTGAAACATTCCTGAGTTGTTATAGTCAGTGATGATAATGTCTATGTCTAACATTTTTGTGGGGTCACATGAAACAGAAATGCTTAATTGGACCATACCATTTATTAATTAAGAATATAATTCTTAACTTAAATAGTAAATATCCCTTAATACAATGACACGCCATGACATGACATTAATATAGACATGTATTGTTGCAAAAATAATAAAATAGATGTATGGAGTGCAGCGCACACCTTAATATTTGTTCACAGTCTTGATTATTATCTCCAGAGCAACCGCATACTAATTTTATGGCAAGACAGGAGGCTTCATATTTGCATCAACTTCTTTACTCAAAACCTCCAGCAGCAAAGAAATGGTTAATAACATTGAAACAAAGCACCAATCAGAAACAGTCAGAGGTCATAAGAAAGCCCACAAAGTAGACCACTTCCTCTTCTTTGCTGCTGATCTCCAGGTGAGCACCCTCTTTTATAGTGTGCTTCCCTTATTGGGGCATAAGTACACTTATTTAGTCATATTTTGTGATTGATGGTTTTTATCCACTTTTGTTTTATTGTCTATTCATTTGTCTATTGATTTGTTTGTTTTTGCCTGTATTTCTTTGATCTTATCGCGCGATTTAGTCTTTCGCGCCTTTTTTCCATTTGCCATTTTTTTTTTTAATTTGGTATTTTGTTTCCGTTACCGTTTTTTTCTGTAATTTGGTGTTTTGTTTTCCGTACCGGTTCCCTACCTATCTGGTGTTCCTTACCTTTTAACGTTCTTTTCCCTTCTCCTTCCCGCGAGCCTCGTGCTCTGTGGCAGCTCCTCTTCTGCGGGCTCCTCTGTGTGTCCGCGGCGTTTTGTCCTATAGCCGCGGTTAACTGCCTCTCGGGACGGCTCAGTTTTCTTTTAGAAAACTTTATTGCCGTCCGGTCCTGTGTGCAGCCGGTTCGGCTGCCTCTCTCCGTGTCTGCATGCTGCTACGCAGATACGGAGGATTTTTCGCCCCCCCCCCCCAGCGTGTGTCCTCCTGCTGCTTGTGTCCTTTTGCGGCCTGCGTAACTAAGCGGCGCGGAGCCTGCTTTCTTGTTTTGCACTGTTTTTTACAGTTTTTTAGAGTATGGCTTCCACCTATGTTTGGTTTTTTCCTCTTTCTCACTGGCCATATCGCCTAAACATGGTTTTTCATTTATATTTCATAGGTTATTAAATAAATAAATAAAATTACAGCCCTAATGGAGTCCCTCCCGGCTGCACTGGCCTCCATAGACCGCCCGTCCACCACCCGGGCGGCTCCACGCTCTGGCTCTCCAGGGCCTGACATCTCTGACTCAGACGAGTCACAACACTCTCCTCCTGAGGAACGTCCTCGTAAGCGCCAATGGGCCGAAGGAGAAGTTTCCCTTAAGGGCAAGGCTCCCCTGAAAAGAGCCAGGGCTCCCGCTTTACAAGTGGCCGAACCACCTTCTTCTCGATTGGAGAGGGAGGATGGCGTTGAGGGATACGAGACGCTGGACGAGTACCCCTCAGCCGCTTCTAGACCTGCATCCCCTGTTCCACAGCCGGCCTTAGTAAGGGAAACGATTGTGGAGGATCCTTCCTCTTCCGCTGCGCCAGGGACATCCACACAGATTCTGGACTCAGCGGGCCTCCCTATGTTCGACCCTCGGAACCTACGACATCCTAGGTCTTCGGAGTGGGCCCCGACGGCTCATATTTCACAATTCCTTCATTTTTGGCTATGCCGGCCCTTTGAAAAAGATGCCCGTCAAAAGCTACGTGCCGAATGTCCTCGTCCTACACTTCCAGATAAAGTGGGTAATACCCCTGAATTCGACCCGTCCTTCGTTACCTTCATGACGCGGTCCGGCAAGGACCCTCACAAAGGTCTGGAGCAGGGTTTACGCTCTGCCCAAGATAAGTTGCTGGACGTGGCGGGCCCTCTCACTCAGCTTCTGTCGGTGGCAGACGAGGCCTTGACGGATGGCACCCTAGCAGATCCCTTCGTCATTCGTGAATGGGCACAACGGGCAGTTTGCCTTCTGGGCAATGCCAACTCGGCAATCTCTGCTGAACGCAGGAAGGCAGCCCTGTTTAAATTGGACAGCAAGCTAGCTGAACTGGCGTCCAAGGAGTTAGGGCCTGAAGCCCAAGGCCTGCTTTTCGGGGAGGAATTCCTCAAAGAGCTCCCTGAACAAGGCACAGACCTCGATGCGGAAGGTTTTCAGGTCCGGGGACCGTTTTTTGGGGAGAGCTGGTCGGCAGAGGGGCCGTGCCACCAGCAGAGCGGCCTTCCAAGGCAACAGGCCCAGGTTTCAGGAGGGCTCGGCGGGACAACGCTCCCAATTCCGCTCTCCATTCTTCAGAGGCGCCACCAGGGGTAGAGGAGTCTCCTCCAGATCACGAGGTTCTTCAGGTAAGACCCTCTTTAATGTTACCTCGCATTCCTATTGCCGGTCGTTTGATGTATTTTTTCCGAGCTTGGTCAAATCTCACTCAGGACCCTTGGGTTCTTCAGTGTGTCCAGGGTTTTCGCCTAGAATTCCATTCTCGGCCTCGACAACCCGGTTTCCCGCGTCCCATTCGCTTCTCCAAGGTAGCGCTTGCGCAAGTTCATGCCGAGTTGATCTCCCTTCGAGACAAATGCGCGATAGAGCCATCGTCAGCGGCTCCAGTCTTCGTAAGCAGTATTTTTCTAGTGAAGAAAAAGACTGGAGGGTTCCGTCCGGTCATCAATCTCCGCGCGCTCAATTCCTTTGTCGTCTATCGCCATTTCAAAATGGAGGGCATCCATCTCCTGAGGGACCTGATGCAAGATGGGGACTGGTTTTCGAGATTAGATCTGAAGGATGCCTACCTGACGGTGCCGATCCACGCAGACGACAGGAAATTCCTTCAGTTTCGGTGGCAGGGCGCACTGTGGCAGTTCACCTGCCTTCCCTTTGGTCTGAGTTCCGCCCCATGGTTATTCGTTTTGTCAATCTTGGCCCGATAATGATTCTCTGTCCCTTCGTCAACTTTCGGCTAAGCTGGCTCTCTTACTTTGTCTGATCTCTTTTCGGAGAGTTTCGGATGTTACTTAATACGGAGTCTTTCTCCTTTTCACCCGAGGGCATGATGGCCTCATTTTCTCGTAGAACCAAATCCAAATCTTCATCTGTGTCCTACCCCTTTTTTCCCGAACGTCCTCGCCTATGCGTCGTCCGTTGTTGCCGTGCTTATCTTGCCACCACGGCTGGTTTACGTTCTTCGGTCCGGGGTCCTTTGTTCATATCTTATGTCAGTCCTTTCCGACCGGTTTCAGTTCCTACGGTGGCCTGTTGGATTCGGTGGGTTCTTCAGGCTGCTGGCGTGAATGGTAATTTTGGTGCCCATTCGGTTAGGGGCGCTGCAGCTTCTGCGGCTTTAGACTGTGGTGGTTCCCTTGCAGATATCCTTTCTGTGGCGGACTGGTCCAGGGAATCGACTTTTCGTACGTTTTATTATCGGCCTCAGTCTCACGTCGCTTCCGTTCTATTGCGTTAGCTTTAAAACTGCAAATATGAAGCCTCCTGTCTTGCCATAAAATTAGGGATTATTCTAGCTTTAGTGTAGAGATAATCTAAATTTTATTAAAGACAGGAGGCGAATATTTCCCTCCCTGTTTCTTTTTCCCGTCCCTTATGTTTGAGGGCATGGTCTTTTATGCTGTGTTATTTTACATTGTATTTATTGACCTTTTTTATTTGGTGTAATTTATGGCTCTGTTTGGATTATTATTCCATGTACAGTTTACTTTCACGATGTCTTTTCTTTCTTTTAGTTTGATCCTACTGGAATGTCCTCGGGATCCAGAATGCCTTGGTCCTTTCCTGGGTTCTTTCTTTTCCGGTTCTTCTACACTGTTCATCGGTGTGCTACTGTTCGGTTCATCAAAGAAGAGGAAGTGGTCTACTTTGTGGGCTTTCTTATGACCTCTGACTTTTTCTGATTGGTGCTTTGTTTCAATGTTATTAACCATTTCTTTGCTGCTGGAGGTTTTGAGTAAAGAAGTTGATGCAAATATTCGCCTCCTGTCTTTAATAAAATTTAGATTATCTCTACACTAAAGCTAGAATAATCCCTAATATGTATTCTAGATTTGATTTTCAGACTGCTTACATTGTCATTGCTTACTCTCCTACCTCAGAATGACATTCTGAAAACACATCGCTATTGATAATACTGCAGCGTTTTTGAGCCCAGGGCACTCTGTAAGGATTTACAACACAGGGTTCCTTCGTTATGTAGACCTCTGGGCATTCTTTGGACAATTTCCAGCTGTCTCTAAATTCTTTCACATCTTCCACAACACAGTGACTCCTGGTGGTGAAATCATTGTTGCTGTCACCATCTAAATTACCACAAAGGCCACAGACTTTACCCTGCAGAAGCAAAAATGGATTTAAGTATTAATTCCAAATGCTTTGACAATTGTCACAAACATTAACTTAGTTAATAAGATCAGAACAAAATACATATCTTGTGATTCTTTTAGGACTTTTTAGCTGTGTAAAGTTTTCTAAAAGGCACCATTTTCTCTTAGATACAGTTTAAACATTTAGTGCCACCATAAGTTTCACATCAGTTTACCATATCTCACAAATGCCTTTCTTTAGAAAGGACAGTCCCTCTTTGCAACCCAAGTTTCTCTCTTGGTTTTCATACCTGATGACCCTCTTATTCTAGGAGCTCATTTTTGGTGGCTATACAATACAATGTATATCTAAATCATAGTTTTAAATTGTGTTATTAAATACATTATACTATAAACGGTGCATAAATAGCTACCAATAGGTCATTGAAATATTCTCCGCAAAGCCCTGTCCCTAGCTATACCGCTTAAAAAGAAATTATCCGTCTGTGGTCATTGGGAATGTTGAGAGGTACATGTACTGGCCTTCACGGTTTCTAGTAATGGACATTATGGTTTAATCCTTCTTAAGGAGATCTTCAAGTTTAATCATGTCAACATTCAAAGTTCATACACATCCATACAGCTTTGGCATGGGAGGCCAACCTTTTAATAATGGGAGTATTCCAAATGCAAACATTGAAAAGGGCATAAAAACGTTACTAATGTAGTACTATCTGTGCACAGGGATCAATTCTACAGGCTCCATTTTTTAACATGTACATTAATGACATTGATAAAAACAAAAGTTCTATTTTTGCAAAAGGGAATTAATTTATAAACTCATAATATGGTTTTTGCCTATTTTTTTAAGTGACGTGGAGGAAGCCAACCAAGATAAATGTAAAGTATCAAAACGCATAACAATAAAGTATAATCTTGAAAAAAGGGTTCATAACAAGCCGTGATTTCACACACTGGAAATGCTGTCAGTGGTAACATCTAAGTAGGGTCCTACAAATCCCAGTTTAAAAATAAAGTACATAAAATAAATCAAGCACAGTTCTATTACTTGTATACCACCAAAAAAGTCTTGTGATTTGCTTGGCTAACATATTTTTAAAATAGTACTTAACAGTTCATAGCTTGTTCTTTATTTACCTTGAAGTCAATGCTTAGATGAATGAAGATGCTTGTCGCCCTGTTCCACACTAGCACAAGGCCATTGCTGCTTTCAATGACCAGATATATGCCCATGGTTCGTACTTTGTAAGGGATCTCCATTTCACTTGATTTCTCTAACACTTCAAAGTGCCCATCTGCGAGAATAATCTTGTGAGCCTGAAAAAGAAACCCTCCATTGAATTCACAATGTATTGATTTCCAGACAGGCATATGATTATCTATGGAGTACCAGGGAAAGAAGCATCACCAGTCCAATGTGCTGGTGCCTGGCATTAGACAGGTTTCTTAAGAAGCCCTTTTATCATACAGTCTCCTAGAGATCACTGGTTCCTATATAGCCCCATGGAAATTAAAGAAAGCCTGATCATTTTTGCTAGATATGGTGTAGGCTACAAATATGTGTTTGTGTATAAAGGAATACTTACCCCAAGATACACTGTGACGGCTTTAGAACAAGATGTTCCAGTAGTCCCACAAGGGATAGTCTCAATGGTTACCCTGAAGGTTCCTTTTTGTAAATCATGAGCATGACAATAATCCTAAAATGAGGTACAACTTACTGAGTATAATACATGAGAACTTCTTAAGGCATAAAAAAGTATGATTTTTGGGGGGTTTTTTTACCAGTGATCAATTACCTGTACCAAAGTGTATATGCAGTCTCCGTTGATAGTGTAGCGTTTACCGTCAAATGTGATATAATGTCCCTCTCCATATATACTGCAGATCCCCATGTCTGCTTTGCTATCACATACCCAAGTTCGATTCTTGCACACACTGTTGGACAGCAAAATTATATCTACTTTAGCACCAACATTCCATTAAACCTTCTGTTTACATTAATATTGTTTTAACTAATTATTTAAACACTTTAAAGGAAATATTTTACTCTTGAATAGTCATTTTTGTGCTAAATAAAGAGAATAAGGAAAATTGTAGTCTTTATTTAAAACCATAGCCTTACCTCGTTAGTATTCTTGAATGCATTGTGGTTTTTTTCTGGGGCTAAAATGAAAAGAAGGTAGCTGTCTAGTGCTTAAAAATTGTAGTAACCGAACAAATAATGATGTAGAATGAGTAACTGCAGCCGGTCAAAGAGGCCTCCCATCAATAGCCTCTACAATCAGTGAAACCGCTCGGGGTTCAGTGGGAATGCCTGCCTGTTGGCAAAAGGAAGCGTCTATGAAATTGCCTGCAGCTCCGGAATCTAGAAAGGCCTCTGTGGTAATGTGACCGGAGGACCAGGAACGGTGTCACAACCCCACCGTAGACTGGAGATCTAGACAGATCACGGCTTGGGATAAAGCATGTAACCTGCATTGCCACAGACCTGTCCACCTTGCATCCTTGACTACGACGTCTAAACCCCTAACACTTCTGCCTGAACCATACCAACAGTTTGCTGATGTTTTTTACAAGAAAGAGGTAGAGAGGTTACCACCTCACAGACCATATGATTGCCCTCTTTTCCCTGAATCATCTGAGGATTTCAGTTCCTTTCTCCATGTCCCAGTTAAGATATCCTATCCTTGCTTAAAGGAGAAGCATCTTGGCTCCTCACTCCATCCCTTGTGTTCCTTGCCTTGTTTCCCTGTCCTCTATTGTGTCCTGTACCATGTCTTGTCTGGCTATGTTTCTTGCTCGGCCTCCCTGTTCCTCGCTGTGTCCCCCTTGCTCGCTCTGCCCCCTCTTGCTTGCTATGTTTCTGCTGTTACTTTGCTTAGCTTCCCTACTCCTAGCCTGCACCATCCTGTACATTTCTCTGTTGAGCTATGTCTCATGCCTGCTCCAGGGTGCCTGCAGGATATCACTTTGTTTTGTTCTGGACAACAACCGCTGCTATGTCAGGGCCCTGGTATGTGTCCACATAACCCTAGGTGCTCAACGCCCGGGACAGTGCAGTCGCCCTGCCCCAGGCCCTGTCCGACTCCACTACTGCGCAATATCTCCTGAACACCATCTTTGGGCGCTCTGGGTCATTACAGTCGTCTGTATGGACCCAGTCCTTGACCTTAGGCCAAGGCTAGGAGTTTGCAGAGTGGAGACTGCAGCACTTTCAGCTCTTCTGCTGTTCCTGCCTGGAGTCTGCTTCTGAGTTATGCTGGTTCCAGTGTCATTTCAGCTTGTCAGCTCTTCCTGCCTGTTATGAAGCATACCTGTTTCTGGACCTGAGTCTGCAAGAGTCGGCTTCCTCATCCCTGTTCAGTTAACCTGATTCCTGCCTTGGAGTACATCGGTCTGCTAATCAGTGTTACGGTTATCTGGTAGTCTCTTCTTCTTCTCGTCTGCCTGGACCCCCCCTTCTATGAGAGTTCCTTCACTTCTACCTGAAAATCCACTAGAGACAGCTTCCTCATTCCCGGTCAGATATGCTGATTCATGCTTTGGAGTAAGTTGGTCTGCTAAGTGGTAGTGCTGATCGCTGAAGGACTCCTTCTGAAGAAATTCTAGAATCCTGAGTATGCTGGTTTGTGGTTTGACTTGTTCAAACAGTGCTCCCGTCAGAGAGTGGGCCTTCATTCTGTTGATGTTTCTGTTCGCGTCCAGAGGCCGCTCATTCAGAGGGGGGATACTGTCAGGCCCCATTCAGGCTGCAGAGCTGCTTCTCTCTAGTTTCCCCTGTCTCGCTACAGTTCCCCATTTGGTATAATCCATTCCTGGATTTCCTTGTGCTCTGCCATTTACTTCTGATACTTTGTTTCAGTCTTGCTCTTAGCTTCAACTTCTGTTTCCTATTATGAGGTGTGTCCCACCCGTTTGTTACGTTTGTCTTAGTCTGCAGTCTAAAGGTATGTCCTTCTCGGTTCTTTGTTTAGATTTAATGTTTGGTTTCAGTTTAGTGATTCAGTAGGCAGGGTTTAGTGCTAAGACCCACTGAATATTGGAGTACTTTGGCGTAGTGATGGGTTAAGCATACTATGGCCATAAGATATGACTAAATCTCCAAATCTTCAATTGTTATCTTATAGTTCTAGGCTAGTCTTTTATGTGCCTTTGCCCAGGACCCTCCGTATACCTAGAGTCTTTCATGTCTCCTTGCTCAAACCATTGGTGTGTAACTGTTACAACGTTCAGCATTCCGCTTCCACTGTGGTTCTGGTTCAGGAGGAGGAGGAACACGTTGCCCAGGCCATTCTCGACTCCCGCAGACAGCAGGGGAGCTTACAGTACCTGGTCCATTGGAGGGGACATGGACCTGAGGAATGCGCCTGGGTTCCTGCAGATGCACTTCGGTTGATACGTTAGTTCCATTTACCAAGCCCAGCGCATCCTGGTGAAGGTCGCCCGGTGGATGCCCCTTTGAAAGGCGGTACTGTCACCTACCTGCATCAGGAGATGCCACCACAAAGGAGAGGGAGACCCCCCTCCGGCAGCCAGCAATCAAAGCTACCGCCACGGAGGAGAGGGAGACCCCTACTGGTGAGTAAACATTAAGCATGCAATCTTTAACAGTTCATTGAATTGAGCTCTTTATCGCCTTCTTCCTCAAGTTCCACTAATTAAATAATTGGGAATTACGGGATGCGATCCATGTTACATCTCATTACCAAAAAACTTAAGGATCTCATCCAAAGTTCCATCTTACAGATTGTCTTTTTATGACCCGGCATTTGCCCTGGGTGTTATAACCACAAAAGAAATATGTCTCTTTCTACTTTGTGAATTTAGTATTTGAAAATTTACGTAAATGCACATAATGACCATGTCACCACTGTACATATAAATATAAAATGTACAATATTATATTTAAATGTATATAATGAAACATTTCTATGACCTAGCCCTGTGATGATTTCAAGAAACATAGATACACGGATATTTAAAAAAACATAGAATCACATACCATTGATCACAGTGAAAAGTCACGGTTTCCCCTGATTTATAGGTCAAACCATTGTGGAAACAAGGGCATTTCTCCTCTTTGATGCAAGCACCATTGTCGTCAAGGAACAATCCCTTAGGGCATACGCAGCCTGACACACAAAGTGTGCTGTACTGTCACGGTACAGAGTAAAACAATATAAAGATTGGAAACAAAAAGTGTCATCAATGTCTGACCAAAATCGGATAAATAAACAAGACACACTATACCAAAGCTGAGTAAGTGATTTTTGGATTATATACCGGAAAGATAATGCATTCTGCAATTCATATTTTGGAACAGAAGTTCACAATCTATTATCTAGTAGACTTGTGTATTGGTATTTGGGCAAACATGAAAACGAACACGAAGGGTGCGTTTTCGTTGTTCAGCACAAATACCGAAGAAACGAACGTGGCGATGGCAAAACGTACATGAAGATGAAGATATACAACATGAAGAATCTTCGCGTTCGTCTCCGTTAATTTCTCCAACTATTCTCCATGGTCCCTTCCCCCTCTAGCCTACCATATCTACGCAGCATCGCAGGGATTAACGGGAGCGGAAATCAGTAGGATATCGCGAGGAGTTAAATGTCTGTGCAAATGACTCTATTGGTCGCCTGCAGGGGCCTCCTCTGGCATCAACCAACTGGACCTATTTTGGACCTTTAACTCCTGTTCCCTCCCAAGGTCTAGTTTGACCGTCAGGAGTTAAAGGTCGGTGCAAGCAACTCTTTTGGTCAATGACAGGGAGCTCTTTCATTGGTTGATGCCAGAGGAGCTCTCTGCCGACGACCAATAGTCGCTCGTACGGACCTTTAACTCTGGAGCAGGGAGAGGCGGAGTTTTGGCATTAAGAGTTAAAAGGCTATACGAGCCACTCTATTGGTCGGGAGCTCTCTGCCAGCGACCAATAGAGTCGCTTGCACGGACCTTTAACTCCTGGAACCTCCCCAGGTGGAGTTTCTTTATCAGGAGTTAAAGGTCCGTATGAGGAAAAAAAAAAAAAAGAACATGAAGAATGTATGCGGATATTCGCCTGACCCAACAACAGAACAGGCGAATATCCGTGGAATACGAAGATTTTTTCCCCCATGAACACGAAGAGTTGGCCCGCGCCCAAGTCTAGTATATAGTAATAAAGGCAGTAATCTCTCTATAATGCATAATAAATGTGATATTGAAAATGTCAATAATATGCAATATTAATATTATTAACTGAGCTATATTGTAATGAATGAATCATAGCATATTCACTGGGTTATATTAACATATTTCAATTTCAGACATTAGCAATATTAACCCCTTAATGACCAGGCTGGTTTTTTTTTTCGTACCCTTCGTGACCAAGGCTGTTCTAACATTTTTGAAGTGCTCGTGTTTAGCTGTAATTTTCTTCTCTCTCATTTAGTGAACCCACACAAGGTATATATACACCAGAAGGATTTTTTTCAGAGCCCATTTTTTTTTATCATATTTAATTTACTATAAAATAAATAAATAAAATATTGTGAAAATTTGAAAAAAGTACTTTCTTACTCATCTACAAAAACTAATGAAAACCTGCTAAATAGATTTTGCTATTTGTCCAGAGTTTAGAAATACCCAATGTTTTTATTTATTTCTTTTTTTGCTTTTTTGTAACATATAGGTTTGCCATTTCAGAACCATTTTTTTCCAAATCTGGTCATTCTGCCCCATGTGCTTTGGGACATTTTGGAGCCGGCCACCTCAATTTACCCCCATCAAATCATATTTGTTTGAAAACTAGACACCCCAAGGTATTTAAAATGCTGGTATTTTAACCCTTTCCGTGCACAAATTTGTGGTAGTATTTTTTGTTTTGTTCACACAAATGTACTTCATGTATGAATTTAGATCCTGGTATACATCACTGTCAAACAACACCCCAATATGGGTTCAGCAACATCTCCTGAATACAGTGATACCCCCCATGCATGGGTTTGTCAGGTTGTTTGCAAAAGTTTTTTATTCTTTTTATTTTTTACATTACTGCATTATTGTTTAACTATTTATTTTTTTTATTATTTTTTTTTAAAATAAAAAAATTAGATTTTAATAATGAGTGAGTAGAAAGCCCCTCTTGGAAACGTTTTAATTTTTTTAAAGGATGTCCCTATCTTGCAAGAGGTAAGTGGCGCAAAAGAGAGGTCACACTGCGTCCTGGGGTGGGTTTTCCGTGTCGCTGAATGCGATCGTTGATCACCTCCTAAGCTCTTTTAAATCAGGTGTCCGCCCCATGCAGTATATGGTGGACATTAACGTCTGAGGGAGGAGCCACACTGGGGTAAATTTCTGTGAATGCCTCGACATCGAGGAATTACAGAAACACCTTTTAAGCAAAGAAAACGATCTTAGATCGCTTTCTAAGCATACGTATTGCCATGACGTGCCAGGCATATCATTGGTCGTTAAAGGCTTAACTGATCTTAAAATATCACTAACTAGTATTATAACATGCAATTGGTATTTTGGTTAGATCTTGTCTTAATAGTGTGATATAATGCAGGCTTTATTTTTTCAGTTTCTTTTATTAAATATTTGTATTTAATTTACATGAAAATAACATTCAGTTAACTATATAACAGATTGATAAAAATGTACTCACACACTGTGTTTTAGGCATCTGACAAGTCTGTGGACACTCAGACCCTTTTGCATTTGGTCCAGCATTTTCACAGTCAAAATAGGTCATTGGGGGAACACACACTAGGAAAAAATAATCATGTGATTTTCTTATTCTAATTATAATATTCACACATACTTTTAATGTCATTCATTAAAACCATAGATTCCTATATGATCTTCTATTCAATGTACCTACCATGGATATATACTATCGGCTTGATATACTATATCATCAAAGTTCTTACTAATTAATAAAGCCAAAAAACTCCAATGTCGCTTAAACCCCAGGCACATTTACACATGCCCAAATATCCTGCATATGATGTGAGTGCAAAGCCTTTTATTTCAAATCTTGTAATTGACACATCAGGAGGGCAACATTCTGAATGCAACAACCGCTTTCTACATTAGACATCCTTTTAGTGATGAAACAACTGTTATGATGTTTAGTCTTGATTACCTGGTATATCTTTTTGTATACAGCGCAGCTGTTCATTTGTACAGGTGCTATAATTAAAGTAAAAAGACAACTGTAATGGCATAATACACAAAATATCACAACCCTTACAAACGCATTGTTACCAATAATGCATTTGTGTTAAGTTACATAGGAATGATTATTTCCAGGCTATAAATAGATATGCTTCTGTAGTATGTAGGAAGCATAACTTAATAATTGAATTTAGACATTCTGAAGGGCAGTACTTGAAATGTATATATGTTCTAGAAAAAAGAACCAATACGAAATGTGTACGCTTTATGATATTTATTGTAATGTTCCTCCAACAATATTCAATGTAATAGTCAACCCCAAATAAAAAAAAAACATATTGTAAACAATTCACTGTCTCATTGTGGATTCATTCTTGGTAGCCTAGCTTGTTCAAGTGTGGTTCTGTCAGGTTCTTTATTCTTCTTTATAAACTAAACCAAGGTTGGATGAGACTAAAACCAACTTAATCTTATATTTAAAGAACCTGTATACAGTATTTACCACATTTTGCTAAAAGTTTTAAGTAGTAATGTTTTTTTAAGGAGTAGGATAGGAATGCATGCCATACATTGTGTCCGTATTTGCACATTTCGTTAAAGACATATAGTGATACTAACATTGACTCATCAAAATCTATTTAAGTTAAATTGGTGTATTAACAACCGAGCAATTTGTTCTAAAGAGATCGTATTCTTACTAATGTTCTGTAGAGAAGGGTTACTGAAGGTCATACAGTCATCTTACCATACTGATCTGCCAAAGTGCAGAGGTTTGTCAGCAGACACTGGGACTCCTTTGTAATAACACGGACAAGCTTCCTTTTTAACACAAACGCCTCTCTCATTTAGGTAAGTGTTTGGTGGGCAAACACATCCATCAACTGGAAAAAACTTCATGCTGCATGTTGGGTCTGGCTCAGTAAGTGAACGGCAGGTGGGTATACAAGTTGTCACAGTATAATTGTACACAAAGGATTGAGGACAATAATTCAAGTAATTCCCTGTAAACGATAAGAGAAAAGATTATTATATATCTAACTTCATGTTCCACACTGGTTAATAAAAACAAATACAGTAAATACATAAAGTGGCAAAAGGTCCAAAGCATTTTGTGGGAACTTTCTTTCTTTTGAAGGTGCTGCAGCAATCTGACAAATAAAGCATTTCTGACTCTTCTCTTCATTCCATAAAGTGTTTGATGAACCCTCCTGCTCATCAGCAGTGTAAATGCCAGGCAATGAGATCACAATGAGAAGGAGAATTAAACCGTGATATAGGGCCCATGTTTTGTCATTATGTTAATTATGTCAGAATTAATCAGAAATATGTACAGCCCACCAGACCTTTAGCTTTCAATGATCACAGAAGAGTTTTATCTGCTATCTTCTTAAATAGAAAATAGCTAAGATAACATTGTTCCCTGTGATTTCTTTGTATATACCGTATTGGCTCGGATATAGGCCGCCCCCGTATATAGGCCGCACCCTAAAAGTTTGGTGCTTTTTTAAAGAAAAAGTTTTTTTCTTTAAAAAAGCACCAAAAAAACATGCTGCCACTCTGCCCCCCCCCCGAGATATGCTGTCACTGTCCTCCCTCCCCGAGATATGCTACCACTGTCCCCCCCCGAGATATGCTGCCACTGTCCCCCCCCCCCGAGATATGCTGCCACTGTCCTCCTCCCTCCCCGAGATATGCTGCCACTGTCCTCCTCTGCCCCCCGACTTACCGGAGCTGACTCCTGGGTGTCTTGCGAGGCCGGCGGGGGACATCTACGCAATACGCGTATACAACTTCCGGTGCCGGATGTGCCGGCACCGGAAGTTGTATACGCGTATTGCGTAGATGTCCCCCGCCGGCCCCGCAAGACACCCGGGAGTCTGCTCCGGTAAGTCAGGCGGGGGGCCAGAGGTAAAACGCATCGTGCGGTTAGACAACCGCACGATGCGCTTAGACAACCTCCCGTGCCGGCACCCCCCCAGTGGGAAGTGCTGGCAGGGGAGGCTGTCTGAGTGTATCGGGGAGTAGGATGCAGGTCCCCTGCACCGCTGCGGGGGATCTGTATCCTAACCCCGCTGCCTGCCCGGCGCCCGGGACTGCATGTCCCGGGCGTCGGGCGCTAGACCCCGAATATAGGCCGCACCCCCACTTTAAAGACTTAAAGTGGGGGAAAAAAGTGCGGCCTATATCCGAGCCAATACGGTAATTCAGTTGTATTTGTTATCTACATTTATACAATGTTTATGTGGATTTAATAGGCCTTCAATGGGTCAGATAAGCCCAACAATTCGTAATGCATAGATACTAGCATACATGTTATTGGTTGCAGCTACTCCCATCAACTTTTAGGCGCTGTTGAGTTCAACTGCTGAGTGCAGTGCATGAGCAAGAAGTTTAGAATGTGCTTTCAATTAAGACAGACAAGAGCGCAGAAAAATGGGAAGATCAGGCATTTAACCCTGTCAATTCTTAAAGTGTCAGGACTTAATATTATGTCATCGGGCATCAACTGCAGAAATTTTGTGGCACACCATTATGTCTGTTGCCACAAAAGAGTTCATATATAAGGTGGAAGTGTATCCTTCAAATGTCCCAGATAGTAATTCACTTACTGCAAACATCCTCTCTCCATCCAACTAATGGGATTCCTGCTGCAGCACAAGCCCATGCATACGATGAAAGAGCAGCGCACAGACAGTCCTCAGCTCTTTTACAAGAACATGTATCAAAAAGGCATTTCTGAGAAAGAGTGAATAAATGCAAGTAGGTAATAATATTAATAGAATGTATGCTATATGATTAGATGATCATTTACTCACATTAATACCTGAAAACCCTCATAAATAAACCATTTTGATGAATTTACCCATCAACCCAATGCTTTGTTATTTAAAATATTAACAATTGATAGAAAATATAATTACTATAATCAGGATATGGCTTATCAAACAAGATTCTAAAGTATGCACCATATACCTGTTGGTAGAGTTCTGGGTTTACAGAGCCATGGCAAACAGCAAATGGTCCTTCATTGTCAATCAGTACGTTACACCAATGGTGAGCATACTTCTCTATTGGAATAGGGAGAGGAAAGTTAGCTGATATATTTAATTTAAATGTTGATAATGTCAAGAATAGAGCTGGAATATTGTTATTATCAACTAATTCAAGATTTAGACACGTTTGAAATGGAAATGGAACAGTTGTGATATTAAAGATAGCTTATTGTACTTTTTTTAATTTTATTTCAATAACGGAAACATCTCACTATTTTCTACTCTTTTCTTTTCTCGATCCATTTTCTCTCTTTTTCCCTCTCTCTCTTCTCTCTCCCCATCATTTACTTGTCCTCTCTAGTGCCTTTCGCCTTTCTTTTGCTTCTTTTCTCTTTCTTCACACTCTTCCTCTTTAGCTCATAATTCTTTATCTCTCTCTTTCTTCTGAATATAATATATGTAGCTGATACATATAGTGATATATCTAAGGGCTTTGGACCTTTTTCTTCCAATTTTATTTTAAATTGGCAAATGTTCAAGATCACACTGGTGATCATCACTTCCTGTCTTAATCTTTCTTAATGATGTTCGGTGTAATTGGTAGCTTTGTGGCCGGTATATCACATATGAAATTCAAATTATACTTTTCTTCCTGACAAGTAATTGTTATCAGTTAATATCAATAAGCATCAATGTCCTTATTCTATCTCAAAAATAAGAAGATATATTGATTCATCTAATTTCGTATGAAATTGTTGTGCACTTCATAATTAACAGGACTATGTTGGGCCAGAGGAAAACATGATAAATAATATATATAATTTTGTATTTATAAAATGTTTTGTATCTATTGGATTGTACTTAGAAAAAAAGCTTTTGCAATGTTATTGTTTAGTAATGGACCAACGGAGAAAATATTGTAATAAACTACCTATTTCCATGCCAAATGTGCAGGGATGCTCTGGTACAAATTTAATACTCATGCAGGAATACTGAGTTTTCCATGAATTCGCAAATTCCACAACATTGCCTTCAATAGCACCGCTAGTTGTTCGAAAATCATCCTTTTGAATGTTGTTGAAATTTCCACATAGACCTTGGTAAATTAATGTATGCAGAGGTTAGTGCTGTAAATTTCAAAGAACACTTTTTATCCAAATGATCAGTGTTACTTTATGACTTTTCTGTAAGAATTGCAACCCAGTCAAAAAAATCCAATGGGCTATCCATCCTGCATACATATCTCATATTGGCTAGTGGTTACACAGTGCTCTGAATAAGAACTCATTCAGACGTTTTCAATTTGGATAAATGGGTCAAACCAAATTTCAAATATACCGATAGTTCTGTTATGTACAAAAATTGCCTTGAAGCATCTTTGCTCAAAGCCAAATATATATGTAATGAGTTTTTAATGGACTGAGTTGACCATATGGTACAAAACCTTGTAGTGTTCTTCTTTTAGGTTCACCACCATAATTCTGTGCTGGGTTCTCAGACACAAAGTTAAGTCAAGCTCTAAGCGCCTTACTCAACATTTAAAGAATTAACATTCCTATCATGATGTCTTATGTGTTGGTTATTTTCTCAAACACAGCCTTCAGGGAACAATGTATAGTCCATTATTCATAGAAGACATATTTACACTGTTTTATGAAAATACATTAGTCCAATGCTATTAGCGATACCTGTAACGTGACTTGACCTACAGAGTTTTAGAATAACAGAATATTAGAATCTCTTTAAAGTGTGAAAGTGATAATTTCCTACCACATGTTTTCTTCTTGTAAGATGGATCTAGAATGACAAACAGTTGCATGATGGGAGTGATCTGCACCTGTAAATAGAGTCCTTTGTTGGTGTGTACAATCAGAAAGAATGAAGAGGGCCAGAAAACGTGGACTCCAGCTGCAGAGATGGCAAAGGGAAAAAAGTGTAACAAGTGAATGTTCGTTAATCTGTCTCTGTGACTGTGTGACTCAAGCTAGAGTAGAGTTTTGCCCAACAAGATGCAATGTGGCTAATCAGATGCAGATACAGTGGAATGACATGTGTCAGTGGTCAGATTTGCATAAAGCGTTTTTTGCAAGTCCTTTCAGAACCTTCTAAGCCATCTGAAATTCCTCCATATGCATATTGTTCCATGTACCAACTTGTACTAGTCCTTGACTCTTTTATGGGATTGGTATCTTAATATTCTAACTAGCGTCAAGCTCAGGACCTTTGGCTGCTGCTGAATCACCTATTAGGTCTCACAGTTTACTTATATACCGCATATACGATGTTATAGCATTACAGCCTGTCCCGAAAAGAAAATCAGTGATGATAACTATACCTTTAGCCATTATTTTTTCGTCATAGGTAACTTCAGGAAACTTGTTGCTATAATTGATCTCAAAAATCTAAGGAAAGAAGGAAAAACTTTTAGTAAGTTTATGCATTTTTATATTACATTCTGTATAGAATTATAATTGTAATACTACAGCATATTGCTGCAGTATATTACAAATTGTATTCAGATAAATATGTGTTTTTGTCTTGCAAAAGAGTCTGGCATTTTGTTACATCTATATATCTTTAAAAATGGTGTAGGTGGTATTGTAAAGTTATAGGTTGCATGGTGAGATCATCTGAAGCATATTTTTGCTATTATTTTTCTGAGCCTATCATCAGGGAGCAAAAGATCTGTGTCTTTACTGTTGTAGATATTTGTAGAATTGCTTCTGGCTTCCTGTATTGGACCACCAGATAGAGCCTTTAGGTTATCATATACGTTCTCCCTTTTGTTGAAAGACAACCCTGCTACATATTAACACAGATATAAAATAGACTGGGGAAAATTATCTCAAAAGGAACTGTCGGAGGCGCATTTGGTATTCCTGATGGCCGGTCTGGGCATAGCTGGAAAGGTGATAGGAAAAGTGTTCAGTTAGAAAAAAATGAGATAACAGGGAAGAGAAAGGGGAAACTGTAGAAGGGAGAGAGGAGGTACAAAATGCTATAATAATTAAAAAAATAGGCAACCAGTTGCTCCAAAAATCTCGGAGCAGTATTCAATCAGTACCCACTACTGAGTAGACAAACAAAATAGGATTTTACAGCAGTCTGAACTTTTAACTACCTTTACCGCAGCCAGCTAATTCTAACAAAAACTAAAGGGCCCTGCACTGAGATTTGAAGTGACATTATGCATCTGTTATGATTTGGTTAATCACTAGGGTAATTAGCATCAATAAAAAAGACAATCAAAGCTGATTTTCTGTACTTACGTATCTTTCATTATCTAAGAACAGGAGGACCCGTGTTAAACAAGTAGCTGTTTCACTGTAGCCACATTTCTGCATTTCTATAGTTACTAAAAATGCATCGTCTGCACACGACTGCAAAAGAGGGGAAAATATCTTAACAATCATACAATATGTGTTGTACTTGCTGTGTAGGAGACTCAAAGTGTGTGATTTTAATTCCTTATACTGCATGGTGTTATAAGTATGTATTTAGTAAAGGTTAAAATAAGAACTAGTTTGCGTGCTTGCTAAGTTTCCTTATGTTAATACATTTGGATGGTGAGCACATCTGATGACATACTAAAATATTAATGCTGAACATGCTTAAGACTGGATCCAAATAAGAATGCATACTAAAGGACTTTATGAGTACTTTAATATGCATTAAATTTTAATTGTTGTAATGTAAAAAAGTACTTAACCTCAGAAGCAGCTCCCAACCTCCTCCATGGTCCAGTGGCAAAAAAGCACCGTCATGGAATTGCAAATTTAGCCTCCATGCAACATTTGCTGAGCTAGTAATGAACCAGGGCAAATCTCATGACAGGAGATATGTTTGACCAAGCCCATCTCCTGCACAACAACTTGCTGTGGGCAGAGGGGCAATTGCATGTGGGGAATAATGCCAAATCCCCCATGCATTTGCAAAGGGTGCCTCTTGTAAATGTAAAGAGCTCTCTAAACTATATTATTATTGTTATTTATTTATTGATGCATCAAACTCGGCTACATTAAAGTAATGGCTAAAGGGTTCCTTTAAGTACAAATGTGCCACTGGGCACCAGAGCTATCCTTGAGAAGCATGCTACTCTTCTAGGGACTCACTGTTCGTTATTTTAGTATGTATTGTATTCTTAAGCTATGTACTTTTATGTGTTTTGTATATTCTTGGTTGTAAATGATTGGAAATTGAAGCTGGTCATAGGACCATTGCGCAACTGAGGTAATTAAAATTATTTTTAATTTATAGAAATTGAAAGATAGTTAACTTTTTATGATTGTTAAATAAATATAATTTATTAGGACTCAAATGATTCTGGTGGTCCTACACCTTCCATTGTATAGTGCCTTGTTTGGCCACATGAACAAGTTGCCCACGCTTAACCTACATACAAATGAGTCCACACCTCATAGCCTATTGAAGAAAGGTTTTCTGTAACACTGATAACATTATGAAACACTGTGACAAAATGGCCTGCCACACAGGGCCCCAAGGTACTCAGAGATGGCTCCAGCTTGGCTGCCAAACAAAGATAGCACAGGCAGGAACTCCATTGTGTAAACTAATCCCGTTAACAGGATTGCTGCCAGGGGGAGATGTTTAAAGTTGCTTATCATTAGCCCCCATGTGAGATTCAGATAAGAGGGTCCTGTGTGTTAATATGTATACGTCAATCGCAGCATGGTAACTAGGAATTTGAAGGACCAGCTCTCATGCTTGGATATCAACAATGTGACACATCACTGAGAGTTTCAGTAAGTTGCTTAATTAGGGAAACACTTGTGGTTGCAACATGTTGATGGGCTATATAAGCAGACAGCCAATGGCAGAAATTCAACAAGAGTTCAACAATGGCTAGTTGTCACAACTACAGTCAGTTAATTTAATCAATAAATTACTCTATATTGAAAAACAAAAAAAACCTATATTCGTTACTGCTGTATCCTTTTCAATACAACTAGATATCATGCAACTGTACTGCATACTACTATTACTGAAACATATCTATAGTTACAAGTATAAAGGGTCATCAAGTATGAATGAAGATAGTATAATGGAGATGATTTATCTTGATATTGCCACAGTTTCAGTTTTGGTTTACCATTCTCTAAGAAGTAGCTTCTAAGAATGTTTTAGTCTTACTTTTGCTAAAACATATAAACATTGCCCATGGAAGGTATAATGAGCCTTATCAAAAGTGGTGATATGGGATCCTCCTTCTACAGAACAAGTGCTTGGGCAGGGGACGTCTTCGCATTTCCAGAAGCCTCCAGAACATAAACTGAAAAAAATCGGAAATACATATTACAATTTCTGCAGCACACATTTTGATAACACCATGTGATGTTAGACCTGATAATTTTTTTGCAATTATGTGATATGTGTAGAGTTTATCACACCGCAGCATTACCTCTTCACACTGAATATGTATTATCAATGGCCAACTACAAAATATTCTTATCTAAGAAGGGTCAGGCTGGCCCTGTATACAGCATAGTTAAAAAAGTGAAATGTCTTGAATTTCATCTAATGAAAGCTGTGAAATATGCATTGTACAGGTTGAACCTACAATTTACTGTTTAGCAAATTGCATACAATTATTCTGTTCTAATGAGGTGAACAAAAAAATATGATCATTTTATTTTTATTTATTTTTATCTGATTTTAGAAAGCCACTTACCATTTATAGCATGGAGTCTGGTAGGATTCCCCTGGTGCATATATTTTATCATTGTAGCTACAAGAGCAGTTATTAATGGGTATACAACCTGCATTAGTAAAATCATCCTTCACATGTCCTATAAAAATAGATTATTATTATTATTATGATTCTATTCACTTTTCAGGAAGGAATATGTTGTCTAAGCACAGCTGTATTTTAAAAAGTGATATTTAACTTTACAGATTATCAGATAACTGGGCCAACTTTGCAATCGTTGAATGCTTAAAGTGGATATATCAGTAAGATGCATATCTAAGTTGCAAATGTTAGCACAGGAGACCCTATTGTGGGGGGATCTGGGCAGGGAGTATGGGAATGTGGGTAGACCATGGGTGGGTAGTGGATTTGGTCACACGCTGCTCTCCTTTCCAGAGAAAAAAGAAACTGTCCCCAATTCAGTAAAGCTAAGAAGCTCAACCAGCTTCCAATCCCTTTACTAATTGCCTTCACCTGCATTGCAACCAGGAAGCATAGAAGGTTTTGACATTTTATGAACACGTTTTTTTAAGGTAATCTCCATTTTCTATCTACTTGTGTGTAAAATAACTCCTTAAAAATGGAGTAAACCAAACTTGACAGCATCAGCTGTTACATTACCTCTTGGACAGACACAACCAGCCACACAAGTGCCTTCACAAAAAAAATGCCTTTGTGGGTTGGAACATGTAGGAGTACATGGAGCGCTGCATTCACTGTAGATAAAATTTAAAGGACACTCCTTGTCTGAAGAAGAAAGAAGATGTTATCTTTGCAAATCAGGAGTAGTCTTAAATTTAAGAAGGTCAATATTTATAGTGCTCAGACTTAGCAAAGTACACAGAACTGGAATTACAAAGCAGACATGTATAAACATGTACATATTACCTGTTTAAATTCATCTAGTCTATAACATATTGTAAACATATAAACAGTCTTTTGCCAAAACTGGTAAAAAATGCGACCTCTCATTCAGTAAAAATCCTCATTAGGTCCTACTGTTTTTGTGAAGGAACCTTTGCCACACAGAGCAACCTGGCTTTTCCACAAAACAAGTTCTACTCAAGGTTTTCCTTGGTTTGTATTTACTTCATGCAACATGTAGTCCAACCTTCTCTAGTATTGAGAATACGATTCACACATACCGACAAGTGATAAGACAAATGATGTCAACTTTTCACAGTACATGATTTGGATAATATTTTTATATGTGTCTGATTTATTTATATTTCATTTCCTATTAACATTATACAATTATTTGTCTGTATAAGATTAAACAACCCTTTGGTACAATGATCAAGACCCCAGAACTAAGGGGAGTCCCTGCATAATCAGGTCCCTGATGAGCCTTCTCTCCTGATAAGGTCAGTAGAAGGCCACCCTCATATGTGATGATAGCGATGAAAAAAGGCAAATGGTTTGTGTAAGCCAATCCCCATCACCTAATAACACTGAAGGAATAAATCTTTCCAAGGATGCCCACTTTCAAATTATTTCAATGCCATTATTGTTCTATACAACTACACAACTAGCAGTCTTTTTTCATGCTGGACTTTCATTTGATTATAAGTATAAACCATCTCCTTTCTTCACATTTCGCACCCATAATATGCATGCAAAATACCTCATCCTCTTAACCAGTTACATAGATACAGTACATAGATAATGATGGCAGAAAAGAATAAATTGGTCAATATAGTCTGCCCTTTTTAAATCATATTTAATTTAGAATGTTATGCCCCCTATCCTACTAGACATAGGGTAGTTAGAGGGATAGCATTTATTTATAGTTATTAAAGGGTCTTTTGGACCCTGTCCGGTTCTTAATTTTCCTTTTTTTTAATTAAGAGAAATCAGTTCTTATGTTTTGACTCAAGCTAATCTGCAGGTAATTTCTGTTTATTTAACATTAGTGAAAAGCTGGGTGGATATTTTGTCTGATTGCCGTTTTAATCTTTGTACAACGCCAATGCCTTTAAGCTTTAATAAAAGTATGTATATATACATTCTCTGAAAATGTTACATCTCATATGTGAAAAAGCATTGTAGTTTAGAGCAGAATATATCAGGACTGGTATAACTGTGATACATACATACATATTGTAACATTTGCATGTAACATTCATATTAATTTACTGTGTTCCAACTATGGATTACTCATTGATTTAATAAATTTACATAATTCCCGCTCAGAAATGAAAAATGGGTCATAGCATATTTATGTATAATCACTGTTTCAGCAACATACTTACAGCACAATTCAGGATTCCTCCAATTAGGAGGTTTCCCCCCAGCAAGAGCACATTGTCGAGAATATTCAGTAATAGTTTTACATAGACAGAAGGAGCTCAACTCTAATGAGGATTTACAGAGACACATGTCCTTCATGTACGCGTCAATATAAGGCTCAGCCCTCACAAGCCTGTTACACCTTGCCCACTTGGAACTCCTCAGCAGCTTAATGCATAAAGCTCTCTAGTTAGTTTAGGGTAAAAAAAAAAAAAGAAACCTTAATCAGAAACAGTATTGTAGCAGCAATAAATTTAGTTGAAAAAATATATCTCTAAACATAAAACTCTTGTAGGTTAAGACACGATCTGACTAATGCTAACAACTGTTTTTGTGTCAACATATAGGTTGGCTGCTTACATAAATGGTGCAATGTTCCTCTTGCTGTCTCTTTGGGTCCACACATGTTGTTTCTGGTTTTCTTAGCTTATGCAAGTTCCCAAATTCAAAAGGATTCAACTTTTTCTCTATAAAGTAATTAAATGTTATGTGAAATTTATGCTTATGTATTTGCCCATTGAAAGCTGTGAGCTGCATGTACCATTTTTTTTACCTAAAGCACTACTGTTTATGCATTCGTTGGTCGGAGCAATTGACCTCTTACCATTTAAAATAAAGTCATCACTTTGATCTCCATTGTAATCAGCACAGAGACCACACGTTTCACCCATGTACTTCTTATTGAGAGTCAGCTGTAACAAAATGCAAACAAATCTATAATGTTATTCATGGGGACGTAAATGATATTTGGATATGGGAAAATAGTAATAAAATCCAATGAGTTGATTCCAAACTGACCAGGTATAAATTACGGAAAATAAAAGTATAGAAATAAAGTTTTATTAATATATTTTCTTGGTATTGCCATCCATGATTCCAGTATTAATTCAGAAAATCTTCTGTCCTGATTATTTAGGGCATTATTTAGATTATTATTTAGATTAGAATCTGAACTATCATGAATATTATATATATATATATACACACTCTAAATACACTATATGATCAAAAGCATGTGTGGTTGTTGAGCCACAAAGGAGGGTGGCGACTACATATTAATTCCTAAATAGTCTTGGAATTTGATGTCCAACAAGCTCATAGGTGTGATGGTCAGGTATCCACATACCGGTACTTTTGGTCATATATTACTATTATGTACTTTACATGTGTATTGAGGGATTTTCATTTCTCTTCAATATTTTGGTGGACATGTGAACACAAGAGTAAAACTAGCAAGACTGTAATCACATTCCATGTACACACATGTTTTTGTTTCTGTGTTAATGACAGATTCTTATACTTTGCAGTGTAGTTCCCATCTGCATACCTAGCTATTATAAACATACAAAAATACATAAATAAATATTTACATAACAGATGTACATATATAAATAAATAATGAAGCTTCTGGAACATGCGCAGCTTAGTGGAGGGAGCCCTGACAGGGCTAGGAGGTGGGCCTAAGGGGTTTTGTTTTAATTTTATTGGCTTGCCAGGTTAGGGGGTTGGGTCATATAAATAGCTGGTATCCATTTTTTGAGCTCATTTTATAATCAGCTTTTCAGACCTGTGGTTGTCCCTCCCTCCCTCCCTATTTATGGTTTTGGGGGGGGTTCCTGTTTGGTCACAGCGGCGGGGTGGAGAGGCAAGTTTGGAGAGTTTTGAATGGGGGTTTGAGTGGTAAAAGTTAACTAAAGGTTGTTGGTTGGTATGTTTCGTAGGTTTCGAGCTGGTCTGTGGCTCAGAACCTGGGGGTGTAGGGGTATCTGGGTATATCCCTATTTGGAGTTTTGGCAAAGTAAAGTATTGGCACTTTATTGTTATGTTTTTGGTTATTGTTAAATTATTGTTTGGGGTCATTGTCATGCTGTGGGTGGTGTCGGGATATTATTGTTCTATTGTATTTGTATGACAATGTATTTTTGTGAATTGTGCTTTTAAGCTGCGGACTTATAAATACGTTTCCACTGCAATTTGGTGTCTGTGTCTTATTTTGGGGGGTTTGGGTATTCTGGTGAGTTTTTTCCTAGGGGGCCCACAGATCGACTATGCTCCTGTCAATACATATATCGATTATTTCAGTTACCATTGGACTTTTTAAACAGGAGACATTAATATTTTAGTCAACATTTTTTGAACTGATTTATTTATTTTATTAATGTCAGCATCAGAGACAAGTTGCACATAGACATAGTATCGTGTTACAGTAGCTTTGCACATCATTACCAGATTTTAAAAGGAGAAGCAAATATAAACTACTGATTTTCGGTAGGCGTCCTAAGCATAACATGCATAAACCTGTACCTATTTATGCTGAGAAGAAAATTTACAGAAAATATACCTAGCAACATATAACAAAAATCATAAACACCATTGACATGGTGAATCTGAAAACTTTACGTAGATACAATATGATGCTTTATTTTAAAAGCAAAACAAATATTTTATATACTTCTATCTATCTAAGAAGATCGATAGGCTAACAAAAATATGCTATTCACTACAAGAATACTCACTTGGACACTGTTATCATCATGCCAAACAAGAACTAAGACCATCTTAGCAGTGATCTTAAGCTCAGTGTTGCTCTTTTCTATCTGAAGTCCATTCTGGTTGTAAGGGAGTTTTAGCCTATTGGCAAAAAGCAATGTCAGGAAAACACACATACATATAAAAAATGAAATAATATATTGTATCTACATAATGCTGATGTTATCAGATAGGAATCCATTTACAGTATTTTTTTCAGTAAATGATTATCACTGATTTGAGATGTGGAAAGGCGTAATTGTGCTTATTATTAGCAATCTCAAAACTTTCAAGAAATGAACACTTCTATATATGAATCTATATATTTGTACAAGTACAATAGGTTTGCTAATACTCACTGAACCCCATGGATTGTAGGTTGGTAATCGATGAGCTCCAATACCAGCCCATTCACTTTCATGGATATCTGAGTGATTGTTGGTAGAGTATTAACCAAAGACTGTTGAATTTGGATGTTGAAATCTTCATACTCCTTTCTACAGTGTGCAGCAAACAGATAGTTACAGAAGCCCGGAAAATGGAAAAGTTCTCCATCGAAAGTCTTAAAGTGGAAGTTTCCCCATGTGCTGCAGACACCCTGATGTTTGGCCTTTGAGCCTATTGGTAACCCTTTGGAAAAACAGCAAGATGCATAATGGTTAAACATCAGCCATCTATACTTGCCCTACTAGAGAAAAATGGAAATTATCCAACTAAATCCCTTCTACTGACATTCCAATAAATGTGTAATAAACCCAATAAAAAAAAAATACTATCATTTTTTTTTTCCAATCTGACGTAGAGATGGGCAAAAAAATGTTCTGTGGTGCTATGTCAAATGACATGATCTTTACATGTCAGCACATGCAACATTTCAGGAATCAAATAGTCTTAACATCTATTATCATGTCAACTTGATATTGTTTCTAGAACCACTTCTAGATTGGCATCAGCCATGAAAGGTTTAGTAAAAAAAAAAAACCCACTTCGTAAATTTTTGGCACTATATAAATAAAAGATAATAATAATTACAATAATATAACAAAAAATATAGTGATGTTTCACCCATTAAGTCAAGATAAGACATGGTAAATCAGGTCATCCTCGTACCGCTCCAATTTTTGGTGCATGCAAGGATACCGCCCTATTTAGTAATTCGTTATTGAGTAGGGTTGCCATCAGATCAGCTAGATAACATAATAGGAGGACAGTGCACAATTGATGTGGTGTTGGAACGTCCTCTGGATCTTTCATTTTAGGGCATTAATCTAATCTGTTAACAGAGCCCGGTCAAATTTTGAAGAATCTTTCGGTACAGGATTCTTTGTCAAGACTGACCTCCCACCAATCCATCCGCATTATGTATACAAATTTGGACTTCATTAAATCTATGGTCAGAGGCAATGTACCCACTGATGCAATATTGCCTTCCTGGCTGCAGCCATACAAATTCTTAATTGTTTCTTGTTCCATCTATAGGTGTCTTCAATAACCCCTAATATAGCTAATTCTGGTGTCATGTTTGCATAGGCGTCACTACAAGGGGGCAAGGGGGGCAACCCTAGATTATTCTTTGCACCCTCTTTTTGCCCAAGTGCCTTTTCTGAGGGCCTTGTGGTGAATCACATTGCTGACAGTCTTTAAGGTCTCACCGAGGCAGTTGCAAGATTGTGATCTCCCCAACCAGCCCTGCTCAGCGGGTGTCCGATAAGCAGGGCTGGTTGGGGAGATCACAATCTCCCTCTAACCGGCCCAACATTAGGGAGCATGTAGTCTGTGTCTTTAGGCAATTGATGCCGAGCGCCGGGATATGAGGTCTTATCACGGTGCTCTCGATTAATAGCCGCCACATAGTGATGAGGGAGCACTAAAGCAGAGGTCTGGAATGACAGACCTTGCGCTCCCACAACAGGATGGAAGATGAGAATAGTAAGGGATGAGGAGAAAGGGGTGTAAGGGCATTGTATGTGTAGATATGTGGGTTTGTAAGCTGGTGTGTGTAGGGTCAGTGTGTATTTATGGGCAGGTGTGTGTAAGGGCAGTGCATGCATATTTGTGTGTTTTTGGGCAGGTATGTGTAAAGGCAGTGTGTAAGGGCAGTGTCAATAAAATAACCTCTGTAAAAAAAAAAATAGCGGGGGCACAATTTTCCATTCTTGCTCACAACCACCAGGCAGTGTGAGTTGCCTTGTCTCTGCACTTATTTGTAACCTATAATGAAAAGTTGTCCTCTCCTTCTCAGGTCTGAAGCAATACCTGAGAAAGACAGGAAAACTTTTGAAAGCTTGTCTTTTAAGTATTATGTTACTCAAATAAAAAGGTATCATTGCATACTGCAATACTCTGGCATTTTGGCGTCTTATTTACATATATTTATTTAGTTTTTTCAGTGGTATGATTTAGTGGTGGACCTTATCAGTGCCCCCCAGTTTGACTGTGGTATCATATCTATGTATATACATGTATGTATATATTGTTACTAGAGTCGCTACTGCGTGTTTGTTCTGGGGATACCTATGAGTCTCCAGTATGTACATATGGCTGTCCAAAAGGTTCTAATCAAGGGACACTGCGACAGACAATGGAAAAGATTAGCTCCCCGTGCCCCAGACTTATTACATAGGTAGTTAACTTTGTATCCCATTTTATATAACCAGGTAGGGGAATGGTACTCATAATGTGTAATTTTGAGGGACACGTCAGTATACAAAATTGTAAAATTGATAATATAGAGGAATCCATGTTGTTGGCTTGTTCTATTTATAAGTTGGCATATGTATTGGTGAGTCTTATCCAGACCACCACGTATCTAGTTAACGATGCTATCTTATAGTCTCTAGGGGTTGGTAAGTTAAGACCTAAGAAGTATTTTGTATTTTGCAGTTGGCATTGACTAATAGTTGCCCTCTTTGGCAAATATTTTGTCTATCAATTTGGTGTCAGATTGGGTTATAGCGTTTGAAGGAAATAAAATAGTCGAAAAATGGGAAATATGTATGGCCGGGATATGTTTATGGAATAAAGTGATGCGATATCTCTAGAGAGTCTTACCGCTAAGTAAGGTAAAGCCTGGAGCTCCCAAACCACATCCTGTAAGACACCTGGAGTGAGGTGTGAACCTAGTAGTAATGCCGTGCTTTTTGATATATTTATGGCGAAGCCTGCCACCTCCCCCCAATGCTGAATTGTGGCCAAAGACCTAGACAAATGACTCCTGGGATCTGTTACATATAAAATTTTATCATCCACATACGCCGACACCCTAATAATTTGCTTCCCCACTCTGAAACCAGGGGATTCCGGTGAGTCCAAAAGACACCTAATCAACAGGTCCAGGGCAATGTCAAAGAGAAGGGGGAAAAGGGGACAGTCCTGTCTAATTCCTCACCCCATCACCTCAGCCTCCGAGTCCAACCTGTTAACATTCATATAAGTAATCCGATTGTCAAAAAGCTTGTGAAAAAATTGTAGGAAAGGAGCGCCATAGTATTGGAAAATTAGAACACGTTCCATATGGGGCCAGGTTACCCAGTCAAAAACCTTTGTTGCATCTAGGTTTACCATCGCCAAAGGCAATCTCAATTGATAGTTACAATGCATCCATATGGAAGCAATGACTGTGTGAATACCAATAACCGGGTACCTACCCCTCACAAAACTTTCAGCTGGGTGAATTAATATTGTTTCTTTTTATTCTGAACCAATCTTATTCAATCAATGATAGAAGCTGTCGAATGACTAATTAGAACAATAGCTGATTTTGATTAGTCCAATCTGTCACTGTTAGTATGTCTCTATTGGACATCATCTCATCATGTGACACATCATCATGTTATTTTCCTGTAAAAAAATCTAAAGAGTCTTACCATAACTATATCGTGATAAGCTTCTTGCAACCCTTATTTTAGGACTCCCACTCTTACTTGGGATTGTTTCTGCTTGGTAGCAGTGGCGTGTTGGAGCTGGAAAATGAAACATAGCAAATGTCCTTGTTAGGCCAGTAAAAACAAATGTAATAAATATTTAATTTGATCTTGCAAATATTTTTCCACTCTATAGTTTATTGAGCTTTGTTTTAAAAGTCAAGAATGTAAAAAAAAAATATGATTTGTGATATTTAATGGTCTTAAACCAAGTACAACAAACAGGACTACAGTACAATTTACCTTCCAAGGTCATACTGTGTCTCTTCAAACCTTTGTTATAAATAACTGTATGTTCATTCTCCATGTGTTCTCTAGTTCTAGATTCTATTTCTGCCTGCCATATGTGAGATACTTCAGGAACCTCAGTGTGAAAATATGCATGAATTGGCGATATCCAGGGCTAGCTTTTAGCTTTAAAAAACTCATAGTGGTGCACCAAACCAGTCCAGAACCCTAGGTAGTTGCCTGGTTCACTTATATTGTAGACAATAAGCAGAATGCTTCTGTCATATATTTTTACTTAGAGCATTCTAATAAGCTTTTTTCCAGGCTAGACTAGAAATCTCATGTTCTTAAAATCAACAGGTCCACATCCACATCATCCAAACTTGGGTTCACCAAATTCTATTGCACAGAATTTGAAGGTAGTGGTTTATTATGAACTGTTTATTTGATTTTTGTGGGAAATTATGAGTGAAAAACATAGTTAAGAGCTTATTGAATTGGGAAAAACAAGAAAAAATTTCCACAATTTCTATGAATGATTATATTCTTCTAACCAAGACTGACTAAATGAAAATTATTAAAATTTAATGAACATTCTCCATATCTTTATGATCAATATTTAAACACTACACTTACATTACAATTTTAAACCTTCTTTATTTCAATTTGAAGAGCAAAAAAATAGCATCATATTGATAATTTCAACATGTTTCCAAATTTGTTAGAATTGCAGGTTAAATAAAATATATAAGAGCAAGTAGTTATTCAGTAAAAAATAGGGTAGAAAATGTTGTGTTCAGTAAATTTTTTCAAGAATGGTTAAAACTACTACAAACTCCTACTACATTTCATCATCATATTTTCTTTTTTTTAGATTACTTTAAGCTGTGTATTCTGTTTTTTCTTTTTATTCTATGCAACTTAATTATAGTAGAAAAAACAAAATAGCATCTATTCCTCTTTCAAATACCTGTAGCATTAAATCTATCTTCTGTTTATTTAACTTACCATAGAGACATTTAAAAAACTCAAATAAGTGAAAAGGTGTGATGCATTGCATGAATAAAATTAGAAACTTTAAATGCTTATGTAAGAAAGCACTAAATTTGAAAACACTGTTAATATACCTTGGCTAAAGAAATTAAAGTAATATCCTCTTTTTTTATATTTTATCCTTACTATCTGCCTGTTTTTTTGTATTAAGCTTTTGAAGTAAAATTAAAAAAAGGGACCTTATTTGTATGTTTTGATTCAATGCCGCTGTATTTTTTAAGTAAAACTTGATATATTCTTTGTAGTGATATTATATCTCATTATTTGTGCTGTATTTTCTGTATTTTGCTTCATATTATTATTATTATAAACTTTAAGTGATTTATACATTTTTCCCATCTCCTTTACATCACAATTACAATCCTATCCATTGAAAGCACACATGAGCAATCTGTATGCCCTATGTGTGTTTATTTAATCATTAATCTTCTGTATTGTCAGAATTTTAATGTTGTTTTATTTTTTTTTTATTGTAATGCCATTGAAAATATTGCCTTTAATGAAAATGATATATGAATTTTTTGAGCACAAATGTAAAAATGGTTAAAATCTCTCCCATTAAATTCCACAGGGGAGAGCAAGCTAAGGACTTACAGTATTCCTTGTACATATTTTGTACATAAAATATTCCTTGTAATGGAACCTGTATTAGCAATGTTGCAACAATGGTAACGTGTCAAACTTTAGCAGGTTCTAATGCAAAAAATGAGAACAATCACAATGCGAAAGTCATCTTACCTTTGTTTACTGAAAGGTTGATTTCCATAAACAAGATGCATAATACAACGTGGATTTTCATTGTGTGCAAAAGTCTGGTGCTAATTACACTCCTGGGATTTCCAAATAGGAACATGGCTCACAATATGTCCAACTTGAGCCTTTTATATAACCAAACTTTGGTGTCAAAACATATGGTGAAAATTTGAGAGGTGGAGTTAATTGTAATTCCACTTACAGAGCAAGAGAACACATGCACTACACTGTGCCTCCTAACTTTTATGAGGAAAAGCACAATAGTCCGGAGGTTTGGGTTTTAAAGGCGATAATACGTAAAAAGAAGTATAAACAAGTCAGGATGTCCTCCGGACTTCACCAGTGAACATAATCTACTTTGTTTAGGCTGAAAGCCAAGCACCTCGGCTGTTTAATTAAAAATGTATTTAACAGGTTTATTCAGATTTTCTGAATCCTAAAATATATTTTAGTTAAAAAGGTACATTGCTGAAGTTGTTGCTTATCCCTAAAATGTGATTTAGAAACAGAAAAATAACACATTGTTTTAGTATAAATCTATATGGAAACAGCACAACAATAATTTCAATTTTTAGAGACGATGCATGGACAAAGGGTCAGCAGCCAAAGCAGCCATGACAACAAACAAATTCTACAAAAGTAGTCCTGCAACGGCGCATCCATTTTTCATCCACAACCAAAGGTTAAAAAGGCAATGTTTTTGTTATGCATAGAGTGTGGTATAGGTAATTTGATCAAAAGGTCTATGCATATAGGTTTGGATTCTAAAATATAGCGTTTTCTTTATAGTATTACTAGGCCATTCAAATTCAAAAGCATAATAGTTAACCCCTTTAGTCCCAGTTTTTGGTACCCCAAAGCCCGGAGCAATTTTGCCATTTTTGAGGTATGTCGGTTTAGCGATTATTCTCCTTTCCTGTGAATAGTGTACCCATGTAAACTATATATTGTTTTTTTCAAGGAGAGATAGAGCTTTCTTTTGATACCATAGTTAGATAATTAGCTTAATAATTAGGATGAGAAATTTAGTAAAAACTAGCGAAAGTTAGAAAAAAACCCTAATTTTTTATATATTTTCCCCTCTGAATCCTCACAAAATTGGGTAAAGTGCAGTAGGGACCTCTTGAACATGTTATTAATGCTAGTAATCTCACAATGACATTTGATTTTTATAATTATTATTTATTGAATTATTTTAGTGATTTGTTTTTATTGTTAAAAAAAAATCAACACTTTTTTTCTGCTGATTTGTCTTTCAGCATGCGAGAAGAGTGAGAAACATGGTTTCTTACTTTCCTCCCTGAGATCCCCCTGCACCGATCACACTGTGATCTCTATGCAAGTCCCCCCAGACTTATAGAGATCACAGTGTCTGTGATCAGTGCCTGATCGAAGTGATCGGATATCCCAGGAGGGTCTGCAGGGGATATCCTGTCCTCCGATGACCCTCCGGGTGACGTCAGCAGTGATGCAACCCGGAAGGGAATGCCCGATCGCATGATCAGTTTTCCCGCATTTGCGCTGGAAGCTGTTACAGGAGAACGGGCAGCAGAAAGTCATTTTCTGCTGACAGGGGGGAGTCCAGGCTGTCAAACGACTGTGTAGCTGCAAGAAGGTCAGGACGTACCGATACGTCCATATGTGTTTCTTCAGAAACTTTTAACAAAATCTACCAAAAACGAGTAGGGACCCCTAATGAAACAAACAAAAGCGAAGCAGAGAGCTCCGCTTCTGTGTGCCTGTCTCCTTTTCCCGCAGCCCTGCTTCTTCTCTTGCCTCTTCTTGTTCTTCTGTCTTCTTTCTTCTTCCACTTCTCCAGGCCTAACGGAGCCTAAGTGCACACCCTCTCCCCCCATTGGTGGAAAGAGGAGATGCTGTACCCATGGCTTCACCTTTTTGTGGAAGTTTGAGAAAGAGAGTTGCAGAAGTGTTTCTCTTTCTCTGTGAATCCGTCTGCATTGTTGGCCTCTTGAAGTACTTCCACAAAAGGATGAAGACTGAGGGAGGTTTACGCCCCCTGATGCGTAGATTGGAACTTGGAGAACTCCCCTTTTCAAGTGGGTTGATGTTGTCCCGCTGAGGGCACCAAATGTGGTAAATAAACTCACTCTAAACTCATGTGGTGCCGCCTCTAACAGTTTATTTCTAATGGTGTAAAATGTTCAGTATCACATCCTGTCCAATGTTCTTCATTGTATAATTCCCTGATGCAGGGTCTACTAGTGGATCCCTTAGTATCCCATTGATACATGCCATTTTATCAAGTGTTGGATACTCCCCCAGCATGGTTTGTCAATAAGTTCAGTATGGGTTTCATACTCCTCTGCTATGCAATCCCTCATCAAACGTAACAGTGAAAAGGTGTTAGCAGTGTCACCTGTTTGTCGGATCTGCAGTTGTACCATGGGGTCAGCACAAATGCTTCCCAGTCCAATTACTTCACGACTTGTTAACATTACCCCAGGGCATTGTCGGAACTTGTCACCTAGTCCTCTAAGTTCTCCAGCTGTGTAACGCGTGTTTCTTCCGTACATTTTTGTTCTGCTTCTGTTGCAGAGACATGGAGCATGCCACCTGATATCCCTGCTCCACCTGCTCTAGTAGTTATGTCCCATCTTTGTCTACGTGGGACTATAGGGTAGGCTTCTGTCTCCTCTAACTCAAGTTCAATATGTATCAAAGTCCATAACAATTTACTCCCACTCTCCTGTCTCTACCAAGGTACAGACTCTCATGTACTATCTGCTGCTTACAGTACGATCAGTTCCTAATCTGCCAGGAATTCAATCTGAAAGCCATCCACAGCATTTGCCGCAGCACCCGAAACACCTGCTACAATATCCACCCCACACTTGCGGCAGCCTTAGGCTCTCCTGGAGAGTATCTGAACAAATCCAAATGGACAGTAGCCTGTGGGGATTCATGAAGTTACTGTTCGTCAACATACTCATGACATTCCGGGCTAGGGGTGTACAATGTCCAGAACTAGACACCCACTTTGGGAGTGAACAGGACTTCCTGGTACCCCTTGTAACCCTTCCAAAACTTCATAAACATATTTGGTAATTAGGCTATTTCTAGATCCCACTTCTAATACTTAATGTAAGGTGACTCAAAATACCTTATGCCAATAAACTAGTTCAGATCCTGAAATAACATAACACCAACACACACAAGCCTCTAGAACAAATGCAATTGTATTATATCAAAGACAACAAAGAAGCATTTACTTCCAGTTATTTGAGCAATGCAGGGAAAGCTTTTGTCAGCCTCAGCCAACACCTATGATCAAAGGTATACTGCACACACAATAATTGGACATGACGATGTAGTCCCACGGTCCAGCAGAGCTTCAAATGAATAACTGCACAACAGATCTTTTATTACTCTACACAGATGGTGACAACGCAACTGGATTCTAGTTGGATAATAGCCCACGGTTCACAAGGGCTATATGTGTGTTAGCAAGCGTGCTCTGCCTGCAGCTATAAACAATAGCCCAATGTTAGCATTAGTGTGATTATTGTAGAGGACAAGGACGAGGAACAAGGAGGAAGAGAAAGAACAGCCATAAAAGATAAGACTGATCAGAACAGTACAGAGAAAAAATAGCTGCACTAAGGAAGACATAGAAAAAAGTACCCCAAGGATCAGTCCTTTGCCCTTTGCTGTTCTCTCTTTATTCTTCATCTCTTGGCAAACTAATCAACTAATTTGGCCTCCAGTATCATCTATATGCAGATGATATCCAAATCTACCTGTCTTCTCCTGATCTCTCTCCGTCTCTCATGTGCCATATTATCAACTGCCTGTTTGATATTTCTTCACGGGTGTCACAACGCTACCTGAAACTTAATCTTTCTAAAACTAAACTCATTATCTTCCCTCCTTCCATCCCCACCCCACTACCTGAATTCTCTATCACCATTAACAACGCAACTATCTCTCCTACTAACCAGGCCTGATGCCTTGTGGTTATCCTTGACTCAAACCTCTCCTTCATCCTTCATATTCAGCACCTCGCCAGATCTTGCTGCTTGCATCTAAAAAACATCTCTCGCATCTGCCCATTCACTTATCATTTCCCGTCTTGACCATTGAAACACTCTATAGGTTGGCATTCCACTGTCTCGACTCTCTCCTCTGCAGTCTGTCCTAAATGCTGCTGCTAGGCTTATCTTCCTTGCACGCTGCTCTTCTTCTGCTCCCCTATTGTGTGAAACCCTCCACTGACTCCCTATTACCTTTAGAATTAAATTTAAAATCCTTCTAATAGTATATAAGGCCCTCCATAACACTGCTCTGCCATACATTTCTGCCCTCATAAACATGTTCTTTCCATGGGCCAAAGCTCCCCTCCTCACTTATCGCCGCTTCCTTTTCCCATCTGCAAGATTTCACTCATGCTGCCTCATACCTCTGGCACCCACTTCCACCGAACTTTCAGCTTTCATCCTCTCTCCCAATATTCAAGAAAAATGTCAAAACCCACTTCTTCAGAGAAGCATACCATCTTAGTTGCTAGAACTTCCCTGTCACTGATACAACCACCAGACTACCTCTTACTTTTCTCTGTTCCTTAAGTTTATCCTCACCCCATTCCCTCAAGATTGTAAGCTTGCGAGCCAAGCCTCTCCACCTAATGTATCGGTTTGCCTTAGTCTGTCAATTCTAGTCTTGTCATGCCCCTTAAATATATGTATTGTATGAATCGCTGTGTAAATTGTTGGCACTATATAAATAAAAGGTAATATTAATAATAATGAATGAATGGATGGGAACACGATATGTATATCTTGGAGGGATTCAACAAAACACAAAAGGGAAGTTTATTTTAAGGAAAGGGAAATCCTAGAACAAGAACTCATAATTTAAAATTAAACAGCCAAAGGTAATGTAATGGAATTTTACTTTACTGACAGGGTGTTAAATAACTAGAACAACCTTCCAGCAGTTGTTAACGCTGTAAAAAAATATAAACATGTGGGATAGGCAAATGGCTGTCCTGAATCTAAGACAGGACCAAGGACTGATTAAAGGGTTCAGTCTTTACAGCAGATGGGCCAAATGTTCTGTCAAATGTTTATGTGTAACTAGGAGGCATCTAAGGCCAATCTTTTTCATCTGTTTTGGACAACACTATTCACATCTAAAAACTGGAAATTGTATTTTTGCTGGTAATGGATGTAATAATTTTGATCCAGTTCAGAGTTCAGTGACCAGCATAACAGACTGAGTTTCACTCGAGTGCTCTCCATCACCCTCAGCTGAGCACAGGGAAGACTGGCTTCCTATTACCATTGGAGAAAATATAGCCAAGTCATAACTAATATGCCCACACTCACTTTAAAACACACCTACTCTATCCCACATACACTCTATAACCACACATAACCATTCTATTACACACTAACACACACACTTAAGCCACAGATGAAGGATTATTGGTAAAAGACTTCAAACGCTGACTTAAGGACTTTTTTTCAATAAGATTTTGAAAATCCATCTAGAATTAATAGCATAAAGAGCAGTTCAAAATGTCTATAAGTTTATTAATGAACACAGAAAAGAATCCCAGCGCTTCAATCAGCTTCCAATCCTTAGGTTACTTTATTCAGAGAAAGCAAAACAAAAAAAGCAACGTTTCGGCCAAACAGGGCCTTTTGAAAGGTTTATTAATGACATCATATTTTTGGTTGACAAGTAGAAATGGGCAATCCACCTGCAATGTGCAGGAAATCTCATCTCTAGAATGCTGTTTTATAATCTGTACTATATGGACAAAAGTATTGGGATACCTGACCATTATACCAACAGGGTATTTTATGACATTGCATTAATGCCGTATTTGCTTGATTATAAGACAAAGGTTTTTTCTCAAATAGAGGTCTGACTATGACACTAAGATCCAGATCCCCCACAAAGCTGCAGGGGACCTGGATCCTCCTCTCTGGCAGCCGTGGACATCTGTGCAATGCGCACAGACAACCACTGCTGCTACTCAACACTTCCGCTGGGGCTTCTATGAAGGAGCAGGGGAGTGACGTGACCTTCTGGTGCTCAGTCAGGGGGGCATATAGGGGGTATAAAGCATATCGGGGGGCAGGTTGGCAGATAGGGGGGGAATAAGGCATATCTGGGGGGGGAGGCATATCTGGGGGCAGAGTGGCATATAGAGGGTTATTAGGCATACTTGGGGGCCAGAGTGGTATATAGGGGGATATAAGTCATATCAGGGAGGTGGAGCGGCATATAGGGGGGTATAAGGCATATCTGGGGCAAGCCTTGGGCCAGATGTGCATAACTGGGGGCAGGTTGGCAAATACAAGGAAATAAGAACAAAAAATGCATTTTTTTCATAGTTTTTATTAAATATGAAAAAATAGTTTACATGTGAATTAATATTTACTAATAAAAAAAAATTCTTATAGGGTAGTCTTATATTCAGGCTTTTTCTTTTTTTCCTAAATTGATATTCAAATTTTGGGGGTCATCTTATAATGGAGCAAATACGGTATATAGTTGGCTGTCCCTTTGTAGCTATGGCAGTTTCCACTATTTTGGGAAGACTTTCCACAAGATTTGTGGAAAGGTGTGTGATGCACTTACAAAAAATAACTTCAGTAAAACTGCAATAACTGCAGTAAAACTGCAGTACATTGAAGTACAAATGCAGTAAAACTGCAGTAATTTTTTGTAAGGGTGGGGTTGAGGTCAGGGCTCTGTGCAGGCCAGTAAAGAAAGGTCCTTAAAGACATGGTTGGATGAGTTTGGTGTGGAATAACTTGACTGGCCCGCACAGGGCCCTGACCTCAACCCCATCAGACATATTTGGGATGAACTGGAAAATCTTGTGAAAAGCATTCTCAGAAGAGTGGAAGCTGTTATAGCTGCAAAGGAGGGACCGCATATGTACAGTAATGTCCATGTACTTAGAATGCAATGTCATCAAAGTCCCTGTTGGTGTAATGGTTGATGTCCCAATACTTGTGTCCATATAGTGTATGTTAATATGATTTGCGCTATCCCTGATATGTTGATAACCTAATTGTGCTAAATAGTGTAAACTCTGGAACATGGCTGTGATTTAATTGTTACCAGTTAATTAAATGTTAAGTGCCTGAAGTGTTTGTCTTAATGAAGCAGTTTACCCAACATCACTCTCATGTTCCTTTTCATGTGTACTCAGCTGAAAGAAATAAATATACACAGATTTATACCTGTGAACATTTCAAATGGACAAGTGAACTCATTTTTCCAAGAAATTTGGAATAATGTGAAATCCTGATTAGAAAGAATTACATTGATCCTGTTTACTATAACATTAACATAGCCTAGAGAGCAAGGAGCAGATGGCACTATTGCCTAAATAGTAATTATTCAGTGAAAAAGAGGTCAACATGTTAGCCAGAAGCACCTTTATTGAGGAGGGGATCTGCTCCTTCTTGCTAGTGGCTAAGGGTAGTAATGGTTAGCTGTTTACAGTGTGTTTCTGAAACATGTATTTTGTGGGGGACGGAAACTCTAGTTACTGGAATCTAGTTTCTGCATATCGCATGGTACTATCTATACTGCTGAATACTGTTTGTTCTATTGGTTTAATATTTTCATAATGTCTGATGCACTTTCATTGTCCGTGTAGGCAACAGCCATGCATGTGATATCTTGGTGATTGTGTACTGAGTTGAAAAAGGGATCTAAAGAGGTTACTGTTATTGTGGACAAACCCTCTTAGATCCTGATTCTGGCTGCAGGATTTCAATACGATACTCTGATCTAGTTCATCAGTTTTTGAGGTCTAACATTTCCCATTAAAGATGGGCACGGGGGGTTTAAAACATAGGTATATCAAGTAGACTTGGGCGCCAGCCAACTCTTTATGTTCGTTTTCATGTTCATCTTCGTAGGGGGAAAAATCTTCATATTCCACGAATATTTGTCCGTTCCTGTGTTCTTTTGGGGAAATATTCGTGTACATTCTTCATGTTCGTTTTTTTTCTTTGTTTTTTGTCGTTTTTTTGTAGAAGGTGTTAATACGGGGTTAACGCGGAACGCACTACGCAGCAGCTTTGGCGCCAGGATTTTAAATGTCCATACGAGCAACTCTATTGGTCGCCTGCAGGGGCCTCCTCTGCCATCAACCAATGAAGTGCACCTGTAATTCATTGGTTGATGGCAGACGAGCCCCCTGCTGGCGACCAATAGAGTCGCTCGTACAGACTTTCAAAATCCTAGTACCGCAACTTGGCCAATAGAGACCACTGGTCTCCCAGCTCCAAGAGTTAAAGGTCCGTACGAGCGACCAATAGAGTCGCTTGTATGGACCTTTAATTCTTGGAGCGGGGAGACCATGGTCTCCCCAAGTCAAGTTGCGCCGTCAGGAGTTAAAGGTCCGTGCAAGTGAGTCTATTGGTCACGTGCAGGGGCCTCCTCTGGCATCAACCAATTGTCAACTATTTACTATGAAAAATATTTATACATCCATGGGTTAATCTTGAAATGTTTTTAAAGGTTAAGTCACTGTGACCGAATAAGAGCAGTGCAGTAGTATACTGCACTTCATCTCTTTCATCTCTGAGTGACTTATTTCATACATATATTTGTGCAGATGGCCATTGTGTTTTAACAATAGAAATTGTCACCAATATTTACATACAGCAAAGACTGTGACGGCCTGTTAGAAACAGCGACCTGCAGAGAATACCACAATCAGTTTGCACATATACTACTAAATATCCTGCAACTAATGAACCAACATATTGCATTCTAAAGCATGTAACATGTGAAACAAAAGAGAGTGCCTATTAAAAACCTTGTTTTCCAACACCACCACTAGCAATCACACAGATCATTGTTCTTCATATTACAGGATCACCTTCACTAATCCTTACACTTACCTAGATTTTTTGTGCTGCTGAATTAATGTAATCATTTTGGGGATGTTTGGTTTAAAGTAAGGGACTATTTGATATTTGGAAAGCTTAGATCTGTGGCAAAAGATGGCAGAACCGACATAACAACTTTTTGCTGTGATGTTCCCTTCCTTATAATCTGTTTTCCTTTACAAAAGAAACCAAAACAAATTCACAAGAATGAATATGTGTGTGATAGCATGGATGTGGGGGGGCATGGCACAGGGAGGCTGTTTTGGGGGCAAAGGTGCCACAGACAGGCTGTTTTGGGGCAAATATGCCACATGCAGGCTGTTTTGGGGCAAAGATGCCACAGGGAGGCTGTTTGGGGGCAAAGATGGCAAGTCTTTTGCTTCCAATCAGGGTGCTAGGCAGGTCCTGTGGATGCAATGTGGGGCTTGCTGGGGCAATACACAAGGGTGTGGGAGCATTCATTTACAAGGGGTGCTGGTTGGGCATCACATAAATCAATACTAAAGAGGGGCTGTCTGGTGGGATAAATAAACAATGTGAAGCTGTCTGATGGGATAAATACCCAATGGGGGCTTGCTGGAGTGCACCAATACACGTGGGGGCTGGCGGCATTGATACACACAGGGGGCAGCTGGGACCATCACATAAATCAATACCAAAGGGAGGGGCAGGCTGGGGGCACAAGTAGACATACGGCTGGCTGGGGCGATACACAAGGGGCAAAAACACAAAAGACATAAACAGTGTGAAAAATAAAAAATGAATTACTAGCTTAGCCTGTTCAGATGTGGGTGTCAGTGTGGCAGAGCCTGTCCTGGTGTGTGTGTGTGTGTTTGGGTGGCGGTGTGGCAGAGGCTGTCCGGGTATGTGTGTTTGGGTGTCGGTGTGGAAGAGCCTGTCTTGGTGTGTGTGTGTTGGGTGTCGGTGTAGCAGAGCCTGTCCTGGTGTGTGTGTTTGGTCATCTGTTTTCTGGCACTTTACTTACTGTAGGAATACATAGAACTATGTAATTTTTACTTATCTAGAGATAAAACTCCCTCCTGAATTTTATTCACTTCAGGGGACAAAACAGAAACAGTGAGAGGAAAAGTAAAGGTTTTGTGTTATTGGTATTAGTCGCACTAAAGTGTGGCTTCGGGCGTCCCATGTATTATGACTTTTTTTAGTGTACTGATGTACTCCCAATCCCATCACATATGATTCTATCTTATACTAACAAATTCCCCAAAAATTTGCCTCCCCAACATGCTCATGTTGGGGAGGCAGACTCAGAGGTGGGCTTTCCGGAAAAAGCTGTTCTCCACAACAGCTGGGAGAGCAGCTCATCCAGTGTGCAGGGGATCCGGAAGGAAGGTAATCCCAGGCAGGTTGTGGTGGTAGGGGATTCCTAAAATTAGGAAAACAATCTGTAGCTCTGATCGCAGCAACCGAATGGTTTGCTTCTCCCAGGTGCCCGGGTTTGGCATGTTGCAGACAGAGTGGATAGATTATTGGGAGTAGCTGGGGAGGAGCCAGCTGTCTTGCTGCACATTGACACCAATGACATAGTAAGAGGAAGATGGAGTGTCCTAAAAGGTAATTTTAGGGATTTAGGGAGTAAGATTAAAAAAAGGACCTCCAAGATACTACATGTGCCATGCGCTACACCAGAAAGGCAGCGGGAGATTAGGCAGCTAAATGCATGGCTGAAGTCTTGGTGTAAGAAGGAGGGCTTTGGGTTTTTAGTAGACTTGGGCACCAGGTGGCTGTTCATGTTCGTCTTCGTGCTCGTCTTCGGGGGGAAAAAAACCTTCGTATTCCGCGAATATTCGCCCGTTCCTGTCTTCTCTTCGGGCGAATATTCGCGGACATTCTTTGTGCTCGTTTAATCTTCGTTTCCTTCCCGGTTGCCTAGCAGGGGTTAATACGGGGTTAACAACACATCGGAGCAGCAGCAGCTGCCGTGAAAGAACGTGTGTGCAACTCTATTGGTCGTTTCGGCAGGGGGCTGGTCTGGCATCAACGAGTGAATTGCAGAACGCACTTCATTCGTTGATGGCAGGCCAGCCCCCTGCCGAAACGACCAATAGAGTTGCACACACGTACTGAGGTGTACTGTACACAAAATGACCTAGAGACAAATGCTCCAAGGAACTTGGCCTCCGTTTATCATACACAATCACACATCCATAGATGGTTAATAAAAGAATAGGGATTATTTTACATTTTTAAATTGATTTTGGACCACTTGTAATACATGCCTAACATTTGCTACCTATTCACAATGGCATACTTTGCAACAACCCAACTTTTACTGGACAGGACTGGAAAAAAGCAGGACTGTCCACCAAAATCTTGGCTGTGTTGGCAGGTATGCGGATGGAAAAATGTTGGACAAGAACTAAAAAATAGCTTAGGGTTAATGTACGGTTATGTTTAAGATTAGTAGCAGTGCACTGGTTTGGTTAAAGATGTATTATGTCTAAATAATAATTTAATTTTAATGGGTTTTAAAAAATTAAGGGGTTTATTTAAATGTATTTTAAAGTTAGATTTATTATTTAGTACTTTATTATATTTATTTAATGTTTATACTAGTGCTACCTACCGAGCTATAACTACCAACGTGTATTTGCATACCTAGATAGCTAAATTAGATGGGACAGGACTGGAAAAAAGCAGGACTGTCCCTGAAAAAGTTGGGTCTGTTGGCAGGTATGTGGATGGAAAAATGTTATAGTATGAAGTGTGAGTTATAGCATTAATGCTAGTGAGTGTAGAAGTGAAGGCCAGGACAAATAAAAAGAGGAAAGGTCCTTGTGATTTGTGCATTGTACGTGTATGTGTTATGTGTGTTATGTGTGTTGTCACTGTGTGTTATATGTGTTGTGTGTTATGTGTTATGTCACTGTGTTATTTGTGTTATTGTGTGTGTTATGTTTGGTTGGTTGGTTGTGTATCAGAAGGAAAATAATGAAATGGAAATGGAAAAGGAAATGGAAAAGGCGAATAAGTGGGCAATTGGCGACCCACTCACCTGTTTCACCCCAGAGCAAAGCATCCTAGACGTTTGGCAGCGGACTTCCAGAGCTCAGACCCAAGGCCCTAGCGTAAGCTGGCCACTCCGGCGGAGGTAGCAGGCATTGCCACACCGCAAACAGACGCAGCCAGGGGGGAGAAACTGCCCTTACCATTAGGGACATTTTGGGCATGACTCTAGCCAGGAAGCGAACTGGCACAGAAGAGATGCTGGCACCACCACAACCACCACCACCACCACCAGCAGCAGCATTGAAAAATGGGAAAGGCGAATGAGTGGGCAATTGGCGACCAACTCACCTGTTTCACCCCAGGGCAAAGCACCCAAACACTGTCAGTCTTAGACGTTTGGCAGCAGACTTCCAGAGCTCAGACACTAGTCCCTAGCGTAAGCTGGCCACTCCGGCGGAGGTAGCAGGCGTTGCCACACCGCAGACAGAGGCAGCCAGTGGGGAGAAACTGCCCTTACCATTAGGGACATTTTGGGCATGACTCTAGCCAGGAAGCGAACTGGCACAGAAGAGATGCTGGCACCACCACCACAACCACCACAACCACCACCACCAGCAGCAGCATTGAAAAATGGGAAAGGCGAATGAGTCGGCAATTGGCGACCCACTCACCTGTTTCACCCCAGGGCAAAGCACCCAAACACTGTCAGTCTTAGACGTTTGGCAGCAGACTTCCAGAGCTCAGAGACTAGGCCCTAGCGTAAGCTGGCCACTCCGGCGGAGGTAGCAGGCGTTGCCACACCGCAGACAGAGGCAGCCAGGGGGGAGAAACTGCCCTTACCATTAGGGACATTTTGGGCATGACTCTAGCCAGGAAGCGAACTGGCACAGAAGAGATGCTGGCACCACCACCACAACCAGCAGCAGCATTGAAAAATGGGAAAGGCGAATGAGTGGGCAATTGGCGACCCACTCACCTGTTTCACCCCAGGGCAAAGCACCCAAACACTGTCAGTCTTAGACGTTTGGCAGCAGACTTCCAGAGCTCAGACACTAGGCCCTAGCGTAAGCTGGCCACTCCGGCGGAGGTAGCAGGCGTTGCCACACTGCAGACAGAGGCAGCCAGTGGGGGGAGAAACTGCCCTTACCATTAGGGACATTTGAGGCATGACACTAGCCAGGAAGCGAACTGGCATTGAAGAGACGCTGGCACCAGCAGCAGCAGCAGCAGCAGCAGCAGAATTGGGAAAGGCGAATGAGTGGGCAATTGGCGACCCACTCACCTGTTTCACCCCAGGGCAAAGCACCCAAACACTGTCAGTCTTAGACGTTTGGCAGCAGACTTCCAGAGCTCAGACACTAGGCCCTAGCGTAAGCTGGCCACTCCGGCGGAGGTAGCAGGTGTTGCCACACCGCAGACAGAGGCAGCCAGGGGGGAGAAACTGCCCTTACCATTAGGGACATTTTGGGCATGACTCTAGCCAGGAAGCGAACTGGCACAGAAGAGATGCTGGCACCACCACAACCACCACCACCAGCAGCAGCATTGAAAAATGGGAAAGGCGAATGAGTGGGCAATTGGCGACCCACTCACCTGTTTCACCCCAGGGCAAAGCACCCAAACACTGTCAGTCTTAGACGTTTGGCAGCAGACTTCCAGAACTCAGACACAAGGCCCTAGCGTAAGCTAGGAAGCGAACTGGCAGAGAAGAGACGCTGGCACCACCACCACCAGCAGCAGCAGCAGCAGCAGCATTGGAAAAGGCGAATGAGTGGGCAATTGGCGACCCGCTCACCTGTTTCACCCCAGGGCAAAGCATCCAAAGACTGTCAGTCCTTGGCATTTAGGAGCAGACTTCCAGAACTCAGACACTAGGCCCTAGCGTAAATTGGCTACACCGGCGGAGGTAGCAGGCATTGCCACACCGCAGCAAGTGCAACCAGGGGGAGAAACTACCCTCTCCATTAGGGATATTTGAGGCATGATTTCAGCCAGGAAGCGAACTGGCAAAAGATACTGGCACCACCACCAGCAGCAGCGTTGGAAACGGAAAAAGGTGAATGAGTGGGCAATTGACGACCCACTCACCTGTTTCACCCCAGGGCAAAGCATCCGAAGACTGTCAGTCCTTGGCGTTTGGGAGCGGACTTCCAGAACTCAGACACTAGGCCCTAGCGTAAATTGGCTACACCGGCGGAGGTAGCAGGCATTGCCACACCGCAGCAAGTGCAACCAGGGGGAGAAACTACCCTCTCCATTAGGGACATTTGAGGCATGATTTCAGCCAGGAAGCGAACTGGCAAAAGATACTGGCACCACCACCAGCAGCAGCGTTGGAAACGGAAAAAGGTGAATGAGTGGGCAATTGACGACCCGCTCACCTGTTTCACCCCAGGGCAAAGCATCCGAAGACTGGCAGTCCTTGGCGTTTGGGAGTGGACTTCCAGAACTCAGACACTAGGCCCTAGCGTAAATTGGCTACACCGGCGGAGGTAGCAGACGTTGCCACACCACAAACACGTGCAACCAGGGGGAGAAACTACCTTAAACATTACAGAGAAAAAAAATTTCCAAGCTAAGAGCTGGGTAACCCAACTTGGGCAGATTGAATTTAAGAAAGGCAATCTGCTCCATCAGATGAGGTGCCATGCGTGAGCGCTGTGGACTCAGTATGTTTCCAGTCATAGAAAACACGCGCTCACTTTCAACAGTGGTTGGCGGACATGATAGTAGCTGCTGCGCAACCCATGAGAGTGCAGGCCACACACTCTTCTTTTCATCCCAGTAGCTAAGAGGATCAACATTAGGCGCAGAAGGAACTTCACAGAGGTAAAGTTTGACCATTTCAGCAGCACTACTCTCCTTTCTGCTGCTAGCTCTGTCAGATGGTCCAACTATACTCCCAAGTGCCTCTTCCCAAAACGCAGCTGCTCCACTCAGCTGTGTTGTGCTGCTTGTGGCACTGCTGCTGATGCTGCTGCTAGGAGTAGCAGACCACATCATCTCTTCCTCCTCCTGCACCTCTCCCTCCTCGGACAGCATTCCCATTTTACGGTGCCAGTCACGCACCTTGTTGACCAATTGCTCCCGGTAGCTACTGAGAACATTAAATTTCAAAGCTAGCTTTCCCTTAATTCTTGGATCGCAAAGGCACGCTAGCATCATTTCAGGACTCTCTTCCATTCGTTTGCGAAGGTGTACTTTTAGCAGATCCTTCAGCTTCCTGACTATGGCTGCTACGTCAGGATGTAGAGTGCCACCTTGAACAGCCTCACGGTTTCCAAGGAACACATCCATCTTGCTGCCTAGATGGGAGAACACTGGGATTACCTGGGCCAGACTGGCAGTGTTTGAGCTTAAATTTTCTGTGGCATCCCTGAATGGTTTAAGGACTGCCACTAGCTGGGCGATCACTGTCCAATCCTCCCTATTCAATGGAGAGGTAATCCCAATATTGTGCTCTGAGGCAAGATTATGGATTGCTCTCTGCTGCTCCAAAATCCTCTACAGCATGTCTAACGTGGAGTTCCACCATGTACTGACATCCTGGCGTAGGCAGTGTACGGGAAGACCTGACCTCTCTTGCTCTTCCCTCAAAAGTTGGCTAGCCTTAACACTATGGTGAAAGTGCCCAGCGATCTTTCTGCAGCGGGACAGAACTACTGCTGCCACATTAGTTCCTTCTGACATTGCTGCCTTCACTACAAGATGGATGATGTGGGCTGCACAGCGCACACCAACAATATGACCATCTCGCAGCGCTTTCACCATATTGGCACCTCCGTCAGTTACCACAAAACCAACTTCAACATTGGTGCCCGCCTCTGCTCCCACCCAAAGGCTAAACATTTTCCTCATTGCATGCAGAATATTTTGGGAAGTGTGCTTTTCATCCATCACTTCTGCATGGAGAAGGAAAGATCGGTAGCCTGCTGCAGCAGCTTCCTTAGACACACCGGGCTGCCACCAGTGTGCTGTCAAAGAAAGAAAGGCATGCTGGCCGCTAGGTGTACTCCACAAATCTGTAGTGAAATGAACAGACTGACCAGCAGCCTTGGAAAGCTCCTATTTCACTGCTGCAACACAGGACCGATACAATGAGGGGACAATGTTCGGGCTGAAAGTGGAACGTGACGGAACTGTATATTGTGGAGCCACAGCCGCCATCAATTGTTTGAAAGGCTCCCCTTCGATCATAGAGAAGGATGCCCCTCCTATAGCAATGAACTGACCAATAAGTCGCGTTACTTTATTGGCCTGCTGTTTGGGCATTGACCTTTTGGATTGGAATGCCACAAATTGTTCCAGTGTGGGCTGGACATGCAGTGCTCCAACCTGCCTTGGTCTCTGGCTGCCAGCACTAGCTGCTGCTGCTGCTGCTATTGGCTCAGAAGCAGCTGTTGGGGTTTTTCCATGGCCACCAGCTATGCTGCCTGCACTAAGTTTTACTTCTGCATCTTTCCCCAATAGCACAGCGTTGTGTTGAGTGCTGAGGTGATGCTTCATGCTTGCACTGGTAAAATGGCCAGACACTTTCCCTCAGCTTATTAGCTTCCCACAATGTTTGCACTTTCCATAGCGCCCTTCTTCAACATTTTCAAAGTGCTCCCAAATTGGGGCGCGCATAGCCTTGGAGTGTGCCTTGGGTGCTGCGCCTACTGCTCGGGGTGGATGAACAGAGGCAGAACTAGTGGTGGTGGGACTGGTGGTAACAGTACTGGCCATAGTGGGACTGCTAATTGCTTTAACTTTAGATTTGCTAGGTTTTGCTGCTGCTGGTGGTGGTGATGGTGATGATCGTAGCGGACAAGGTGGAGGCTCAGGGGAAAATTGTGCACTAGTCATTTGGACACTGCTCCCTGAGGAATCTGATTCCTGAACGTGCTTCTGGTGATTTAGGCTTTCCGTAAAAAACCATAGAGCTTGTGGGCCTAGCCGCACTACTACTGCCTGCTTTTGGTGCCTTTCCTTTGCTTGATGATCCTTCAAGCAATGCTTCCCCAAATGATAAGCGAGAGCTTGGCCTACTTGGCCGACTAGACTGGCACAAAGGCTGCATCTTAGAACTGGTGGTGGTGCTGGTGGTGGTGGTGGTAGATGGAGCTTGTCCCTCCTTAGTCCCAAAAGGAGGATCCATTTCAAATTTTGTGTTGTGTGTGCAGTGTAGTGTTTAAAAAAAAACTTAAAGAAAAAGGGGGATAAAAAATTTAAAGACTTTGAATTTACATGGGCCTAAGAGCCTATCCTACTACTATGCTAAATCTACAGCTATATTAGTATTCTAGTCTAACTCTAGGCAGACGCTCTCAAGCTCACTAAGCTAAAGTGGGGTTAAATTATATATAATATTATATTATATTAATAGATTAGAATTACTTATATTATGGATTATAGATAGAATATAGATTATGAATTAGAAAGAATTACTTATATATTATAGATTATGAATTAGAATTTATATTATATTATATAATATATTATAGATTAAGAAGATTAAAGATTAGAATTATTTTAGTACTACAGCTGGTAGCTTGAAGCTTTGCTCAGTTGTTGTCGTCACACAGTCAATTTTTCTTGAAAAGAAATTAGAAAAAAAATAAAATGTCACAGCAAAACAGTTAGCTTCACTGCTTGCTGAAACACACAGCACTTATGCGGCTGCACTAGCCCAACAAGTTCACTTCACTGATGGAGGTGAGCAAAACAAATGAAATATTATTAATTAAGAAAAATTGACTTGGTCTCTTGCTGTTGCTAAAACAAAGCACAAATTATAGAGCTGCAGCGCCAGTACTAATAAGATTAGCTGAACTATAAACTAGTAATAATTATTAATTATATTTATAGCTATTTTAATTAACTATTAAGATAAGAATTATAGAATTATTGATATTAATGATTTTAGATTAGACACTAGTAGATGTCTTGAATGTCTACAGTACACTCTACACTAGTATACTATCACTAACTATAGTATATATAACTGACAAATATATATATAATTTTATAATGTATTCAATTATTAATTATTAACACTACTCATTTTAGATTAGACACTAGTAGATGTCTTGAATGTCTACAGTACACTCTACACTAGTATACTATTACTAATACTATACTAACTATAGTATATATAACTGACAAATATATATATATAATTTTATATGTATTCAATTATTAATAATATATAATAATAATAAATTCTATTATTTAATTTATTTAAGCAGGACAGGCAGTAGGCACTAGTGCCAGCCCAGGGCAAGGGCACCCCAGTACCAGTGAGGCACTGAGTGCACTGTCAACTCAACAGCACTACACAGTTGATGACAAATTAACTAAAAAAATTATTAAATTAATAAAATTATTATTATTAAATATTATTAATTCAGTAGAACTGAAGTGAGGATGAAGTACACTGTGAGAAATGGCAGGCTGAGGCTTACCAGTCTCACACAGAACAGAACAATCTCTCTGTAACGCTCGGATGCAGCACAGCAGTGTTGCCAAAGCAGTCACAGCGAAAAATGAATGGATCTCTCAGGCAAGCTCTGGTCTTATAAAGGCGGGTTCAGAAATTAAAAAAACAGCAGCACAGGCATTGGACGAGATCCTTAACGTGACATCACAAGAGTGAGCTGATTGGAGAGACGAGGATCAGCTCCCTCCTGTTTGAAATTTTGGCGGCTGCGCAGCAAAAACGAAGATTCTCACAACCTTCGATTCTTCGTGAGTCTTCGTCTTCTCCTACGTTTTGCCGGCACTGTATTCTCTTCAGCCCGTCTTCGGAACGAACAAAAAAACGGCCTCTTCGTGCTCGTTTACATGTTCGCCCGAAGACTAATGCGCAAGTCTACCTAGGACTGATGTTTTCTTTATCCAGTACACATGGATGCCGAGGAGTTAACATTCTGTCTATTTTATTTATTTCCATAAAAAGGCCCACCAAAATTCTCAGCACCCGGCCCATGATACTCTTAATCTAGCCCTGGGTGTCATGATTCTTGAAAAGTCAGTTTATCTCTAGGAATCAATTCCCCCTTTAAGCGACAAAAGTACATATTTGGTACTGGACAGGGATCCCAATTGTAATTATATTTTCAACACTAATTATGTTTTGGCTACTTTTTACTTGCCAAAATTTCACAAAAATCAAACACAACCGCCTAGATACCTGCTAATTTCAGGAATCAATCATCAACCTGTAATCTGTCACATTTTCTGAATTTACAAATGCAACCTTATAACCAAACTGAATTCATAATTTTTTTATTTTTTTTTAAACTTCTTTATTACACGGAGAAGACAAAGCATATAACATAATGACAAAGTCATATACAGACAAAATGACAAAATAGGCATATACAAATTCAAGTGATGCACAATACAGTGTCACATACAGTGCAAACAATAATCTGGGTGACCGAAAATAAAGTTAGGCAGATGACAATCATGGAATCAAGATGTTAATACCGTTTACAGCCACAATACACTGGTTACAACATGTACACACCCTGTCCGTCAATGAGATCAATACCCTGGTATGGGGCGAGTACCTTTCAAGACCTGAAGGCAAAACCACCCAGTGGTATTAAATGTTTGAAATAACGACAGCCTGGTATCGCTATCTAGTGTCGCAATATACGGGGACCAACGATTAAACAAAAATTTAACTTTGCTCTCTTTATGAAGAACGGCCTCAAGCCAATCCATTTGAAACAAAAAGCGTAACTGCGACAGGACCAAAGGTAGCGTCGGCGGCCGGGGAGCAATCCATTGTGACAATATAGCCCGTTTTGCCACTGCTGAGAGAATGAGCAAGAGAAATTTAGCTCTCGCTACAGTGGGAGGAACACCCTTACGAAAAAATTACTGCAGTTTTTCTGAAGTAATACTGCTGTTTTTTGGAAATGAAAAAACTGCAATACTGCACTTTTACTGCAGTATTACTGCACATTTACTGCAGTTGTACTGCATTTGTACTTCACTGTACTGCAGTTGTACTGCAGTTATTTTTGTACGGAAGTACAAATGCAATAAAGCTGCAGTACATTGAAGTACAACTGTAGGTTTGCAATATAAAAAAAAAAAGTGCAGTAAATGTGCAGTAAAACTGTACTACAGTGAAGTACAAATGCAGTAAAACTGCAGTAAATGTGCAGTAATACTGCAGTAAAAGTGCAGTATTGCAGTTTTTTCATGTCCAAAAAACAGCAGTATTACTTCAGAAAAACTGCAGTAATTTTTCGTAAGGGCATGGTCAGGAAGTATACCAAAAATTGCCCATTCTACAGAGATTGCAAAACGAATGCCCAGGGTGTCTGTAATGTATAATTGCAATGCGTTCCAAAATGGGGCAATAGAGCTACAGGACCATAGGCGATGAAGGAGATCGGCCTCAGGTAATTGGCACTTGAAACACCGGGAATGGTCTGATAAGCCCATTAAAAACCGGAGCTTGGGGGTGACATATGCTTTATGCAAAATCTTAAGGAACATCTCACTATAGTCCCTAGACACCAAGACTTTAGAATTGCACGTGTACGTCTGGAGAACCCGTTTTGGACTCAAATTCGGAAAATCAGCTTTCCAGGAGGTAACACCTGTCCTGTGGGACTCCCAATCGATGACCGGTCTGATCAGATTATATATTGTGGACATTGTGAGCATTGTGGCGGGGGACAATATTGTTATCTGGTCTAAAGGGTTGTTGGAATTAGCCCCAGAAAGGTAAGGAAGTAGAGTGCTAACATAGTTACGGAGTTGGAGGTAGTGAATAGGATGAATCAGAATAGTAGAATATTTAGATTGGAACTGCAAGTAGGACAATAATTTACCCGTGCGCGGGTCAAGAAAATCACCCACGGCGCGACCCCCCGCCCAGGCGAGTCGTCTAAAGACACCATCCTCCCTTCCATGGAAACTGCGGCAAGAACCGAGAATAATGAACCTCCAAACCCAGGCGACGTCTAACACGCTCACAGGCCTTCAACGTATGAAATAACAATGGGTTGAAGACAACGTCCGACAGTAAGTTAGCTTTAGATAGATGCAGGAGAGAGGCCAAAGAAATTGTTGGAGATAGTTGTTGCTCCAGAGTCACATTAGTGAATCTAGACCTGCCACGCAGCCAATCCGCCACATAACGGTAGCTAGATGCCAAATTATAGTCCAGTAGGTTAGGTAAATTCACCCCACCATTGTGAGCAGGCTGTTGGAGTTTTACCAACGAAATTCTAGCATTTTTGTTAGACCACAGGAACTTACGCAGCAACGCATTATGATATTGGATGTCCTTCTTCTTCAAGGTAATGGGAAGCATGTGGATTGGATATAATAGTTTGGGGAAAAAGGCCATTTTATATAGGTGGCATCTACCTAAAAAGGAAAGATTAAATTTGGACCAGGTTTTAAAAGAGTGCTCCATTTGACGCAACAATGGGGGAAAGTTTAGTTTAGAAAGATGTGCCAAATTCGTGGGAATAGTAAGGCCCAGATATTTCAAAGAGGGAAGTTGAGTCCAATTGAAGGGGAACGACCCACCCCATCCGCGCTTAGCCTGGGGGAAAATGGGACACGCCTCAGTTTTAAGCTTATTTATCAAGAAACCCGAGGCCCTATGAAATTGATCAAATAAGTTAAGTAGGTAAGGCATCGCTGCTTTGGGGTTAGAAAGATACAACAAAAGATCGTCAGCAAAGGCAGCAATCTTTAGTTCAACATCACCCACCCTGATTCCCTCAAGCTTGGCGGAACGCTCAATGACACGTATTAGAGGTTCAATTGCCAGATTAAAAAGTAGAGGGGACAGGGGACATCCTTGACGAGTACCTCTGCCAAGGGAGAACCAACGGGAATTCATATTATTCACCGTAACCTGAGCCATCGGCGAATGGTACAATGCTCGAAACATCTGAATGAAAGGTAAACCAAAATGATGGAATTTAAAAAAAACTAACAAGGTAGGGCCAGGAAATTCTATCAAATGCCTTATCAGCATCACAACTAATTACGATAGAGGCCTTACTATTTGTAAGCTTGGCAGTAAGAATAGCTGAGATAAGGCCTCTAATATTTTGAGTGGAGTGGCGCCCCTTAACAAAACCAGTTTGAGAGGGGGAGGTGAGTTTCATTAGAATAGGTTGCAATCGAGAGGCCATAATTTTGGTATATATTTTTAGATCTTGGTTCAACAAGGAAATGGGGCGATAGGAGGAGAGCAAGGTAGGGTTATAAACGTCAGTAAGATGTGTCGGCAGGCACATAGAAAGAAGTTTATAGTATTCGGGATTTTATAGCAGCGGCAATTTCAGGAGGGGTAAACTGCTTAACCAAACGCTCGCGGTCCGCAGGCGACAGTTTTGGAATATTAGCCTGCCTAAACATTTGAAGCATCATGTCGGGGTCATTGGATTCTGAGGAGTAAAAATCCTCAAAGTACTTAGCAAAGAGTTGCGTAATTTTACTAGGTTCGGTCACAACCAATTGGGAAGTGTCCTGGAGCCGAGTCACATTATGACACTTAGACTTAGAGTGACGGAGAAGATTGCCCAAAAGCTTGCCGGATCTATTGCCCCAGCGGAAAAAGGTATTACGAGTATAATTATAAGAAAGCTGCGCCTTTTCAGTAATCCAAGCATCGTAGAGGGATTTAATTTCTTTATACGTTTTTAGGGTATCTGGACTTGGGTGGGTTTTATGGGCAGCATATGCCCTGGAGAGATCATCCGTGAGTTGGACAAGTTTGGTTTCGGCCTCTCTCCTGCGTCCCACAACATAAGCAATGATATGTCCCCTCAAAACCGGCTTAGAAGCACCCCAGAATAGATCAGGGTTATCGAGATGTTCATGGTTATCATCGACATAGTCATTCCATTTTGCAATCAGAAATTGTTTAAACGCCTCCGAAGTATATAAATAGGTAGGAAACCTCCAATTACGGGACACCTGATATGGGGAAGCCAGACAGATATCTACCCAGATAGGGGCATGGTCAGAGATTACAATTTGACCTATGTGGGCATCCTTTAACCTGTGTAAAAATAACACAGATACGAACAGGTAGTCCAACCTAGAAAAGGAGTTATGGGGATGAGAGTAGAACGTATATTGTTTATCCGTCGGGTTAAGAAACCTCCAAGTATCCCGCAAACGGAGGTGATCCAGCATAGGCAGGGAGGTGAGGCCGACAGGGCCAGAGGAAGGGCCAGATACATCTAAAGAAACGTCGGCCACTAAGTTAAAGTCACCCCCCAAAATGACGTTGGGGGCCAAAATTTCCAGCAGGAGCGAATAAACTTTGGCCAGAAAAGCGGGCTGATCAGAATTGGGAGCATATATATTGACAAAGGTGAAAGACTCATTAAACAATTTAACCTTAAGAATAATGTATCTTCCCTCCGGGTCACTAATCTCAGACTCTACAACAAAGGGCAATCGTTTGGAGAGTAGGATAGTGGCACCTCTAGATTTTTTAGTATACATGGCGGAGTAACAAGTGCGAAGCCACGGAGCTTTCAGCGCATTTTTGACAGGGTCACACCAATGGGTTTCTTGGAGATAAATAACATCCGGACGCATACGTTTGAGATGGGTAAGAACTTTTTTACGCTTAACAGGTGTATTTAAACCTTCCACATTCCATGATACAATACGCAACGAGGATGGCGCATCACATCTATTATCTGACGGTATCACAGCAACAGTGACAACGGAGCCAGGATTTCACCCAATGCCCCGCTGAGGAAAAGATAAAGCAAAGAGTGAGCCGGAACATTTTGGCTTAGGGAGGTCCCAGCCAGCCCCCCCAAACACCCAACAGACTATATAGAAAACAAAACTGTACATCACTAGCTGTAAAGTGCTATGCTTCTCCCATTTTCTTTTTTTTTGTATAAACCAGAACGTGGCACGATGAATTGAAGTGTACAATGACAAATAAAGGTGAGCCGGAAGATACCAAACCAGACACCAACGGTTTTCAAAGATCTCGAGCCCTAGGGGAGACAGGCGGTGAGGAACGAGGCAGAGAAGCAGGGCGAGAGCGAGAAGAAGGAGGGGGGAGGCCTCAGGCACTGCTGAACTATCAGTCGGAGAGGGAGGAGGTCTGGATCCAGCGTGAAGAAATTCTTTGGCCGCCTGAGGGGTGTCAAAAAAGTAGGCATGCCCCTCATGGGTAATCCTGAGCTTAGCAGGATAGAGAAGAGCACATTTCACTTGCTTGTTGTAAAGTTCCGTACAGATTTCGGAGAACTGACTGTGACCGCCGCAGAAAAATCCTGAAAAAGTAAGAGTTTATTTTTGTGATAATAGAGTGATGTAACTTTTCTATAAGCGTCCAGGATCTTGACCTTGTCAGTATAGTTCAGGACCCGGGTGAACCTGGTCCCATAGCGAAGTTTCATAGATGATGTCCTATTCTTTTGGAAAGGTAGTCTTGTTTGGAATTGGAATCTTTCCAACTTTATCTTAATAATAACAATTTGAGGATTCATCTTAGTTTTAAATCTAGTAAAAACGACATCAATTTTCTGGATTTAAAAATATCAATTGATAAATGTAAAATTTTAAAACTGTAGATAGTAAAAGTTTTATTAGGAGAGACAGGTGCCACCATAACCATTGGTTGAAAAATATACCATGTGGCCAGTACAGACAAGTTAGACAAATTTGTAGTGCTAGTCAGACTAAAATTGTCCTGAGAAGGAGGTTTACTGAGAAGCATTATAGTACTAAATTGTTAGATAAGGCAGAACAGAGAGTTAGGACAATGGACAGTGATTATTTATTCATTGATAATAAGATTAAAAGAAAACCAAAATGTATGGATTTCCAATTCTCTTGTATTACAGAGTTCAGTTCAGAAGCAGGAACCATTAAGTGAATTTTAAGAAAACTCTGTGGGGTGCTACAGCATGACCCTGTTCTGGGAAGAGTCATTCATAAAAATACAAGGGTTATTTTTAAGAAGGTCCCAGAATATTGGAAGCTTGGTAGAACCTACTGTATTGAAGGATCCAACAACTAAAAACAGAGATCCTGGTTAGATCAGAAACCAACAAGCTTTTCTTGTAGTAGTAGATGCGACGCCTGTGGGGAACAAGTAAGGAAAAGATCTGAATATACTTTCACAGTCACAGGTACTATCAGAGCCGGCCTTAGGCGTTGTGGCCCTGTGCGGACTACTCTGGCACCCCCCCTCTCTGCCCCTTCAAACTACCCCCCCTCAAACTACCCCCCCTGCCCCTTCAAACTACCCCCCCTCTGCCCCTTCAAACTACCCCCCCTCTGCCCCTTCAAACTACCCCCCCTCTGCCCCTTCAAACTACACCCCCCCGCCCCTTCAAACTACACCTCCCCTTCAAACTACACCCCCCCCGCCCCTTCAAACTACACCCCCCCCACTTACCTTGTTGCCGGAGTCCTGCGGTGAGAGCGGGAGGCATCCGTCTTCTCCGTCTTCTTGCTCTTCTGCGGTGCCGGCATTTCATGTTGAGCGCCGGAATAGTCTGGCGCTCAACATGAGATGCCGGCACCGCGACGGAGTCACGGAGAGTAAGGGGCGCCGAGCGGTTGCTGAGAACTTCAGGAGCAGTTGTGGTAGATAGGGTCTTTAGGGTTAATTTAGGGACAGTTATGGTTAATGGGGTCTTTAGGGTTAATTTAATGCTGAGGCCTGAGGGTTAATTTAATTAATTTAATAAAGTTAACTTAAGGTGCAGTTAGATGTAAAGGGGGGAGGACAGAGTGGCGTATCAGGAGGTATAAGGCATATGTGGGAGGGTGGAGTGGCATATCTGGGAGGCATTGTGGCGTATCTGGGGGTATGTGGCATATCTGGGGATATGTGGCATATCTGGGAGGCAGTGTGGCAAGCCTGGGCTCAAATGTACATAACTGGGGGGGCAGGTTGGGAAATAAAAATATATGCATTTTATCAAAATAAAATTTATTCGGCTTTTTGTTTTTAACATCCTGTTTGTTTATTAAATAATTTTAAATAAATTAAATATTTACATAAATTTTTTATCCGATTAATAGAAAAAATAATCGGCCAACTAATCGATTAATCGATGAAAATAATCATTAGTTGCAGTCCTAATTGCTATACAGGGTGATTCAAGAAGGCCTACCTTAAGATTGGTCCCTGTCCCCATCTGGGTGATACTTTTACTACATCTGGGACCTTACCATTACTATATTACTAGCCTCTACCGCCACCTTTTGGTTTTACATACTGTGTCTTGCACATTTATTGCTGATCTCTCACAGATCTCTGGTGCCAACATATTCAAATGTTTTCTGCTCATACTCTCTTGCTGTGAATACCACCAAGAGTAGTGCTTAACTATGGCAGATAAGACCCACATTCCTTCAGCGGCAGACCTGTCATCATGGCTCTATTTAGCCAGGGCCTCCTTTGATTTGCCCCTCCAACAAGCCCTTGCATCACTTTTCCATCCCCTGTCAGCCTCCCAGGGCTCTTCGGTATGACACTCCCTATTCAGATATTGATTCAGAGGCCTCAGTAAGCAAACACTCATATAAGGGCATTATGTTGTCACCTCAGGGAAGCGACGTGCGATACGCACTCCCGTTGGCTCCGCCCCAGAGCTCAGTGGGGATATCCATGGTTTCTCATCTGAGAAAGACAAGGCTCCAGGTGCCTATAACGCACTCCTAGACGAGTAACGAGGCAATTCTCCTGACTCTGACCTAGATTCGGACAATCCGGACCACCCTTACCTCTCGCAGGATGGGTGAGACAGCCTTGGATACCCAGGCTACAGGCTCCTATCTGATGACTCCATCCAGAGCTGCTGCAATACCAGAGGATTCTGGTGCTCTCAATGCCGTGGGTGAACCCTGTTTTGACCCTGAGGATATAAGGCATCCACGCTCTGCCGAAGGGACTCCGCCTGACAAGATTTCAAACTCTCTGGTCAAATGGATCCAGAAACCAGTGGAGAGGGAGGTCCGGAACAAACTTCGGGCAGAATGCCCAGGTCCTAAGCTGCCACACAAGGTCTTAAGACCCCCAAGTTTGACCCCATGATGGTGACATATATGTCCAAAAACCTGCAGGGACCCCAGGAAAGAGCCCAGGATTAGCTTCTGGACATTGCCGGCCCATTGTCAAAATTGTTCCTGATGGCCGAACAATCGATCATATCTGATACCCCAAATAGACGCCTCCCCTGCCAGGGAATAGATTCAGCGTTGCAGCATAATGCTGGGTAACGCTAACTCAACCCTCTGAACCGAGCGACGCCAGGCTGCTCTCATGTGCCAAGACCCTTGCTTTATGGATCTTTGGAGCAAGGAGATGGGTCCAGCTGCCGACGGTCTCCTTTTCTGCACTCCGCGGACAGGTCCAGGACTTCTACTTTCCATACCTTTTATTTTCGTCCTGCTCCTCATGCTACCTTTGCTTGGCTTAGCGTTAAAAATGCAAATTATGAAGCCTCCTGTCTTGCGATAAAATTAGAGATTATAATAGCCTTGGTGCATATATAATCTAAATTTTAATAAAGACAGGCGGCGAATAATTTCTCACCCTTCCCTTCCCGTTTCGCTTACTCTGTAGCGTGGGGGTTGTTGTGTGTTTTTATGCCTTGTTGTTATTACTGTCTATGTTATTGACCTTGCTATAGGATCACAGTTACTGTTACTGTTCCCTTTTTCTTTCAGTTTAATCGTGCCCTTTCTATGGATCAGAGGTGGACGTCATTGGTTCCACCCATCGGAAATAGCCGTTTGGTTTGGTTCCTGTTATAACCTCCTGTTCGTATTTGTTCTTCACATTGGCTCTGCATCAAAGAAAAGGAGGAGGAGTCTTCAGGCTTTATAGTCCCTGTAATATGTTGATTGGTTATATATTTTGATTTTCATGTTTGTCTCTTTGCTGCTATTGTTGGTAGAGTAAAGATGTTATGCAAATTATTTGCCTCCTGTCTTAGATTATATATGCACCAAGGCTATTATAATCTCTAATTAAGACACAGGCTTTCCAGAGTTTTCCTCTCTTCCTCAGGTCCAAAGCTTTTCTATATAATTTACAAATAAGTGCAGAGACAGAGAGACAGAACCCCTAGATAGGGAACATGCCTCACAAGGTGTTTTATAGCATTTTCAGCTGCCAATATTCTAGATGGATAAAACAGAACAAATTCTGGGGATACAGCTTTAAAAATACTCTGTAAAAAGAATAAAAACCACAAATGGTGCAATAATGTTTAAAAGGCTTAAAACAGCCCCCACTAGTTGTGCCACACTCACAAGATTGTAGTAGGAACTGCGCCTTTGAGATAGCCTGTATTTTAGGAATCCTGAAGATTTACTGGAACTTTTATGGCAAAGATGGCACAAACAGAGTTTTTGAGCCTTGGGGACCAAGATGACACAGGCAAGGTGTTTATGGGACAAAGATGTCTTACGCTGGGCTGTTTGGGGAAAAAGTTGACTCATGCTGGACTGCTTGGTGACAAAGATGGCAAGTCCTATGCGTGTAATCTGGGTGCTACTCAGGTTCTACGTGGGCAGTGTGGACGCCAGGGCTGGCTTTGGGGTGTGCGACCTGTAATTTAAGGGAATTTTTTCTATACCTTTAATGCTGAGCTTTTATGTGAATTCCAAATGATTTATACCTGCAAAGCTGGGTTTTTGTGTTATTCTGTTGACCTATGTCTGCTATGCTACGTTTCTATACATTATTTATGTACACCTTCAAATACAGGGTTTGTATGTCTTATTCAGTTGATCAATACCTGCAATGCTGTTTCCATGTGCTTATTTGATCTATACCCTCAGTGCTGAGTTTACATGTGATTTCCAGTTGATTTTGTTGATCAATACCTGCAATGCTGTTTCCATGTGCTTATTTGATCTATACCCTCAGTGCTGAGTTTACATGTGATTTCCAGTTGATCTATACCTGCAATGCTATGTTTCCATACATTATTATTGTATACCTGTAAATACATGATTTGTATGTCTGATATGGCAAATATTTTTTTTTGGTGCAGGAAAAAGGGAGTGATTGCATGTTAGGGAGAGTGGAGCAGGGCCCAATTTTTTCAATTTTTATTATTTATTGTTTTATATAGCGCCATCAAAATCCGTAGCGCTGTACAATGGGAGGACAGGACACAACAAGCAGTATGTAACATAACAATTTGATTTACAGAGACAACAGGTGTGGAGGGCCCTGCTCAAATGAGTTTACAATCTAGAGGGATTTAGGGTGTATTACACAATAGGTAGAAGTGCCGTTCTTAGGGATAGACCAGCCACACTAGTAAAAGTATTGCAGGAGAGGGACTAGGAAAGGTGAGCTAAAGAAATATGGGAGGGCGTTAATGTGCTATGTTGTAAGCCTCCTTAAAGAAGTGGGTCTTGAGGGATTTTTTGAAGGAATAAAGGCACGGAGAAAGGCGGATAGGCCCGGGGGACAGCATTCCAGAGGATAGGGGCAGCCCTTGAGAAATCTTGTAAGTGTGCATGAGAGCAAGAAATCAAAGGAGAGGATAGAAGGAGATCATTGGATGAGTGGAGAGACTGGTTAGGAGTGTATTTAGAGATGAGTGAGGAGATGTAGGAAGGGGAACCGCTGTGAAGTGCTGTGAAAGTAAGAATTTTGAAATGAAGCGCACAGGCAGCCAGTGAAGAGACTGACAGAGGGGAGAGGTGTTAGTGAAGCAATGGGAGAGAAAGACAAGCAGCATTCATGGTGGATTGTAGAGGGGTGTGTTGTTATTTTGAGGGGACAGCAAATTTACACTGTTATACAGGCGGTACACTCACTACTTTACATTGTACCAGAGTGTCATTTCTTCAGTGTTATCACATGAAAAGATATAATAAAATATTTACAAAAATGTGAGGGGTCTGTAATCTCATGCGCTTCATAGTGTGTCCCTGAATGGCAGAAATAAAATGTGGTCACCCTAGTTGGTGGAACCTTTGCTACTTTGTTTTGTGAATTAATCTCAAGTGTTACCTTGTTATGGTTAGCTATTCCCCCCAAAACCCTTTATTTGAATATTTGACAAAAGCTCTGCCAATAATGAGTACTAGCATATACTATTTCTTTTAACACTAGTATTAACTCTTTGTTAACAAACAAAAAACATACCTCTCTCCCTATTTGACAGTTTTGTCAGTACACTTCAAAGCTCTTTTAATAGATTTAGGTGTATCCCATCAGGACCCACAGATTATTTTGGAGAGTTCACGTAGAACTTCTTTTGTAAACACATGTTTTTCATGTCACCCTATATCAGGAACTGCAGGGATTAGAACCTGCAACACTGTAGATTCTTCTACTAACAGGTGGACCTTGGGTTGCAGTTTCCTTCTGCCTCTCCTTGGACCATTTTGTTCCTGCACGCTCTTGAAACATCTGCCCCTTATTCGGTCAATTAAGGCTCAATATAAACCATCCTATGATCCAAGCCTCAGTGCTAGAACATTGTGTTCCTGGCCTTGTATACTGAGCTACTGCTTTGCTGCCTCTGATCTGTCTCCCGTGTATGACTTTTGGCTATGTTAACAAACCAGATTTGTGTCCCAGACCCCGGCGTGTCCCAGACTTACCTGTCCAGCCGTGTGCTCTGCCTGAGGGATTCCAAGCCATGTGCCCTGCCTGGGGGCTTCCAAGCCGTGTGCCCTGCCTGAGGGATTCCAAGCCGTGCTCCTGCCGTGTGCCCTGCCAGAGGGCTTCTAAGCCTTGCTCCTGCCCTGTGCCCTGCCAGAGGGCTTCTAAGCCGTGCTCCTGCCATGTGGCCTGCCAGAGGGCTTCCTGTCGTGTGCCCTGCCAGAGGGCTTCCTGCTGTTTTCTACCTCTTGCATTGCCGGTGCGCTTTCAGTTTCCTGTTGCCTGTACTGAGCTTGTCACCCCAAGTTTATATCCTGCTCATGCCCAGAGCACCTATAGATGGCGCCCAAGTGAAAGACTAAGGCTAAAGTGGAGTGCAGCCCTGAACTGGATACATCGGCCTGCCTACAGCCATGATCTGAACCTGAACCTGCCCCTGCATCGAGACTCCTACCTGATCCGGCACCCAGTGCCCTTACACCCTATTTCTCTTTGCTGACAAGAGTCCCAAAAGACACTGTTTGTTTATGTATGAATAAGTGAATGGTGTTAGAGTGAGTGTCTGTGTGTGGTGTTAGGATGAGTGGGTATTAAAGTAAGTTTGCATTACGCCATGTGTATTAGTTATGGGGCAAGAAATGCCACATGTATTGCCTGTCCAAATACAGACAATGCACACAACTATACATCTATAAGGGCAAAACAACAAAAATATTTTGCAGTGTGATGCTTAATTGATATAGTGGGATTTCTTGAAATTCTTTTCATTCATGTAAATATATCTTTTATGAGGAGCTAGAGCAACCATTCATGTGGAAGAAGCTTACTTCTATTGGATCCTTACAGCAAATAGTGAAATCTTTGTTTAGTGAAATGTTTAGTAATCATAAACCCGTGATATTTTTACATAAGCTTTTGGGACCTGAGAGGTCTCTTCTTTAGAAAGTAATCTCAAAGGTGATACGGAAAACATATGTAACTTTAACACCTTTGTATATGCTGGCCTAAAGTATCAACTTTTGGCTTAAGACTAAAATATGACTTTATTAATTTTTCTGGTCATAAAAACAACAATACAGTTCTGTAGAATTATATGCATTTACTGTGTAAGACAGAAGAAAAACAAAGCAAGATCTTATAGTTAAAGAAATGCAAGAATTTGTCATCATAATGCATTGATGTGAATACACCAACAATAGATATTTTTGCCTGTGGAATATTTCATTTTGACTTATTTTTTAGGTGACCACAAGAGAGAATACTCTTTATATTAGTGTTAACTATTAACACAATTAACTTGTTTTTATTATTTCATCTGAACGGTGAAGTATACATTCCGTAGATGTTGCTCCAGTATTTTCAAACAAATTGTAAACATTATCTGAGGATGGATATGCCAGTGTTGGCTTGAGTTTATGGTGAACTTGTATTTCTTTACGATGCGTCTTGCATAATATAGTATTGATTTAGGTGTATAAGGAGTTGGGAGAGGCAGGAACTAAATCAGATCTATGGATTTGCATAGGTTTACTAAAGTATGTAAGTGAAGTACACAACATTGAGTGTGGCTTATAGTCACATTGCGATGTTTGTCATGTAGGAGTTAATAAAGAACCAGTTGGCTAGAAAACTAATATATGGTGATTTGCCTATATATAAACTGCCAAAGATTTTTTCCCTTAAACCTCACAAATAGCTGTTTCACATCCACAAGTTTCCACATAGTCATAAGTGTATGGCTGTGTTTTTCCATTAGGACACTGCAAATACACACTCTGTTTTCGGACTTTCTTCTTTGTGCAGCATTCACATTCAGTTGCCATTTTATTAACGTTATCCATGGTCAGGCTGCCAAAACAAGATCCATTTAATTAAATCATCTACACCCGATATAAGAAGAACAAATATTTACTGGTTATATTTAATGTTAAAATGTATGGGCAAAATGTGATTTTGTATAACTAACATTATCATTCAAAGTTGAAAACTCAGTTTTGAGCAATAGCATATAACTGTGCATGTCCAATGAATATTCTTAAGCATTGTTCTGGTTTTAAAAAAAAAATATATATATATTGAGCTTTCACATGTAGGACTTAAAATTTTTGGACTTGGAGCAACACAGACAAAATCCAGTTTTGCTAATGCTTCTGTGCAGTAAAAAAATATTTTTATTGGTTGAAGAGCAAACCATTTTTTAACTCTTCCCAAACTATGTTAAAAAATCATTAGAAAATTATTTAGCACAATAGTTGAAGCTTCATTTGATGCCCTTTTTTTTTACACTTTATGTCATTTTCGCAAAATAAATAAATAAATAAAAAATAAATTTACACTTAAAACCATCAAGGCTTACTTACTTAGAGCACACACCACCACAGTATGGTACGTCTTCTTTAAGAACACAACCCTTTATGTTAAGAACTGTAGTTTTAAACATACGTCTGCAGGCTCTAGGTGCTAGAATAAAAGAAAATAAAATATATACTTAATAATAAAATTATTGAGTGCGAGACACTCAAAGATTCTTGAAAAAAATTGTATATTTCTTTATGTTGCCTAGACATTTGTATACCTATATTACACCTAGAGGACAAAAAGCTTACCCAGTAATGAATTATAACACCATGATGGTTTCCATGGGCTTGATTTAATAAACAATGACTTGTGTTGACAGGGGTAAACAAATATGGTTTGTGATTCATCTACATAATTTAGGCAGGTGAACAAACACCAAGCACTTGCGCTGAGTCTGAACACGGTTCACACAGACAATTTAATAATTTTATTCAGATTAAATTAAAATGTACCAGCATCAGAGAGGTTAATTGTTAAAACACATTGTTTGCTCTCAACAGGGATATATTAATCTTAATTGGTGAAAATACTTGGCACTTGAAATTGCTGAATACTGAACTGCAAGTAAAATAGTAGTCATTTAAATTAAGTAAAGCATAGTTGAAAATGTAACCCTTTCAATGCTGAGCTATGATTTATGCTCGCTCAATTTCTTCTTCTGAACAGTTTGCTGCCTCTTTCTGGACATGCACTCTGGGAGTTGAATCACTTATTAGTGCATATAATTCATATGCAATTGCTTATCTCTTTGTTTATGTCTAGTTTTTAGATGGGACATTGAGTCTGGTCCCAGGTACAGGCACCTGCTAGTGTGTTGTTAAAAGTAAATGCATGTACATGATATGCTTACCCTTGCATACTTTACAGCAGCCATCTTTGCTATATTCAATAATTCCCTGATTAAAAACAATGATAAGTACAAGTTAATGTACAGTGTTTTTTGTAATCCAAATTACTTGTTTTATATACACATTAAATCAACTTGATATTGGGTGTTACTCGTTATAAACATCTCCAGCTAGATCTCTATTAAGTGTTGTTGTTCCAACTTTTAAGAAACAATTTCATAGTTTCTCATAGCCTTCATTACTCTGCAGAATATTCCAGTGTGAAATACTCTGCACAGTTGCTTTGACCTTTCCACTTCCAAGCAACTGCACCCAAGTTTGTGGGTTAATGGTATGCTCTAGTTAAAACGTTAAGGTTGTATGAATGTTTTGAGCCCCTGTTAATCTAAACATTTTACCTATTCCATAGTGATTTTTTTTATCAGTAAAAATAATAGTTGCATTGCCATTTTGTATCTATAATAATGTATATGACATACATACAATCTGTTGTCTATTCTATTCTATTTGTTTTATGAGTAATAATAGTGACATTATCATATGACTCATATAAAGGAGATGCATAGTAATGTTAGTGGTATGTGTACCTTTATAAAAATAATAAATTACTTTCTTTTACTGTACTATACAATGAATGTGTAACCCCATTTTACCTTGAATTGTTAGCATACACATTAGTACTTGTTTAAGTAACTTACAGATTCACAGTCCTCTGGCTTCACATTTTCACAAGTCTTATTCATAATACTGGTGATTAAATATCCCTGCGACTCCTTGCAGGTATAAGAAGTACAGTTGTCTTTTTCTATAATGCTTGTTTCGTCTTTCTACAAATAAAGTACACAAAAAATTGTTAATAAATATGCCTTAACGTCCGCAAATTTTTTTGTATATCCAAATTGTTGGCCGTTCTCCTAGTCTTATAAATATTTTTTTGGTTGCTAAATATACTGTTATGTAAGAAAGTAAAATAGTTTACCTTAAGTAATATAACATCTCCACTGGCATTTGTAACTATACAAGCTCTTTGGACACACTTTCCACAGCAGTGGCCAGGAAGTTTCTGATACTCATAGCCCTAGAAGAGAGAATAACATTTTAACTGTTAGTGTAGTTAGAATGGGAACAAGTACACAACGCAGCTCAATGGAGCATAGAGACATACATAAATGTGTATTTCACTTTATGTAGAGAGTGGTAGATAAATGGAGAAAATTGATAAAAAAAAATTCTGTGATATTCTAGTTTGGTTTTTTTTCCAGAAATAAGGAACTGTTATGTCTAACAACAAGATTATCCTGTTACTTTGCAAGGACAGTTACACAGTTGTGAGAAAACTACAGACAATCCAAATTTAAGACTGGCACCAAGACAAGAAAGCAATCCAAGAGAAAACAATACATTTTAAAATACTAAAATCAAATTAACAGTTTTGTCACTGCTGGGTCAGCTAGTCCAACAGTAAGCATGCTGGATTTGATGACCCACAGCAAGCGTTGGCTGTCTTAGCTCTGGCTCCTCATTGCCATCAAATGACAAATCAAGCCTGACATTTAGCTCAAGAAAGGCCCATACATGCTCGAGTTTGCCTACTGCCTATTGCCACATTGACCAGTGAGCCATCACTATAACATGTATAAAAATATCTCTACGTGACAACAGTATTCCACCCACTATTTTAAATAATTGGATCCAGTTAAAATAATGTTAACTTACAGGTTTACAGTCTTGTACACTCAGTACTTCACAGATCTTGTTTGTAATAACAGTGGAAAACAAACCCTGCAGTTTTGAGCATCTATAAGACGTACAGCTTTCATTTCTGGGAATCCATGTTTCATTATCCTTAAAGAAAAAAAAATCAGTGTTTGGTAGAAATTTCGTATGTCTTATGGTGATCTTTGCGCACAATCACAAATATATTTACTACATTAGCTTAAGAACGTAAAAGGGCATTTAGTTGCTACTAATGTAACCATCCCGGTTGTAAAGTTGAGGAAAACCATGCAAAAACTGGTTTGGACAATATTTCTTTTATAGGTTCTACTGATCTCTGATTGATATTTGCCAGGCCCTTTCATCAAAATATATATATTTATTTAAAATGAAAAGTCATTATTAAATTTCTATCTCAGATGAGTTTGTTCGTTATTCAAGGACACTTCATGTCACATATACACACATTTATATATGAGGCGCAACATGTCTCCCATTGCACAGCACTGAGGATTAAGATGGCTTACAACTATTTCCTCCACCTGCTTTTACCAATACCCAAGATACCAGCCAGTTTTCCACTCATGCTCTCTTTGGATCACTGCCATGTTCTATTTATTCATTTTCTTAATGTGGAAAGAGCATCCATTTGTATTTATGTGCTGGGGTGCCCTTAAAATATGTCTGACCCTAAGTATCCCAAATTAGTTGTGTTGCCTCATCTAATGCAGCTAAAAATAATGTAATAGGAGCTAGCATACCATAAGCAGCTTGTTTTCTCCATTAGCGGTGACAACCACACAGGCAGTCTGGACGCAATCTCCACAGCACTGTCCTGGTAAAATCTTATATTCATGACCCTGGAAACAGAACACACTATTTTACTGACCAGATGTTAGATTACTAGTGGATTTCAGTGAAATTGTGCATCTTGTAATCAAAGAAATCAACTAGAAATAAGCTATGTGATTGGAAACCACAGTATACATGGCATTTGCAACTGGAATTAAGCAAAATATCTGTATTTCTAATATTTAGGTTTATTAAGTTGTAAACATTTTAACTTACAGGTTTACAGTCATTTTCACTTTCATATATGCAGGTTTTCTTTATTTCAGTAGCAGAAAACCGATCTTGTGATTTTGTGCATGTGTAGGAAGTACAGACATCATCACTTGGAGACCAGGTTTCCCCTTCCTTGATTATGAAAGAAAAATACTAATAAAAACAAAGCAGCCCAATATATCATAAATTACATATTTCTGACAGTTTTTTTTATTCTTTTATTTTTGAAACATAAACAGGACAAGGGCAGTTAGAAACAGACTTGGACAGCAGATAACAACCTTTCGCTCATCTAATCTGCCCATTTAATCAATTCTTCACCAAAAGCAATGCCTAAAAAACTTCCCTCACTCATTCAAAATATAAAAAATACATATGTTAGGACATGTCAAGATAACAGACTTATTAGACATGAAAACAAATCTGTTGATTCTCCAATTCTCCGGGAGAGAGGTGCCACCAAAGTTCTGCCAGGTTATATCCATGGAGATGCACACAAAGATAAATAGATAAAAGAAAAAAGGGGGAAGATAAAAGAGAGAAGACAAAATAGAGAAGATGAAGAACAAGAAGATGTGGAAGCCGAAGTGGTCGACAGAGAAGGTAGGGGAACATTTAGAGAGCATGGAAGAGTGAGTGAGAGTGAATTAGAATGAATCTAAATCCCCCCTCCCCAGATTTTCATCTCAACCTAATGGGCAGGGAACTAAATAAAAAACAAAAAATTAATTTGGAATCATTTTTGGCCAATTTGCTTGTCTAGTGATATGCCACATCTTTAGTCTATTGTAAAATGGAGCATGAGGAGGGGCAGAACAGATAACTCTTAGTACTGGGGCAGCTGTGAGATGCAAAGTATCCTAAAGTTCTTGCAATGAGAATTGTTTATCCTTTAAAAGAAATCTTGTTTAGTAGATTTCCCATGAAATCACCCTGGTTAATTCTGGTACGTTTCAAAGCACGATAACCCCAACCCACCAAAATGGGATATTTTTTTTTTAGGAAATAGTAGCCACTTGTGCGAAAGGGGGAGGGGGAATTTCCACCATAAAAATGAAGACATCAAATAATGTATGGATTTTAAAAAAGTGCATTAAGTTATATGTGTCAGTAGAATCCAAAGCAAATAAAGAATACATGGCCGAACATTCATGTCAAATGGGTCCATGACCAGTTAAAATCAGACTTATTCTTGGTAAGAGGTGGTACAAAGTTTAAACTGCATAGTTGTGCCAGGTCTGTGCTAATTAAGGTCCCGGAAATGTAAATGACGTTGAGCACCATTTAAAAGAAATCAGTGGTATTGCTAATACTTTTAAATTCTTTTTCTGTGTTCATATTTCTAATTTTGCTTTAAAGATCTGTGGTAAGAAAGAACAGGAATCTGTAAGGCCCAATAGTAAATTAGGCCCAGAGGGAGAAAAAGTTTATGGTCTCAGGAACCTAGTGAATGCAGAATATATGTATTATTTTATGTATGCTTGTAATCCATTTTACTGGCAATATTATGTTCTTAACATCCACTCTTAATTAAATTGTCTATTGAGGCAACATGTTATGTACGTACCCATACATTTTCAGTTTTCTATTTTAGGAAAATAGAAACATTTTTATAAAAACAAAATACATCAAAATACCGCAAGGAGCTTATCTTGTCCACTGGGAGTTTTAACTACACATGCAGTCTCTACACACTGTCCACAGCATTTTCCAGACGAAATTTGGTACTCTTCTCCCTGGAAGCCAAGAGTAGATTGTTTAGTAGACCTGAGGTTCAATTGAAAAGGCAGGGAATACAAGTGCACTGTCAAGTGAGATAAGGCCCCTGGGAATTAGCATAGCCTAATGTACAGGGCACATGTATGAGTGTGTGTGAGTGCGTAGTGATTGGTGGGTGTATGGCGTGGGGGCGTGCATGACAGAGGGCCATTTTAATAGCCGGCTAGCAGTCACTTCCCTCCCTCCCTATGTTTTCTTTTGTCATTTTCCATGTTTAACTTCTTTTCTTTGTCACAGCAGGCGGGTGGCGTGTCCTTGCCGGTCAGGAATTGGTGTGGCTGGATATGGCCTAACCTCTTGTGGTAAGGTCAATGACCTTGGTCGTGCCCACCGAGCTTATGGTCGGCTGGTGGTTAGCACTGGTAGATGGGCAGCGCAGGAAGCTGTTTTTTGTGATGTTGGACGAGGGGGGAGGTGAGTACCTCGTGGTATTTTCAGGATGGAAGCTGGGCTGGCAAGGACAGAGTTAATTTATTACTGTGTTAGTTGTGGCTGTTTTTTCTGTGTGTTTATAAATGTGTTTTCTCTTAAATATAGGCTAACACAGTATGGTTTGTGTTTTATGTTATAAAAAAGCTGTGGCCTGTTTTCATCCATATTCAGTTGTCTGTGTATTATTTGGTAAGTGGTCGTGGGTTGGTTAATGGGTGGCTTTGCCCGGAGCACTATCCCCTCTTCTTCATACAAGGCAGGGAATAAGTAGGCCCACATTCTATTTTATTGTGAATACACATCATATGGTAAATTATTATATATACAAGGATTGTCAGGGATCTGGGCAGCATAGTCCGTTTAGGGATCCTCTCCGAGTTCCAATTACTAAACCAAAAATACCGCTCACCATTCTAGGCTCAGACCTCTACCACCACATCTTGTGCTTAAGTGATCATCTCCAGATGATATTGAGCACCAGATTTTATAGATTATCCCCATGTTACCATACAAAATTAAACATGTATTATTAGCCAGTAAAATAAGAGTTCATAGCTTACAAGTCTACAATCTTTTGCACTCTGTTCTAAACAGACGTTTGTCGTTATAATAGTAGATAATCTTCCGTTTAATAGAGCGCATCTATAGGAAGTACAGGAGTCATTTATTGGCGTCCAAGTTTCATTTTCCTTAAAAATAATAAAAATGTGGAAATATTAAAATCACAATTGATTTTATACATTATATAAAACCTATGCATTTGAAAACAGATGTATTAAAATGAGGTAGGGAAAAAAAACAAGTAGCTCTTACACTCCTTTCCATTAATAATCATGGGAGTAGTTTATTGATTGAGAGCACTTAAGCTTGTGGGAATTACTGTAAAAATGGCATGTATGTTTACAATTACTGAATTACTTTACACATAACTTAAGCATGTATATTATACTTGAATGTTTGTAGTATACCCAAGATTGTATGATACTTTTATTTTATACAATTTATTCTTCAGGAGAATAAAAATTAAAGGAATGTGGATTTAAGTGTACAGCAAAATGTGGAACCATATAGGATCAAATGATATTAAAACATTGCCAATGGAATTTAGGTAAACATAAAAATGTGTGTATGAATGCTAATCTTTGTGCCTATTAACCACAGTATAAATATATATATAATAAGTTCTAACAAACCATCAGCGACTTGATTTCTCCGCTGGGTGTTATAACCACACATGCAATTGGAACACATTTTCCACAGCACTGAACAGATGAAATTTCATATTTTTCACCCTAAAGTCAGAATAAAACAATTTATTCAAACTAAAAACAATTACCCATAGTCTACAAAAAAAGGATTTACTACTTGAAAAGATATTTTAAATAAATAATGGTTTGTGCAACTACTAATATAATAATGCCTTATAGAACATAGTCTGAGGTCAGTGTTTTAAGACAAGATACTACAAAAAATGTAAATAATTTTTGTTGACCTCCAAAATTATCTCTCTAAAAATTAAAGGTATTATTTTGGTTAGTAAAAACACATAGATAACAATATATTGAATATTGTTTAAAATAATATCTATTTAAATCTCCTGACAATAATTTAGTATGGCGAAGGATTTTTAATGACACATATTGACCCAATTACAGGTTACATGGTGGCTTCTATTCTTAATAATACTACTACTAATAATTATTATTTCCATCTTTAGCAATAAGCATAACAATATTCCTATAGGAATCAACATACAGTTTTCAAATGTGGAGTTCCTTTTAGTGCTGTATCATAGACACATAAGCCAAAGTATGGTTCTAAGTCATGTTTAAACTCTTATATAAAATTCAACTTTTGTTATTAAACAATACAAGTTCAAGCTTACAGGTTTACAGTCCTCTGCACTCCGTTCTAAACACGTCTTTGTATTTACAATAGTGGATAATTCTCCATTTATCCGAGCACACTTATAGGAAGTACAGGTGTCACTTATTGGAGTCCATGTTTCATTTTCCTTAAAAAAAGATCAAAATACAAATCTTTGTCATTTTGTTTAGAAAATGTATATCTGTATATATATATATTGTATAATACTCATGCACTAGAAAAAAGTTAAGTGACAAAAGATAGAAGGTACAAGTAGAAAACAGCAATTTTTACTACAGTTGTGCCAAAAGTTTGCATAAATAGTGAAATGTTGTCATTGATTTTGAACATATGACTGATCATGCAGAAAACTTTTTTTTAAGGCTAGTGATCATAGGAAGCCATTTATAATCACATAGTTGTTTGGCTCCTTTTAAAATTATAATGATAACAGATATAACCCAAATGGCCCAGTAGTTTACCTACCCTTGAATGTTTGGCCATGTTACAGACACACAAGGTGACACGTATAGGTTAAAATGGTAATTAAAGGTTAATTTCCCACACCTGTGGCTTTTTAAAGTGCGATTAGTGTTTGTGTATAAATAGTCAATGAGTTGTTAGCTCTCACATGGATGCACTGAGCAAGCTAGATACTGAGCCATGGAGAGCAGAAAAGAAAGACCTGTGTAACAAGGTAATAAAGATGGAAAAGGATATAAAAATGTATCCAAAGCATTGAAAATGCCGGTCAGTACTGTTCAATCAATTATTTAGAAGTGGACAATTCTGGGATCACTTGATACCAACCCAAAGTCAGGTAGATTAAGAAAGATTTCAGGCACAACTGCCAGAAGAATTGTTCGGGATACAAAGAAAAACCCACGGGTAACCTCAGAAGAAATACAGGCTGCTCTGGGAAAATATGATTTGGTTGTTTCAAGGAGCACAATATGGCAATACTTGAAGAAAAATGAGCTGCATGATCGAGTTGCCAGAAAGAAGCCTTTACTGCTCCAATGCCACAAAAAAGCCTGGTTACAATATGCCTGACAACACCTTGACAGGCCTAACAGTAGAGGACTGCATTGGGATGCGGATCCTGCGGGTCCCGCCAAAAAACTTGCGGGCACGGGCGGTTTTTAGGTGTTGCGGGCACTCCCGCAAGGCTGCCTTCGCGATGCTCCCTCACAGCGTATCTTCTCTTGTTCCGCCCAGGAATAAAAATGGTACATATATTACCGATTCTCCAAGGGTATACAAACTTTTGATCACAACTGTATATCATACTTGGTCTTTTTCTATTATTTATTTCCATAATCTAAATGCCTAAATGTATCTCTCTGTCTGTCTAGCTATCTATTTATGATAAATACTAACAAACCATCAGTGACTTGATTTCTCCACTAGGAGTTATAACCACGCATGCCGCTTTGACACATTTTCCACAGCATTGATCAAGTGCAACTTCAAACTTTTCACTCTAAAGACAGAAAAAAAGTAAAGTTAAACAAACAAAAAACAATCTGGAGTTTGGAAAACAATATAACTAGATCCTAGAAGCTGTCGTGTTAGAATTACTGGACAAAGAATTCAACAATGAATATTAGATTAGATTCTCAAACAAAAATATTTCTTATAACCCTAATTATTTGATTATACCAGTACTTAAATTTTTTGGTTGTTAAACCCAAAGAGGTGACAATGTAATTTTGTGATTTTGTACTTCTCTTTAGGAGGACAGATTTAAAATTGTGGCTTCTGAATAAGAGTTAATTTGCAGTTTTCAAATTGATTGATTTTTATTTTTGTGTGTCATTAACCAGAACACTGATAGTTCATAGCTTACAGGTTCACAATCATCTGCACTCTGTTCTAAACAGATCTTTGTCGTTATCACAGTAGACAATTTTCCATTTATTAGAGCGCATCGATACGAAGTACAGGAGTCATTTCTTGATGTCCAAGTTTCATTTTCCTTAAAAAAATTAAAAGATATTAACATCATGAATTCACTGCTTTAGCTGTTTGTAAAATAAAGTAAAGCTGGAAGAGAGCATAGCACTACTAAAATATAGTACATAAATAATGTTAGATTATTGAGTGCTTCATTTATAGTGACCCATCAAAAAATAAAGCTAATGCCTGTCATTCTTTAATCTATTCACTAATGCAGATAAGCACACGTGCCTCGCTTTGTTCACCGCAGTTCTCCATGATTACCATAATTCTCTTTTATTACACACAGTATAACTATAAAAGATATGTGCTAACAAACCATCAGTGACTTGATTTCTCCGCTGGGGGTCATAACGACACATGGAATTGGAACACATTTTCCACAGCACTGAACAGATGAAATTTCATACTTTTCACCCTAAAAATGGAATAAATTAAAATTACACAAACTAAATAGTAATTTGAGTTTATTAATCTACTTGCACCTTAGGACATGTTTTTTTCTGAGACATAATAGTCGGTGCAATAATTCATATAATACTGTTATATAGAGAATGAACTGGTCCTGAACTGTATACATTTACAAGCAATATGGTACATGCATTAAAATATTTTTGATAACCTTAATTTGTAGCTATCCAATTCAATATTTTAAATAAAGCTGCACTTGTTGGTTAAATCACACTCTTTATTTTTAGAAAATCACATATATATATATATATATATATATATATATATATATATATATATATATATATATATATATATATAATTATTTACCAGTGTATGTGCAATTACTAAAACAACCTATGATTTATATTCAGGAACCCAACTTGAGTACAGCAATATCTTTCATGCATGGATAAGCATGTTTTATGGATGTTACGGGTCCAAAATTGGAAGATCAACACCTCCTATGTACAGCAATACGCCACATGCATGGGTATATAGGTAGGCTATATATTCTCTAAAAGCACACCCCTTGAAGATTTCTAAGACAACCCACTCACCTGAAAGTACAAAGCGGTTTCAAGTTTTTTCGGTTCAACCAGGAAAGCAGTAAAACTAACCCCAATCATCAAAATAACCCCATAACCTATATATTCCCTGAAAGCACATACCCTGAGGATCTCAAAGACACCCAACTAAATGGACTGCCACAACCACCAATCTAACAGGAGCACAGGAGATATAGTTTTGTTTTTATTATACCTTTCCTTTAAAGGTAAATACAAATAAGTCTTGATGGAATACACCCCAAGTTATTAAAAGAGATTGGTGGTGTACTAGCAAAACCATTAACAGATTTATTTAACAAATCATTGGTAACGGGAGTTGTCCCAGGGGATTGGAAATTAGCGAATGTTGTGCCCATTCACAAAAAAGGCAGTAGGGAGGAGTCGGGCAACTACAGGCCGGTTAGTCTTACATCTGTAGTGGGGAAATTAATGGAAACTATGTTTACGTCATATAAAAACAGACAGTTTACAACAACTGACATGCCAGGACCGTCATGCCTTCAAACGGGTGAAGAAATTGATCTATGATTTCCCACAAAGAAGACTAATCAATAAACTGCATTCTCTGAATCCTTTAATGTTGTTGAATGGATTAGGCAGTGGCAGAAAACAGAGGGTTGTAGTCAATGATGTATATTCTGGGCAAGGTCTTGTTACCAGTGGGATACCTTAGAATCTGTACTTGGAACCATTCTCTTTAATAGAGCTGCGGCAACTGGCACTTAATGTGAATAAATACAAAGTAATGCATCTAGGGTATAAAAACCCAAGGGCAGAGTATATAATATTTGATACTCTCCTAACCTCAACGTGTGAGGAAAGAGATTTAGGGGTAATTATTCCAGAGGATTTAAAGGTAGATAGACAATGCAATAGAGCAGCAGGAAATGCTTGGTTGTATAGAGAGAGGAATTAGCAGTAGAAAGAACGAAAGGCTCATGTCGTTGTACAGAGTGAGACCTCACTTGGAGTGTTGTGTACAGTAATAAAGACTGTATCTCCAGAAGGATATAGATATCTTGGAGAAGGGCTACTAAAATGGTTCATGGATTACAGGATAAAATTTACCAGGACAGGTTTAAGGATCTTAACATATATAGCCTGGAAGAAAGACGTTACAGGGGGATTTGATAGAAACATTTAAATACTTAAAGGGAATCAACATGATAAAGGAAGAGAGTTTGTTTAAAAGGAGAAATACTACCACAACAAGAGGACATAGTCTTAACTAGAGGGGCAAAGGTTTAAAGGTAACATCAGGAAATATTACTTTACTGAAAGGGTAGTGGATGCATGGAATAGCCTTCCAGCAGCAGTGGTAGATGTTAATACAGTGAAGACATTTAAGCAAGCATGGGATAGGCATAAGGCTAAGCTAGATATAGGATAAGGCCAGGGTCTAAGTAAAGTAATCAGAGGTTGGGCAGGCTGGATGGGCCGAATGGTTCTTATCTGCCATGACTTTCTATGTTTCCACATTTCTTGCACATATCAGGATGAATATCAGGATTCCCTTTTTTTCTCGAAAACATGGCATGGTCTTTGCTGAAGTTCCTTCCCTTGGTTCTTGGCATTTTTTTTTAAATGTTGTTTTTGGTGTGTATCCTACCCAGGGTTTCAGGCTTATTTCTAAAATGTGTTTTAAGTGTCTCAGAACCAACTAACAGCTTAGTGAATATCAAGGAAGAAGAGAATGTACTAAGCGCTATAACTGTCCACCAGCAGAGATATAAATCTGAGTGACCCCTTATTTCACAAAAAAAAAAACTAGAAATACAAAAAAGTTATTTGTGTACTTGGTGATAGATAAGTTTACATAATAATGTATATTAAAAATTGTAGAATCTTTTTGATCTTTTTGAAATAGTTCGTTCACATTGGTACATCTATTTTTTCTAAATTCTTTTTAGAAAAAAGACATAGTTATCTCTAATGGTTGTTTAGCCGCTATAAGTATAGAAAGAGCCTAAGTACCAAGGAAGAAGAAAATATACTAAGCGTTATAACATTCACCAGTAACAATACAAATCTGAGTCACAAAAAAGCTAGAAATACAAAAACGTGATTTGTGAGCTTGGTAATAGTGGTTAGTTTAGGGTTTAGGGGATAGCATAATGGATAATGCCGGGGTCCTGTTAGTGGATCGTGAAAGTGTTTGGGAGGGTTAGGTTACATTTAGTGTAGGTTATATTTAGTGTAAAGTGTTTTAGGCAAGATAATTATAATTTATCATGTATTATGTATTGAAAACAATACAATGTTTAGTAATGATTTGTGTGTGTGGTATTTTTTGTTTGACCTCTCTAGGGCTGCTGTCACTGCTGTCATTCCTGAAGGTGCCTGTTTTCTAATTTGGAGCTTCTTCTAGATGTATAGTAACTTTCTTAACCTAGCGTATGGTTGTATGGCATCTCTAAACTGTGATATCAGGTGCATCTCTAAACTGCATGATCTCAAAGGCTTGGAAGTGGTGTCTCACTGTTGCTTGGCTGTCTGGACATCACTCATCTTCTAAGGACATTTTCCCATGACATACCTGGTACGTCATTTGTCGTGAAGGGGTTAAACTTCTTGACACCAAATTAGTCTAAAAACCTAGAGGCAGCTATTGTAAATACATAAATCTACATATCAGGGGTGACTTCTACTCTATATACAAGGCCATAATAATAATAATAAATCTTTCTTTAGTGAAATGCATTCGAAAGACCCCGACTAAATCTGAATAAGTCATATACAGTTTTCTAATTTGGAGTTTCTTACAGATGTATTGATGCATATATTTTGCCTTTTTCTAAACCTGTGAACTGTGCTTTTGTATTTAGGAAATTCTATTTTAGCTTCATTATTCCCTGAGCAAGGGACCTGACAACTTGGTCTTGAAAGCTTGCAATTAAACTCTCAGTTAGTTAATAAATAGTATACTAACTTTCTTTCTGTTAGTAACCTAATGGTTGTATAATATCCCTAAACTGTGATATGAAAATGAACTTGCATTATTAGTTAATACAGGGAAAATTCATTGCTTACAGGTCTACAGTCATCTGCACTCTGCTCTAAGCAGGTCTTTGTTGTTATAATAGTGGATAATTCTCCATTTAATAAAGCACATCTATAGGAAGTACAGGAGTCATTACTTGGAGTCCAAGATTCATTTTCCTTAAAAATAGAGAAAAAAACATTAATGTAACAAATTCATTGTTTAAATCTTTGTAATTTTGTTTTTACATTTAGATATGCTATGCAGTTATTTAATATAATCCATCACTGGAAGAAATTAAGTGTCAAAAAATGTAGAACAAAAAAAATTGCTCTGGTTTCCATTAATAAATAAGTAAAATATCACATACCGTATGTTTTTGCAGTATATTTATATATATGTAATAAGTGTTAACAAACCATGAGTGACTTGACTTCTCCACTAAGTGTTGTAACCACACATGCACTTTGGATACATTTTCCACAGCATTGACCAGATGAAGATGTATATGTTTCACCCTAAAGGCAGAATAAAATAAATCTAAACAATATATAATCCATATTCAAACATATATTTTTCAGAAATCAAATAGGGATCAAAGGCATTAAATATCCAGTGAGCGGCAGTTGTGTGGACAAAAATGTCCTGTTGATGTCAGAGGTCAGAGGAGAATGGGCAGATTGGTTCGAGATGACAGAAAGGCAACAGTAACTTCAATAACCACTCATTACAACTAAGGTATGCAGAATACCATCTCTGAACGCACAACACATTGAACCTTGAAGCAGATGGTCTACAGCAGCATAAGACCACACCGGGTGCCACTCCTGTCAGCTAAGAACAGGAAACTGAGGCTACAATTCGCACAGGCTCACCAAAATTGAACAATGGAAGACTGGAAGAACATTGCCTGGTCTGATGAGTCTCGATTCCATCTGTGACATTCAGATGTCAGGGTCAGACTTTGGCGTAAACAACATGAAAGCATGGATCCATCCTACCTTGTATCAACGGTGTTGGGGATATTTTCTTGGCACACTCTGGGCCCCTTAGTACTAATTGAGCATCGTTATAATGCCACAGACTACCTGAGTATTGTTGCTGACCATGTCCATCCCTTTATAATCGCATTGTACCTATCTTCTGATGGCTACTTTCAGCAGAATAATGCACCATGTCACAAAGCTCACATCATCTCAAACTGGTTTCTTGAACATGACAATTCACTGTACTCCAATGGGATGTGGTGGAACGGGAGATTTGCATCATGGATGTGCAGCCGACAAATCTGCAAGAACTGTGTGATCCCATCATGTTCATATAGACCAAAATCTGAGGAATGTTTCCAGCACCTTAAAAAAATACCACCTCGAAAGTATGCCACGAAGAATGAAGGCGGTTCTAAAGGCAAAAGGGGATCCAACCCGGTACTAGCAAGGTGTATCTAATAAAGTGGCCAGTGAGTGTATATGCATATATGCATTCTAGAACAACTCCCAGATTAACCTTTGACCTTATGTTTTGCCTGATTCAGAGGAGAGCATGAAAGTAAAAAAATCTGCAAGTGACCTGCTTTTTTTTTTGAAAGGTGACTCTCCTGCATTTGAGTTTTTGTTTCGTGAGCTGGCTTTACTAGATTTTCGAGTTGGACTTTTGTGACTTGGAATTCATGTGACGTTGCTGCTGCAAAATTGCATTTTTGTCAGCTTGCAAACACTAGCAGTTTAGTGAATAGACCCAAAAGACAATGAAAAAAACAACAGAGATTTTTTCCCCTCTGTGCTGAAAATCAGCAGATAATAGGATTGGATGTTGGGTTCTTATCACATCATGTTGCCACTTGGAATTTAAGTCCTGCCCACTAAACAGCCGATTGAGACTGGATTGTAATATGCAGCATCATGTAGAGTAACCCATGAAATAGCTAGACGGAAGAATCATCTAAGCTTTCTTTTAAGTGTATCTGTCGTATATATTTAAAATCAAGTCAATACACATCAACATGCACATTGAATATGTATTAAAGTTTTGGCAATAAATTAAAGATAACTTTGTAGTATCACTTTAAAAAAACATGTAACACAATAATGTTCAGAATAGAAAAGTGAGGATATAAAGAAATCACTGTTATTTAAGCAAGGTAAGAACACCAATAGAGCACACCAGATGAAGCCTGCAAGAGGTGACACCCGTTGTGAAAGAGCATCAAGGACATTCTGGACTCTAAACTAAACTGCGGCTGTGACTCACTCAGTATAAAAGTTATAAAAAGGGGCATAGCGTTCTGTAGTAACTTACAGTTTTACAATCCTCTTGTTTTACAACTTCACAGGTCTTCCTTGTTTCAAGAGTGGAAAACTGTCCGTTTAAATATTGGCACTTGTAGGATGTACAGACATCGTCCGTTGGAAAGAAGATATCTCCATCCTTAAAAATAAATGGAAAAGACTGATATGATAAAAAGATATACCATATTTGCTCAATTATAAGATGACCCCCCAAAATTTGAATATTATTTAGGAAAAAAGAAAAAGCCTGAATATAAGACTACCCTAGAGGATTTTTTTTACTAGTAAATATTAATTCAGATATAAACAATTTTTTCATATTTAATAAAAACTATGATTGAAAAATTTTTTTTATTTCCTTTTATTTGCCACTCTGCCCCAGTTATGCATAACTGCCCCCCCAGATATGCCTTATATCCCCTTATATGGCACTCTGCCCCCAGAATTGCCGTATACCCCCTATATGCCCCTCTGCCTCCCTAATAAGCCACTCTGCCCCAGATATGCCCTTTAACCCCCTATTTGCCACTCTGCCCCCCAGAAATGCCTTATACCACCCTATTTGCCCCTCTGCCTCCCTAATAAGCCACTCTGCCCCAGATATGCCCTTTAACCCCCAATTTGCCACTCTGCCCCCCAGAAATGCATTATATACCACCCTATAAGCCACTCTGCCTCCATAATAAGCCACTCTGCCCCATATATGCCTTTTAACACCCTATATGCCACTCTGCCTCCAGAAAACCATTAAATCCCCCATGCAATTCTTAACTCTCCCCATGCCACTCTTAACCCCCCCAACTTACCAGTGCATCCCTTTACTGGTTGTGACCAGTGCTTCAGACTCCCCGGTGTCTAGTGGGGCAGCCTGTGCGATGCAGACCTCCGCTTCTGCTGGCCAGTACTTCAGCCGGGGCTTCTATGACTGAGCGCTGGCATCACATGACCTTCCGGTGCTCTATCATAGAAGTGATGGCAGCAGTGGAGGTTGTCTGTGCGCGTCCCGCAAACGTTCACCAGCTGCGGGATGCACACAGACAACCTCCGCTGCCGCCGGCACCCCTGCCGGGGCTTCAATGGTGGAGCACCGCAAAGTCATGTGATGGCATGCAGCGGAGGTTGTCTGCATGCATCGCACAGACGTCCACCGGCTGCCAGAGAGGCGGATCCGGGTCCCCTGCAGCGCTGCGGGGGATCTGGATCTTAGTCTTGTAGTCAGACCTCTATTTGAGGTCTGATTGGAAGACGACCTCGAATATAAGACGAGGGATATTTGCTCTGAAAAAACCTTGTCTTATAATCGAGCAAATATGGTAAACTGTATATATATATATATGTATATATATATATATCCTCAGCAGGTTTATTCTCTTCTAGTTATAGCCATGTAATACTGGTACTAATTACTGTATTTGCCCGAATATAGGCCGCACTTTTCCCCCCCACTTTAAGTCTTTAAAGTGGGGGTGCGGCCTATATTCGGGGTCTAGCGCCCGACACCCGAGACATGCAGTTCCGGGTGGCGGGCAGGCAGCAGGGTTAGGATACAGATCCCCCGCAGCGGTGCAGGGGACCTGCATCCTACTCTCTAATACGCTCATACAGCCTCCCCTGCCAGCACTTCCCACAGGGGGAGTGCCGGCACGGGAGATTGTCTAAGCGCATCGCGCTGACGTTCACTGGCTGCGGTGATGCGCGCGTAAACAACCTCCGCTGCTGGCACGTCTGCACGATGTGCTTTAACAATCTTCCTTGCCGGGAATTCCCACGGGGGGAGTCCCGGCAAGGGAGATTGTTAAAGCACATCGTGCAGACGTGCTGACAGCGGAGGTTGTTTACGCGCATCGCCGCAGCCGGTGAATGTCCGCACGATGCGTTTTACCTCTGCCCCCAAGACTTACCAGAGCAGACTCCCGGGTGTCTTGCGGGGCCGGCAGGGGACATCTACGCAATACGTGTATACAACGCGTGTTACGTAGATGTCCCCCGCCGGCCCCGCAACACAATCTGGAGTCTGCTCTGGTAAATCGGGGGGGGGGGGGGACAGAGTGGCAGCATATCTCGATGGGGGGAGGACAGAGTGGCAGCATATCTCGAGGGGGGGGGACAGAGTGGCAGCATATCTCGAGTGGGGGACAGAGTGGCAGCATATCTCGAGGGGGGGAGGGCAGAGTGGCAGCATATCTTGGGGGTGGGGGGGACAGAGTGGCAGCATATCTATTACAAAACTTTTTCTTTAAAAAAGCACCAAACTTTTAGGGTGCGGCCTTTATTCGGGTGCGGCCTATATCCGAGCCAATACGGTAATAATTCCTCCCTCTATCCTAAAACAGGGATTAGAAAAGTTAATTATAGCATTTGAAAACAAAAGTGCAGATTTCACCTATCATCCAAAGTGTCTATCGACCTTGATAAGGTTTTCTTAATGAACAAATAAATAAATAATATATACTGTATAAAAAATATATATGGTATAAAGGCCCCTGCATCCATGCTCAGCAGAAAGAGTTCCCATTGATTTCAGTGTGAAAACTGGATCATGCAGGGGTGGTGCGCTGCAGTTCTGGAGCTGCATCTTCTTAAGGTAAGGTGTGGGTTCAGTGCAAGACTGGGTTACACAACCCCTGGCAGGCCTGGCTGTGCATTCTACCCCCTGGGTTTTTGGCACCAATGCATTTTATACTCCACTCTCAACATTAAGGTAATAATGACAAAGAGGAAAATATAAACCATAGTACCTTCAATAGAGTAACATTTCCAGATAACATTGTGACTGCACACGATGTCTGGACACAGGTCCCACAGCATTGCCCAGGTGGAACTATATATTTCTGACCCTGGACACAGATGATATTAATATTAATACAACTTGGTGTAAAAATGTTGTAAATCATAGCAAGCTGAACAGGAAACAGTTAATTTTAAGGACACAAAAAACAAGATATGTACATTATGAAGAAAATGATGGGTAAAACAATATATTTATTAGCCCCGTTAACCACTGTTTCAACTGCGCCAACAATTTACGCAGCGCTTTATACAATACATATATTCAAGGGGTAATCTATGTAAAATAACATTTTTGTTTTTAACCCACACTCACCTAATTACAGTTCTCTAGCTGCCGTATTTCTATGAAAAATGCCACCTTGTTATGTAAGCATGCCCAGAAATATAGTCTTTCTCCGAAATCTATGTGCATGCTTATATAAAAATCTGGATGTGAATCATATGATACCCTTTTAACTGCAGAATATCTTCCACTAGAATTATTAATTATAATAATGTAGCCCACAGAGCAGCGCAGCTTAGTGAAGGGGGCCTTGACATAGCTAGGATGAGGGCTTTATTTTCTACCAGGTTTGGGATTGGTTGCAGGGCTTAGTAGGTGGGGCTTTTTTTTAGCCACTATATATGGGCGGACATTTTAGGATCTTTTCACATTTAATCTTAGCCTCTTACCTGTTTTTGTCCCTCCCTTCCTTCCTAAATTTTTCGGTTTGTTTGTTTTTGGCTTCACTTTGTCACAGCGGCGGGGCTGGATTGATAAGGTGGGGGCTAGAATTTGTATTTTTTCGGTTGGGTTACTCAGTTAATTGGTGTTGTTGGTTGGCATGGTAGGTTTTGAGCTGGTCTGTGGGTCAGAACCTGGGGGGGGTGTCACGGTATGCCCCTACTTTTGGTTTTGGTAGGGTTATTGGCACCTTACATGTACGGGGATGGTTTATTGTTATGTCAGTTATCTGTGGGGTCATTGGTATGTGTTATTGAAATGATGGGGGAATGTGTAAGGGGTGACATTGTTATGCTGTTTGAACAATGACTTATTAATTGTTATGTTTTGATATGTTATTTATGGTTATAATAAAGCTGTGGACAATATTTTTTAAACATAAAATGTGTGGTCTCATTTATTGGGTTTTGGAAGGGGATGTTTTTTAAGTTCTTTTAGCCCTCATTAGACGATGTGCCTGTCAAACATAAACATAAAAGTTATATTAAATATTTGAACTCACCAGTGAGCAATATGAATTGCAAGTAGTTGAAACACATGTCACTAGGTTAAATTCAGACTTGGTATCAGGTTGAGAAGTACAAGTACAGGTCTTGCAATTATCTTCAAAATTAGGGATTATGGAGCCCGGCTGAAGAAGTTAGACAGAATCAAAATAAAATTACTGATGTACAACGTGAACAAACTTGCTATACAATGAAGAGACCCAATCAATTGAAAATGTCTTTGATTCCTCCCTAAAGTGACGCCATTTTTTTCCTCATATATTTTTTGTACCTGTTAACTAAAAATTTTCTACTGGATGAATGGGCAAAAATTCCCACAGAAATACTCCAAAATCTTGTGGAAAGCCTTCCCAGAATAGTGGACGCTTTTATAGCTGCAAAGGGGGGACCAACTGCATATTAATGTCTATGTATTTAGAATGCATTGTCATAAAATTTCCTGTTGGTGTAATAGTCAGGTGTCCCAATACTTTTGTCCATACAGTGTACCTATATGCATGTTGACTGGCAGAAACTGTAATTGTTTCTGGGATACATAGTTTAAAGGTGAGATCTCGGTCTTACAGTAGCAGAACTAACACTATCTAATGAATTCCCTGAAATGTTCTTCCATCTCCTCGCCAACCCTTACAAAGGCTTCCTCAATCAATCATCATAAATTAACAATAGGGCAGATTTAAAACAACAAGGGAAAAAATAACACAAATCTTAAGAACGGGGAGTTAAAGCAAAACTGTCATATCTTTAGAAATCTTAATAAATAAATTAGAAATTAAGTTGAAACCTGGGAGAAAGCACAAATAATTTTTTTCTAAAAAGGAACCATTTCACTTGTGAGGGTCCGGAAGTGGTATCACAAGGTTTGAGCAATTCCTCTTATAAAAGATTCCTTACATAAATACAGCAGTTCTTAGATGGTAAAATCACATCAAGGGCAATCAACTGAACTGTTGTTACATATATTTGTCATATTTCTAACAGCAGTCCAATTGAGTTTTCCTTCATGTGGGTTTACTAACTGAGAACTGCAAGGCTCCTGCATTTTCTGCTTCTACTTGTGCTTTTATTAAAACAATTTTTTCTTGGGACTCCTGACAGAAAAGTAGCAAGGAGGATTAAAAGGACTGCATCCACTGACGTCATTATAAACAGCTGAAGTCACCACCAAGTCCTAGCAGTTTAGCTACAAAATGGTCATACCTGGGAACTTCTGGGCTCCGGCCTTGCCCAGACTGCACACTGATGTCAGCAGGCAGTCCCGCTGACGTCGGTGGGCGGTCCCGCTGGCGTCGGTGGGCGGTCCCGCTGGCGTCGGTGGGCGGTCCCGCTGACGTTAATGGGAGTTCCCCATTAACCAGGAAACACCCCCCATTTAAAAAGATTAAAAATGGGCGGGGAACAGGGCATGTCAAGACCCCGCAACCCGGAAGATTCGGGTCTTGACCCGGAGAACCGAAGGAGCAGCGCTCACCCAGCAATCTCCGGGTCAAACCCGGAGAGTTCCCAGGTATGAAAATGGTGCCTGTTTTTTTTTATACAAAATCATACATTTTTATATTCTCTGTAGTTAGGAGAGGGGCACATCATAATGTTTTTAATTATATAGTTTGAAGAATTCACTTAAAGATCTGTTTCCCCATGATATACACTAAATTAATTTATAAAAAGTGCTACATATCTGTACTGGTTGTAGTCCAGTTACTGGAATCATGATGTAGATATTTAGTTTAGTAAAGATGGGATCAGTGCAATTATATGGCATAGCTACTATATCTAATAATTTTCCTTTCCTGTCTTGTCCATTTGTTCTCACTGAACCTTAATAAAAATGCTGCCTGAACCCGAGAAAACAATGAATGTGCAGGGAGTTATATACAATGACTACAGTTTATTTAAAGGAACAGGGTCACTACTACATACATAGTTGCCAGCTGTCTAATTTTACCGGGATAGTCCCGGGATTTGGGAGCTTGTCCCAGTACTTTCAGATATCTCTTGGTGTGTTGTCTGGAGCTATTGCACAATGTAATGTAGACAACGAGGGTGAATCAGAGTCTGTCTGGAAACTGTCTGCTTTTTTTTGTTCTGATGCAGATGGATTCATCTGCCAGTAAAAGTAATTTTCCTCATTTGTTCTTTTTTCCTCCCCTTTCTCTCTTCTCTACACTCTCGCTTATTTCTCACTTCTCTCTAATCTCAACTTCTTTATTCTCTCTCATTTTGCCCCCCCCCTTTAGTCTCACCCTCTTTTCTTTTTTCCTCTCTTCTTTTTTCTCCCATTTCTTTCTGTTTTCCCATTTAACACAGCCTGGGATTTGGAACAGCCATTTATGCATTCATTACAGAACTATGCATACCAGGTCTGGGACTAAACTACATCTGCAACTAGGTATCAGGAACAATGAAGTAGTTTGTACAATCACAGTCTGACATTAGTTAACATTGGAACGATTTAGACAGAATTGATTGGTTTGCATACACAGTCTGAAACTTGAATCAATATATGCAGAACAGCATTATCTAATACAAACAAGACACATATCATTATGTTAAGGTATATATAAATGAAATACAGCGCTTGTAAAAGAAAGGAGGGAGAAAGGAGAGAGAAAGGAGGGGGGGGAAGCTCCAAACCAAATACTCAAGGTGGTCTCTGTTAAAAACACCCAGAATTGAAGAATAGAAAAAAAAATTAGAGTAGGTGAGCTGTGAACCAATATAGAAATAAATTTAGAACCTTTAATGGACCACCCTGTGGTTCAAAAATGTAAAAATGTATACTTATAACAAATAACGGACTTCTTCTTTCCTGATGGAATAGCTCATATATATATATATAAAAAAGAAAAACAAATAACACATAGCACAACCTATAAATGCACAGGGAATGATAGAATGGATGGTGCGATATTAAGTAAATAATTGATAGCTGTGCCGCAAAAGTGTCTCTAGAAATTGTTTTCAGACGTTGGCAAATATGTACATAGTTAGGTAGATAAGACGTCTCAAAGTATATAGCATGGTTTTGTCAACAGCCAGACATCTAAGTAGCACCGACACCTTCGAGTGACAAGATTATGCAACACCATTTACACTCTTTTCGCTTCCAGCCCTCAAACAATAACAAAAAAGAAGAAAAAAACACTTTCTTGAAACATTTGCCATGAAACCTTTTTTTCTTTATTTAGTATAGTTTATTATCTCTTCTAACCTTTTATATGTTTCATGAATGCCCTTCATGGTAAAAGCTTTTTAACACCCAAAACAGAAGATATTTTTGTGCAATAAAAAAAGCAATTATTTTAATATCAGTATATTTACCTTATATTCTGTATTATTCTTCACACACACATTCTTTTTAACTGTAAAGTTAAACATTAAGGAAATGTGTAAGTAACAGGGATTTCGGAAACAGAAAATATTATATTAATTTAGAAAATATACAGCAAGGACAATGCCTTGTGAAATTTACATAATTTAGTAATGAGGATATGGGAAAATGGACCAGTTTGAACCCTCTACAACATCAAGAATTAGCATGAACAGTTCTGTATGCCCTCATATTTTTTTTAACTATTTTAGTAGTTTTACTCTCTGTAGTATTTATAAGAGAGAAATCCTTACAAATCCTTTTGATTTTTGTTTATCAAAAAGTGTTGAAAAATAAAACTATATATTTTGTCTCCGAGTGTATTAATGTGTTTCTCTCAATATAATTCACTATAATCCAGTATGTCTCTTTTGTCATTATTTTTCTTTGATTTTCTCCATCCTTTCAAGAGTTCGAATTATAATGGTAGTTTCTCAAGGTTGGACAAGAAATCTGCAGTGGGATCATTAAAGTTCCAGAATTCTGTATTTTTTTCAAAATAGACAAACCATGTAACAATTATTCTAGAATAGACACCTGTGCTTATCTGCACACAAATTCCAGGTGATCTGTTTGGTTGGTGTTTACTGATATCATTTCATATTTATCTAATTTGAAACTTACCACAAGTAACATTGGGGCAGCAGTTTGTCTGTCCTAGGACTAGATCATAACCAATGGAGCATGATGTTATTGGAACTGGACACTTGTTAGGATTGCACCCTGTTAAAGAAAAAAATAACCTCATTGGTCATACATATTTATAGGTCTACATAAAATATATTAGAAAAATAGAATACAGCCATGGTTAAGTAAAAATAAAATAGACCTCTACTTTTATAGCCAGTGTTATATTTTATATTTAGTTTTAGTTAAGTAGTTAGTGCATACCATTTAATGGTTTTAAGTATTTTTAGACTTTAGATACTCACGGCATTCAGATGTAGGGCAGCACTTATCCTTTGTGAGAACAACTACAGATTCATTTGGTGCAGCACATAAATTAGGTGGCTGTGCTGGGCATGTAACCGGTTTACAAGTTATGCTGAGAAGTATGGCATCACATTTGCACTCTTGGCAGCCTTCAATCCATACAGAGCCCGGCTGAAAGTTAGTCAAACAATATGCATAATCAACAATCTGAGGAAGTTTTATTCAATAGTCTGCAGGTTTGAGTAAACTAAGGCCTGGTTCATTTCAAATTTCCTTTTCTTTTTTTTTCTATTTTACATTGCTTTTAATAGGGGATAGGAGTGTCCTGTTGTAGTAGGGGACAACTGTGATCTTAAAACGCAGGGCATTTGTATTTAATGGAAGTTTCCACTTCCAGAGAGGAGGTAGGAGAAGGCTGCCCATCGTCTTTTAGGTAAAGCTGATGGGCAAAAGAGATCTGAGTAATTGCTTTAGGTGATCAGTCAACACAAGGCTCAGAGTGCAACTATGTTGGAGATACATAGCTGGCCACTTTGCACTGTACTTGTACCAAGTTCAGATCTCCACAACCAAGGTACTTACAGACAGCACTTTTTGTGGTTACAGTATAGAATTTAGACTCGTGGAAACTCTCTAGCACCTGTGGTCACTTGTGTGCCTTAAGATTATAGTCATCATCTGCCAATCCTCTTGAAGCTTCTCTGAGTTGTCTCTCAAATTGACACAGAAGAATTTATTTACTAAAGCAGGAGTTTGCCCGCTAGTCCGCAGGAGAGTTGTGGTTCAACCCAGAGAGTTTACTATATTGTCAACCTTGACAATCATTCTTGTAATAAGAACATAGCATGCCATGTATAATGGTAAAGTGACTTTTAAGAGATCCATTACATTTTAACTATGAATTATGTAGGACCAACTGATCTCATATTCTAGATGTAGTTCAGTTGGGCTTGCTCTTCATAATGCAAAGAGAAATTGGTAAATTGTAACTCTCTCTCTCTCTCTCTCTCTCTAAGAATGATTTTGACAGTTAAGTTACTATTGACTGAATGAGAAAGTGAACATGGCTACATGTCCTAGAGTTAAGCTTAGAAATTATTAGTTTCCCTTTCTCAATTGATAACTTAAGAATAAAGTGAAATCCAACCAACATATACATACCTGATATTCGGTTCCATTTACTGACCGGCAACCTTACAAAAAGTAAAAATAGTTAAATCAGAATTTCTTCAAATGAACTTAAAGGTCATGTGTGCTATATATCAACTTTACCCTCTCGCAACTCAAGTAAAATTTACCAAATAAGTGACATTCTCTACTATGCTTATAAGTGTGGGTGTCAATAAGGCACCAGATACATGTCTAGGGCACTGGAAACCCAAAGGCCAGCCCTGTGTATTTACACCTGTCATTTAGATTTTGTATCTTAGTTTGACAAATTTTTAATTCGAACATGTCTAATGAAATAACCCCTCCCTTAATTATTTTTGTTGATTGATCTACTGTTAATAAAGTATCTATTTATATATAAAGTCATATACACCAACAGTTTCTGCAGTCCACTGATGGCCTCTCTGCAGTCATAACTCGCAAAAAGGCATTATTTTAGAGGTTTAAATGTCCATAAGTTATCCTAAAATGTAACTTTACTCACTTTGACATACAGTAAAAAAACAGCAATTTTTTTCATCATAAATCATCAATGAGGTTTCATTGCTTTTACAGGGGGCCTGTGTATCATTACAGTCCAATGATTTGTTATGAGTCATGTTATAGTCCATGCAAATTCTTTCTAAACATGGAGGAGAAGGAGAAGGAGTCTAAGAAAGATAAAAACAAAAAACAGAAGTATTATAAAAGGCTATTTTGGAAAGTTGAATTACAGCATTATCCATATACATTTTTTGAAACCAGGGCCCCACTTTTCACCTTCAGACCCCAAGGGCTACAAACAGGCCACAATCCCAAAGCAAAGATATCTCAATCTCAATCAAAAGTTCATGAAGTTACTTGTTTTCATAAAAGAATGGACAGGACTCCTAACAGGTTTGTCGCCCTTGAGACCTAGTGTTGAAAGCTGTTGATATAGCTATAGACAAATTGCATCTATATATAAAACGCATTATCATGGTAAAAAAAAAAAAAGTACTATGGTTTTGGTGCCTCTAGGCACTGAATGCTTGCTACATGTCCACTTTTTTGATAGAATGGATTTTTTATAGTAAAACGTTGAAGCTCATCACTCACTTTTAAAATAATTGTCTTTTAATTGTAATGTCCCTTTAACTCTTTTAACATGACCTTTGTTCCTGCTTTATCACTTATGGTAATCAATCACTTATTAGTATTAATGCACCTTAACAATGGAACTGGCTAATACGGTCCAAGTATGATTTTAAAAACATATCAATCAATAATGTAATATGAAACCTTTTTAATACTTTTCAAAGTGCAAGGAAATGGTTTATGGATGTCACGCCAAGTATAGGTGTCAGGATAAGGGTCCGCTATATAGATACCCGATATACCTATATATCACCTAATGGGCAAAACCTAGATCAGAGCAGGACTCAAGACGTCAGTACACTGGGATAAGGAAGGAATAAAGGTCAAGGCCAAGAAGAGATCGGGTACAGAGGAGAGAGTACAATATGATAAGATAACTAGTGGTCAAGGCAAGGAACGGAAAACTAGTGCAGGACAAATCAATAACAAGGAATAGCACTTGGCAAGGGCTACAAGGTGAGTGAAGAAATATATATTGGTATAAGTGAAAGGAAGTGTACAACCAGCAATTAAAACTAGGCATGTGCTCCCCTTTAAAAGTATAGGAAAGAGGTTGCCCTTTAAATTTTTGCATGCATGCACTCTACTCAGAACTACACACTGGGGACGGCCAGCCGCAAATGCTGTAGAAGATGATTCCCCACCATTTGCAGCAATGTATGGCAGGGACAGCGAGACTATATCCATGGGGTACCTGCCATTAGTACTCTGGTGAGTGGGACTAAAGAGGCAGGAACCCAGGAGTGGGTAAGACAATGGACTGTTTCAAATGCCTAGATTAAGGATGCAAAATTGTTAATAACAAAGAGCTGTATGTTCAGTATATAAGTAAACTTCTAACTTGTTAAAACAATTAAAAATGATTTACTTGTTGACTTACAATTTGTTTGGTGGTAACGTCGCTTATATTTCCAGGGCTGGTGGATAATAGTATAGGTGATGAAACATATACTGTTATAGGAGTACTAGCACTTGTTTGGGAGCTTATAGATGTTTGAGTAGTTTTTACACTTGCGGTTGTAGCATATGCAGATGTTGATGTAAAAGATACTGTTACAGGAGTACTAGCACTAGATGATGTGGCACTTGTAGATGTTGTAGCAGATCTCGTTACAGGAGTACTAGCACTTGATGATGTGGCACTTGTAGACGTTGTAGCAGATCTCGTTACAGGAGTACTAGCACTTGATGATGTGGCACTTGTAGATGTTGTTGTAGCAGATCTTGTTACAGGAGTACTAGCACTCGATGATGTGGCACTTGTAGATGTTGTTGTAGCAGATCTCGTTACAGGAGTACTAGCACTCGATGATGTGGTTCTTGTAGATGTTGTTGTAGCAGATGCTGTTACAGGAGTACTAGCACTCGATGATGTGGCACTTGTAGATGTTGTTGTAGCAGATCTTGTTACAGGAGTACTAACACTTGATGATGTGGTTCTTGTAGATGTTGTTGTAGCAGATGCTGTTACAGGAGTACTAGCACTTGATGGTGTGGCACTTGTAGATGTTGTTGTAGCAGATGCTGTTACAGGAGTACTAGCAGTCGATGATGTGGCACTTGTAGATGTTGTTGTAGCAGATCTCGTTACAGGAGTACTAGCACTCGATGATGTGGTTCTTGTAGATGTTGTTGTAGCAGATGCTTTTACAGGAGTACTAGCACTCGATGATGTGGCACTTGTAGATGTTGTAGCAGATCTTGTTACAGGACTACTAGCACTTGATGATGTGGTTCTTGTAGATGTTGTTGTAGCAGATGCTGTTACAGGAGTACTACCACTTAATGATGTGGCACTTGTAGATGTTGTTGTAGCAGATCTCGTTATAGGAGTACTAGCACTTGATGGTGTGGTTCCTGTAGACGTTGTAGCAGATGATGTTACAGGAGTACTAGCACTCGATGATGTGGCACTTGTAGATGTTGTTGTAGCAGATCTCGTTATAGGAGTACTAGCACTTGATGGTGTGGCACTTGTAGATATTGTTGTAGCAGATGCTGTTACAGGAGTACTAGCACTCGATGATGTGGCACTTGTAGATGTTGTAGCAGATCTCGTTACAGGAGTACTAGCACTCGATGATGTGGCACTTGTAGATGTTGTTGTAGCAGATGCTGTTACAGGAGTACTAGCACTTGATGATGTGGTTCTTGTAGATGTTGTTATAGCAGATGCTGTTACAGGAGTACTACCACTTGATGCTGTGACACTTGTAGATGTTGTTGTAGTAGATCTCGTTACAGGAGTACTAGCACTCGAGGTTGTGGCACTTGTAGATGTTGTTGTAACAGATGCTGTTGCAGGAGTACTAGCACTCAAGGTTGTGGCACTTGTAGATGCTGTTCTAGCAGATGCTGTTACAGGAGTACTAGCGCTCGAGGTTTTGGCACTTGTAAATGTTGTTGTAACAGATGCTGTTGCAGGAGAACTTGTACTTCTGGAGCTTACAGATGTATGAATGGGTGTCACACTAACAGTTTTCTCCAAGGTTGTAGCACTTGTAGATGTTGTTGTAGCAGATCTCGTTACAGGAGTACTAGCACTCGACGATGTGGCACTTGTAGATGTTGTAGCAGTAGATCTTATTACAGGAATACTAGCACTCGATGTGGTTCTTGTAGATGTTGTTGTAGCAGATGCTGTTACAGGAGTACTAGCACTCGATGATGTGGTTCTTGTAGATGTTGTTGTAGCAGATGCTGTTACAGGAGTACTAGCACTAGATGATGTGGCACTTGTAGATGTTGTAGCAGATCTCGTTACAGGAGTACTAGCACTCGATGATGTGGCACTTGTAGATGTTGTAGCAGATCTCGTTACAGGAGTACTAGCACTCGATGATGTGGCACTTGTAGATGTTGTTGTAGCAGATCTCGTTACAGGAGTACTAGCACTTGATGATGTGGCACTTGTAGATGTTGTTGTAGCAGATGCTGTTATAGGAGTACTAGCACTTGATGATGTGGCACTTGTAGATGTTGTTGTAGCAGATCTCGTTACAGGAGTACTAGCACTCGAGGTTGTGGTACTTGTAGATGTTGTTATAACAGATGCTGTTGCAGGAGAACTTGTACTTCTGGAGCTTACAGATGTTTGAATAGGTGTCACACTAACAGTTTTCTCTGAGGTTGTAGCACTTGCAAATGTGGAAGTAAAAGATACTGTTACAGGAGTACTAGCACTCGATGATGTGGAACTTGTAGATGTTGTTGTAGCAGATCTCGTTACAGGAGTACTAGCACTTGACGATGTGGCACTTGTAGATGTTGTTGTAGCAGATCTCGTTACAGGAGTACTAGCAGTTGATGATCTGGCACTTGTAGATGTTGTTGTAGCAGATCTCGTTACAGGAGTACTAGCACTCGACGATGTGGCACTTGTAGATGTTGTTGTAGTAGATCTCATTACAGGAGTACTAGCACTTGATGGTGTGGCACTTGTAGATGTTGTTGTAGCAGATGCTGTTACAGGAGTACTAGCACTCGATGATGTGGCACTTGTAGATGTTGTTGTAGCAGATACTGTTACAGGAGTACTAGCACTCAATGTGGTTCTTGTAGATGTTGTTGTAGCAGATCTCGTTACAGGAGTACTAACACTCGATGATGTAGTTCTTGTAGATGTTGTTGTAGCAGATGATGTTACAGGAGTACTAGCACTCGATGATGTGGCACTTGTAGATGTTGTAGCAGATCTTGTTACAGGAGTACTAGCACTTGATGATGTGGTTCTTGTAGATGTTGTCGTAGCAGATGCTGTTATAGGAGTACTACCACTTAATGATGTGGCACTTGTAGATGTTGTTGTACCAGATCTCGTTACAGGAGTACTACCACTTGATGATGTGACACTTGTAGATGTTGTTGTAGCAGATCTCGTTACAGGAGTACTAGCACTTGATGGTGTGGCACTTGTAGATGTTGTTGTAGCAGATGCTGTTACAGGAGTACTAGCAGTTGATGATCTGGCACTTGTAGATGTTGTTGTAGCAGATCTCGTTACAGGAGTACTAGCACTCGACGATGTGGCACTTGTAGATGTTGTTGTAGCAGATCTTGTTACAGGAGTACTACCACTTGATGATGTGACACTTGTAGATGTTGTTGTAGCAGATGCTGTTACAGGAGTACTAGCACTCGATGATGTGGCACTTGTAGATGTTGTTGTAGCAGATCTCGTTACAGGAGTACTAGCACTCAATGATGTGGTTCTTGTAGATGTTGTTGTAGCAGATACTGTTACAGGAGTACTAGCACTCGATGATGTGGCACTTGTAGATGTTGTTGTAGCAGATCTCGTTACAGGAGTACTAGCACTCAATGATGTGGTTCTTGTAGATGTTGTTGTAGCAGATACTGTTACAGGAGTACTAGCACTCAATGTGGTTCTTGTAGATGTTGTTGTAGCAGATCTTGTTACAGGAGTACTAGCACTCGGTGATGTGGTTCTTGTAGATGTTGTTGTAGCAGATGATGTTACAGGAGTACTAGCACTCGATGATGTGGCACTTGTAGATGTTGTAGCAGATCTTGTTACAGGAGTACTAGCACTTGATGATGTGGTTCTTGTAGATGTTGTCGTAGCAGATGCTGTTACAGGAGTAGTACCACTTAATGATGTGGCACTTGTAGATGTTGTTGTAGCAGATCTCGTTACAGGAGTACTAGCACTTGATGGTGTGGTTCTTGTAGACGTTGTAGCAGATGCTGTTACAGGAGTACTAGCACTCGACGATGTGGTACTTGTAGATGTTGTTGTAGCAGATCTCGTTACAGGAGTACTAGCAGTTGATGATGTGGCACTTGTAGATGTTGTTGTAGCAGATCTCGTTACAGGAGTACTAGCAGTTGATGATCTGGCACTTGTAGATGTTGTTGTAACAGATGCTGTTGCAGGAGAACTTGTACTTCTGGAGCTTACAGATGTTTGAAAGGGTGTCACACTAACAGTTTTCTCTGAGGTTGTGGCACTTGCAGATGTTGTAGTACTAGCAGCTGTAACATATTGAATAATTAAAAGATTGCTAATATCTCATGTTTTTTCAAACTGTTTTTAAATTGCAATCTTCACATATCTTGAGAACTGACAGTCATGTTATCATTCCAAATCTGTTGACTTATCTAGTCAAGGCCACTCTGAGTAATATACAAGGGTAAATTTTATCTACAGGGCTATTTCCAGCTAATACTACTAGTAGTCAAATAACTGTATATGAGCGCCATAGAAAATTGTTATCAATAAGCTTTCTATAGCACTTGTGCTGCTCTATTCAGAATAATACATTAAAAAACCCACCTAATAGAAACCACTGTGGTAGACAAATTAATCAGTATTATAACTGCTTTACAGCAGAACAAACCACGTTCAAGTTATCAATGACCCGACACATGATTCTGTGTCTGAAACCACTTTTTTTCCGATCACTGACAGCCTGAACATGGTTTAGACTGCTGGGAAGCAGTTATAATGCCTATAATTGAAGCTACCATAGCCAATGCTAGCAAGGGTTTTTATTTATTACCGTAGGAACTTTAAAGCTCTTTATTCTGAGGAGCCCATACATATTTTGATTTTTTTTAGGGCTTCTGTTTAGATTAGACGTAATATGTAGACAGAATGACTCATAGTTACAATTTCCTATTTCATGTTGCAATTGGACATTTTTGTTACATTTTTGTTACTGACATTTTACTTACACACAATTATCACTAACATCATATTTCTGTAGACTTAAAAATGACAATACATTGAAAACAATGAAGAAAAAGAAAGCCATACCTGTTGCTGTTACTGATGTGGAAGTAGGGCTTGTTTTTGATGTAGTAGAAGTGATACATGGTATTGCCACACGTATAATTGCACATGTGTTATCACATACGATCGCGGTTTCGCAACCCTTATTGTCAGTCTCAATAAAGATTGTAGTACCTGTCACAAAAATGTGCTCAATAAATATCGGTTAATGTTATTACCATTTAAGAGGTCAGATTCTCTGACTAGCATTAAACCATGCTTTTCCTGAAAGCCCATAACAGTCATAGAGAATTAAAGACCACTTAGGTCTGTAGGTGCATTTAAAATCCAAAGAAGAACGAGAAATGCCAATTTACCTTACCATCGCAATCACCAGACCTCAACCCCATTGACCCATCTTTGGGAACATTTGAAAAGGGAAAAAATGAAACATGCTGTGGCATCTCTAGACATTCCCTAGGATGCTCTGAAAAAGTGCTGGAATAATATGGGTTGCAAAATTCTGCCCAAACATCTAGAACCAATGCCAGAGAGTGTTAAAGCAGTCATTAAGTCAAATGTTGGTCTTAGCAAATAATGAGAATTTTTTGTCTTCAGTATGTGTTGATATTGGTAGTAGACTCAGACCATTTGTACTAATTGTATGTGTATATGTATATAATGTAGTTATGAAGAAATACTAAAGAAGATTCATTTGTTTACAGCAAGGTTGAACTTGATGGCCTTTTTTCAACCCCAGTTATTAAGTGATGGATAATTAATTTTATAATTATATCATTCCAGACTGCACATAATATTGATCTAGTTTCACACAGGAATTCAGATTCACTACCAGATAGTAGGCTGGTCCTCTAACGATGCTAATTATTCACATAGTGATACTAAACATAACCATACATACCTGGTCCATAGTTTAAGCCTTGAAAAATGCAGACACACTGTGTTGTCAGTGAACTGCTAGTTCCTGTTGAAGTTGGCGATGTTCGTATTGGGGTAGTTATTATAGAAGAAGTGGTCCCAGTCACATAACTGACAGTAGATATTGACGTTGCAACAGTTTCTGTAATATTAGGTTTTATACTGGTAGTTGGGGATGTAACTGATACTGTTTCTGATGTGCTAGTAAAAGCAGTGACTGTTGACAGACTTGAAGGTAGACTTGTTGTGGAGGGCACTGTTGTGGATACTTGACAAGTGCCAGGTATGCAGCACAACACTTTAATGCGATAATTATAGCAGGTCCTAAACTGCTTCTTATTGAAACACGTTAAACCAGTCTTTATATTACAGGTTGCAACTTGTCCCATCTCAGCAGGTGTTCCTCCAAAGTCTGAAGATTCACATCGGATATTACTGGGATATTTACATATTTCAAAACCTTTCTTTTTTATATTTTCAAATGTTTCAAACTCTCCTCCATCCTCATTGGTATCCGGTGTGCTGACATCATACCACATAGACCATGTACAGATATCAGGCTTGCAAGTTGTGGTAAAAGTAACTGGATAAAATAAAAAGATAACATAAATTTAGTGATGTTCATGTTTGTCACATTTGATTAAATAAAAATGCACAGGATTGTTATAAGATTTGTAATAAAATAGGTTTGTCATAAAAAAAAATAGGTTTGCCATTTTTAAAGGATATACTGCTAAAATCAGACTTTTTCTGAAAACCTTGAACATGGGCTAGTAAGGAATAACCTAGAGACAATTTATATGTATAGTTAATATGTATATATATATATTTTGCTAGCACTGTAAATATCTACGATACCCAGAGTGCATTACAGCTAAATCCTCCATTACAGCTAAATCCTCCTCTTAAAATATTTATGAATATCAATAAACAGCAAAACATTGACAAAACATTGGTCTTGATTCATTGATCCATCTATTTATAGACTAAGGAAATAAAAGAGAGCTGAATTGTTACTCAGTAGTTAGTGATCGAACTCCCAGAGCGTATATATATGTGAGTCATAATTAAATATCTGTAAATGATAGGGAGCCTTAAGGCTACACATATTAAATAGCTTAATTTAATATTAAAATACAAAATGCAAGTAGTGGTGCCTAGAGCTGAGAATGCAGATTTTCATCTGCTCTTCAGAAATAGTTTGGTTTCATATTTGGCTAGGCTAGGTTAGTCTGGATTTAATTAATATTGAAAAGTAAAACGGTTCCAAAGATCAGTGGTTGTTTTTTTAAAACCATTTTTATATATATATATATATATATATATATATATATATATATATATATATATTTATGTAATATATATTTAACTTTCCACCCTCATACCTTTAAATTAGAGTCTGTCTCTCAACTGGCACTTGTACTGAAGAGGTATTTGTAGCAAATCTGAGATGTGGTTATTTCTAAAAGATACTTTTGTAGCATGGCCAGCACAATTAAAGGGACACAACCCTATTCTAGAACAATGAATAATAAATTACTCTGTGAGTAACCTAAGCCCTCTAAATAGAAGAAAATACTTCCCTGACACAAATCTTCTTTCTTCCTCCATGATCCAACATATTTTAAGCAGCCAATCAGTAGCAATAAAGCACTTTGAATTAAATCAACTGGAGTATTCCTGACACTGATTGGCAGCTTAAGCAGCCAATCAGTGACAGGAAGTTGTTCCTCTTGATCTCAATGGGCACTGGGGTGTAAACAGACTCCGGCATTAAACAGTGACAGCGCTAGATGTGAATGGAGGTTAGTACATCACATGCAGGTCATTTAGCTGGGGTGGGTAACGGGGCAAATGCATTTGGAGAGATTCTTTATAATTCCCCCCCATGATATCGTAAAATGGGCCATACCAAAAAGTGCATATGATGACAAGAGTATCCCTTCAACCTCATGAAATATGAAGGTAAAATATTGATTAAATTCAGGTTACGCCATGCATAGCATACTCTACACTATTTGGTATTGCATTGCTGGCACATAATTACCGTATTTGCTCGATTATAAGACGACCCCGATTATAAGACGACCCCTCAAATTTTGGATCTTATTGGGGAAAAAAAGAAAAGGCCTGAATATAAGACGACCCTAATGGGAAAAAAATCAAAACCACTGTTTTTGTGTTTTTTTCTTTTTTCTTTCTCACCTGTCAGTGGGAATAGCAGATCTATATGTCCCATCAACATGTCCCATCAACTTGTCCCATCAACATGTCCCATCAACATGTCCCATGCTCCTCAGTCACGCTTAAAGGGGTCTGGGAATCATGGGAAATGTAGTTCACTAGGTTGTGCCCCTAATTGAACCAGCTATGCAAATCATTCCTACCTGACAGTCTATGCTCCTCTTCACAAATTGTGAACAGGAGCACAGACTGTCAGGTAGGACTGATTTGCATAGAATCATAGGCACAAAACGTAAAAAACGAAGCTGGGTCAGGTGAGAACAGCGCGACCCACGTGACCCGCGCATCTGTTATGGTCACAGCTTCCGATTCGGCCGCATCGGAGGATGCTGAAGCCGCGGATTACGGAGGCGGCGGCTGCTGCCGCGGATTACGGAGGCGGAGGCGGCGGCTGCCGCGGATACGGAGTCGGCGGCTCCCGCGAATACAGAAACGGCGACGGCTGCCGCGAATACAGAAGCGGCGGCGGCTGCCGTGAATACAGAAGCGGCGGCGGCGGCAGCTGCCGCGAATACAGAAGCGGCGGCGGTGGCTGCAGCTGATACGGCGGCGGCGGCGGCTGCCGATGGAATTGTGAGGTATCGTGGGGGATGATCTGAGGCCTGATTACAAGACGACCTCGATTATAAGACGAGGTCGGTTTTTCAGAAGTTTTTTTCTGGAAAAAACCTCGTCTTATAATCGAGCAAATACGGTAATTTCATCTGACAATGAAAGGATAGAATTTACACTCCTTTGCACATGTGTTGTTGTGTTTGTCTTATGTTTAAAAATTAGAAGTCTAGAAATTACCGAGTTCAACCTTCAAACCGATTTTAGACAGGTCATTGTATCGAGCCCAATATAGAAAAAAAAATACTGCAAATATTGCAAATATTGAATACATTTCAACCTTCAAACCGAAAAAGGGTTAAGACAGGTCATTGTATCGAGCCCAATATAGAAAAAAGAATACTGCAAATATTGAATAAATTTCAAGTTTCATAATATCTTTGGAATTAATGGTGAATCTACTCCAGGGAAAGGTATTCAATGCGGTTATGCAACCTGTTTAGTTTTTGCATCAATGACTTGAAAATTAGATTACATTTCTGGTACTTTTTGAATCTACTGTTCTGTGCGTATTAATACATTTTTATGTCTCTAAGTTTTCTTAATCATGTCACAGAGAACAGGTAATTTAAAGTTCTTATCTTGCAGAATCCAAGCATACCATTCAATGTTGTGACTGTAGTAGATACTTTGGTAGTTATTGATGGTGGTGTTGGTGTACAAGGGTACACATGTCTGGACACAGTGCCATTAGCTCCACAGACAAGATAAAAGCAGAGTCCTCCACCAATGTAACCAGAAGATATGGTTTCATTGTAACGATATATCCGTCCATTGTATTCACAGAAGCAAGCTACACAGAAAATATAACAATACAGTCAATCATATACATTGGAGACATTTTAAGGGTCAAGAAACTACATAAATTACATTTCTCACATTTTTCCACGGTTTTAAGTTTGGGGGGTTTTTGAGTGGCAAAAAGATGAGAAATACATTTTTCCATTGATTTGCATGTTATGTTCATTTACATTCAATCATGGTTGTAAATGTAGATTGTTATTTCTACCTTACCTTTTACAGAATATTCACAATTAATCCCTTTTGGTGTGCACTTACTGGAAAACAGGGAAATCAGTATAAAAAAGTGAAGGTCAATATAAAACTAAAAGCCTGTAGCACTCTTACATGTGTTCATGTTTAGATAATGTGTATATATATATATATATATTTATATATATATATATATATATATATAAACTGAGATCAGCCATAAAATTATCAAAAGTGGTCTAAGGAAGGAAAAGCAATGAACCAGCGACAGGGTCATTGGTGGCCATAGAAGCCCCACCTTAAATGATCTGCACACCGGAGGTCTAGTGGAGTCCATGCCTCAACAGGTCAGAGCTGTTTTGTTGGCAAATGGGGGACCTACACAATATTAAGTAGGCGGTCATAATGTTATGGCTGATTGGTATGTGTATATATATATATATATATATATATATATATGTATATATATATACATACCGGCGTGTATATATAGACAGACATACATATACAATTAACCTTGTAATTACTAATAAGAGTAATATTAAAATATGGTAAGGGAACAGTGATCATAATACAGTTTTAAACTCACAAGGACATTTCATTTTAAAAGACCAACACTCCAGCTATTCAATGCTTCTTTGAAAACAATTGTGGTGAAATTGTACATATGAAAAACATAGAGGAAAAAAGCATTTTAGTTGTTATATGAAGAAGTACATACCTTTTGGGAATAATTAAACACAGAAAAAATATTAATAGACCCAACAGCTTCTCCATTACTTTCCATTAGCTCCTTTGAGCTGTGCAACTATTCCATCTTATAATGTATACATACATGCATACATACAACCCTAATGTAAGGTGGAGAATACTAAAAAAAGAAGCAGGCCTTTAGCGTAGCTAAAAACATCCATGTTTCTTCTTTTGTCTTTTTACACAAATACCAATGTTGGACTATTCACAGTCACCTATATACAACCTCAGTCACACTAGAAAAGTGGATAATGCTAGAATAGATCATGGTATGGCTGAAGAACCTAAGTATAATACTGTAACAGACACCAATGACATTTTGTTCTTTGGGAGCACAATAAGGCTACTGCAAAGTCTCTATTCCAATTATCTAAAAAGTGGTCACAACACATCTGAAATTGTACACCGATATATTTAACATTAGTAGCATGTAAAATTATTGAGGGAATTTAAGATACAATGCTTATCTAGACCGGGGCAAACAAAATGACTAATATTGATGGTATGGTTTCATGAAGAACAGATCCTGCAAAACAAATTAGCAATTTGCTAAAAAGATTGATACTGTGTATCATATGACATTGCCCTTTACATTAAGGGGAACAGACCAAGGAGATAGTACTTGTAGCTGAAGACTGGTTAAATGAACAGGATTTTTATTTGTAACGAGTTAATATACCAACTGCACATGGAGAGTTCCGAGAAAATTGGAATGTGCTTATTATTTTTTAGTTTAATGCAGTTATGGATATCTTGTTAAGGCTTAACTGAATTAACTGCATTTTTTACTATTTAAGTAAATAAATGAATGGATTTATGGACGGATAGACAAACTTTTGTTCAGTTTTCCAGTAAAATACATCCTTCATTATACAATTGTATTATGCAAAATACACAACTCACCAAGTTTCACAATTGTTACAGGAAGTTACTTTTTCATATAGCTCGTAGTAATTCCCCATCTGGTCATAGCAACCACACCGGTCCACACACTTCATTTTAGTTTCCTCGTAGAACGGTTTCTCAGGCGGACAAATTGGGTAGCAGCCTGGAAGAAAGAAATAACATGGGAAATAGCTGAAGCCATAGCCTTATACTTTTTGTCCCTAGTGAACAGAAACCTTCTTAAAACATTTTGGGTCTATTCGCTAAGAAGTTATGTGGTCAGTTGAAATAGTGGTCTCCCCTCTTCCCCAACACAGTGAGTATTTATGGCAGGGTAATAAAATACACCTTGGAGGTGTATAGGTTTCCATTAGGACCCCCTATCCCCTGCTTAGTTTTCAGTTTTCAATTTTAATTGAAAGTTATTTTCTTCATTCAATGTTTGAGATGGCCATTTTCCCTGAGTCAAAGATGAAAATATTTTCCAGGTGGGGAGAAGCACATGATGGCTTCTATGTCTCCTATGCTGGCGGTTTTATTAACTGTAACCTCAACGGTGGTGAAGCGTGATGGTGGTATGCATAGGGTCTATATGTTCCTTAGGTTCATTGTATTAAACAAAGGTTGGGGGAAGAAAAAGGTGATCTTTTCTTTAACAGTTTGTTTTTATTTCTTATGTGTTAGATATGTTCAGGGGAGAGTGAAGGGTCTCCAAATCCGCTTTCTTTGCCAGTAAAGGTTATTTGCATTTGCTACTCCCAAGTAACTTGGGGTTTAATGAATCCGCAAGCCATTTATGCTTCTTTTAACTCACAATAACTTGACTCTCCTGCTGTTGAGTGTATGTGAGTTGAGAGCAATAGACTTTTTTGCTAACTTACATGCAGTCACAGTTTAGCAAATAGAGCCCAATAATAACTATAGTAGCGTGATATTTGCCATTGTAATAATTTTAGGATTTTATTTACCTTCCACGTTAAGTAACTCTGATAGGCAGCTTCCAGATGGATTCCGGCAAGTCTTCATGCAGTTTGCTCCACATGCCTTATAATGCCATTTACACTCTCCCTTCACGTTAAAGTAATCACAAAAGACAGCTACAGAGATAGGAAAAACACATGAGATGGCAATTTTATAAAAAGCACAAAAAGTGGAAAACTTCTCTTGAAAAACCTTTATTGCCAGTTTGTTGATAATAATCTCTAAAATGTATAGGCCTTTCTAATGTCTGGTATAAAAAGACCCTTTTAGGAAAAAAATTATGATGAAATAAAAAACAGTGTCTGTCATAATTCAATTAAATTAATCAATCTACTTTGTCCATCTATTTTTGCCTGCTTTAATATCTCACGCTAAACTAGACTTTTACAAAGCCTTAAAAACGTTTAGCATCATCACGTTAATTTATTCAAAATTGTCTTTACCTTTTTTTTGTTTTTTTTATTACCCTAATAAAACCGATTACGATATTCTGTAATGGTTCTTTTCTAATAACTGTATCAGAAGAAAGGGAATTGATTTTTATTTCAAGTGAATTAAAGGTCAACAGACAGTGTAGCGAAGGGGCAGGAAAAAACATTCTCAGTAACAGGAAAAAAGATGTACTATTTCTTTAAATATCACTGGTTTTAATACTGTTTCCCATTCTACAGACAATGGCTTCAGAAAAACACTACCAATTTACAGAGAATACAAAGAAGAACCACTAAAATAGAACATGGTCTTACTAACAAAATTGTAACATATACTTCCTATATGGCAGAGGGGAGACAAGATAGAAAACTTTGAATACAATAAAAATTTTTTTTTTTTTTTACAGTGCAGTACAGTGTAATAGTGCCGGCAAACACAGTACATGAATTGAAGAAACACTTGCATTTGCATAACGCTGTTCTAAAGATTTAATAAGTAGAAAGTAATTAAAATGGTAGACTCAATGGACCAACTTGTTCTATTTTATACAAGATACCAATATATTTCCTTTAATGTGATGCTAGGTTTGTATTGCCCAATATAATATGAAACTAACCCAAAAGAAAAAAAATAACTTTATTGTCAGTGTTTTCATACTGCTTTAGCAGATGTACTTACGGCAAAGATTTGGAGTTCTCCATTCAACACAGATACATTGTGCAAGGCAAGCTTGAGCATACATTGCAACAGCAGTACACAAGCAGTCACAGTCTCCTCCTGCATCACAACCACATGCGTCTTTCACACATGCTTCATAATAACTGCTAGGATCCACCTGTGAATTAAGAAGATGGGGACAAGTGACAAAGTGGTTCATGCCTTCAGAAGGGATTGGGAAGATCACATTGCAGCTTTTACAGGATAATTGATTCACTAAAGTTTTGGTTTGAAGTTGCAGTTAGATGGACAATTTCATCTTAATTCATTAACTATGTTTATTTATAAAGGGAGAAAATTCTTTCTGCAGAAGGAACTCTTTGATGTGTTGACCTTTTCATAACATATTAAATATCGACACAAGCGATCTTAAGCATTTTTAATTTGTATGATAGCTGACTGTCATCATTCCCTTAGCAAATGCATGGAGGGATTTATTAGAATCTTAATTTTGCATCTCCATTGTTTCCCCAACCCCCAACTGTCTGCATCAAAGGAAGTTTTCTGGTGGGCTAATGAGGACCCCCACAGAGGTGTACAGAAATTAAATTTGATGGGAAGGCTTTTCTGGCTGCTTTAAACATTGATGATAGCAGAACATGGAGGAAGCTTCCTCAAAAAGTAAGTTTTTTTGTCCTGCTTGTAAGTAACTAATGTTCTATAAAGTACTTACTAGTGATGTCCGGATCATGAACGAATCGTTCATTTGATCCGGTTCTTTTTAGTGATCCGGATGAGTCGGTTCACTAGACTGAACGATTCGTTTGTAACGGTTCAGTCTGTGAATCATTCAGCTGTAACCTGATCCTAGAGCTGTGAGTCATCTGCAGAGCACTCAGACACAGACTCTGGGGTCAGGTTACAGCTCATTAATTCACACAGGAACGATGACTCTTAGAGTCAGAGAGTCGTTCAAAGAGTCGAATGATCCGAAGAGTCGAATGATCCGAAGAGTCGAATGATTCGAATCTTACAGGGATCCGAATCTTACAAGGATCCGAATCTTACAGAGATTCGAATCATTCAGAGAATATCACTGATACCATACTTTTATAAATAAATACATTAATAATGTTCACACTGCCCCCAGGATTTAGATTCCCCTGAGTTTGCCCCCCTTTACCTATAACTGCACCTACAGTTAACTTTATTAAATTAATTAAATTAACCCTCAGTCATCAGCATAAAATTAACCCTTATACCCCATCAACCATAACTGCCCCTGAAATTAACCGTAAAGATCCCATTAACCATAACGGCCCCTGAAATTAACCCTAAAGACCCCATTAACCATAACGGCCCCAGAAATTAACCCTAAATACTCCATTAACCATAACTGCCCCTAAATTAATTGCATGTACTCCAGATAAATTACCTAATAAATTGGTATGGTTGATGGGGTCTTTAGTGTTAATTTGGGGGCAGTTATGCTTAATGGGGTGTTTAGGGATAATTTAGGGGCAGTTATGCTTAATGGGGTCTTTAGTGTTAATTTAGGGGCAGTTATGCTTAATGAGGTGTTTAGGGTTAATTTGGGGGCAGTTATGCTTAATGGGTCTTTAGTGTTAATTTAGGGGCAGTTATGCTTAATGAGGTGTTTAGGGTTAATTTGGGGGTAGTTATGCTTAATGGGGTCTTTAGTGTTAATTTAGGGGCAGTTATGCTTAATGAGGTGTTTAGGGTTAATTTGGGGGCAGTTATGCTTAATGGGGTCTTTAGTGTTAATTTAGGGGCATTTATGCTTAATGAGGTGTTTAGGGTTAATTTGGGGCCAGTTATGGTTAATGGGGTGTTAAGGGTTAATTTTAGGGGCAGTCATGGTTGATGGGGTGTTAAGGGTTAATTTTAGGGGCAGACATGGTTGATGGGGTGTTTAGGGTTAATTTAATGGTGAGGGTTAATTTAATTAATTTAATAAAGTTAGCTTAAGGTGCAGTTGCAGGTAAAGGGGAATGTAAATCCTGGGGGCAGTGATTATTAATGTATTATTTATAACAGTATGGTGATATTCTCTGAATGATTAGAATGCCAATGAAGGCAGAGAGTCGTTACAGTGATCCGGATCTTACAATGATCCGGATCTTACAGTGATCCGGATCACTGTAAGATTCGGATCCCTGTAAGATCCGAATCTTTGAACGACTCTCTGCCTTCATTGACATCACTGGAGGCAGGGGGGAGGATTCATAATGAAAGGGGCGGGGCCAATCGTTAGTGTGCCTGCACGGAGTTACTGGAAAACAGTAACTCCGTGCAGACACACTGAGTGATCCGAAGATCCGGATCATGAATCGGATCATTTCAGTGAACGAATCGAAATGATCCGATTCACTTTAATGATCCGAACTTCCCATCACTAGTACTTACAAACTTTAATATCCTTTCTTTGTTGGTAAAGGCTTCATGGGACAATAAACTTCCCTTTATTCTCCACTACAACTCACCCACATCCTAGATCCAGAACTAGAGAGATTTCTCCCAAGTGAAGAAATATTTTTCACTTTGTGGCTTAGCCTGCAATACCAATGCAATTGTATTGCCTGCCCCCTCCCCATGCACATGTTTGTGTGTGTGCATGTAAGTATATTAATATGTTAGTGTGTAAGTATGAATGTTACTGTGTGTGTTTTAGTAAATGTAGGTATGTTAGTGTGTGTGTAATTCTGTATGCTACTATGTGTGTTGATGTGTGTTAGTATGTCTAGGTATGTTAGTGTTACTGTATGTATGTATAAGTATAAGTATGTTACTGTGTGTGTAAGTTTGTTAGTATATGTGGGGGTAATTATGCTAGTATGTTAGCATATGTATAAGTATTTTACTGTGTGTATGTGTACGTATATTAGTATGTTAGTGTGTGTGTGTGTGTGTAAGTTAGTATGTTACTATGTATGTCTGCATGTTTAAGTATGCAAGAATATTGGTGTGTGTGTGTAAATATGTTACTTTGTGTGTGTAAGTATGCTGGTATGTGTGTTTATGGTACTGTGTGTGAATGTAAGAGGAGCTTGGGGGGCCTCACCATCTTGAAGGAGTTTCCTGGCAATCTTTGTTATGTCACTTGTAAGAAGCCAAAGTGGTCAGCTATTACATGGTCTTACCTGACTGTGGCATGATCTGAAGGTCTTGCTGAGGATAATACTGCACTGTCTTTGTGCCCAGGACTTTCTCAGTGGGTTGGCATCGCAAGGCTCTATTAATGATGATATCTCAGGACATTTTGGAGACAGTTTCCAGCTGTTACCAAATTCTAAGACATCTTCAACTAAACAGTGACCTCTGGTATTAAAATCATTGTTTGAATTTCCATCAAAGTTGCCACAGAGTCCACAAATTCTATTCTATGAATAAAAGAGTAACAAATTATAAAAATAAATTGTAAAATTAATTCATATATAATATATTAATATATATATATATATATATGGTACGTATATATGGCATATATACATATATATACACATATGAAATACAATGTACAGGCAGATACAAAATGTGTTAATGAGCATATATTTTACAAATCATGAGCTATTATTATTGTAGCATAATCATTATGCCTATAGCTCCCCTCTCCTTGGGGTATGATGGACATTAGAGGTAGAGGCGCAGGGTGTTTTCCCAGTTAGACTTAAAAGGTGCAAGGAGTAGGCATTTGTCTGCTAGGGATTGAACATTATAACTAGACTTGTGCATTCGTCTTCGGGCGAACATGGAAACGAACACGAAGAGTGCGTTTTTGTGTTCGTTCCGAAGACACGCCGAAGAGAAGACGGCGGCGGTAAAACGTAGGCGAAGACGAAGACACACACCACGAAGACCTTAGTGATTGTCTTCGTCTTCGTCTACCATTCCCCCCCTCTTCTAACTTACCTTGTCTTTGCGGCATCGCGGCAGTTCCCGGAAGTGGAAATCCGCAGGTTCGCCCTCACGGGTTACAGGGCAGTGCGAATGAGCCTATTGGTCGCCTACAGGGACCTCCTCTGGCATCAACCAATTGGTTGATGCCAGAGGAAGACCCTGCAGGTGACCAATAGGCTCACTCGCACGGTCTTTGTAACCCCTGACAGCGAACCTATGGATTTCCGCTCCTGTTAACCCCTTCGATGCTGCGTTATCTAACACAGCATCGAAGGGGTTAACGGGAGCGGAAATCCATAGGTTAAAGGGCCGTGCAAGCGACCAATAGGCTCACTTGCACGGCCCCTTAACCCTTTAAAAAAAAAAAGTTAAGCCCTAATGAAAAAGTTAACCCCAATGCTGCAACTTACCCGGCAGATCCCACTGGTCTCCCTCCCTGTTCAATTAGTTAACTAGGACATTAACTAATTGAACAGGGAGGGAGACCAGTGGGATCTGCCGGGTAAGTTGGAGCATTGAGGTTTTAAAACCCCAATGCTGCAACTTACCCTGCCGATGCCACTGGTCTCCCTCCCTGTTCAATTAGTTAAAGACCAGTGGCATCTGCAGGGCAAGTTGCAGCATTGGGGTTTTAAAACCTCAATGCTGCAACTTACCCTGCCGATGCCACTGGTCTCCCTCCCTGTTCAATTAGTTAAATGTCCGTACAAGCGACTTTATTGGTCGCTCGTATGGACATTTAACCCGGCACAGACTAACTAATTGAACAGGGAGGGAGACCAGTGGCATCGGCAGGGTAAGTTGCAGCATTGGGGTTTTAAAACTCCAATGCTGCAACTTACCCTGCAGATGCCACTGGTCTCCCTCCCTGTTCAATTAGTTAAATGTCCGTACGAGCGACTTTATTGGTCGCTCGTACGGACATTTAACCTGTCACAGACTTACTAATTGAACAGGGAGGGAGACCAGTGGGATGTGCCGGGTAAGTTGCAGCATTGGGGTTTTAAAACCCCAATGCTGCAACTTACCCGGCACATCCCACTGGTCTCCCTCCCTGTTCAATTAGTTACATGTCCATACGAGCGACTTTATTGTTCGCTCGTACGGACATTTAATTAATTGAACAGGGAAGGAGACCAGTGGGATGTGCCGGGTAAGTTGCAGCATTGGGGTTTTAAACGTCTGCACGAGCATTTTAAAACCCCAATGCTGCAACTTACCCGGCACATCCCACTGGTCTCCCTGTTCTATCAGTTAAATGTCCGTACGAACGACTTTATTGGTCGTCAGCAGGGGGCTTGTCTGCCATTGGTTGATGGCAGACAAGCCCCCCGCTGGCGACCAATAGGGTCGCTCGTACAGACTGTTAAACTCCTGGTGTCGTAATTGTCCGGCAGATCCCGCTGGTCTCCCTGTTCTATCATTTATTAACTGATAGAACAGGGAGACCAGTGGGATGTGCCGGATAAGTTACAGCACCAGGAGCCTAAAAGTCTTTTAAAATCCCAATGCTGCAACTTACCCGGCAGATCCCACTGGTCTCCCTGTTCTATCAGTTAATAAATGATAGAACAGGGAGACCAGCGGGATCTGCCGGACAATTACGACACCAGGAGTTTAACAGTCTGTACGAGCGACCCTATTGGTCGCCAGCAGGGGGCTCGTCTGCCATCAACCAATGGCAGACGAGCCCCCTTCTGACGACCAATAGAGTTGCTCATACGGACATTTAAACTGCTGGCGCCAGAGCGGCTTTAACCCCGTATTAACCCCTTAACCGGGGAAAACGAAGAAAACCCGAACACGAAGGATGTCCGCGAATATTCGCCCGAAGAGAAGACAGGACCAGGCGAAAATATATTTTTTTGCCGAAGACGAGCACGAAGACGAACACGAAGAGCCCCCTGGTGCCCAAGTCTAATTATAACACAGAGCTCCAGTGAAGAAGAATGTACCCTCCGGGGCGTACCAGGCTCTCTGGTAAACTGGACAAATGTCTGGCGGGCCAGTGCCAGATGGCGCCAGTCATTTACCGTTTTTGTTGCTTGTGCAGCAAATCCAATCCCTTAGCATGCAGCTGCACACTGCAAGAGTTTAAGAGTGTAGGGCAGAGCCAGAGATATTCAGCTGGTGGCCTTGCACACAGCATTTATAAACCGGTACCATTACTTAGCTGATTTAAATCCCCAGTCTTGCCCTTTTGTCATCAACTAATTTCAAACCTTACAGGAACATTTTTATTCATCAGTTTTGAGGCGCCATTAGAATATTGTGTCCACTATTCCAAAATACATATATATATATATATATAAATTAGGTTCCTTCAGGAAGAAAAAAATAGTACAAAAACTCACTTTAAAATGTGATGTGATCTTGATAATGAGGCTGGTCTTTTTGTCCCATATAAAGACTAGTCCATTCTTTGCTGTAATGATCATATAAATGCTAGTTTTCTGAACCTGAAAAGGAGACTCCATCTCTTCTTCTTCTTCTCTGGTTAATTCCATTTGACCTTCACTAAGAATCATCTTAAAACCCTTAAAGTGGGAAAAATCTGCTTAAGTTTTAGGTTGACAAAATACTGTACAATAGCTATAAAATAATTTATGGATGCAGGCTAGACCGTTTTATTAATACAGGTTTACTGTAAATTGGCCGATTTGCTTTATTAATGACACCTCTGCCTTTTTATTTTGTACTTGCTACATTTTGAAAATGTATTTATTTAAAAAAAAAATTATTCTTAAGAACACATTTGTTTTAAAGCAAGGATATAAAATTTGCAGAGAGTCCCCGAAACATAGCACTCACTTTTAGATAAACCTTAATGGATTTGGAGCAGGTAGTGCCAGTACTGCCACACAATGTATTCTCTGAGATAACTCGAAATGTCCCATTGGCAATATCCTGTCCGCAGTAGTCCTGTAAGCAATAGCAATCAATAACATGATTTCAAATAGTATGGATTACCAAACACATACACATGTATATGCTGTACTGGTATATATACCAGTCAAACAATTATTACTAACTTCCTGTTAGTAATAATTAGAAAAGTACCTGAACAAGGGTATATTCACACTGTCCATTGTATCTGTAATGTTTGTTATCAAAGGTTATATAGTTTCCTCCTCCATACACCGTACATTCTCCTATGGCTACATTTTTCTCACAGACCCACTTCCGGTTCTTGCAGACACTGGGGGATTTATATGAAACGATTAAGTAACATCATAATAATTCTATGACTTTTACACTGGGCAACAAACGACATCACCTGCTGACAATAATATGATGGTAATAAATATTGTTAGTCTCCAGACTCCTCTATAAAATGGCCCCTGATGCTGCTTCCTGCTAAGAGGAAGCAGTAGGTTGCGACAGTCTCACTGGGCTATCAATAACGGCTGGAAGGCACAATAGTAAGTTTATTTAGGTTTACCCTGAAGGCTTGAGTAAAAGCTTATGGTGCATCAGTCCAAGGCGATCTGGGAAATGCTTGTGTGTCCAACAAAACAAAAGAAAAACAAATTAGGACAAGCACTCTTGCAATCCTTATTTACAACTCAATAGTGAATTTTAAATAAAATCACAATGATTGCCAGAGTGCCTGTCTTATATTCTTTTTTTGTTGTTTCAGGGCCAGCCCTACCATATGAACCAACTAGGTTGCTGCCTAAGGCACTGAGCTAGTCGAGCATGCTGCCACGTATATCTTCTTTGAGCAGAAAGCAAGTGCGTGCAGGAGTAGGAGGTCTGACACATAGTTTGCATAGGTCACTATTTCTTTTTTTTTAATTAAATTATTATTTATTAGATTTTTAAAAAAAGACATTTATGACACACAAGTATCCGTAAATTACAAATCCATAAATAAAACAGACTTAACATAAACAACAAACAATAGTCATTTTTAATGACTAACATAAATTACTTAAAATGGCATTTCCAACCTTCGCTTGTAAACTGAACATGTTCCAACAACTTTAGTAAAGTACTACTAGTTGGCACATGCAATCTGTACATTATTATTATCATACACCTACTTTTGTCCTGTGCCATAAAGATGTCTTTCCCTGCTGTAACATCACTTACCATTTGCTGCACCCAATCACAGCCTTTTCCATATGTTCATATATCCTGTCATTATGGACACATGTGCATTTGTCAGGGGAAACACAACCTCCTTTTCCATCTGCCAACAGATCGCTTGGACAAACACAGCCTGAGACACACTCGGAGCTATACTGTGAAAGATGAAATATATTGATTTTAAAGAAGATGTATTACTGCAATGTAGAAATTATAGGATCTTTTTACTTTTTAGACTTCATAAAGATGTCATGTTGGCCTTCAGATTATATTTAAAAGTAGTATTATAAATCAATTTAACCTTTTCACTTTAATGCATTTGATTTTTTTGTGTTTCTAAAAAGAAAATTCAATATGCATTTTTCTTTAGTGAAGCTGTCATGGACGTTACACTGTTCCTTTAATTATACGCTTGGAAATGTAGCTGCTGTGGCCTCTCCCCAAGTGGCCTCATCATAAGTAGATAGTTAAGAGTTACATTGGACTATCCAGACATCCATCCCTGGTATTCATGCTTTCATCCAACTACTCCTCTGGCAATCACTAATGTCTGCCATATCTCCTTCTCTTACAGGTATGACTATCCCATATTTAGTCTGAACCCCTCGTCTCCTGCTGTAACCCCTGTTTCCACTTGGTATGACTATCCCATATTTAGTCTGAACCCCTCATCCCCTGCTGTAACCCCTGTTTCCACTTGGTATGACTAGCCCATATTTAGTCTGAACCCCTCGTCTCCTGCTGTAACCCCTGTTTCCACTTGGTATGACTATCCCATATTTAGTCTGAACCCCTCGTCTCCTGCTGTAACCCCTGTTTCCACTTGGTATGACTATCCCATATTTAGTCTGAACCCCTCGTCTCCTGCTGTAACCCCTGTTTCCACTTGGTATGACTATCCCATATTTAGTCTGAACCCCTCGTCTCCTGCTGTAACCCCTGTTTCCACTTGGTATATCTTTATCCTGCCTGTCTCCATACCCTGCTGCTCTCAAAGGGTTCTGAAATCAGAAAGTATACTTAAGTATGATCACTGCCCAGGCCTTGTAGTTCTCAAAAATATAAGCATGCACATAAATACATTAGCTATTGATGCCACTCATATGGCACATGCACATACACTATATGACCAAAATTATATGGACACTCCTCCTAATTATTGAGTTTATGAATTTCACCCACACCTATTGCTAACAGGTATATAAAATCAAGCACATAGGCAGTCATCTCCACAGACAAACATTGGAAGTAGAATGGGTCATACTGAGGAGGTTAGTGACTTTAAACGTGGTACTGTCATAGGATGCCACCTTTGCCATGAGTAAGTTCATAAAATTTCTGTTCTGCTAGATCTCCCCCAGTCCACTTTAAGTGCTATTATTGTGAAATGGAAGCATCTAGGAGTAACAACAGCTCAGCCATAAAGTGGTAGACCACACATTCACAGAACAAAGCTGTAAAGTTTGATGTAGGAGGAATAATGGTCTGGGGCTGCTTTTCAAGGTTTGGACCTCTTATTTTAATTGAAGAGAAAGGTTAATGCAACAACACACAAATACATTTTAGACAATTGTATGCTTACAAGTTCGTGGCAACAGATTTGACAAGTTTGAAGTAGAGGAACTTGAGTGACCTGATCAGAGCCCTGACCTTACACCAATCGAACACCTTTGGGATAAATTGTAATAGCGATAGCAAGCCAGGCCTTATCGTCCAACATTGGTGCCTGACTGCACAAATGCAATTTTGGTTAAAAGGGCGCAAATTCCCACTTCAAAAGAGTGGAGGCTGTCATAGCTGCAAGGGGCGGGGGGGGGGGGCTCCATATTAATGCCCATAGTTCCCCATAGTTTTGCAATGGGATGTCTAACAAGCTCATATAGGTGTGATGACCAAGTGTCCACATACTTTTGGTTGTATAGTGTACACTTATGTACAAACATGCACCTGTGGACTGTCATGATGACCCCTACATTTACATTATGACTGTATTTATTATACCTCTCCTTTGCTACATTGTAAGCTGTAAAGCACTATGTACATTGGTTAAGGCTAAATAAATAAAACATATACACACACAAGTATATAAATAATCTCTAAACAATATCATACACTGATTCATGTATGTATAAATAAAGCACATTGCTCATGATTTCATATGCAGAACAACACATTACTCCACTTGCATTCTTTAATTTTAGTAATGTTCTGTAAATCTTTGGAGCAAAACTACAAGCTTAAAAGGCTACAAAAAGACCAGAATACAAAAAAATTATTAACATTTTAATTAAGCGTCCTGTGTTCAAGCTGGGTATCCAAACTTTGGGGAAAAAATGTGTGACTATTGTCACATAATAAAGAATATCATGTATGAGTTAAGGTTTTCCTATTTAGACCACTAATTAAGATATTACATTGGGTTGTTACATTGAAGTATCCTTTCAAACAGTCTCAGGTTGGCAAAAAAGTGTCACAATGTCACACGGTGGTGAAAGAGACGTGATTTGAGGTCAAAGTGTTGAAGTTATTGTTGATATGTAGTATCATGTTTCAAGTCACAATTAAATCCTTAGAGTTATACTTACACAGTCCACATTCAATGTTTGACAGCTTCTTAAACATTCAATTCCTTTGGTGCCTTCAGGTGCCAGTGAGCAGTTAAAATAGGCCATAGGAGATGTACAATCTGCCAAATAATTAATCAGTTATTTGTTCAGCTTTCTTAGGGGCTAGAGATAGAACATCAATTGCAAAGTATCTCAGTCAACCTAGTTTAATTACATGAATAGATCATAATCTTGCAAGACCAGGGCCCCTTCTCCTTCTTTACGAGTATGTCCTTACATACACTAATTATCAAACTGTATCTTGTCAGTTGTAATGTTATTTTTTATTTTACTTTTACACCTTTTGTAAAAGTGCTACATAATCTTCTGGGAACCTATACATGTAATAAATAAACCCTGTTTCAAAAACAAATCTCAAGGCGATTGGCCATTCAGAGTTTAAATCCACTTGAACTCACTACAGTGTTTAGTGTTAGGCATATAACTGGGATAACTGGTATTCTCTGAAGCATGGCTCATAAAGAGAGAAGGCGTATGAGATGGAGCTGAGCCAGCTCACATGCATTACTGGATGTTTAATCAGCACCATGTTCTGGCCCAGGATGACTAGGCAAGTTTGGGGGCAGCAACTCCTTGGTTATGGCTTCTTTTAAGACCACCCACTGTTGCCTTGTGCAGTGCCCCTAGTCAATACAATCTGCCCTACATATATATATATATATATATATATATATATATATATATATATATATATATATATATATATATATAATTACAATATCTATATAAATATATATAATACATATATTAAATAATTACAACATAACATTTTACGATACTGCATTATGAATAAAGCAAACATATTCATAAAAGGGGCAACTAAACTTTTCAATCATAAAATCTAGTAGACAAACATAGTTTAATAAATTAATATAATACAGTGGAGAAGATAGAGCTGGATGCGGAGAGTACGATGGGGGGAGTTTATGCCTAGGAAAGCAAAGCTAACATAACTGTATTTGTTTGATTGAATATTCATAACACCTCTATATGTTTATGTATGTATGTTTTTTTGTACTTTTGTATTTTGCAAAATTAAAAATAAAAAAATAAATTTTTTTACAGGATATGAGATATTAATCGTCTTACTTTTTTTGTGTATGTCTCCAAAATCACAGTGCAGTCTTCCATTTCGACAAGTACTGGAAAACATAAAACAGTATTTAGGTAAGTCTTTAATAATCTATATGTTTTGTTGAAGAAGTATTTTTTTATTGTACTGTACTATAAATAGTGTTGACAGCTTAAATTTGGTAAACTGTACATATAAACATATTACCATTGTACGTATACAGACAATTAAAAACAAAGTTTGTAAGACTTATGAGTGAGTTCAATAGAATTCTAACATTTTGTAAGCACTTTTTATTTTTTGTCAAGCAAATTAGAAATCAAATAATCTTACCAAATAACTCCATTCTTGTTCACTTTTTCATCTGGACTATACGTATTCCCCATGTGATAACATGGACAGCTGCTCTTTTTAACACACTCCCCATGCTCCCCAATATAGGTTCCTGGCTTACAGATGCACCCATCGACAGGAGTAAAATCCATATCACATGATGAGTCAAACACACTTAGTGACTTGCAGGTAGGTTGACATGTTTTGACCGAGTACTGATATTCCATGGATTCTGGACATTCATCCATGTATTTGCCTTGAAAAAAAGACATAATATAAAACAAGTATTTATTTACAATGTTTATATTGCTACATTCAGAATATGAAGAATATATATATATATATTAATTAAATGCACCACTGAAACAGTCCAGGAATTACAATTGCCTCTTTTAAAATCTACCATAATCTGAAGATGGAAGTCTCTGTAGCTGCTGGCTCAGACCTGTCCATTAAAGTTTCTTCCCTCCCTCCTGATGCTACCTGATTTTGGATAGTGCCAAGATATGAAATCAAATCCCTGCAACTAGTAACAGGCAGCACATATACTGAGAATCACACCAAGAATTGGTCTTGGGGTGGTGGAAGCTTGCCCAATTATGTATAAAGATGGCACTGATAGACCATAAAACTTGAGATCTGAGTAACAGGCCTGCTTTACAGCATTTCTTATCAAGTTCACTATGTAAGTTATCTAAAACATCTAAAACACAAAGAAGAAAAATAGTGGATTCTGTAAGGACATACCACATGCTTGGGTTCGCCATCCTTTAAGGTTGACTCCTTTTTCAGTACAAGCTCGTACATATGAGGAAAACACAGCGCACATACAGTCATCTTGCTTCCTGCACAAACAAGTGTCATACAGACATGCCTGCAGGAATAGTACACATTTAGGACACCCCTTACAATACTATTGTGTAACATATCAGTATGTACCTTATGATGTAGATGTGTGGGCTTCATTAAATTTATAGTAAACAAAATATTTTGCTATGGTTATTAACAAAATGTTTTACAAATGTTTTTATCACTAGTATCAAGTTAAAAATAATAATGATTTCAAAAATATTGTGCTGTTTTCTTTTTTATCTAGTTTTAGCATAATAGAAAGTTGACATGTTTGAGAAGGGAAAAGTGGCCCAAAATATTATGGCAGGCAATGATGGTAAGTCTGTAGACAATGGTACTTTATACGAACAAAATGAGATGAACCCAGGCTCTGTCAATGCTACCCTACATTACAGTAAACAGCACTGTATTTAACACTGTGTGTATATTCTTTTTCTATGGGAAGTATCACCTATGAGAACTTGACATTAATCATCAGAGCATGAAAAATCTATCTATGTTGTTGTTGTTAACACTTTTAAAATTCTATGTGTTGTAAATATATGCTTTCTCACCCAAACCTTTTAACATATGCCTGCCTCGGAAAATAGGATACATAGTTTGCCTGTTAAATAATAAAAGAACAAACAGAAAGCTTAAACATATTTCCTTAAATTTTTTTTTTAGACATTCCAGATATCCACTAAGCCCCATCATGTTCGGTATTCTTTTTGTACATTAAATAGCACAATTGGTGCGTTTCATGCTGGTTTTGCTAAGTGAGAAACAGCTTTTCTTATTCAGAGAAGAGGACTGTATATATACATGTTAAATGGATAATTTCCTAAATGCTTTACTAACTCAGTATGTTGTGAAAAAGTTGGCACATCTTGTTTTCTTAAATATTTTATGTTATGTTTTTATGTGAAACATTCTGTGATTCTGACTGGGCCCATTCATCTATGAAGGGTAGAACCCACTGGAAACATATGAATATGGCACCCAATTCTTGTGCTGGCAACTAGATATGCTTTTTTCCTCTAAATCACTTTGACTAGCCACCCTTCATGGGCTCATCCCAACTTGACAGGTGGAGGTGGCAGAACTTTATCTACTTCAGTACAGTATTAATGGTAGAGGTACCATTAACATGGCTCTAAGCTTGCTCTGAAATCTAGAACAGCTTCAATTTTGGCTCCTGCTACTCTCATTTTACCCACCCTTAGAAATGACCCTAATATGTATATCTATGCTTCACTTATCCTGAAGCCTTTGCTATTTTGTAAGTGTATTGTTGTCTGCTAAATGCAGTTATTGGGGTTTTATAAAAAAAAAATTAAAAATGACATACCGTGAAATAGTTTGATGGATCAACTTTACTGTGACAAGCGGCAAAAATTGTCCTTCTAGAATTCAACTTAGAACACCACATTTGGGCATATGGTTCTGTAATGGCAAAAGTGACACGATATAATCTACCGCTCATCTACTGTTCATACGATGCATGTAAAGGAGAAAATAATTGAAGTGATTTGAAACTTTGAAGAGTTTGATTCTTAAAATATACAAAATTTTAAGACAAAATATTAAATATACACACATGCAGCCATATTTCTATCAATTTGTCTTTCTATCTTTATGCTTGTCAAGGTGGTCTTATAAGAGTTGTAGGGTGGGAAGCTTTATCAAACTTTATATGTGACTGTGGGACTAGTAGGTACCTATTCATATGAATGAGCATGGCACTGAGAAAGAAAATAATATACTTTATTTGTACAATTTAATCTATAAAGATATTGGTACTGTTTATATACACATAATTGTGTGCTGTAGAGCTGTAGAATACAAAAATATACACATAACAATAAAATATTCTGAGCTCCTAGAGAGGAGGTACATCAGGGGAGAAAAGAGGGACAGAGTATCCGTTCCTCCTGAAGATGGACACTTGAGAGGCATGCTGTATATATGCCACAAAAATAATATGTTCTATCAGAATAATTAAGTATGCCTGCTGCAAGGTGCAGTTCATGTAAAACAGTGAATCAGTTACCTGAGCAGTGGATTCACCTGAAAAGAACATTTTGTCTATTACCTTTTTTAAGACTTATGGTGCAGGGGTCAACTATTACATTCGGTATTTTTTTGCAGGTTTGGTCACTCTTCCAAGAGTAAGTGAAAGTACTGATATCCTGCACAGTCATTCCATCTGGCGTCATATAGTCATCAGACTGTTTATCATTAAAGTTTCCGCATAGACCTGCAGGTTTGTGAAAAAAAAATATGAATCTCAAAATAAAGAGGCAGTTAAAGTGAATACTCAGAGAACTAAAATCTGAGAGTATAATCATATGCTTCTTATAAAGAATAAACTAAACTTACCACAAGTTTTACCATAGTGGTAAGCCTCCAAATGTATGTAGAGCTGCATAATAGGGACGAGCTGTACCTCCAGACGGAGGCCAAAATCTGTCTGTACAATGATGTAGAATGTAGTCGGTTGGAAAACGGTCAGATTCTCTGTTTAACAGAATAAAGTAATTAAAACAATTATAATAGATCGCACATAATACGTACTGTATATGTGGAAGAATCAAAAGTGTAGCACTTTGGAGCATGTGGGCAAAATGTAAGGTGGGTATTAGATCTCCTATATGTAAAGCCATAAATAAGTTTCTCCTGGGGAAAAAAATAAGAAAAAACAAAGCCTCACATGCTATATAAAAACTAGTATTATTTGCGGTTGAGTCTACTCTAATGTAAGTATATTCATGTTTTTTTGCAACTGGTCTCTCAAAAGGCATTATATTTTTTGCATATTTTAGTTAGTTATTTATCACCATTCAAATTCCCTCAAATAGAATGCATTTTAATGAATTGTTTTGAGGGCTATTATGCTTATTAAGGAATGCTTCTGTCATTTACAACAATGTAAGAGGCATACTTGATATCAGAGACATTGCTGGCGGGACTTAGAGGTTGAAACATACGTCTAAAGTTGTTGGTTCTTTCGTGTCTTATATTTTTGAACTAGATTGATATGCTGATGGAGCTAAACCTCAGAGTAAGCCACTTAAGCACTGTCTGTTCTCACCTTTTTGTTTATACCCCTCTCCTCACCATTTCCATAGTCATACTATTGTAATATCTGTTCTGGTGAACAGATATGAATGTGTTGATTTCTTTTACCATTTACTATTTAACATTGTTTAGATTGCGCATGCATTATTTTTATAACCAACTTGTATCCTGTGAAATTAATTACTAGACAACCTGTAGTCGGCTTACTGTTATATCCAAAGAACATACATTACAAGACAAGTGTTACAAGACAACCCTCTGTGGAAGCGTTCCATTGAAGTTCTTATCTTTATCTAACTTTAGAGCAGAACTATCCCCCACAGTAAATAATTCAAGCATCTTACCTACTCACAGGCTCATTTCTGGTTTTTATTTCTGCAACTCTCATTTCCATTTCACATGACTCTGCCTACTCCTACATACTCTTCCTACTCATCACATATACATTACCCATTGTACAGCGATGTGCAATATGATAATGCTTTATAAATCTATACATTTTGCCCTGGCAAACCAAACATATATAACAAAAAAATGTTAGGTATCACAATTACCGTATTTGCTCGATTATAAGACGACCCTGATTATAAGACGACCCCCCAAATCTGAATATTAATTTAGGAAAAAAAGAAAAAGCCTGAATATAAGAGGACCCTATAGGAAAAAAGTTTTACCAGTAAATGTTAATTCATCTAAACTATTTTTTTTAAATAAAAGCTATGATTGTGAAAAATATTTTGGTTTTATTTCCTTCTATTTTCCAACCTGCCCCCCAGTTATGCACATCTGCCCCAGAAATGCCTTATACCCCCTATATGCCACTGTGCCCCATGATATGCCTTTTAACCCTCTAAATGCCACTGTGGCCCATGATATGCCTTTTAACCCTATATGCCACTGTGCCCCATGATATGCCTTTTGACCCCCTATGTGCCACTCTGCCTCCAGAAATGCCTTATACCCCTATATGCCACTCTGGCATTTAGAGGGTTAAAAGGCATATTATGGGGAAGAGTGGCATATAGGGAGGTTTAAGGCATTCAGGAGGCAGAGTGGCGTATAGAGGGTTAAAAAGGCATTTCTGGAGGCAGAGTGGCATTAAGGGGGTTAAAAGGCATTTCACAGAGCACTCTGCCTCCAGAAATGCCTTATGCCCCCCATTTAACCCCCCCCAAACTTACCGGTGCTTCTGACTTCCCTGTCATGTAGCCGGGGCAGCGTGTAGATCCCACGCACTTACGCTGCAGCCAGAAGGAGGCGTGGCTAGCAGCGGGGGTTGTCTGCTCCATCGCGCAGACCTTCCCTGACTGTCAGAGATCAGAGTTCCCAGCACCGGTGCGGGGAACTCTGATCTCTGACAGCCGGGGAAGGTCTGCGCGATGGACGCAGACAACCCCCGCTGCTAGCCACACCTCCTTCCTGCTGCAGCGGAAGTTGCCTATGCGAATCGCGTAGACATCTACACGCTGCCCCAGCTACACACCGGGGACTCAGAAGTACCGGTAAGTGGGGCCGGGGGGGGGAGACAGGAGGATCCAGGTCTCCTGAAGCTGCGGGGGATCTGGATCTTAGTCGTCTCATAGTCAGACCTATTTGAGGTCTGATTATAAGACGACCCCGATTATAAGACGAGGGGTATTTTTCAGAGCATTTGCTCTGAAAAAAACCTCGTCTTATAATCGAGCAAATATGGTAAGTTATAGCCATAAATCTTTAGCCCATCAGAAAATAGCACTGCATTAAAAATCTCAGCCACACAAAAAGATATTCCGTGAAATCAAATTGGTAAATTATGCAAAACTCTCATCGATTTGAATGGCCGGGAGTACGCCATGTTTTTCCCCATAACGCAACCACCCCAATTATTAATGCAATAATGTACATCATCCATTTAACACCGGTGTATTCTGGATCATAGATTGCATACTTAATTTCTTACCAGAACTGAAAGGCAACTGCACCATTTGCGAGTTATACTTCACATATCCATTATGTTTGATAACTAGGATCTGTTGTGGAGGAAGCAAATGTAAAATCTTAGTGAACAACCTTTTTTTTGTTTCTTTTGTTTTTTTGTTACCAGAAATGAAAAGTCATTGGTGCAAAAGCATATACTGTATGCAAAATCAGAGGAATGAAAAGGATAATCCTGAGTGTCTTCCAAAAAGAATCGCTGGGTTGGCCCAGTTAATGTGGGATGATTTCATGAGAGCATTTCACCAGTTTAAAAAAGCAATACGTGGGGCTAGCTCAAATAAGTATTCCACTTAAATAACATATACATGCAAATAAATGAGAAGACTGAAGAGGTGGCCCAGTTTTAAAATTCTTTTGTTTTTTTATGTATTAATTAATTGGGACTGGGACAAATTAACAATGGGGAAATTGGGGCATTTGCCCCAGAGCCTTTGATGGCAGAGGCTCCTAATTGCTGTTTACTTGCTACAGTGTAATTTGTGTATGTGTCTTCACATACACAACTTGAATACAGTACTTCTTGTGCTGGGTAAGATGGGCGCCAGATGGACTCAGCGTCCTACTTCCTGTCATGTGAAAGGATCAGTCAGTAAGAAGCTCCTTTTGTCGTGACGTGTTAAAGCCAGCAAGAGTGGAAGCTACATGGCTCTCTGCTTGTAAGGGAAAAGGCCAGAGGGCAAAGGTCAGAGTTAATGTGTCAGGATCCCCCAGCCATGAAGCTGAAGCTACAGGAAAAGAGATTACTGAGACCTGTGAATATGCAGGTATGTATGAATTTATGTGGAGATATCATGAATGCATGTTGTTGTGCCTATTAAACATATGTGTATATGCATGTATGTGCATCACTCCTTTGTATGTCTATGCATAATCAATATAATTAATATAATCAACACAAAGACAGAAGCCGCTTCCATGACAAATCTGAAGGTTCATTATTTTACTGCCTTATCTGATAGATGATTTGTTGTGTACTGGCATAACAGATGCCTTTGCATTGTAGGGAGGGCCCCCTGTCCCGTTTTGGCCCTCAATACCAGTACAACTGTGCTAAACCTCACCCTGGGCCATGAATACTGCTGAGCCTGAGTGCCGCACTCCCTCAGTCCCTGCACGCTGAGTCTGAGCATCGGGTTATTATGTTATTTCCCTTTACTCAGACATTGGGAGCATTTGAGCCATCGAGTAAGGAGAACAGCTCTCATCAGTGTGTGGACAATAAAGGTAGGATGCAGGGGATGTGTGTGTGTTTAAGTAAGTATGATGCCTACGGGGGGCCAGCATGGGCTATAGTGGGCCCTGACAGTTGTGCGCAGGAGGGGTAGGCTTTTTTGGCGGGAATTTCGGGGGTCGAATTCCCGGGCTCAGGAACCATTCTTGTGGTTAGCTTACCTGGTTGTGTGTCCCACCCTCCCTCCCTTTTCTTTTGTTTGTTGGTTTGTGTCGTTTTGTCAGTCTGTGGGGCGGCAGCTTGCCAGGTATGCAGGGGGTTAATGTGGTGGTAAGTGAATGGTTGGTAACATCTGTTGGGAGGTTCTTGGCTGTCAGTGCTGGGAACCTCAGGTCAGGGTGGGGGCATCTGGGTATGTCCCTTCCTTAAGTGGTATTTGGTTATGGTACCTGGATTACTTGGCAAGCTTGGTGTGTTCATTGTGTTTATTGTATATATTTACATGTTGGTGTTTTGAGTCATTGTCCTTGTTAACGCACCTATGTTTATTGTTTCAGGTTTTGGCGTGACAATGACTCTAATAAATAAAATTGGCTGTGGCCATTTCTTATCCATATTCAGAGGTGTGTGGTGTCATTATTGGGGTTAATGGGGAGTTAAGCCTAGCCCGGAAAATCGAAGCTACAACAGTCATATGTGTGTATGTGTTAAAGTGCATGAGTAAATATGTTACTGTGTGTGTATAAGTATATTGCTGTGAGTCTGTGTCTGTGAAAGTTTATTACAGAATGTGAAAGTATGTGAAAGTATTTTACTGTGTCAGTAGGTGTGTAATTATGTCAGTATATATGTGAGTATACTACTATGCGTGTGCGTTAATGTGTATGTAAGTGCGTTAGTGTGTGTGTATAAATATGTTACTGTGTATGTTTAAGTATGTTAAAATGTGTTAGAGTGTGTGTATGTGTGTTGGGTATCTTACTGTGTGTGTGTGTGGCCCTACCATAGGGGAACAACATTGTTTGTTATACTACTTATGGTGGTTATGTGTTGACAGTCTGTTACTATAGCTGTGATCGCTTTCATGCAGTTTTGTGGGACCATTTTCATTCCTAAATTGTGCTATTGTCTAAGGGTGAATAAAAAACTGCCAGAAATGGCTTGCTAATACACAATATATACAAGGGCCCCCTAATAACGATGTTGCCCCAGTGCCCCACCTAACCTGACCCAATAAAAAGTTAAGATATCTTACTGATTCCATGTTTTTAAGTGATAGCATTACTTTTGTTAAGCAATGCTCTCCCTCATTCTGGTTACATGACATAAGTTCTCCATGAACGCTGAACAATGACATTGTACAAAGCTGAAAAAAAAACATAACACAGATCAGATAACATACGTTCTCCATGAATTCTGAACAATGACCTTGTTTACATCTGGTACAAAGATACTAATAACATTAAAATGACCAATATACAAAATAGTGAGGTTAACACATGTTGTCTAATGTCAGTGATTTTTCTCTTTTATACCAGGAGCATCATCATTAGTGCCTGGATACACTGACTGTATTATGATATTAGAACCCATAAAACACTACACTGCTTTTACTTTACTACACGTGCAAGTATGATTGAAACCGTGCCCTTAGTTTCCTGAAGCTGAAAGTATATTAAAGAGCAGAAAATTTCTTATTTTTCCAGGATAACAAGTTAGACAATCAATCGATTACATTTTTCTCTTACTTGGCTCAGGATATAGGAACATTCTCCATGGAAATTATAACGACGCTGATCATAAGATGTAATGTGAACCCCTCCTTCCAGTGAGCAGACACCAGGGCAAGGGGTATTGATGCAATTCCATAACCCATTTATGCAGGTACTGTGACAGACAGAGATTAAAACATTTTGCTTAATTATGTCTAGAATCATGCTGTGCATAATTCCTTACTATACTCGTAGTAACCACTAAGCCATTAAAACATTAATTTAAACGTATTTCTTTTGCAATACTCCCATTTCCAATCTTGGGGTTTCAGATTTTGAGCAAATACACGCCAACATTAAGACAATGGATAAGCCACTTTTCTGATAGTTTATAGATCTGATTATTGGTGTGATTGGTGTGATGTAAATTTTTTTGCAAAGCTGTTCATCCATGAGCATATAGGTACAATTTTGTACATTATTTTCCCCATTCTGTAACACCACATCCATTGTTCTTTAAGTACACTTTTAGATCTTTAAATCCCCAAAATATATCCAGGGATTTTTTTTATTTTTTTTAAGTTGTACATTGTAAAACATTAATCCACCATAAATTTATGTACAATAATGTTCATTTGTAATGCGGTATCTAAACCTTATTTAAGGTTTATATTTGAACAGGTGCAATAAAAAGTGTAATAAAAAGGTGTATTACCAGTTTTGACATGGGAGGAGTAATAGCGCCCCTGGCTCGTACTTGTATCCTGCGTACTTGCAGTAACATTCTGATGTACGTATACAGCCTCTTTCCCTCACATCATCAAAAACCGTGCCTGGAAATAAGATTGAAATATAAAGAACGAGAAAAATCAGTATTATTCTACATACGTCACTGATAGAAACTTTCATAATGGGATTTATAAAGTTCTATCTTTAGTATCTTAACTTCATTGCGATATTAAAATATATTGTAGTTTATGGCTAAGGCCTATCCATTTGGTCGTCGACTGCAATTACTATACACTGGTTTTTATACTTACAGTTTTGTCTCATTTTTATATATATATATATATGGTATATATACGGAATATATTATATATATATATATATATATATATATATATATATATATATATTAGTAGTATTACTATTATATTTTATTTATATAACACCAACTAGGGGTGGAGATGGGAGAGGAGAACATAATGAGTTCATCCACAGAGAAGTAGCAGACAAACAGTAGGGAATATGGGACATGATAGATGGAAAGAGATCTGGAAAGGACAAGTAGATTAGAGTATCATTTGCATATACAGTACACTACCGTTCAAAAGTTTGAGGTCACTTAGAAATGCTCTTGTTTTTGTTAAACTTGTTAAAATAGTTGATTTTCCATTAATATAACACCTAATAGATCGGAAATACTGTGTAGACATTGTTAATGTTGTAAATTACTATTGCAGCTGATTTTAATGGAGCATAAGCATACAGAGGTCCTTTATCAGCAACCATTACTCCTGTATTCCAATGGCATGTTGGCTAGTCCAGGTTTAAGTGTAAAAGGCTAATTGGTCATTAGAAAACCCTTTTGCAAATATGTTACCACAGATAGAAATTACCTTGTTTTTCATAAAAAACTTTTGAATGCTATATCATACTTGAAGCCACATGAGTTGATTAGTTTGCCCAGAGATGAAGTGTAAAGAGAGAAGAGCAGAGGGCCAAGGACTGATCCTTGGGAAACGCCAACAGAAAGTGTAAGAGGTGAAGATGTCTTGCCAAAGAAGGTGACAGGTGAACAATTGGACAGATATTAGGAGATCCAGGAGAGAGCTGTATCTTGCATTTATTTCAAAGAAATCAAATCAAGAAGAAGATGGTGATCAACAGTATGAAAAGCAGCACACTCAGTGGCATACATTCCGGTTATAATTTATTTTTCACTCTTATTTTCAAGAAGATTTGTTTTTTTGGGTGAAGAAGGAGTAGTACCCCTGGTGGGTATCAGGCTTTTCTGCAGGCCTTTTGGCCAAGGAGGGAAGGGGCTGTATTTCCCAAAGATGAAGATTGGAGGATGTGGTTATTGTGGTTCTGATGCCTGTAGAACAAGCTAATATACAAAACAGATAAAATAAGCCATTGTTTAGCAATTAACAAACCATTTGGACAGAAGCAGCCGATAACACATTTGCGGTCACATGATGATGCCTCCTGGTTACTGCAGGTTTTTTCACAAGCTGTTCCACATTCCTTGTATATCATTGTTTCAGGACATTTTAGGGCTAAAAACAGAAAACTATTTTAGCAATAGTCAAGAAGCAATTTCACAGCAACAATTACATAGCAAATATTAGGAAGACCAAATTTACTTGCCAGATTGCCCGCTGCACAAAAGATGGTGGTACACCTGTATAGTTACCTGTATTTATGCATGGATTTCAAACGTGACACACCAAAGCGAAAAGCATAAACTGGGATAATACCTCCCGGATGTCCCTCTTCCGGACCCAAATCTCTCCGCCCTTCTTCATTCTTTAATGTCTAACTCTTCTAGTAGCTCAAAGTGTCTATTGGGTATGTGTGTATCTCAGTGTTCCAAAGACATACGAGTATTAATACTGTTTTTACAAACAACAGAAAATGGAAAGGAAAGTCCTGTTGCTAACCTTATCCACTAAAACTGGGACAGTGATATTCAGACCTTATTAAACCTTGAAATTGATATAAAACTCAGGTTCCTGGGATGAAATTGAGAATGGAATTCTATCTTTCAACCTAATGTTTTATTTTATACATTCTCCATTAGGTGGAGCTAAAAATGACAAAAAGCAACTGCATGAAAGGTGACCTTCCTTTTCACATTTCTGCACAAGGCTTGATAGTATGTAAATTTTTAAGTTCTGACCACGATACACTATAAATTTTCACACAAAAATATACTGAAAATAACAATAGCAATAAATCACCACTCTATCTTTTTAGACTAGCAAATCATACAAAAAACTACAAGCTATTAGAAACAATGTATGACCCTTCATTGAATTCTTCGTCGGAGGATTAGGATATTGGCCCAGTCCAGTCCAAACTCCTGGACACCTGGCATCCTTATGTCTTTATAAATCTGATCTCAAGCAGTTTAAGTTACTGGATGTGCCGTTTCGGTGAACACTGATTCCTAGGATCTTCTCCAGGTTAAAAAATCAGTACCTAGAAATCCACTTTTTAGCCGTTGCTACTGTATAGACTTAGCCATTGCCAATTAATGGTGGTTACTGCATTATAGACTCAGCTAGTTGTATGACAGCAGAATCTGGCTTTGGTATAAGGGGCATAAGCTTACCAAGTACAAGTGCCCCTGCCAACCATGGAGAATTCAGTGCTTCGTATGACCTGCCTATGGCCCAATATGGAGTCTTTTCTGTAGCAGTAAGTCACACATGCCATTAAGGGTACCTTTTTTGCTCTCTTTTGCATCTCTAATGTTTTTCAACCCCTACTGATCATTGTCTAGTGAAACATCAGAGGCACAAAACTGGAACTGTCTATTCTATTTTATTAGATTAGGTGAAAAGGCCCCTAGGACTTAGCATAGCTTAATGTCCTGGGTACATGTATGAGTGTGGGTGAGTGCCAATGATTGGTGGGTGCATGGTGGGGGGGCGTGCTTTCAGAGGAGATATAGGGGTGAACTAACTTTCTTTTCTTTGTCACAGCAGGCGGGTGGCGTGTCTTTGCCGGTCAGGAATTGGTAATGGTGGATATGGAAGGTGGTGATAAGGACTGAAAGGCGAGTCTCAATCCTCCCCTAACCTCTTGTGGTAAGGTCAATGACCTTGGTCGTGCCCACCGAGCTTATAGTCGGCTGGTGGTTAGCACTGATAGATGGCAGCACAGGGAGCAGTTTGTTGTACTGGACGAGGGGGGAGGTGATTACCTCGGTGGTTGCAAGTATGGAATCAGGGGCGGCAAGGACGGAGTTAATGTATTATTACTGTGTTAGTTAGGTTTGTATGTTTTTTCAGCGTAAAATATTTATGGTTAATATTTATTTGTTTATAAGTTGGTATTTTTCTCTTGAAAATTGGTGAACACAGTATGGTTTTGTTTTTTATAATAAAGCTGTGGCCTGTTTTTATCCATATACAGTTGTCTGTGTATTATTTGGTTGGTGGGTTGGTAAAGGGTGGTTGTTTTGCCCGGAGCACAATCCCCACTTCTTAATACATGAGTCCAAGATTCCCAAGATGTTGAAATGTATGACAAACAATTCATTTCTTGCTTCAGTTACTGTAGATCCTGTATATCTTTGTAAAATGCATATCTGTAAACAATGATCTCTTTATACCTTGCATGCATAGGAGTCATAAATACTCACAGCATTTATCAGGCCCTCTCCAATTGTCAGGTATTCCTTTTGCAATTATACACTGTCTGGCATATTCTGATATGGTGGTACAGAGGCAGAATTCACTTAGATGATTACTGGCTTTACAAATGCAGCTGTCCAAGGTACATATTTCAAGGAAGGCTGAGATGTCCAAGTGTTCTGTACAACCAGAGAGCTCAGGGCCTTCCAGCAGGTTTCTGCAGGTTTCATTCTAGAAAAGAGTAATCAGATTAATCAGAAGATGAAATGTTGGTTGCCTTCCAGTGCAGGGCTGGCTGGGACAGGGGTTCTGGTGGCAATTGCTGCATGAGTAGCTCTGATTGAAAGATTATGGGCTACAACCAGATTTTATATTTCTTACTTTTACAAGCCTGGACTGGCTATCACAGCCAACTTTAATACCTAATCTACTTCTGTCCTTTTATGTGTGGTTTTTGAGTCAATATACAGCCACCAGGCTGAACACATTTCCTGAATGGCAAATAGCTGGGCAAAAAGAACATTTGCAAGAGGGACCATATGAAACCATAAAGTGACTACTCAGCTTTCATATGCATTAAAGTGCTTCAAATGGAACAAATGCAACGAATGGCATTAAGAACATTTTAATTTTAAATTCATATTACTTACAACGGTTCTACACGAAGTTTGGTTCTGTAAATCGATATGCTGGCAGTCTTCCCCAGGATCTGACACAGTGTTTTCTATCACAAACTCGTCTATTCCTTGTTTTTCTCCTGTAAGTAGTTTAGCACAGAACCATGTTAACAAATGACAGCAAACCTCCATATCCTGCAATGTCGTAAGTACAAACACATTATATGTGTTGAGTTTATTTTTGCGAAAGGCAGGGTCATAGCTCTCCTGTGAAGAAAGGAGTCACAGGGGGCTGCTTTTAATTTAGAGCTGCCACCAGAAGCTTTTGTGTTTTTTTTTGTTCTGATTTCTCTTATAGCATCAATAGTTACTAAGACTTTAAGCACTATTTAAATAAAAACAGCCTAAATAATTTAAAAGTCATGTGACCCTAAACAGCTTTTCCAAGCATACTGATAAACCCTTTAGCTTAACTATATATTTAAATTTTAAAATGTTCAGTAGTCCTTCCAGTAACCAGAAGAATTAAGTTCTCTCAAGCACAAGAAAAAACAATGCAAGAGCAACCATAAATCTGACTTTTTGTGTAAAATATCTAAAAATCGAAAATATCTAAATCATAGAGCTAAGAACAGTTCCACTGCAAAATGTTAAATCAGGATCATATAACCCAAAGAACACATTACTGTAATAACTGGCTTTCAGTTCTTGGAGGTGGAGAAAGCAAATGAACATGAAAACATTTGCATTAAAGATATTAATGTGTAAATAAAAACAAATACAAAGTCATAGAAAACCCCCAAAATGTTTTCGGGGTTCCAGAAAATTAAAAAAAATGATTTCTTACAAACAGTATTCAGTGTTTGTAATTATTAGCTAAAACTAACATGCTATGGATATTTAAACATTTTCTTTCCAAGTTGTAGATTTACTTTGTCTTGTAAAGTTAAAGTAAGTAACAGAAAGCATCACTCAAAAGAATGTATTATTTATTTCCCTATTTTTTACAAAATGGCTCAGTGTGGCCCTTTTATTCCTCACTGACTCTTCACATTATTTGCATCTTTAAACTAAAAAGTACTATTCAGAATTTTTTAAAAGGCTTAAGAAGACATGAAAGAACACATAAAACCGACTGGTGAAAATACTTACCATCTTGGAAAAGCTCATTAAAAAGGGGAAATCCATTATAATCTCCACAAAGGCCGCATGTCTGGTTTCTATATTTGTCTGGGAGCTCTACCTACAGTTACAGAGATTGACAAATATAAAATGTGGTAAATATTTCCTGGAAAAACAGAAATTTTTGCATCGCCTTTTAAACTTCTCAAACTTGCAAAATGCTTACACAACTTTACATACCTACTGCTACACATGACTGTTCCTCTAAAATAATAGACTGATTAGTTAACTTAGAAAAGTCAGCTTTATGGGTCAGTGACCTTAGACAATTGGAACACTTATATAAACCAGTGTTTCTTTTTACACATTTCTTACAGGCATGTACTTTTTCTTGGGCAGGTTAATAGTACAAAAGATTGATACTGAAGTTAGTTATTTGGCATCATAGTGACACCGCTTAAAGGTACACTCCAGCCATCATATGTACTTTAATGAATATGATAGCTGTGCAGTTCTTTTATTTTTCGTGTTATCCTGTTTTCAAACATATAGTTGGAATTCACACACACACACATTTACCCCTTCCTCATCTAAATGAGATGCAAGAAGATGTGTTTAGCAATATACTCACATCAAGTCATCTCCAGTGATAGCTTGGTGAAAGCTATAGTGAGGGTCTAATGTGTCTATTCAGACCTCATCCGCATTCCTGTGGAAAGTGCTCACATCTATTTCAATGGGAGCATGTTCCTGACACTGGTTGGCTGTTGAGGTGCATCTTTTCTGTCATTTTGTTTTGCAAAAATACATATTAAAATACTCACAGAGTAACTCAACATGCATTTTTTTCAGTTGTAGGAGTGTCAGTGACATTAAACTGTCCCTTTAGGCTAAAGGCCATGTTGCTTGTCAAGGTTATGCACAGAACAGCTTCCTCTATTAATATAGTTCTTAGTAGAGGACTGCATCAGGCATTTTAGGGTGTTGCGGACGGGAGCGGGCGGTCAGACAATGTACCTGCGGTCCCAGTAATCCCGCGCACTCCCGCAAGGCTGCCTTCGCATTGCTTGCACACAGTGTCTCTTCTCTTGTTCCGCCAGGAACCCAGCGGAGTCACATGAATTTACGTCACATGACTCTGCTCCTTTCCTGCTTCCCCTGGGCCGGAAAGAGAAGAGACGCTGTGTGCGAGCAACGCGAAGGCAGCCTTGCGGGAGTACGCAGGAAATCTGCAGTTCAGGCAAGGGGGTTGGAGAGTTTGTATGAACAAGTATGCGTGATTAAGGAATGAATGAGTATCTGTGAATTATTAGTATCTGTGAATGAGGGAATGAATGAGTATCTGTAAATGAGGGAATTAAATTCTTCACTAAAATCTCTAAAAGCTGTGACAGAATGTTTTCGGCAGTGGGCGGGATTGGACACATATGTTGCGGGAGCAGGCGGGATTGGAACACACCCGTTGCGGGAGCAGACGGTAATAGTCAGAAATTCAGCGTGATTAGGAAAACAGTCCCGCGCAGGGCTCTAGTTCTTAGTATATTTATTTATTTTATTATTTTCATTCTCAAACGTCCTCCACCTCCTAATAGAAAGTATGCTCATTATGTAATTTTTTCATATTTCTAAAACATTCTATCAGTGATGTAGAATCTGCTGGATATTTCGAAATAAAAGTAATGATGTATTCTGGCCTAGGCCAACAGGTCCACATGAAAGGGTGACATTTCTTGGAGGCACAGCCCCTCTGTCACTGTTCAGTTGATTGTTTAAAAATAAATATATCTGATCTCCTTAATCAGCCCATTTATTCTACAGAGGACTGTGCTGCACACCCTCTAACGTGCTTTAAGCTATGCAGCACACTCTTAAGAGGCAGAACATCAAGTTATAACGCCATATCCAAGAGCTCAGCATACAGAAAGTGGCTATGGGCAGGGAGTTTGCCCTTTGCCAGACCTAGGGCAGTGTCCATCATATGTCACATACTGTATGTAATAGGAGAAATAGCTTATTCTTTTATGTATATTAGTAAACTATGTATAAAAACACTATGTTCTGTAGTACTACTGTTTAGTGTGTTTGGTATGATTACATACCAAGCTAATTGCTTGTCCTATAGATGTTTACTTCTATAAAGTGTTCCTATATATTTTACTCTATATTTTATCTGGGTCTCTTTATCTGTCTCTGTGCTAGGTCTCTCCATATGTCTCTGAGATATATTCCCTAAATAGGAGTTTGCAGGTAAATGAATCATTTGTACTTAATTATGTCACTACAAATTATGAAGGGTTAACTCCTTCAATGAGAGTTGACCTGGCCTGCATAATTTATATTGTACGTGAAGAAATATGTTGATTTTATTTTTATTGCCAATACACCTTTCTTTCTCAATTTACCTCTGCATTTCTTAGGCATGGGCAAGATATGCATTAGCAGACTATATATGTAAAGTAATTTGCTGGGTATTTTTCCTGTTTTAGCAAATACATTTATTAAAAAACACAGCCCCCTTATGAAACTTCATCTGGCCGAACGAACTCTAGGATAGGCCTAAATGTTATGTTCTGTTGTTTAATAACCATTTTATTGGTCCAATAGTGATAGCCTTGTGTTGAATGTTAGAAACCACTGTTGTAAATCTATTTTATAAATACCAGTTTAATAACTGATTGCATACCAACCATGCTAGTTTATGGTGTCAAGTAAATGATAAAGAACAAATAGGCATACTTGTCTACCGGGAAACCTTACTAAATGATTTGTGGGGAAATGGTGTTTCAAGACAGAGAATTCATAAAGAATCTATAAATCCATAATGACCAATATTTATATACTACATTATTACCTGTAAATAGTCAATAAAATTCCATGTGACAGTCACACCCGCTTTTGAATTGAAAACTATGGTCAATCCTGCAGGATAAATCTTCAAAGTTGATTTCTGATATGGAATATCAGCTCTGAGAAAATAAGATAACATGGATATGTTCATTTACATGAATCCACACAAAATAATTTTAACTATACAGTCCTATGTGGACCAGGTGGATAGGTTGTTGTGAGGGGCTGATGATGACCCAGTGGTCATAGTCCATGTTGGTACTAATGACAAAGTCAATGGCAGGTGGGGCGTCCTTAAAAAGATTTTTAGGCAGTAGATGATAAACTTAGGGAATGGACCCCCAAGGTAATATTTTGTTAGGAATTTTACCTGTACCACACACTACACTAAGCAGTGGGAGCTTAGGGAGATACATTTGTGGCTGCAAAAGTAGTATAAGAAAGAGGGATTTGGGTTTTGAGGGAACCTGGCAGACTTTGCAGTTGGCTACGGACTCTATAGATAGAGATAGACTGTACCTCAAAGATGAGAGGACTGCGGTACTGGGGGAGAAGATGGTTAGAGGGAAGGAAGAGATTTTAAACTAAAGCATGGGGGGAGTGAAGATAGCATTAAAAGGGTAGATTGTGTAGGTTCTGAGCAGGTCTTGGTTTTGAGAAGCTTGGAAAGGAATGGTGGGATCAGTACAGATGTAGAAATAGCTAAACCAAAACACGTTGTAACACATAGTTTGGAAAATAGCTTGGTAGTGGTGTATAAGAAGCTTTGTGGTTTAGGGAATAAGATCTCTGTACTTACTGCATTGGAAACAAGTGATAATGTGGATTTAGTGACAGTTACTGAGACCTGATACAATGAGCAAAATGACTGGAATGTTGAGATACCAGGATACAAGTTATATAGAAAGGATAGAGATGGCAGAAATGGAGGTTTACTACAGGTTTACTACAGGAAGATCCTGTCGAGTTGGAAAGGAGGAGCAATGTTAGAACAAGGGGTCATGGTCTAAAACTAAAGAGTCAGGGGTTTAGATGTACCTTAAGAAAGATCTACTTTAGTGAGAAGGTCGTAGATAAATGCAATGGCCTCACAGCAAAAGTGGGGGAGGCTAATACAGTGTGGGAATTTAAACATGCATCGGATAGATGTAAAGCTTCATTCCAAAGAATGAAGAGTGAATGTTATAAGTGTTTAGGGGCAGAAATGGGACAAGCAGGCTGTTAGGGACAGAGGTAGCACAGGCAGGCTGTTAAGGGAGCAGAGGTGGCCCAGGCAGGCTACTTAAGGGGCAAGGGTGGCACAGGCAGGTTATTTAAGGGGTAGAGGTGGCAGAGGCAGACTGTTTCAGGGGCAAAGGTGGCACAGGCAGGCTGGTTTGAGGCAAAGGTGGCACATACATGATGCCTGTTTCAGGGGCAGAGGTGGCACAGTCAGACTGCATGTTTGAGGGGCAGAGGTGCCACATGCAGGCTGCTTTAGGGGCAGAGCTAGCACAGGCAGGCTGTTTCAGGGGGAGAGAGGGCACAGGCAGGCTGTTGCTGGGGCAATCTAATTTACTTATAAGTTAATAATGTTCTTTCAGATTTCTGTTTTTTTCCAATCGACACAAAGTTTACAAGCTTGTTAAATAAATATTCTTGCCAACATTAGTTTTTGTGGGTGTCTCTAAATTTTAAAGTGTGGGGGGGTGCCACATACAGGATCCGCCCCAGGTGCCAAATACTCTAGGGACGCTCCTGACTAAACAGTTTCCTTAGTTGTTAGGCCATCTATGCAATATGTCTACTTGAGAATCCTAAACCTGAAACTTACTTTTTTCCATTGACTAGTATAGTATTTCTCTTCACCTCAATGAGCTGGCCTTCCAACTTCATAGTAATTGAGTTTATGATTGGCACTTTGTTTACCACTGTGCGGCGGAACTGTATGTTGAAGTCTTCAAAGGAGTTGTGGCAGTGCCTGGCCAAAATATATGAGCAATAACCTTTATAGCTGTACGTATAACCATCAAATGTATTGATGTGATAGTAACCCCACGTGCTGCAGACTCTTTCATTGTTTTGGACAACTAAAGAGAGAACATGTATATGTCATTTTAACAGCTATAACAATGCCACAAATATTATCAAACTTACGGCAGATAAGAGAGACCTTCTCTAAATAATACAAAACATCAGGTAATACACACTAAACCTAATAAAGGCAGTAACACTTCAATAAAGTGATAAACTACAAAACAATTTAAATGTAAATTATGCTGTAGGATCAGGAACTACAATTTCAATTTTTTTTTAAATATATAAAAAAATTACAATATCAAGTTTTTTGTTTACAATTACTTGTTGTTTTTATCAGAAACTTCCACCCCCAGCTAAGCATGAAGACTGCAGCACGCAGGCTGTCAAAACCACCCATTCAGTACTCAGAAGTCTGTAAGTGCTGTTGTTTCATTCAGTGTTCATGTTTTTAATGCATGTGTGTAAAAGTAGGACAAAGAACTACCATATTGTTGTACAGGATTGATTTTCAACTGCAGGCCTTGAGGGCCACAAACAGTCGATGAATTCTTGACTTCACCAAGAACAAGTAATTTAAAAAAGTGTATTATTGGGTTTGTCTGTGCTCCAGCTGGGATAATCAGAAGTGCAGAATGCGCGCGACCTTCGAGTGCAGTATCTCTCAACCCAATAAAGGGTCATCAAAGGAGACAGGGATCAGAAGCGTCTTTGCTTCGATTTTTAAAGAATGTGGGCAACCACTGTAAATGGGCCTAGAATACAATTTCCAGATTCAGCCAACATTCTTCTAAGTATTGGAAAATCTCTGTATTCTATCTGTTCAACCATTTTGTTTAGTGTAAAATGTTATTTAATATGCCCGACCAGAGTGTCTTGGGCTGCTATTTCACAATTTAGGATGTCTAAAGATTTAAAAGTTATCAGCCATCTTCTGCTTATAGGGTCTTTTTAATAAATGAAGAGCATTCAAAAACTGTCTGACAAGCATTACTCATTTATGATATGTTGATACTAAAATTAAAATACTAAAACACTTAGCAGGCCTTTTATTTCAATTCTTGAAGAACATATAACTAAAAAGAAAGGAGGGACTAAAGCTTAATTATGTTTAGATGTTTAAGGTAATACTGTACCGTCAAATAGGTTCTGACTTCTCAGGTATTTAAATTGATCCTTGTTTGGCTCCATCTGGTAACATTCTTTCCCCCAAGCTAGAAAAGATTCACAATATACACTTATTGTTATATTATTTAGCAACATTTACACTGACTCACCAGACCTTTTCATTCAATACAGTTGCAAAGGTAATTAGTTTGAAAAGGACAGAAGTCAAGAAGTATTCAGTTATCCAAAAAAATCAGTTTTTACATAATGTTAAATTTTGCCTCAAGGTTTAAAAAATCTATCTTGTCTCCAAAAAAATACCTATATCCAATGATCAGCATTACCTGAAAAAAATAATTGGCTGTGCCCACTTTTGTATCCAACATATTGAAATATGTATTAAATCTGACAAAACCACTAAATCTGGCATTGAATTTCATGTTAATTATGACTTTCACTAAATCTAAGGACCCATGCCACCCCAGGCCAGCTGCTCATACACCTCTTTTGTAAGCACTTCGTAACGAACACCTTCCATTTTATTTATTTTAGTGGTATGGTGTTTGACCATTCCTGCACCTCTACAACACATGTATCATATGTAACTATGGATTAAGATTGTGCACAGCTGTATTTTAAATGTATACCCCCAATCCTTCAACACAGAATATTGTCCAATTTATAATATTACTTTTCTTTTACTTGTTTACAAGTTCATATCATTACATTTTCAAATGTTGAACCCCATTTTTGTCTGTATTACGCAAGAAAGAAATCTACATCTGCTTTATTACTTCAAATTTCCGAATTTGCATTTGTATACATTTGTATACATAGGTCTAATGAGTCAAATCAAAAGCATTTTGACTACATTCATGTGTTATAATTATTTGCAATATTATATATAATGTTTTCTTCTAAAAAAAATCTTTGTAACTATCTCCATTCCACTATAAATAAAAATGATAGAGGGGTCATTTAGTATTACTCTTTCTAATGGGATTGTATATAGATGAGAAAACCCATTTGTAGTAAGGATGAAAGTATTTCAAGTGTGAAAAAGTACCCAAGAATATACAACACAGAGATTCTTAAATTAATATGTTTTTGTGATTTTTTTGTTGTATGGATAAATACCAAAATTCTGTTTGCTAGAACAAGATCCAAATACATGGCAAAAGGCATAATTCAGTAGTAAATTCAGACTTATATCTGACTTCATGTACAATTTCACATGGGACTATATAGAAATGCCGCAAGACCGACACAAGTGATCTTGCTCATTATTTTTTGACTTTTAAATATTTTCTAAGGAATACTGCTCACATATGTAGAAGTGCACACATGTATGTGGGTTTGTTTATGTATTTTATCAAAGATATATAGCTTTCATTGAAGTTCTTACCATAGTCGGTGAAGAAGAAGACCACTTGTAACATGAGAATCCATGTTGGTCTGTGAAGTCCCATCCTGTCCATGACTTGGCCACAAGCTTCTCAGCTGTACTGCTGAGGAAGAACAAACGACGTGTTTGCATCTGGCTTATATTGCAGACAGACTCCCAGTTTTCACATTGTAGGTGGGTCCCTATATTGTACACAACTCATCTCCATCAAAACACGGGGTGGATACATTTTGTATCTGACTATAGTCTCCAGTGTACTTTTGACTTGGATGTATAAAACATTATTTCCCTGATACAATCAACCAGCACATTGTTTCAAGTATGTGCTTGAATTCTTCTTACAAAATATAATATAGGTATTTATATACTTATTTAATAGCAGTGTTCTCATTTTTTTATTAAATGGTCATCACTCTTTGAAACAGCAAAGGTAGCATGTTCTTTAAACAGATGCATTTTGGTTTATTCTGTGCCTATTATACTTCCACTAGCCTTGTTTTCCTTCTAACCATATTTTGTTTGAGGCATCCATTGCCAATTTTTTGAACCGTGAAGACAAGAAATCCAGCAAATGAAATACAATGCTGTGTAAGAAACCAGAAAGTGCCAATTGCATGAATTTACATAGGCTCCTATAGTAGATAAGATCAATTTCTTTTCTATTTGATACTTAACTCTCCCCTTTCCACTTGTATTCATTTATAATGCATGATATAACATATTTTCTTGCGTCTCACCTAAAATTTTACAAGGCTACTGCAATTCACTACTAAAAGGCACATAGCACATGTATACTATATAATATTATTTTTGGAGATTTCTCTTATTCCTCTACAGTTTGATTTTAAGAAAATTCAACATCTACGTTTCGCACATAGACAACTAAGTGCACTACTTTTGGAGAATTTTGTTATCTAGACCCATGAGAACAAAACGATTGATTAGAACTTGGTGGTAAGACAACCTTGCTGGGTGACGAGATGTAGTGGTGGTCTGGCTGCAGACTACCAAACCTTCTATTACTACTGGTTGAGGAAAGATTGACACGAACATGGATACATTAACTGATCTTGGACATCTGAGTTCTTTCAGTAAGTCTAAATGTTATAGCTATCTAATTCCAGGTTGCACCCCAAGCCCTTACCATTATTTCCTCCTTGTTTTCTTTTTTATTTGTTTATTAATTATCTTTATTTAAGAACACACACTGTATTACTTTATTTCCATCTTCTAATCTTTACTGCACCTTGTGCATTAATATAAAAAATAGTTGAAGGAGCGGTGGTTAACAATGTATTGCCTTTTAGGTCACTTTGAGCAGACATACAGACTTTTTTTTAAATCTCTACAAAACACTCTATTTATGATCACATATATGTACTACGGATTAGGATTGTGATTCAGTGACAGACCCAGCTCATCAAAGTCCCAAAGACAATCCCAGGTTACATGTCTCTGTTGAAAACCATTAAACAGGAAGGGAAAAGCAGATTCATAAGGATTTTTTTATTATTACTGTACAGTAACACACGGGATAATTTGTTTCCCTACACCATTTTATGCCATTAATGATACCCTTTAGGGAGAAGAAAATATAAATCCACAACAACAGGACTTCAAGGATCACAAAGCATTACAGAGCAGCTCGTCCTGACTGCAATGAGGTCACATGATCCCAGAATCCAGTGTCTAGAACAATAGCAGGCTGTCATGCCAGCTGAACCCATTGTTAGAGTCAGAATGAATCTAAAAGGAGTGTCCTGTACCAAAGTTAAGCGTCAGATTAAACGACTGATAAATATGATTCAGTATTGTCTCAGCTGTGTTTGCAGGCTCTAAGCCTTCAACCTTTCACAGGGCAAGGTGTAAAAAAGCAATCAAATGTGACCTTTACTACCAAACCAGGATACATATACATAGATGTTTATCATACAGGTTGTTTTATAACCTTATTCAGTGCTGTCCACGTTAGTATTTAAAAACTGAGGATGAGGCACTTCATACTTAAATTAATAATGAATTGCACCCATGTTCTAGATTTTAGACTTGTTTGAGCAGGGCCGTCTTTACCATTTGTTTCGGTAAGTCAAAATGGTTATGTTAAGTACTACTTGCTATGACCCGTTTAACCATTGTATGGAACTGCAGAATATAGTTCTAGATTGTAAGTTCCTGCAGGAACAGGGCCCTTCGTATCTATATGTCAATTACGGTATTGTACTTGTCGTTATGTGTAAAATTTTCATCTTGTCTAGCGCTGCGGAATCTGTCGGCGCTTTATAAATAAAGTATAATAATAATAATAAGTTAGCTGGGTAAATCAATAAAAAATAATATACTGTACTTCAAGCAGGATAGAGGCTGTTTTGAAAACCATGTAGCCCACAACCCTTCTCTATGTGAAAGATGGGCTTAACTTTTTAAGCATTCTGGTCTATTAATTAGGTGCTGTCATGGATCTATATTCTGACTGACATCCCCAGATATTATTTAGTGCACATTTCCACACATTCTGTTCCTGCACTTTGGATAAATTTCTGATATTCGTGTACAAAGTGTTTTGCCTGATTTAATATCGCAATATCACTCACACATCTATCGTTTTGGACCTCTTGAACAATTTACTTTAGACAGTATCTAACTTCTCTGAGCGTGTAGGGAGTTTCTTGGTTTTGATTTTGGCTAGACTGACTGAACTCTGCCTGCCTGACCTTTAGATTGCGATTGGCTACATTAAATAGGCAACCTGCCTAACCTTCAGCTTATGCTTTACATTTTATTGTATCTTGTATTCCTTTGACCTGTATTTGGGTTGCTCATAGTTTTTTTCCTTAGAGCAAAGCTGCAGAAGTCCTGGCAGTCCTATACATTTCGTCTCTAATGTTTAGGAGTAGTCCTTGAGTCTTGGGTCTCTCTTTCCAGTGGTCACTGTTTTGGATCTCTGGTAGACGTCAGTCCTTTTTTCTACCTTGCATTGAAACACAAGGATGGTACTAGACAGCTTTATCCTAAAATCTGGTTTAGATAAATAGGTAGAGTGCCTATCATACTTAACTTGTTATATTAAAGTAAGATCTGCACCTATATCTTACAGACAATATAGGTGCAAGCTAAAATGCTTATGGATAAGATATGTCCTGGCCCTGTATTTTGCAGTTTACAAATCCCTGTTTATTTTTCGTAAGTTGTGTTAAGACCTGCGCCTTCAGACGCATGATATTTTATTCATCTAAGCCATATCCGAGTTGGAAAGCTGGCCACAGCTCCACATTTGTGAGTGAATGTTTGGGCCTTATGGGGATTGGAAAATAATTCCTGTAAGAGCCCCCAAAATATATTCAGAAACAATACATATGTGACCCTTGAAATGTGACACAAGCTACAATTTGCAAAACAAAGTAAGGTTATGTTTTTATTTGGTCCCCTTTTTAGTAGGTGTTACGGGGCAACAATTCTACCATATCTACCAAATACAGAAGAAAATCGAATAGTGGTCAATGGCTGCTCATTACTATTCCAATTCTGTCTTAAACTCCTGATTATTGTGATCTGGTTGACAAAACACTGCTGCTTAGTGCAGAATGCAGATATATTCTATGTATTTTCCAAGGGATGCTTCAGGTGTTTGTAAATTGTTTGTTGATTTCTTTTCTTTTAACATGCTTTGTTCACTTGATTTGAACTGAAATGTAATGTATGTTTATTTAATAAATCATTAAACAATAGATCATTGTAATATCCAGTAGCCTGTAAATTACCACTAAACATGAAACCGAACAAATTACAAATGACTCCAATATTTTGCTTCAAAATTTATTACAGTCTGCATTAAACAAAACTGGGTGTTGCTTTCCAAAATACTGCAGATTACATTAGATCATGATTATCTAATGTTAACAATGATTGTGTTGACATTACAGATCTAATATGCACAAATACATTTTACCTTAAAAGTCTAAAATGAGGCCTAGCTCTCAATATGAACCATTTAGTTAAGCTCATAGCTTTCCTTGGAGTATTTATGAAGTCCAGTAAGACCACTGTCAGGCGTGCACTCAGCCCCAGCACAGCCACAACGGAGGACATCGATGTAAGTGTAACTTTTACGGACACCATCAGCACAAAGCAGCTGGATTGTCTTCTGTCCTACCTCCATCTCAGTACAGCAAGTACATTTGTGGTCTATACCATTCTTAGCCATTGAATACCTGAGAAAACAAAGATGTGACAATATAACTACAAGAACAAGCTAAGAAAAGGTTCCTGACTACATAAGTAAATATATTGAAGCAGTTTATTTATTACAATGTTTTAATTTAATCACTAACTTTAATGCAGGATACAGACATGAATTAAAAGTCACATCTGTTTTTGTAAAATCTACAAGTCAAACACACAAAAAGGCTCCCAGTAGTGGCCCAGAATGTTCTCATTATAGCAGTCCAGAGTGTGTCTGCCCCCTAAACCCTTCTCTTCACTCAATACATTAGCTATTTGTCTGCTTTTATTATGGTGTATTGACTTAAGTTTTTCTCTATTGCTGCCCCATCTCTAGAACACATTATCAATTATTCAAGCATTCAACTTGAACCCTCTAACTATAATACCAATTATTAATATTACTATTATCCTAGATTTCTATAACACCAGTGATTTAAGCAGCGCTTCTTACAATACATACATTCAAGGTATATGAGAAGACGGTCTAAGGCAAACCAATACATTAGGTAGAGAGGGTCCTGCTCTAAATCAATGTCATTTATTTATAGCAATACAGTGATTTAGAAAACTATTTTGCAGTGTCATGAAAAACAAGTGACTTACATGGAAGATCCCATGCATGGTCCACCACAGTATGAGAGTTCAACCTCAGTCTCACAGTCACCCTGTTTCAGGACTGTTATGTTCTTACGCAAACTGCAGTCTTCGATAATCTTGGGTTTTTCTGTAACTGTAATGACTGGAAACAAAACAAAACGAATATGAATTTAGAACACATTTCTTAGAGAGAACATTTCAATATCTTTCATACAATTTTATAGATGGTGATGGGATGTTTATAGTTGAACAAATTGTCGCCAAAATGAACCACAAAAGGAAACCACTCAGGGTCTGTAATATAAAACGTGAAATGAACAAAAGTGTTGTAACTTTCAAATGTTCTTTTTCCTATATTTAATGTATTCAATATTAAATAGAACATAACAAAAGATTACATTAAAAGTGTTATTGTCTTTTTAGAATAAATGTAGTGCAATTATTTGCACCATTTTCTTAAATGATACCAAGACTATATAATTTTATAACAGCGCTCCCTGTGTATGATTGTGAATTGGTTCACATTTTGTTTCAGCCAAAGGGTCCCAGTCATTCACCTGTTTCTTAGATTTTATCCAAGCACTTTCCTAGTAAAAGGATGGCATCTGCTCTCTACCAATATGTAACAAGTGTAAGAAGAGGTCAATTTTCAAGCTAATAATTCCCGCAGGCTACTTACTGTTCTTTGGTTGACATGTCTTGCAGCAACCATCTTCGTCATATTTTAGGGTATTCTAAAAAGCACAAAACATCAGAGTTTCAGTACTTTGCATGAAATTAGAAGACATCAAGTGGTTTCTTTTACAAAAAAAAGTTTGTCTCAAAAAACATTTTAAAACCCATATAAAACATTTAAGGGATTACATACCATGTCACATTTAGAGAGATCTAGATTCTGGCAGACTTTCTTCACCTTGGTAAGAATTGGCACACCATTTTCCTCATTACATTCATAATAGCTGCACGTACTGTAGTTTGTGCGGTATGTATCTCCAATCTATGCAACAAAGAATAGGGAATATTTTCAAAGGGTCAACGTCTCAGAGTCTGTATTTCATCGATGTCCAGAACTGATGTTGTGTGTAACAAAATAAACATAGCTAGAACTTTCTCCACTCAAACAATTAAATAGTATAGTATGGATGATTTAACACATAATAACCAGCGAGTCCGTGATGCCTTTAAAAGCAATCTGCTCTAAATTAGCATATGACTAATAATATTTATTTCATAAAATTTTCACTGTGTGATACTAGATCAGAGGATTTACTGAACATCTTTTAATATAAATAGTGATACATTACCTTAATATTTACTTCTGTGTTTTCCTCTCCCTTCATAGTACATTGAAGCGGTGAACATTCACCACAGCACTGTCCTTCCTTTTGCTTATAGACATAACCCTAAATTTTAAGTAGGTACATGTATTAGAAATGTATTCTACTTTACAATAAATGTGTTGTTCGCAGATACAATAATATTGAATTTCATTATTTTAATATCCAGTATTGTATAGTTCCTAATTCTTTATTCATTCATTAAGTGAAATACAAAATATACAGACTTTATGATGTCATAGTTTTAAAACAACACTGTGCACACAGCTTTACTTTACAACATGTAAATCCAGACGTAAAAATCTTTGAATCCTTGAAACATCTGGAATAACAATTAACATAAGGCAAACTATTTTGCAATTAAGGTTTCAATTCAGAGTAGGGTGATAGCATCTGGTTCAGGTAACTAGTTTATTTAGCCCAATAGAAATGCTTTTGTTTAAAAAAAGAAGCACACCCTAAAATGCATATAAATTAAAATGAAATGACTAATGTGTACATATTATGTACATTCAACAAAGAAAAGAAATCACTGCACACCTAGCAAATACTATTTAAATCTAAAAAGTGATTTGGAAAAAGCTTAGTACGTTCCAATGTGAAAAAATATAATAAATACTATTTAACAACAGAAATCTGAAGCATAACGATTAGGAATTCCGCCACATTATATGTCCATATAGTGCTTAGTCCGTATATCCAAGTATTTTAGAGTCTCATTCTCATCTAATACAATATAAAATGAGACAAAGCTCATCATGGGATGATACTGTGTTATTTTGTACTTAGTGACAAGAAAGTAACAAAATAAGATCACTTACTTGACTACATGTCTTCTTACACTCAATTGGCTGGCACTTTACAGCATAAAACTCAGAACTTTTGTCCATTTCATTAGAACATAAGCATGTTTGACATGAACCTTTTGGCTGTGGGATGATAGATCCCCGCTAGAATAAACAATAAATATATTTATTCACGCCGTGCCAACACAATATGAGATGTGATATCGAAACAATGATTTAAGTGTCATTAATGTGAACCAAGCTGAAATTATAGCCTTATTTTATATCTGAAAATAGCCAATTATATTCTTGATTTTATTTCCTGCAAGAAAAGTAAAAAGTTTATTCCAGGTATTAAACAATTATGAATTCAGCTGTAAGGCTATTGCAACCATCTAAATAGGATGGTGCCATGGATCCTATATTTCCTATCCTCCTACTCCAACTTTGTGCCATATCTCATTGGACACATAACAAGCTTTGAAAACAACCAATGTAAATCTACCAGATAGAACTTCAGTTCCTAAAATACATGAAACCTACAGAAAACTGTTTGACATTCTCTGGTCACGGGATGTAATAATATCTTTATAGGTAGTTCCTTTATGGTCGTTCCTGTTCCTTTATGAACACTGGTGGCTCAAAGTCAAAAGTGGATTACTGGGAAATTGGAAAAACAGTCTAAAGTGGCTGTGAATTCCCACCCATCAGCAAATGGATAGGTTTCTAAAGCTAAGGGGATTTCATCAATTGGGCAACAACAATCTAAAAATGATTTAGAAACCAATCATTTTCATATTAAAACTAGACTATGTAAGGATTAATACAATTGCTTTGTACTTTTATTACTTTTGCCTTGGCAATGAAAAGATGGATAATCATAATATAATGAAGATTATTATTATTATTTATTGTTTTATATAGTGCTATCAAATTCCATGGCGCTGTACAATGGGTAGACAGGACATAACAAGTAGCATGTAACATAACAAATAGACTAACAGAGACAGGTGAGGAGGGCCCTGCTCAAACGAGCTTACAGTCTATTGGAATTGTTCTAATTAATTTAGAAAAAACTATTTTCTGGATAGCTGGATAAGTCATGATGCCAGCAAAGATTGGGTACATTTTATAAGAATTATGATACTTTACCTGATATACATTGTTGTCAACCACACAAACAGAGTCGGGTACTGTGGATAAAGATACAATAAGAATAAATTAAAGATTGTAGTCCTGTTTTGAGATCGAGCTGGATTTTTCCAGTATTAAAGGAAAACAAGTTTCTTCCTCTTCAGATTGTTAATTAGGGAAAAATTTTCTATACATTTGTTTAATAATACTGTGCTTACCACAAGTAATATTGACACAGCAGGCACCCGGTGGCAGGAAAGAGTACACACGATACCCTGTTTCACATTTTGGCATCTGGCATACACACTCACCACATGCTGTAAAATAAATAAGGCATATTTGTAATTTAGGAAACTTCCTAACAATTTTTAACCCCTTAAGGACAATGGGCGGTCCCTAAACAATGCATTTTGAGCCCATACATGTACGGGCTTTGTCATTAAGGGGTTTATTTGTGTATAAGACACTATTTATGGTTTAATAGCTTGTATGTATAAAAGAATCCTTTTACATTTTCTGTATCTGTTCCTGATATTGGCATGGCCTTATGTTTGCACATGGAAATGTACTTTTTATATAATTACATGTTTTCATTAATTTGCTATTTCCCAACTATAGTTTACAAAACACATTTTTTTCTGTGTACTTGAGCAAACTGCATAGTTCTGCTTTACTTGACAGTTAACTGACTATGGTTGCATATAAACAATCTTATCTGGGTTCTAAATTCAGAATTTTTACTGTCTGGTTCTGTATATACAGGAAACCTTATTTGTATCCTTATGATGAAAATGTGGTTTTGTTTTTGCATCATTTAAATGTTTACTTACATGGGCTACTGGATACAGGAACAGTTGTAGAGACTGTGGACACTATCACTGAAGTTGTGTTGGCTGAGGTGGTCAGGCCAGTTGTTTTAGTCACAACAGAAGAAACGGTTGAGACTGTTGTTGAGGCACAATTTCCAACAAACCTCTCTGTTGTACAATTAACACCACATTTTGCATAGTACTCACAACCAACCTTATCTAGGGTTCTATAGATGATGTCGCCTGAGAGCAAAAAATAAATAAAACATTAATTGCAAGCAAATGTTTATATAGTTGACAATAAAATCAAATATTTCTAAGTTGATCCAAGGGTTTCTGGTGTCCTAGATATATTATGTCTCTAGGACCCATTGCTTGACAAAATAAAAGAGAACCTCATGGTGCTGACCATTCTGGCCTACGTGGTGGTCCCTGATTCAACATTTCCTGTTTCCTATTGTGCGTTGTTTTATCTCTCACTATGGTATCCATAACGAGCGTACTTTGTGAAAGATTTTCTAGTTTCTCTGCCAGGATCTTAAAATCTCATACTCGTGGAATGGCTGCTCGTGCCAATGTGAAGCGTGATCTATGAAGGCATCCACCATATCTAATGAATGAAAATTACTTTTACTAATAAAGAGAAGATCTGATTGCCTGTGAACACCTCGTTAACATGGTGTCTGTACCTTCGGAACATAGAGTTTTGCATTACACAAGAGGTAAAACTTACTGATTATTTGAAATGCAATTTTATAGATCAGGAAAGCAGACTAAAACACACAAGAAATAAAAGAAATAGTACACTTGTACTGAATTACAGAATGTTTTCTGTAATTTATGCATCAAGCTCTGAAATGTTGCGTGTTTTAGAACAACAGAGATATAACAGATCAAAGAAACTTGTGACAGATCATTCCACCTAAAGGGTTTTAGCAGTGGAGTTTCAAATATATACCAAATCTCTAAAATACATAATAATTGGCTTACCGGGTGAGAATAAAGATTCGTTGACTTGGCAGAAACATGAAGTTGAAATGCTCATAGTTGGATATGTAGTAGATGGCGTTGGTGGAGTGGTCTTGGAAAACGTAGATATTGTTGTGGGCTCAGACACCGTAACTGGTGGTGATGGTGATACTGTTGTACTTGAAGATGTAATACTAAAAGAAGGTGATGTAGAAAAGGTAGTGCTTGCTGTTTTAGACACTGGGAAACTAGTTGTTCCAGAGGTTGAAGTGACAGTGATATGGGTAGATGTAATAGTAGCTGAGGTAGTTGAAGAAGACGTAGGCAAGGAATATATCACAGGAGTTGATGTGGAAATAGTAACCGATGTAGGAAGAGAGGTAGTTGTACTTGTTGGTGTGGGTTCACAGTACTTCGCGCAACACTCAACCCTAATCCTGTAATTGGAACATTTGTTTCTAAAGAGGAAGCCTTTTTGTTTGGAGTTCAGACAAACTAAACCATTTTGGAGGTCACACGTATAAACTTCTTTTTCCTCCTCGCTGCTCGATCCTGCGATTTTCCTATTGGATCCAGATCCTGAATCCTCTACAACTTCACACATAATTCTGCTTTCCATTTCGCGGTCAGTACAGATTTCATATCCACTTGATCTTAATTTGGGCAGGCTTTCAAATTCTCCACCCAACTTGTTACTTGGTTTACTGTTATCAAACCATGTTGTGTTACGGCATTCCATTACATATGGGCAGGTTGTTGAAGTGGTAGCAGGTGTGGAAGTGGAGGAGGATGTCACTAATGAATAGGGAGTGGTTGTTGGACCAACAGGTGGTGTAGAGGTAGGTTTTGTTGTTTTTGAGCTTTGGGTAGTTGTAGTAGGGCCTGAGGAAGTAGTTGTAGTAGGGCCTGAGGAAGTAGTTGTAGTTGGGCCTGAGGAAGTAGTTGTGGAAATTGTTGGCTTAGAAGTTGATGTGCTAAGGGAGGTAGATGTACTTGGTGTTGGTTCACAATACTTAGCACAGCACTCAACCCTAATTCTGTAATTGGAACATTTGTTTCTAAAGATGAAGCCTTTCTGTTTGGAGTTCAGACAAACTAAACCATTTTGGAGGTCACAGGTATAAACTTCTTTTTCCTCTTCGCTGCTCGATCCTGCATTTTTCCTATTGGATCCAGATCCTGAATCCTCTACAACTTCACATATGATTCTGCTTTCCATTTCACGGTCTGTACAGATTTCATACCCACTTGATCTTAATTTGGGCAGGCTTTCAAATTCTCCACCTAACTTGTTACTTGGTTTACTGTTATCAAACCATGTTGTGTTACGGCATTCCATTACATATGGGCAGGTTGTTGAAGTGGTAGCAGGTGTGGAAGTGGAGGAGGATGTCACTAATGAATAGGGAGTGGTTGTTGAACCAACAGGTGGTGTAGAGGTAGGTTTTGTTGTTTTTGAGCTTTGGGTAGTTGTAGTAGGGCCTGAGGAATTAGTTGTAGTAGGGCCTGAGGAAGTAATTGTAGTAGGGCCTAAGGAAGTAGTTGTGGAAATTGTTGGCTTAGAAGTTGATGTGGTAAGGGAGGTAGATGTACTTGGTGTTGGTTCACAGTACTTAGCACAGCACTCAACCCTAATCCTGTAATTGGAGCATTTGTTTCTAAAGAGTAAGCCTTTCTGTTTGGAGTTCAGACAAACTAAACCATTTTGGAGGTCACAGGTATAAACTTCTTTTTCCTCTTCGCTGCTCGATCCTGCATTTTTCTTATTGGATCCAGATCCTGAATCCTCTACAACTTCACATATGATTCTGCTTTCCATTTCACGGTCTGTACAGATTTCATATCCACTTGATCTTAATTTGGGCAGGCTTTCAAATTCTCCACCCAACTTGTCACTTGGTTTACTGTTATCAAACCATGTTGTGTTACGGCATTCCATTACATATGGACAGGTTGTTGAAGTGGTTGCAGGTGTGGCAGTGGAGGAGGATGCTGTCACTAATGAGTAGGGAGTGGTTGTTGAACCAACAGGGGGTGTAGAGGAAGGTTTTGTTGTTTTTGAGCTTGGAGTAGTTGTGGTAAGGCCTGAGGAAGTAGTTATAGTTGTAGTTGGGCCTGAGGAAGTAGTTGTAGTAGGGCCTAAGGAAGTAGTTGTAGTAGGGCCTGAGGAAGTAGTTGTAGTAGGGCCTGAGGGAGTAGTTGTGGAAATTGTTGGCTTAGAAGTTGATGTACTAATGGAGGTAGATGTACTTGGTGTTGGTTCACAGTACTTAACACAGCACTCAACCCTAATCCTGTAATTGGAGCATTTGTTTCTAAAGAGGAAGCCTTTCTGTTTGGAGTTCAGACAAACTAAACCATTTTGGAGGTCACAGGTATAAACTTCTTTTTCCTCTTCGCTGCTCGATCCTGCATTTTTCCTATTGGATCCAGATCCTGAATCCTCTACAACTTCACATATGATTCTGCTTTCCATTTCACGGTCTGTACAGATTTCATATCCACTTGATCTTAATTTGGGCAGGCTTTCAAATTCTCCACCTAACTTGTTACTTGGTTTACTGTTATCAAACCATGTTGTGTTACGGCATTCCATTACATATGGACAGGTTGTTGAAGTAGTAGCAGGTGTGGAAGTGGAGGAGGATGTTGTCACTAATGAATAGGGAGTGCTTGTTGAACTAACAGGTGTTGTGGAAGTAGGCTTTGTTTCTGAGCTTGGCGTAGTTGTGGTAAGGCTTGAAGGAGTAGTTGTGGTAAGGCTTGAGGGAGTAGTTGTGGAAATTGTTGGCTTAGAAGTTGATGTACTAATGGAGGTAGATGTACTTGGTGTTGGTTCACAGTACTTAACACAGCACTCAACCCTAATCCTGTAATTGGAGCATTTGTTTCTAAAGAGTAAGCCTTTCTGTTTGGAGTTCAGACAAACTAAACCATTTTGGAGGTCACAGGTATAAACTTCTTTTTCCTCTTCGCTGCTCGATCCTGCATTTTTCCTATTGGATCCAGATCCTGAATCCTCTACAACTTCACACATAATTCTGCTTTCCATTTCGCGGTCAGTACAGATTTCATATCCACTTGATCTTAATTTGGGCAGGCTTTCAAATTCTCCACCCAACTTGTTACTTGGTTTACTGTTATCAAACCATGTTGTGTTACGGCATTCCATTACATATGGGCAGGTTGTTGAAGTGGTAGCAGGTGTGGAAGTGGAGGAGGATGTCACTAATGAATAGGGAGTGGTTGTTGAACCAACCGGTGGTGTAGAGGTAGGTTTTGTTGTTTTTGAGCTTGGAGTAGTTGTAGTAGGGCCTGAGGAAGTAGTTGTAGTAGGGCCTGAGGAAGTAGTTGTAGTAGGGCCTGAGGAAGTAGTTGTAGTAGGGCCTGAGGAAGTAGTTGTGGAAATTGTTGGCTTAGAAGTTGATGTGCTAAGGGAGGTAGATGTACTTGGTGTTGGTTCACAGTACTTAGCACAGCACTCAACCCTAATCCTGTAATTGGAGCATTTGTTTCTAAAGAGTAAGCCTTTCTGTTTGGAGTTCAGACAAACTAAACCATTTTGGAGGTCACAGGTATAAACTTCTTTTTCCTCTTCGCTGCTCGATCCTGCATTTTTCTTATTGGATCCAGATCCTGAATCCTCTACAACTTCACATATGATTCTGCTTTCCATTTCACGGTCTGTACAGATTTCATATCCACTTGATCTTAATTTGGGCAGGCTTTCAAATTCTCCACCTAACTTGTTACTTGGTTTACTGTTATCAAACCATGTTGTGTTACGGCATTCCATTACATATGGACAGGTTGTTGAAGTAGTAGCAGGTGTGGAAGTGGTGGAGGATGTTGTCACTAATGAATAGGGAGTGCTTGTTGAACTAACAGGTGTTGTGGAAGTAGGCTTTGTTTCTGAGCTTGGCGTAGTTGTGGTAAGGCTTGAAGGAGTAGTTGTGGTAAGGCTTGAGGGAGTAGTTGTGGAAATTGTTGGCTTAGAAGTTGATGTACTAATGGAGGTAGATGTACTTGGTGTTGGTTCACAGTACTTAACACAGCACTCAACCCTAATCCTGTAATTGGAGCATTTGTTTCTAAAGAGGAAGCCTTTCTGTTTGGAGTTCAGACAAACTAAACCATTTTGGAGGTCACAGGTATAAACTTCTTTTTCCTCTTCGCTGCTCGATCCTGCATTTTTCCTATTGGATCCAGATCCTGAATCCTCTACAACTTCACACATAATTCTGCTTTCCATTTCGCGGTCAGTACAGATTTCATATCCACTTGATCTTAATTTGGGCAGGCTTTCAATTTCTCCACCCAACTTGTTACTTGGTTTACTGTTATCAAACCATGTTGTGTTACGGCATTCCATTACATATGGGCAGGTTGTTGAAGTGGTAGCAGGTGTGGAAGTGGAGGAGGATGTCACTAATGAATAGGGAGTGGTTGTTGAACCAACCGGTGGTGTAGAGGTAGGTTTTGTTGTTTTTGAGCTTGGAGTAGTTGTAGTAGGGCCTGAGGAAGTAGTTGTAGTAGGGCCTGAGGAAGTAGTTGTAGTAGGGCCTGAGGAAGTAGTTGTAGTAGGGCCTGAGGAAGTAGTTGTAGTAGGGCCTGAGGAAGTAGTTGTGGAAATTGTTGGCTTAGAAGTTGATGTGCTAAGGGAGGTAGATGTACTTGTTGTTGGTTCACAATACTTAGCACAGCACTCAACCCTAATCCTGTAATTGGAACATTTGTTTCTAAAGATGAAGCCTTTCTGTTTGGAGTTCAGACAAACTAAACCATTTTGGAGGTCACAGGTATAAACTTCTTTTTCCTCTTCGCTGCTCGATCCTGCATTTTTCCTATTGGATCCAGATCCTGAATCCTCTACAACTTCACATATGATTCTGCTTTCCATTTCACGGTCTGTACAGATTTCATATCCACTTGATCTTAATTTGGGTAGGCTTTCAAATTCTCCACCTAACTTGTTACTTGGTTTACTGTTATCAAACCATGTTGTGTTACGGCATTCCATTACATATGGACAGGTTGTTGAAGTAGTAGCAGGTGTGGAAGTGGAGGAGGATGTTGTCACTAATGAATAGGGAGTGCTTCTTGAACTAACAGGTGTTGTGGAAGTATGGTTTGTTTCTGAGCTTGGCGTAGTTGTGGTAGGGCCTGAGGAAGTAGTTGTAGTAGGGCCTGAGGAAGTAGTTGTAGTAGGGCCTGAGGAAGTAGTTGTAGTAGGGCCTGAGGAAGTAGTTGTAGTAGGGCCTGAGGAAGTAGTTGTGGAAATTGTTGGCTTAGAAGTTGATGTGCTAAGGGAGGTAGATGTACTTGTTGTTGGTTCACAATACTTAGCACAGCACTCAACCCTAATCCTGTAATTGGAACATTTGTTTCTAAAGATGAAGCCTTTCTGTTTGGAGTTCAGACAAACTAAACCATTTTGGAGGTCACAGGTATAAACTTCTTTTTCCTCTTCGCTGCTCGATCCTGCATTTTTCCTATTGGATCCAGATCCTGAATCCTCTACAACTTCACATATGATTCTGCTTTCCATTTCACGGTCTGTACAGATTTCATATCCACTTGATCTTAATTTGGGTAGGCTTTCAAATTCTCCACCTAACTTGTTACTTGGTTTACTGTTATCAAACCATGTTGTGTTACGGCATTCCATTACATATGGACAGGTTGTTGAAGTAGTAGCAGGTGTGGAAGTGGAGGAGGATGTTGTCACTAATGAATAGGGAGTGCTTCTTGAACTAACAGGTGTTGTGGAAGTAGGCTTTGTTTCTGAGCTTGGCGTAGTTGTGGTAAGGCTTGAAGGAGTAGTTGTGGTAAGGCTTGAAGGAGTAGTTGTGATAAGGCTTGAGGGAGTAGTTGTAGAAATTGTTGGCTTAGAAGTTGATGTACTAATGGAGGTAGATGTACTTGATGTTGGTTCACAGTACTTAGCACAGCACTCAACCCTAATCCTGTAATTGGAGCATTTGTTTCTAAAGAGGAAGCCTTTCTGTTTGGAGTTCAGACAAACTAAACCATTTTGGAGGTCACAGGTATAAACTTCTTTTTCCTCTTCGCTGCTCGATCCTGCATTTTTCCTATTGGATGCAGATCCTGAATCCTCTACAACTTCACATATGATTCTGCTTTCCATTTCACGGTCTGTACAGATTTCATACCCACTTGATCTTAATTTGGGCAGGCTTTCAAATTCTCCACCTAACTTGTTACTTGGTTTACTGTTATCAAACCATGTTGTGTTACGGCATTCCATTACATATGGGCAGGTTGTTGAAGTGGTAGCAGGTGTGGAAGTGGAGGAGGATGTCACTAATGAATAGGGAGTGGTTGTTGAACCAACCGGTGATGTAGAGGTAGGTTTTGTTGTTTTTGAGCTTGGTGTAGTTGTAGTAGGGCTTGAGGAAGTAGTAGGGCCTGAGGAAGTAGTTGTAGTAGTGCCTGAGGAAGTAGTTGTAGTAGAGCCTGAGGAAGTAGTTGTAGTAGGGCCTGAGGAAGTAGTTGTGGAAATTGTTGGCTTAGAAGTTGATGTGCTAAGGGAGGGAGATGTACTTGGTGTTGGTTCACAATACTTAGCACAGCACTCAACCCTAATCCTGTAATTGGAACATTTGTTTCTAAAGATGAAGCCTTTCTGTTTGGAGTTCAGACAAACTAAACCATTTTGGAGGTCACAGGTATAAACTTCTTTTTCCTCTTCGCTGCTCGATCCTGCATTTTTCCTATTGGATCCAGATCCTGAATCCTCTACAACTTCACATATGATTCTGCTTTCCATTTCACGGTCTGTACAGATTTCATATCCACTTGATCTTAATTTGGGTAGGCTTTCAAATTCTCCACCTAACTTGTTACTTGGTTTACTGTTATCAAACCATGTTGTGTTACGGCATTCCATTACATATGGACAGGTTGTTGAAGTAGTAGCAGGTGTGGAAGTGGAGGAGGATGTTGTCACTAATGAATAGGGAGTGCTTCTTGAACTAACAGGTGTTGTGGAAGTAGGCTTTGTTTCTGAGCTTGGCGTAGTTGTGGTAAGGCTTGAAGGGGTAGTTGTGGTAAGGCTTGAAGGAGTAGTTGTGGTAAGGCTTGAGGGAGTAGTTGTGGAAATTGTTGGCTTAGAAGTTGATGTACTAATGGAGGTAGATGTACTTGGTGTTGGTTCACAGTACTTAGCACAGCACTCAACCCTAATCCTGTAATTGGAGCATTTGTTTCTAAAGAGGAAGCCTTTCTGTTTGGAGTTCAGACAAACTAAACCATTTTGGAGGTCACAGGTATAAACTTCTTTTTCCTCTTCGCTGCTCGATCCTGCATTTTTCCTATTGGATGCAGATCCTGAATCCTCTACAACTTCACATATGATTCTGCTTTCCATTTCACGGTCTGTACAGATTTCATACCCACTTGATCTTAATTTGGGCAGGCTTTCAAATTCTCCACCTAACTTGTTACTTGGTTTACTGTTATCAAACCATGTTGTGTTACGGCATTCCATTACATATGGGCAGGTTGTTGAAGTGGTAGCAGGTGTGGAAGTGGAGGAGGATGTCACTAATGAATAGGGAGTGGTTGTTGAACCAACCGGTGGTGTAGAGGTAGGTTTTGTTGTTTTTGAGCTTGGTGTAGTTGTAGTAGAGCCTGAGGAAGTAGTTGTAGTAGTGCCTGAGGAAGTAGCTGTGGAAATAGTTGGCTTAGAAGTTGATGTGCTAAGGGAGGTAGATGTACTTGGTGTTGGTTCACAATACTTAGCACAGCACTCAACCCTAATCCTGTAATTGGAACATTTGTTTCTAAAGAGTAAGCCTTTCTGTTTGGAGTTCAGACAAACTAAACCATTTTGGAGGTCACAGGTATAAACGTCTTTTTCCTCTTCGCTGCTCGATCCTGCAGTTTTCCTATTGGATCCAGATCCTGAATTCTCTACAACTTCACATATAATTCTGCTTTCCATTTCACGGTCTGTACAGATTTCATATCCACTTGATCTTAGTTTGGGCAGGCTTTCAAATTCTCCACCCAACTTGTTACTTGGTTTACTGTTATCAAACCATGTTGTGTTACGGCATTCCATTACATATGGACAGGTTGTTGAAGTAGTAGCAGGTGTGGAAGTGGAGGAGGATGTTGTCACTAATGAGTAGGGAGTAGTTGTTGAACCAACAGGTGGTGTAGAGGTAGGTTTTGTTGTGTTTGAGCTTGGAGTAGTTGTGGTAAGGCTTGATGGAGTAGTTGTAGTAGGGCCTGAGGAAGTAGTTGTGGAAATAGTTGGCTTAGAAGTTGATATTCTAAGGGAGGTATATGTACTTGGTGTTGGTTCACAATACTTAGCACAGCACTCAACCCTAATCCTGTAATTGGAACATTTGTTTCTAAAGATGAAGCCTTTCTGTTTGGAGTTCAGACAAACTAAACCATTTTGGAGGTCACAGGTATAAACTTCGTTTTCCTCTTCGCTGCTCGATCCTGCATTTTTCCTATTGGATCCAGATCCTGAATCCTCTACAACTTCACATATGATTCTGCTTTCCATTTCACGGTCAGTACAGATTTCATATCCACTTGATCTTAATTTGGGCAGGCTTTCAAATTCTCCACCTAACTTGTTACTTGGTTTACTGTTATCAAACCATGTTGTGTTTCGGCATTCCATTACATATGGACAGGTTGTTGAAGTGGTTGCAGGTGTGGAAGTGGAGGAGGATGTCACTAATGAATAGGGAGTGGTTGTTGAACCAACCGGTGGTGTAGAGGTAGGTTTTGTTGTTTTTGAGCTTGGAGTAGTTGTAGTAGGGCCTGAGGAAGTAGTAGGGCCTGAGGAAGTAGTAGTGCCTGAGGAAGTAGTTGTAGTAGGGCCTGAGGAAGTAGTTGTAGTTGGGCCTGAGGAAGTAGTTGTAGTTGGGCCTGAGGAAGTAGTTGTGGAAATAGTTGGCTTAGAAGTTGATGTGCTAAGGGAGGTAGATGTACTTGGTGTTGGTTCACAATACTTAGCACAGCACTCAACCCTAATCCTGTAATTGGAACATTTGTTTCTAAAGAATAAGCCTTTCTGTTTGGAGTTCAGACAAACTAAACCATTTTGGAGATCACACGTATAAACTTCTTTTTCCTCTTCGCTGCTCGATCCTGCAATTTTCCTATTGGATCCAGATCCTGAATTCTCTACAACTTCACATATAATCCTGCTTTCCATTTCACGGTCTGTACAGATTTCATATCCACTTGATCTTAGTTTGGGAAGGCTTTCAAATTCTCCACCCAACTTGTTACTTGGTTTACTGTTATCAAACCATGTTGTGTTACGACATTCCATTACATATGGACAGGTTGTTGAAGTAGTAGTAGGTGTGGAAATTGTTGAGGACGTTGTCACTGATGCTGAAGAGAGTGTTTTTGTGGATGGAATAGTTGTGCTGAGGTTTGAAGGAGTAGTTGTGGAAGATGTCACTGGAGTTGGCCTGGAGCTTGTGGATGATGATACTGATACAGAAGTAAGTGTAGTTAATGGTGTTTCTGATGAAGGGGTAGTTACAGTAGCTGTACATTCACTGTTTGGGTAACAGCATTCAACCCTAATCTGATAATTATAGCATAGTGGATAGTTGTTTCTATTAAGACAGATTAGACCGACATTTTTGTTGCATGTTACATCTTGCTTTAAGTCTTTTAGGTCCTTTTCAGGAAATTCCTTTGCTCTGCACTCAACATTTCGGGGGGCATCACAAATATTGAAGCCTTTTTTTCTTATATTTTCAAAAGTTTCAATGTCTCCCTTGTCATTTCCATATACTGGATAGCTTACATCATACCATTTTGACCAACTGCAATTGACCTTAGAAACATCCACTGAACACACTGAGAAAAATAAAAAAAAGATGAAAAAGTTGTTTAGTAAAATTAATTTAAGCAAAAAATGTTTGGTTAACGTGTGAATTCTATTTTTTTTTTAAGTAGTAATAAGATGGCCTATGTAAGAATGCCGGAGCACTGTATTCTTATTATTCATATTTTTTATTAAAAAAAAAATTATCAGTTTTTATTACAGTATCAATTGAGGACTCTGTGTTTGTCTTTAAAAATTACTGGATTTTTTTGGATGCTGTCTGTTACAAAATTTATAATTTAAAAGTACAAGCGGAAATGCCTGTCAATATGCGTTATGAAGAACAAACACTCAATTAATAAATTATACACTCAAAGTATATATAAAATTTGTTACATGAGACGTTTGATAGAGTTAGCCTAATTTATAGCAAACTTTCTGTCATAGGATTAAATTGATGAGTCCATCTGTAGCTACATTGCTTTTAAGATAATGATTTTTAGGATATACAGGTTGACATCAAGTTCAATCAGTTTTCACCTTGTGGATTTCAATCAGGCTGTTTAACAAACATAACATTACATCACATTTCTAAAATGAAATTCCATTGGCTGGTTACATTCGTTATTATTATAATTCATTATTAATATAAACATGTTCGGGACAAAGCTAGAGCATATTGGTGCTATGAGAATTTTCTCGCAGCATTGCCAGTGACATAAGCAATAATCCACAATTAATAATATTGTTAATCTTTACTGCTCCACCAGTAATTAGCTCAAAAGATTAGTATTGAGTAATATAGAGTTATCATTTTTATAGTACTATATGTTTTCCTTTTTGCAGTATGAAGTAAAAGTAGATAATTTTTTTTCTGCATGTTTCTAGAGTTATTTTTATAGTACAATACGTTTTCCTTTTTGCAGTATGAAGTAAAAGTAGATAATTTTTTTCCTGCATGTTTCCAATTATTTTGCCATATTTGCTCCTTACCCGTGACTGTTGATCTACTTGTTGAAAAAGAAGTAGTGGTGGAGAAGCTGAATGTTGTGGTTGGTACAGTTGTAGTAGTTGCTGAGCAGTCGTCGATATACCTTTCAATTTCACCATCAACACAATTGGCTCTAATACAACCACCAATTCCATCAGTTGTAGTGTAAATAATTTTTCTGTTCCTATATACCTTTTTTTCATACAGGCAACAACCTGCAAACAACAATGTTTACAAATGTCAATTACAGTTGTACTTGTCCATTTGGGCTATATTACTCATTAGTAACTTATTGCTACTATCTGTGGGTTTACAGTTTTCTCTGGGCTCCCTTTTCTACATAGAAATATAGGTACGTTGAAGTATTTTAACACTGGGGTCACCCTATATTGGCCAGTCATAACCCAGCCGAAGAAGCAGGATTTATTAAACAATAATCTTTTGATTGCTATCTAATCTTGAAGTCTATTGGATTACTGATTTACCTTATTACTAAGGAAATAACTGTGATGTCTTACTTTGATCTCTAACATCTACAGGGGAAAAGTAATATATGAGAAATATACAAAACTGTGGATTTTTTGGCCAATACACAACATGGAAATGCAAAAAAAATAAAATAAATAATGCTTCCTATTTCTCCAAGAAATTTCTCTCAATGATGGCATGAAAAAATAGCCATGGTGGTCAAAATTGAATTGAAAAGGTTCTTATCCAGCCAACTAATAAGTATATTATAACATAGGTTGCGGTATATATATGCAGCACATGCGGTTGACAATGTGTCCTTCATTGCCTAAGACACTTACTCAAATTACTTGTCCTATATCCCTTAGAATCCAGTTCCAGGGCCAAGCACTGTGCTGGAATGAAACTTTGGCGATCTAAGGATCTACTCATCCAGCTACCAGATGGCGGTTAGCTGACACATTTCCTACTAAGGTGGTCTCATGGAAATTATGATTTAGGTCTGTATTCCAAAAGCAATGTAGAGTTTCTATACAGGAGGCCACCAGAGTTGTGCTTCTGTTCAAGTTATGCTCACTGACAATTTTTCAACTTCCACTTCATTTCACTGCATCCAGTCCTGTAACTGTTGAACCCCTGGCAAAGCCACATTTCTATCCCTGATTTAAAATGTGTTAAAATTACCTGTTGTGTAATAAATATGACTAATGTGAATATGTCTAATGAACTTGTCTTGCCTTTCTTATTTGTTGCTGTGTAATTGGTATCTTATATTACTTAATGTAAATCATGCAAAAGCTTCCTAATCCTTATAGTATAAAATAAAATATATAAATGATCATCATACTTTTCATCCTATCATGCCATCTTACCTGTTTCATTGGAACACCGTCTACCCTCTTTTGTACATTTGCTAAAAAAAAAAAAAAGAAACTTCCCAATGAATATACATTTTATCAGCATGTATAAATATATATAATAGATTCTAAAATAACAACGTGTGTCAGGGCTACAAGCATGATAGGAAGTAACTGTAAAGCCTGCTTTTTTTTATTTTTTAGATACCCTACTACTTACTTATTACCCTTACTATTTTCTGATTTTGCAAAACTGAGTAGGCACAGTCGATTGCTACTTCTTGCACTTGGAAGTAATAAGACAATTGCCTAGTAATCAAGTTCCATATCTAAACCTGCAAGGGAACATCTTGGGATTTCCCAGGCATGCAGATGAACACACCTGAGAATTTGGATCCAGGTATGATAGCTGATTACCTGGATTTTTTTTTTATCTCCAGTGTGGTCTTTAGCTTTGCCCATTCCCTGCTCGGTTCTCCATACTTTCTCCTCCTTCTACTTTAGGCTATTTACACCTCCATCTGGCTATTCCCCATGCTCCCGTTCCAATAATTACACGCTCCCCTCACTCGTCTCTCTCATGGGAAAGGGTCAATATACAGCAGGTAGTCCCAAGTATACAGATGAATCACAGATGCGTTTTTGTGTTTACACTTATAAAGCAACATTAGTAATTTATGTATGCACAAAACAGTCCTATTGTAGACTAAACTTTTAGTGCAATATTTCCAATATGTTTAGTGTAACATGAAGATGATTTAAATGACAATCATGTACATAATTATTCAGATTTTAAAGTAGCCACACTGTTCCACTTTTCTAAGTACATTTTGGGAATTATTAGTTACTGTTATTCCAATTGTGTGTTTGACTTTTGGTATTACAATAAAACTTGAATTGGAGACTAGAGATCCGTGTCCCCAGTTAAATATACATGATATAAATCAGAGGTGGGTATTTTTTACTTGGCATGTAACTCGAGTAAGATTTTTTTAGTTGTGTCATGGGAGACAAAAATGTAGCAGTCTTATGTCCCACCTACATAACCTTTTACAATTGTTTAAAGGAGTGGGATGTCAATAGATATTTCAGGTAGACACACCTAGGCAATTCAGCAGCAAAATAAATAAATGTATTAACATAGCTCTTTCTTACCAGGTTGTGCAGAAACCATCTTCCTCTTCATTAGGCATTTCTTGCCCAGGAATATATACATTTCTGTTTTTGTCATAACAGTTGCAAGTTGGCACACACTGCATTTTGTCTTCATCAAAGAAAGGTCTATCTTCAGGGCAGTTAGGATAACATCCTGCATACAGAGTTTAAACTAAAATTACTAACATTACTAACACTAATCATGAACAGGTGTTGAGTGAGCTACTAATAACTATCAGATGGCATTGTTCATGGAAAAGTAACGACAGGATCTGATAAATAATTAATGTAAATTAATATCCCGTTCTAAAAAAATGAATCATATTCTTCATACATTCTTTATACATGGTGATAGTCTACGTTTTGTATTACAAGTCACACCTTCTAAGCCTGGAAAGTGTTGGTAGCATATTCCAGTAGGGTTTCGGCAGGTCTTCATACATGGAGCGCCACATGCTTTATAATGCCACTCACATTGTCCTTGGAGATTGTAGTAATCACAGAACACAGCTGAAAATGAATATAGAGATAATTGTTAAACAACTAGCAATTTCGTAAACTTAAACAAAGTTGGAATTTCCAAAGTAACGGATTAGCGATTAATGACTAAAAGCCATTCAAGTGCAGTCAAGTGCCACTAAGACTTCAATGCCTGACAAAATCACATTTGAAGAGTGGTTCCAAAGTGAGATTCCACTGGTGACAAGGCTGAGCATCTGGACTTGAATGGTTCACCACAAACAACATCAGCACCTCAGAACAGCTTTCAGTGACGTCTAATGAAGTGCATTTTCACAATTTTTCACGGCAAGCTGGACCTCAACTAGTATTAGTATATTCCAACATGTGGAAACCAATGAGAAAAAAGGAATTACTGTATTATGGATGGTTTGTCATTTTCATCTTTGTAGTGCTGTTTTAAAATCCAAATGAAAAAAATATATTTCTAAGTGATACAAATAAAACAGAAAAAATAAATAAAATGTGCTTACGGCACATGGTTGGTGTTCTCCAGCTGACACAGACTCCAGCTTCGCTGCAAGCTTGGGCATACGAGGCTACAGCTGTACAGAAGCACTCACAGTCTCCACCAGTGTCACAGGCGCATGCGTCATTAACACAAGCTTCATAATATCTAAGGGGATCCACCTGTAAGTAGACATTGACTTATCAATATGGTGTGAAAAAATATATCAAACTTCCACCCAGCATAGAAAACAATATCCAAAGAAAAATAATAATAATAATAATAATAATATAATTATACAGTAGCAATATAAATAGGCCTGGGCCAGGGCAACTCCGCCACCGGACCCCAAAACCTACTTCTAAAAGTGACCTACAATGAGTGTGCTCTGGTCCGACAGTTAGGACATGCCATCTTGCCCAAATACACTGCCTCTGAATCATGCGTCACAGTGTGCTACAGTGGCTATGGGTCAGACACTCCCAAACTGACCAGCTGAGTAAGTATCACATCAAATAGACAATCCCTCAGCAATGTAATCTGCCTCCAGTAATGTGTGTTAATAATTTCATATAAATTAACGTGCATTTGTGTATTTGTGTATATTTGCAACATTATACTTACTCATACAATTATACTTACCAAGGAATGGCAAGATAAGAAGGTGCTACTTGTGATGATGCTACATTGTCTCTGTGACCATGCTTTTCTAAATGGGTTAGAAGAACAGGGATCCCCAATTTCCCCAGAATCCAAGCAGCTTGGTGAGAGTTTCCAGCTATTGCCAAATTCAATCACATCTCCAACCACAGACAGACTTCTGGTGGTGAAATCATTGACAGCATTGCCATCATAGTTACCACAAAGTCCACATACTTTACCCTGTACAAAAAAACAGAAGCAGGTCATTAAATTGATGCAGAAAATATGAAACCTATTTTTGTTTCATAAACATATTTCGCTTGATTATTCTCTTGTGTTAGAAGTATGTTCTGTGCCCTTCATGTTTTCCTACATTGACAGGGCTTGGAGTCCTGATAATCTTAGTCTATTGGACAAACAGTTATCAATGCAGGCACGAAAACTTGTGGTATTACCACATTTAATTTTTCTTCTTGTAGCTTTCCTGAAACCTCCCAAGCCCTCTGCAAACCACCACCTGCACCTGCCCTTGCAAAAATAAAAAATATATTCAACTTAATTTGCAAAATCTGCAACCATGTTTCCTAATTCATATTTTGTATTATTATGCATGCTTTTCCTGTATATGTACCAAATATGTATTTTGGGGACATTATTTCTTTTTTTGGCCAAATGTTGTTTACATTGGGAAAGTACATTCTTTTGTTCTGATCCCTGCCCATCCAAAGCCCTCTGCAAACCACTATCTGAGATCATGCACCCACCCACCCCTCTGTTCATTTTAATTATACATCCTATTTTGCACCCTAAGAACGCTTTTCGCTAATTACTACTACAAGAGAGCTACTACTCCCTCTTTGCACCCCTCCTTTTGTTTCAATTACCCATATTCCCCCCTTGGATTATCAGCGGGGCTCTTCTGGTGTATCTGTATGTGTTAACTGCCCCAATTAAATTGTACAACGCCGCATAATTTTTTTGGTGCTTAATAAATAAATGGTAATAATAATAATTAAGGCTTTGTTTATGTTTTACAAATCTGACATCCACCAAAGGCATACCAAGAGTATTTCTTGCAGTTTGTTTTTCTTTATTTTTAAATAAATAATATAAAATAATATTAAATACTATTATGAAATGCTGATTGTATTTAAATTATACTTGAAGCCCAATGAAGAGTTGTAAGACTCTGCCAAGATTGTACAGGATTGATTTAGCAGATTGCACATACATTACCACCAGATACTTTTTACAACTATAAATCTTTGCATTGTTACTTAAGAGAAATTGAAAAAAAAAACATGATTGATATTGTATATAAATTCAAGAATTAGGATCAGGAATAATCTGGAACATTTTATTTACCATTAAAAATATGTATGTATTCGAAAATGCATTTTTATAGGTAACTTTTAAGTGCTATATTGCATCTTGACTTTACATGTGTTTAACTGCTCCTGTCCCGTAAAAATGCAACAACATGACTTATGTACGTCTATCTGGCTTGTATGCGACACAGTGGGACAAGGATGCTCAGGCATAGGCAACAAGTGTTCGCAAACATATAACATTATATTGTGATTTCTGTTTGAGCTGAGTGTTGTTGAGTCGGATCCTTGTTTGAGCCACATATTACTCTTTGCTTAGAATTACAGGAATTAAACAAAGTAGTAAGTATTCTAAATTGATTAGATTAGAATAGCAGCTCCTCACGTGATTTGGCAGGAAAATATATAATTAAAAACATATTAAAATAAATTTTCATCCAAGCCCTTATTGAATGTGTTACCTGGAAACTGGACTCCAACTTGATATATATGCTGGTCTTCTTATCCCATACCAAAGCCAATCCATTTCGAGCTTCAATCACCATGTAGAGTCCCATCTGGTGAACCTTGTATGGGATATATTCTCCTTCTCTTTGTACAACCTCAAATTTATCCTCTGCAAGGATGATCTCATAGTTCTGTGCAAGGAAACACAAACATTGAATGTCATCCAAGGACTGTGAAATATTGCCAATTATATTGATAGATAGCATAGCCTTTAGCGGCTAACACGCTCTGACCACACTTGGAACTTACCCCAAGAAAGAGTTTGATGGATTTAGAGCATGTTGTTCCTGTAGTGCCACAAGGTACAGTCTCGGTTATGATGCGGAAAGAACCACTAGAAGAACCCCCGCCACAGTAATCCTGTGATTAAAATGTTTAATTATTATTATTATTATGTAATGGTCTGCATGATAAGGTACATAGAAATTTATATATATATATATATATATATATATATATATATATATATATATATATATATATATAGAGCTTAATAACTTAGTATAATGAGTGTACTGGGGCAAAATTTATATTTCAAGTGTCCATAGACAGAAAAAAATTTGGTCCCCACAGGTGTATTTTCTAGTTTGTGTAGAGTCAGGAATTAGACACATTATGGGTCTAAATTAGTAGTTGAAACTGGTGAAATAATATAAATGCTTGTATAATCCTCCCATGGTGACTGTAAAAAGAAGGACTTATTATTGCATCTTATTGGACATAGCCTGTACTTGCAGTGTAATTGAGTGTCAAATATTTATATGAAAAACATTATTTTATCATGGGGAGTCTAAGATGTGTAATGTACTTATTGTTTGCCACGCGCGCCGCCGCGGCACGTACCTGTGGCGCTCGCGTCGGCTCCCCAGTTCCTCGGCATCTGACGCGTAGAAGGTCCGCGTCGGCCGTGACGACGTCACGCAACAGACGCAACGTACGCTACGTACGCCTCGCACGTCACGCACCCTATGCCGCGGCCTGTATGTGAGTACAGTCTCCTATTTAAGCTCCATTTGTCTTCCCAGTCATTACCCGTTCAAAGTGTTATGCTTTTTGGGTGTGCTGTTTTCTACTATTTCTCTATTGCCTTGTGTACCGACCTTTGCCTGTTATTTGACCACGATTCTGATCTGCCTGCCTACGACCCCGGACCTGTTTAACCGTTATTGCTTCTGATCTGCCTGCCTACGACCCCGGACCTGTTTAACCGCTTTTGCTTCTGATCTGCCTGCCTACGACCCCGGACCTGTTTAACCGTTTTTGCATCTAATCTGCCTGCCTTGACCTCGGATACGTTTGACCTCGCTGCCTGCCATTGCCCTTGATCTCGGACTGTTTTCTGGACTTCTCTATCTGTGCATATCTGCATTGTTGGATCCACCTTCGCTACCTGATCCCGTGACATTGTTACTAACCACACCCTTAAAAAGTCTGCCTTAACCAATCAATAACTATCAGCAAATTAACAATAGAAGAGATACCTAAAAAAGGCGGTATTAATCATGCAGACCCTCAGAACAGGAGGAAGATAGCTGCCCAGAGGATATGTAAATAAGGTGGGCCTCTAAGATTATATATATATATATATATATATATAAAGTCCAAGAGTTACAATTGCACACCAACCACTGCTTATCTGCCCGGTGTCAAATAACCGTAGCAATCAACCATATAAAATCCAATGATAGTTACCGGCACTTCAGGGACTTCTATAAATAATAACACAATACCTCCTAACTATCATTGGATTTTATATATAGATAGATAGATAGATAGATAGATAGATAGATAGATAGATATAGATATTGCTTAGTTCAATTGAATTTTAATTTGAGTCTTTCGTTATCTAATATACCAAAAATAATTGACATTTACTTGAACCAATGTATATTCACAGTTTCCATTGAAACGATATCTCTTGTTGTCGAAGGTAAGGTAGTGGCCGTCTCCATATACAGAACATGTTGACATACACTGATCGTTGGTGCACTCCCACATTCTGTTCTTGCAGGTACTAAAGAAAGGCATATGAAAAATTATGCATTTGTCGACGTCACATAAATTAGGCATGTATGTCATCTTTCTCTCCAAGCATATGCATTAGCATTGCTAATACTTCATTAATAGCAGTAAGTAATTGAACCATTTATTATGAGGTACACCACGACGTGACCTTATTCTCGTTGATTGACAAATGAAAATAAACATCTATCCAGTTCAGGATATGGAAGTCGACTTCAGACTACTGACCTTTACGTGTATTTTTTTAACCTCTTAGTTATTTCCCATATTTTTATTAATGCAGGTTACTCACCAACTATTGCATTTGATTTTGATTTGAGAACCCGGGGAGTATTGCTCATTGTTGTGTAGGCAAGGACAGTCATCTTCCCTTACACAGCCTCCATTTCCATCGGCTACTAGTCCATGTGGGCACACGCACCCAGATGCACACTGAGCACTATACTGTAAAGAGCATAGATAAAACAAAGCTTACTTAAACAGGATAGTGAACGCAGAAAAGGGCACTGAGAATCGATACCAGATGCCAACAAGCACTATGCGTCCTTCTTAAATGTGGTAATGTCATCGTGATGTCTGCGTATCAAGAAGATATCAGAAGCGTAGCTAGCATTGGTGCTGCAAGTGTGAAGAGTGAATTTGGCTTCTAAAACAGCACATTCTTATGTTAATTGCATCACTTTAACTTCTTTTCACTAAAATTGCTTTTTATACTTGACATCTAGTCTGCATCAACAATACCATTTACCGAAAAGACCCCTACACATAGCTACCCTCATGTTTTAACAATAATAAACCAGTCACTATATTCACAAAAATTTTGTTTTTACTGCATTCTATCAAATGGCAACATGAATCTAAACACTGCAGGAGAAAAAAACAATTTTGTCTATAGAATAAGTTAATCTAAGTGATTCTATAGTTTTAGTTAATTTTTCTTATTATTCCCCTTGTCATTGGGCACAGCATTATGTTTTTATCTCTATTGACTATTGACTGGTGTGAAATCAAGAGCTACATAGACATGAGTATCTACAAATCCTCATAATACTTACACATTGCATATCCAGGGTCTGACAGCTCTTCTGGCACTCTGACCCTTTGGTACCAGCCGTTTTGTTGGTGCAGTCAAAATAGATCATAGGAGCATCACACACTACAGGATGAGATGTATAAATAAGTTAGTTGTAGGCAGGGTGGTTGACCCCCTTGGCTAAAAAGCAAATGCAACCCATATAAATGTAATAATAATCAAGTATACATAGTTACATAGTTACATAGTTATATAGGCTGAAAAAAGACATGCGTCCATCAAGTTCAGCCTTTCCTATATCTGTTAATTTGTTGCGGTTGATCCAAAAGAAGGCAAAAAAAAACCCCAGTTTCGCTCTTTCCAATTTTGCACTAAGCAGGGAAAAAAATTCCTTCTTGACCCAAAATGGCAGTCAGATTTCTCTTTGGATCAATAAGCTGTTTCCCCATAATTAAAGATTATATCCCCGAATATTATGTTTTTCCAAGTATCCATCCAGTTGCTGTTTAAATGTCTGTACAGACTCCGATAAACCTCCTTATTGTCCTTACTGTAAAAACCCTTTCTTTTACCTTAGACTAAATCTCCTTTCTTCCAGTCTGAACGCATGACCACGTGTCCTATGCATAGTCCTGTTTATGAACAGATTTCCACACAATGGTTTGTATTGGCGCCGAATATATTTATATAATGTTATCATATCCCCTCTGAGGCGACGTTTTTCTAAACTAAACAGATTTAAATTTGTTAACCTTTCTTCATAACTATAGTGCTCCATTCCTTTTATTAATTTTGTAGCCCGCCTCTGCACCCTTTCTAGTGCTATGATATCCTTCTTTAGAATAGGTGCCCAAAATTGCACAGCATATTCAAGGTGCGGCCTTACCATTGATTTATACAGAGCCAAAATTATATTTTTATCCCGCGACTTGATGCCCTTTTTATACACGACAATACCTTACTGGCCTTAGCAACCGCAGACTGACATTGCACATTGTTGCCTAGTTTGTTGTCTATAACAATTCCCAAATCCTTCTCATTTGTCATTACCCCTAATTCGCTACCGTTTAGGGTGTAGGTTGCTTGTGCATTCCCTACCCCGAAGTGCATAACTTTACATTTATCTACATTGAATTTCATCTGCCATTTGTGTGCCCAGTCCCCCAGTCTATCTAGATCCCTCTGCAGCACAGTAATATCCTGCTCGCCCTGTATTACTTTACCTAGTTTAGTGTCCTCTGCAAACACCGAAACATGACTTTCAACACCTACTGCCAGGTCATTTATAAAAATTTTGAATAAAATTTGTCCCAGAACAGAACCCTGAGGGACACCACTTACCACTTTTGACCAGCTTGAAAATTTACCATTTATAACAACTCTCTGTTCTCTACAGTATGTGTACAGGAATAAATTGGGTGATGGAATAGATGTATGAGGCTCTTCGGCTATATATATAAATAAGGATGTCAGATCCTATCATGTTAATGACAAAGTTATGTATACATTTCTTTAGAGGTCAGCAATGCAAATTGTATTTGATTCACCAGCTCCACAGTTACTGCTAAATCAAAGCCACCAGTCATTCATGTACCACCACAGCAATCTCCCATAAGAGCAAGCTTCAGGATTTCTAAACAATCTGGCCCACCACATATACTGTATATATATTGTGTGTGTTTGTGTGTGTGTGGGGGGGTGCGACTAGCCCTGCAGTTTTCACATAGAAACCCTCTCAGACCTCAGACACAACAATGTAATACAACAACTGTTGTACAATATGTTCCAAATACATACTTTGAAAAACAGGAAAATTGATCCTACTAGGGCTGAAACAACGAATCGATAAAATCGATAATAATCGATAACGGAAATCGTTGTCGACGATTTCCGTTATCGATTAATCGAGTGATCGATTCGTTGTTGGAGCACTCGGCTCCTTTTACTTACCTCCGCGAGCGTTCCCCGCTTCCGCTACACGCGCCTTCTTTTAGTTGCGGTTCGCTCTGTGCGAGTGGCTCCGTTCGCACAGAGCAGTTCGCTCTGTGCGAGTGGCTCCGTTCGCACAGAGCGGTTCGCTCTGTGCGAGTGGCTCCATTCGCACAGAGCGATTCGCGGGGGTGGGGGTGGGGTTTCAGGGGATGCAGGGCAGAGTGGGGGTGGGGGGGCAGGCCAGGGTAGGAGACTGAGTGCAGGGCAGGGTGGGGGTGGGGATGCAGGGCAGGGTGTGAGTGTGGGGGCAGGGCAGGAGACTGGGTGCAGGGCAGAGTGGGGGTGGGGGTGCAGGGCAGAGTTGGAGACTGGGTGCAGGGCAGAGTGTGAGTGTGGGTGCAGAGCAGAGTGGGTGCAGGGTGTGAGTGTGGGGGCAGGGCAGAATGTGGGGGCAGGGCTGGGTGCAGGGCAGAGTTGGAGACTGGGTGCAGGGGCACAGTGCAAAGTGCCAGGGCTGGGTGCAAAGTGCCAGGGCTGGGTGCAAAGTGCCAGGGCTGGGTGCAAAGTGCCAGGGCTGGGTGCAAAGTTCTGGGTGCAAAGTGCCAGGGCTGGGTGCAAAGTGCTGGGTGCAAAGTGCCAGGGCTGGGTGCAAAGTGCCGGGTGCAAAGTGCTGGGTGCAAGGTGCCAGGGCTGGGTGCAAAGTGCCAGGGCTGGGTGCAAAGTGCCAGGGCTGGGTGCAAAGTTCTGGGTTCTGGGTGCCAGGGCTGGGTGCAAAGTGCTGGGTGCAAAGTGCCAGGGCTGGGTGCAAAGTGCCGGGTGCAAAGTGCTGGGTGCAAAGTGCCAGGGCTGGGTGCAAAGTGCCAGGGCTGGGTGCAAAGTTCTGGGTACAAAGTGCCAGGGCTGGGTGCAAAGTGCTGGGTGCAAAGTTCTGGGTGCAAAGTGCCAGGGCTGGGGCAAAGTGCCGGGTGCAAAGTGCCGGGTGCAAAGTGCCAGGGGTGGGGCAAAGTGCTGGGTGCAAAGTGCCAGGGCTGGGTGCAAAGTGCCGGGTGCAAAGTGCCGGGTGCAAAGTGCTGGGTGCAAAGTTTCTTGAACAGTAATAGTCCACCTCTTTTCAGAATGTTTGGGGTTATTTTGTTTCATAACTATTGTGTTTGGGTTTTTGTACTTTGAAAATATTGTTTTTTTATTACATCATAACAAAATAAGAATGTTAATGTAAATTTTAAGTTGTTTTTTAACATCCAGTTCATTAAATTATTTTAAATAAACAAAAAATTTGCATATTGTTTTTTTTTATCCGATTAATCGATTAATCGAAAAAATAATCGGCCAACTAATCGATTATTAAAATAATCGTTAGTTGCAGCCCTAGATCCTACCTTTAACTTCAGGTTGTTGTCCAATACAGTCCAGCTTTCCTTTGATGCATGTGCTATGATAAGTAACAGAAATGTGTTATTTTTTTATAAATTAAACCCGTAAATGCCACAACTTTACTGAAGAAAAATTTAATTCTGGATCTGTCAAATTATATATATATATATATATATATATATATATATATATATATATGGTTCCATCTGTTAAAAAGTCAAGAACTAGTTAGCTATTTTGTGATCTGCTAATGTAATGTATTAGACATATTACACGAGCCTAAAATTCAGTAATTTATTAGTCTTTGTTGAGGTTTTCCAAAAAAACTTTATGATGCTCTCATTTTCACATATTTAAATATTTGCTTACCACTTGGCTCCATTGTCATGGACAACCTCTCCTGGAAGTACTGTTGTTCTCTTGTAAAAACAAGGGCAGGATGTTGGAAGAACACATTTGCCAGTGTCATCCAGGTACGTTCCATTCTGGCAAACGCACCCATCAATGGGGACAAAAGAGATGTCACAGGTGATATCATGTTCACTAAGGGAGCGGCAGGTTCGTTGGCAGGTATTGACATTGTAGCTGTATGTAAAAGATCTGGGACAGGTTGTGGTATATGTATCTAAAATGTGAAACAGAAATAATTTATTGTACATATCACATGGTCTTTGCGATGCACAAGTAAATTTGGAATCACTTGCTCATGTAAATCCACTTAGGTTGTGTTGTACAACACGTATGTGTGTGTGGAAATTTTATATTATAGCGTCAGCAATGCTATTAAAGATTGACTTGATTTTGTGTTCAGCACAGAGATGATAGAACCATACAATTTGAACCACTCTGCCCGTCTAGTCTGCCTTTCTTCCTGCTTTAAAGACTCATACCTTAAGTAGTTCTTGGTCTCATCTTAGATTCAGCATAGCCATGTGCCTTTCCCACCTCAACTGGGAGTCTGTTCCACTTACTGTATATACCACCTCTCAGTAAACTTCCTTTCATTACCTCTAAGCCTGTGACCGCTCAGTGTTTGATTATGACCTCTTATTCTAAGATGACATTTAATTGTAAACTATCCTTTATGTATGCTCCGAAACTACAAATAATCTGTAGCCATACCAACAGAGTCACTGAACTCTAATAATGTGTATTTATCAAACAAAATGGATTTTCAAAGCTTACTGCAGACATCTTTTCTCCATCCCCTGATGATGATCCCTGCTCTAGAACAGGCATGGATGTAGGAAGAAATGGCTGCGCACAAACATTCCTCACTGTTGGCGCAGTTGCAGGTGTCAAACATACAGTTCTGGATGGGAAAAAAAGACTTTATGAAAACAATGTACAATAGGCTCTTATCGGACACATAAGCATATATCATTATCATTTATCATTGTAAATTCCAGGCATAAGCCATTGTTTTCTAAATAATGTTGACTATGTTGACCAAATTTTCTGTGTATAGAAGACTTATGAACATCATTAATAACCGTTAAGAGAAAACCAAATTATAGTCACCCTGCCATATTTCTATTTGGCTATTTTCTTAAATGAACAAAAAGTGCGGGGATGCAGTAAACTTACTGTTTTATAATTAGTTGGATTCACTTTCATGTGACACTCGGCAAAAGGTCCTTCGGGTTCTGTGATTATTGAGCACCAGCGTATTGCATATTGTTCTAGAGAAAAGTATGTACTCTTAGTGAAGGATATGTGTTCTAAAACATTATAACCTACTGAACTGCAAGGAATCTAATACTCTAATACTACTACAAACTTTTTATTTTTCTATTTTTTCTATTTTTTATTTTTTTATTTGTACTTTTTATGTTCCATATTAGGTGGGCACAAATGGAGAAAAAACTAAATGGATGCTAGTTCATTAGATAATGAATAGACGTGTTGTCTCATATCATTGTTTGTCCAGCTTAATTTGCCCATACAAAGCCAATAACAATATTAATAAACTCCAATACAATTATTTTTGTATAAGGGCCTTTTCTCATTGTACCTTTTCGTACATGTCTATAACTTTACATTCATAGTGTCAGGGACTGGGTCCATACAGACGACTGTAAAGACCCAGAGTGCCCAAAGATGGAGTTCAGGAGGTATTGCGCAGTAGTGGAGTTGGACAGGGCCTGGTGCAGGGCGACTGCACTCTCCCAGGTGGGCATCTAGGGTTGAGCAGCCACATACCAGCACCCTGACATAGGAGTGGATAATGTACAGAACAAAGCAGGACTAAACCTGGCTGGATGTGGAAATCATAACAAAACTTGGATCTGACAAAACGAACAAAGCTTGGAGATATCCTGCAGGCACCCTGGAGCAGGCATGAGACATAGCACTAGAATCATGACAGGGTGCTGCAGGCTGGGAGTATGGAAGCTAAGCAGAGTATATAATGGAAACATAGCAAGCAAGGAGGACAGAGCATGGAACAGGGAGACCGAGCAAGGAACATAACCAGACAAGACATGCATGATACAGGGCACAACAAAGGACGGGGAACAAGGCAAGGAACACAGGGGAAGGAGTGAGGAGCTGGAATCCTCGGACGCTTCTCCTTTAAGCAAAGATAGGACATCTTAACTGGGACATGGGGAGAGGAACCGAAATCCTCAGATGATTCAGGGAAGGAGGGCAAAGGTACATAAGAGACAGACAAAGACGAATACAGGAACTAGACTAGAACTATCAGATAACAATTGGAGATTCCGTCACATCATATGGCCATAGAATGCTTAGCCCACCACTACGCTAAAGTACTCCAATGACGGTGGGTCCTAACGCTAAGCCCTGCATATGAAAGTACTGATAAACTAAACATTGAATCAAAACAGAACCGAGAAGGACATACCTTTAGACTGCAGACTGAGACAAACAGTCACACCTTATAAAGGAAACAGGAGCGGAAGCAAAAAGCAGAACTAGAATCCAGGAATCAGAGGTACAGAACAGAGCATACAGAAATCCAAGAATGGATCACAGCAAAACATTGGAACTGAGGCACGGCAGGGAAAAACAGAGATATGCAGCTCCGCAGCCTGGATGGACCCTGACACATAGAAACTAATTGTCACGATAACCAGTGATTCTTGGATATTATATTTGTTTTAAGCTTTATACAACAAAATAGTTAAAACATTATGTAAGTTTAAGAAACAAATGGTAGGTTGTGTTATGATCCGGCTGAAGTTTTATTCCATTAACGGTTGCTATAGAAGCAAAGTATTCATCGAAAAACTATGTTTTAGTGCTTGAAGTGTTGCTGCTATCATACCACAATTAAGTGGCCATACCATTTTCGATGCTGAGGGAACATGGATTCTCAAAGCTGTTCCTAACATTAGGACAGTTGGCATGAACCTTCCATGTGTTAGCAAAAGATGATCCAGTGCCTTCTGTCACTCCACTGAGCACTCTGAAGTCATCTGCTTGAATTCTGTTGAAGTTGCCGCAGAGACCTGAATGTAAAGAAAACACTGAGTTATCTTTGCACATTATTGTTTGCCTCTCAGTTTGTTCTATGCTGTTTCAATTAATCACATTATAAATTCTTATTGTCCATCTTAACATGTCTATTATATTTACATTTTATTTCAGCTTGTGCAGTTGCATTATTAGTTGTCTTTTACTGTTGGGGTTAACCTAAGGTTTACACCAGTGGTTCCCAAAGTGGAACGATCCTGGGTGGCGGTAGTAACCTCAGGTGCAATTGGGGGGCATTGAATAAAAATAAGGGGTCGGTGCAAGCATAAAGAAAAGGAGATAAAATCTTTTTTTTTTTTAAAACTTCATACATGTTTAATCTGTTGTGTTATAACTGATTACTTAACTTTCCAAATAAAAACACAAAATGCTATAGTTATAACTATAACCCAGTGCTTCCCGAAGAGTTTAATACCGGACCCTGGGGGCGCTAGAACGATCCGGATAGATTTCCAGGGTGACACTGAGTATTTTTTTTTCTGAAAAGGGGGTAATCCAAATCAGTTTGGAAACCTCTGGTTTATACCATCTGATTGGGGCAATCAATGTAGCTTCTTGAGGATTATTAATAGAATGCATCTTTTGTGCAATATCTCTTTGAGGTACATTGGATGTATGATCTCCTCTCAACACACTAAACTCTGTAAATAAGCCCTGCAGAGTGGATGACATACAATTAAATCTTGATATATTTCTTACATTGGCTTCTGTTTATTTACAAGGCATATACAGTACTACTACTACTACTACTACTATGCTCAAGGCTATACAGCAATTTAAATGTATGGAGTATATCATTTTGAACACTGAATTAAACGTTCAATATATTTCTTACCACAGAGTGTGTTTTTGTAGGATGGTTCAACATTGATGTATACTTGCATCATGGGGCTAAGCTGAATCTGAAGCTGAATGCCAATTTTAGTCTGCACAATTATGTAGAAAGTTGAAGGCTTGAAGATTGTTGCACTTGCTGTGAATAAAAAATGAAGATATCATTGCCAAAAAGGAAGTAAATATTTATCCACTTTGTCACCATTCTTACATTTAAAAAGGGATATTATTCATACAGGTATAAAGGTTTTGTTTTTTTCCACATTTGCCAAAGATGACAAATGTATCATAAAAAAACTACAAAAGAAGAAACCAAGTATATAACCAAGTATATAACTTTGCTTTAGAAAACTTCAAAGTTATTGTTTTTAACATTTGGGTTCTTAATAGGGAGTTTCAAGGGACATTCTTCCCCATAAAGCATGTCAGGGTCACTCCTACCGTGGACCTTAACAAATTCCACTGGGACCTGTAAAGCAAGTTCTAAATAAGCTCAATTTATCAAGCTCAAACTTAAATCCCCTTTTGGGATCAGTAAATACTCCACCCACTCCTGCTCTAAATTACCTTCAACCTAATTGTAGGTTTAGCCAATTTCTACCTTGTGGATTTGTGAATTTAAATGTTAGTCTACTTTTCCTTGCATATGAAACTGAAACATTGGTGGATCTGTGATCCCAGAATAAGTCAACCGACATTTGGTGAACGAGGAAAAGACAGGCAAAACCAGCTAATCCCAGCTATGTCAAACATGGTGCTTTTGGGGCAAAACTAGAAAGTTCCCATGAATCCCAAAAAGGATAAAGGCCTATGCTTCTACTATTTATTAGGAAAAAAAGTAGACATGACATACCTGATGAAACCGGTAGCTGGGTAAATATGTAGTTCACAAATACACTTCCACAAGGCTGAATGTAAATAATCTGTTACATCGGAGTAGAAATAAATAGTAAGAACATGGAAACAACAAGAGTTGAAGGATTTGCTTGGTTGACTCATGTTTCTTACTTTCAAATATATTTGAGGAGAATAAAATGTTATCCTGGAGACATTACCTCTTTCCCTTCATCCAAGATGAGGGTTATACTCTTTAAGCAAGTCTCTGTGTCTGTCAGGCCACAGGTGCGCAGCTCTCCAAGGACACTAAACTTGTGGTTGTTACAGGTCTAAAGAAAAGGGATAATAATGAACTGAGGATATCACAATCAACAGCATAGTGTTCAGAAGGGGTCTAACAATTTGCAAAATGTTTGTCAATTATCTATTAATTCTGTCCATAGAGAGGCGGTAAAGACAAGTTAAAGTAAAATGGTATTTTCACCATAGCACCTAAAGGAATATTTTTGTGAAATAGGTAATTCCATAATTTGGTATGGAGATCAGACCATTTAACTAATTTAAGATGATGGGGGGGAGTTGATACACAACTACAAAAAAAGTAGTTTCCCAGATTTCACAATGTTCACATGTGGTTACCTTAGACAGGACATAGCTACAGTCTCCGTGAAATGTGAAACGTGTGGCATCATAGGAAGTGATGTGAGATCCTCCTTCAACAGAGCAAGATCCTGAGCAAGGGGCTTCCACACATTTCCATTTTCCTTCAGCACATGAGCTAATGAAATAATACAATGAATATGTAAGAAATAGAAACATTTTTCAAAACATATTATGCTATCATTACGACAAAAGGTGGAGAACTATTTAGATATAACTGCTTTTAGTGGATTTACTACGGAACATCATAGCAGTAGAACTATAGGATCTCTATTTGCACTGGTATCTTAGAAAGAAAAATAAAATGAAGATGAATTTATTTGTTGGTGAACAATATACCAAGCTACATCAGATACTAGGACTTCCCAGGTGGTGTGGATTGAGACACATCTATCTCCTTACCTCGGATGTGAGTAATTCAATTAATGAGCTAAAATCTTGGAGGTTTGTGTAAATGTTTAAATTAAACTCATTGAAATACTTTATTGTCCTTGATAGACTTATTTTCTACTAATGTCCTCTCTCACCGGAGAGGAACATCGAAAGGACAAATAAATAAAAAATGAACCCCTTTAAGACATGTATGCAATAAGTTTGTCTTTATGATTGAAGACTATTTACCATGATTGACATTGTTCAGAATATCCAGTGCCTGCTGCATAGACCCTTCCATTGTACGTACAGGAACACTGTTGCTTGGGAATGCAGCCAGAGTTGTTTATATCATCAAATACAGTTCCTATAATTTGATATAAAATATAAATGCAATATATTGTATTCAACACTGACCATTTAAGTATGTCGTTAATTAGTGACATGATATAAAAAATATTCTAGGTTGGTATGTTTGAAGTTAGTCTTCTTAAAGAAGGTCTATACATGTAATGAAGTACCTTCAGGACAGAAGCATCCATCGATGCAGTGATTGTTACACACCGATGAACGCTCAGAGTTGGTGCATGTGTCTGGACAGGCACTGCCACATTCCTTGTACTGCATGTTGTAGTTGCAATTTAAAGCTGTAATAATAAAAAAAAAAAACATTGAGGAAATGTTATCAACGTAAGTAAAGGGTTAATTGCACTGTTTCTAAATTGAATACTGATTTGGAATTGTATGTGTTGAAGATCCTACAATTATTATATTCAGTGTCACAGGAACTAAGTGGACATAATGTTTTGACCGTGCACAATAGCGCAAGTAAACTCACGGCAAAGAGTGGATGTTCTCCAGTTGTGAGGTCTCCCTCCTGCATGAGCACACTGCCTCGAGTACTCAGTGAAGGTATTACAGAGGCAGAAACCAGCTGCACTTTGTGCACAACGACACAAATCTTGTACACAGGCCTCAATGTATTGTGTAGCATCTACAAGGGCGTTGCATGGTGAGAACGCTGAGTTGGTGAGGACGACTTCACATAATCTCCTCTGCAAAAGAATTCCCATAAAAACATTAGAACAAATCCTGAATATTGTGAAATTATTCTTTAATATATGGAAATATTATAAGGTATTCATATGCTAAAGTGAGTTGTGCTAGTGTTCTTAAATGTCAGAGCTGTAATTTGGGATCATGATCCTGTGCATAAAATTTGCATTAGGAAAAATTTACTAGATGGATTATTAAAAATGTTTTGTTTGTTTTTTAATTACAGAGGTCTCGGTGTCCTTAATAAACGGTAATACTTACAGTATCGGTACAGTTGTTCTGTGGGTTCACAGTTACATCTTGGCACCTTTCTGTTGGTCCATTCAGCTTCTGCATGTTTCCAAACTGGATATCAGACACTTGAACATCTAGAAAAATGTAGCATGTATGAACCGCTCCTTGCTGAATACTTCCAAACCAAACTTCCAAAGGTATATGAAAAGCATAATGTCTTACTGTTTGCAATAAATTCATTGTAAGTTGGAATTCCATTGAAGTCTCCACAAAGACCGCATGTTGTATTGGCAAACTTCTTATCAAGTTCCAGCTGAAAATAAATAGAAAGTGTTGTTCAGGTCGATTCATAACTGGGTTGTATCATAAATTATATTACAAAACCAAACAGTGGATCGTACCAAAATGGCGTCATCTTCATTCCACATAAATTCAAGACCCAGTTTTGCAGTGACTTTTATATATATTCCACTTCTATCAATTTGGACTCCTGAGAAGCTGAATGGCAGTTCCACTCTGTGAAGATATGAGAATATAAAGATATGAATATCTTCACGGAAAATTATTTTACTAACCAAGCTGTACAGAAGGGCCAGCAGATTCCATAACAACAGAGGAAAGTGAAAATAAACAATACGATTTAAACTGACAATGTACATAACTGACAATAACACATTAGGGTACACTAATATAGAAGGGGGAATCCACATACATAGTATTTGGCTTTATACACAGGTATAGAAGGCTTACAATCTAAGTGAGTAAGTAAATTATTTAAGGTGAAGTTAAACATTTCATCTCACTGATTAACAATACATTATTAAAGGCAAGAAGTGATACATTGCTACTTCATAATACATTGGATAACATGTGAGATAACATTCTTGAACTATGCTTTATGCAGTTATGACATTTTATCTCAACTTGTTGCCTACAACTCACTATTGAATAAACAGCATGGTCAATGGTTGGGCTCTCAACAATTTTGGCTTATCTAAAGGATGCATCGGTCAACAGAAAATTCATGGTGGTCTTATAGTTACCAAACAATTATTTTCTATCAGCTTTAGGTATGGATCATATACACACCTGTAAACGAATAGTAATTGTGGTAATATAAAACAAAAGTGAACTTACGGTTCTCCATTAAATGCAATGTCTCCACTGGTCAGTTCGATGAATATACCATCAATTTTCATTATAATGTGGCTGATGGTTGGAAGGGCATTAACAACAGAGCGTCTGATCTGAATGTTAAACTCTTCAAAACTGCTCTTGCAGTTGGAAGCATACAAGTAGTTGCAGGTTCCAGGGTAATGGTAGATGTCTCCATCAAACGTCTTAAAGTGGTAGTTACCCCATGTACTGCAGACTTGGCCGTTGTGAGCCGTAGAAATACCTATAAGTCATAAAGTAAGCTTTTAAAATTAGAGTCCATGAGAAGAATCATCAGAACTACATGATTTCCCTATCATACTGAAAATTATAATAACATGAAGGAAAAGGGACACTGTTGTGAATACTTTCTAACCAAGCTGTAATTACATACAGTGCATACTCCTATTTAGTATTAGAAAATTATTTTTGTGTCCAACAGAGGGACTTGGCATCAGATACCTTTAACACACTCAAGATATATATGGCTAAGAAAACTATACTAAGGTATACTATTTAAAGCTTATATAATAATTTCCCATTTTGTGTAAGACAGAGATGAATTGATTTTCTCTTGTCTGTCTTTTTTATTTTTAAAATAACAATGAGATATCTTAGAATTTTAAACTTGGTTTACAAATTGTATTTGTCTTTTTTGAAACTATGTGTCGTTGTACAATCACAGATAATAAAATTATTACTTTAATGCATTGTGTGTAGTTTAAACCAGAAGTAAAGTTCTGTGACCCACACATAATTAATTGTTCATGAATTTTCATGTTGTGATGTTTAATTTAATGTTATGGCCTTCAACCATATTGAATTGACTCACTTCTAAACACTGGTGGTGTTGTTGGTGCAATAAAGGTCAGCTTGGAAGGCTTCTCTGCACCTACAAAGGAACAGAAAAATTCAGGTTATTAACAAATACTTCAAGAAATTATGAGAACAAAATCTATGCCATGTGCATTTACATGCTAGAACATTTCTGGTATTGCCAGACCAAAGAGGCCATTCATTCTATGATGATGACACAAGGCATGTTTGGCTTCTTATATACTAATATTTAATACAATTGTTTGTGACGTAATTTTGCTTTTAGGATGGACAATGAAAGAGTACTGTTTCTAAAGTTAGCTGTGACTTGCGTTTTGGCATCTTCAATTCTGACATATAATAGGACAAGATACATTTATATGATGTGAGATAGTGATTTTAAATGCCTATACCAACTCTTGCTTACTGTGTGTGGAGGTAAAAGTGTAAATCTACACAGTACTCTGTTACACACTGTGACATTCAAGTATCAAGTACTCTGTTACACACTGTGGTATTCAAGTACCATATAGACATAACATACAGACATAACAAACAAGTGCTAAAACTGACAACTTACTCTGGTCATATCGGTTTCTTTGTTGGTAATACCATGACCTGTCAGTGTTAGGGCTTTGATTGATATCTTTTTTGTCCGTTTTGTCTTTTGTAGACTGAGATTCCTTACTTTGACTGTCACCTTCATACTCTTCAACATCTGAAAATGAAATCATAGCAGTGTATCTTTAAACGGGTGATAGAGATCAATACTTTCCATGTTATTAAACATCTAATTAGTTACCATGTTTGATGTGCAGCATTGTTGCATTCAGCAATTAGCAAAATACCCTTTTTAATGTGCTATTCCACACAAAGTTCATTCCACTCACTAGTATGGGGAGCAAATCCGCCATTGTGCTGCTTAATTTGAAAGTAAATATAAAAACATATTTTTAAGAAACCTTTTTCCCTTTCTTAGGTAACAATCTACCTATAAATATACATATTATCCACAAAGTGAATTAATGACATGTTAAGTAACATAATTGTAATAAGTAAAATGTACCCTCTGGAGGATTTTAGTTTATTAAGTAGCTCATGTTTGGCGGTATTTGCTCAGGACTGCACCCCAACTTTGTACAGGTGCCTTCTTTCCAAGTCCAATGCGATAAAGAAGATGAAGAGGGACATGTGTCATAGCCAAATAAAATCAAACTAAATGCATGGATTACAACATTATAAATGGCACTAGACAGTTTATCATTGCTCATGCCATCTATATTGTGATGTAAATTTAAAACCCTTAACGAGGATTGTACAAATGTCTTTCTCTAGCAAGGGTTACTTATAAGATGTGCAGTTCTCACCATCTTCATCCAGCTGGCTTGGCTCTTTACTGTTTGACTGGGCAGAAGCATCTTTCTGCAACTTCTCATCGCTGTTTTCAGCAGCTTGAAGTTAAAAATACCATGATTATCACATTATCACCCCACTATTAAGCCATCACATTTAAATTTGTAATTATCACATCAACAATCTTGGTTTATATGTGGAAAGGTATAAAAATGGCTCAATGTTGTATATTTTTCTGCAATTGTTTCCAAGAAACAATTAGATTTCAATTAAATGAGTACCAATCTTACGAAATCTTGTAGATCACACAAAGTAGTTTATGCATGTTTTATTTCCATATCTTATCGATTTCCTTTTCAGAGTTTCTTACACAACTTTTTGGCACGTCGGACATCTCTTCTTCGGATGGAATCATCTTCAAAGTTTCTAAGAGTAAAATAATTTGCTTACCTGATTTTACTTTCTCATTCAATTCCTGCTGACCTGCAACTTTCTTGTAATTTTCTTCAACTGCACGAGAAAAATTTGTTTTTTTTTAAAAAGTTACATGACTATGTTAAAATTTTGAAATAGATAAATGTACCTGGGGTCTCTTGGGAGTTTACCTAGAAGCTCAGGAAATCACAGTTGATTACTGGCCCTCAGGGCCAGTGTGTGCTGAACAGCAGAGCAGTCTTTGGCTCTCCTCTCTCTTTGCTTTGATCTGACCCCCCTTTCATGTCTATGAGGCTAGCCTGGGCTCCATAGCTCTGACATAGTGGATCAACCCCATTTATTTAAGAAGAGTTAATACATTACATTTCTATTTGACAATATTATTTTGCTGAGGTGCTTAAATATATTAAGAGATTCACACATCAAATGTGTGTATTGTAGCTGCAGAGTATCAAGAAAGCAATTCAGAAAAATAGGTAAAATATGCCTGCAAAGACCTGTTTAAGTAAATATTTACTGTTTAAGTAAATATTTACTGATCCTTTTTTGCTTGGATTTCTCTGTACTTGGGGTTATGTGAAAATTCACGTATTCACTCTGCCTCAAAACACTTTTATTATTGATTTCCTATTTTATTTTCCCATTTTTCTGTTAAACTCCTTCAAAGTTTGAGAATTGGGATTTTCTTACCAGATTTTACATTAAACAGTTTTTGACCTGAGGACTCAAGGGAATCTTCTGCCACCTTTCCCTTATTCTTAACAACTGTATGGAAAAAAATATAATGTGCTTTTTAAAATACTATGACATAAGTAAATAAAAAATAATAAGCTGCTTCCAGGGCTAGTGGGAATAATCCCCCGGTGGAGCAGCTACTTTTCCCCGTTCTAACCTAGCCTAAATTAGAACAGGTAGCCATCCATTATACAGTGTCAGAGACGTTTCTCATGCAGGAGAAGCTCACTGGCTCTTATAATGTATGGTAAAGTCAATGATTTGGACCATAACTCTCCTACAAACTCTCTTGACATCCTCCTCTTTAGCTAACAAACCCAAAAGACTCAATGTTCTTCGAAGGGAACATAATCGTAGGGATATAGGAGATGTAAGCCTCACTGACTCGAAATAGCCATCTTTACATTAAAGACAAATAACATTCTCAATGTGCTCCACATTTATTAAAAAAACATATTAAGGATTGTACCTTAGCATGCTACATGATACGAATCATTGTATCATTAAATAGGCATCTGCCTTGTTATATTTAAATCTATGATGTCAATTTCTAATATATATATGTATATATAACATGTGTATCACATATTTCCTATCTTATGTTTTCTTTTTTGAGCTTCTCTTAAAATCTTTTACATTTTGTGACTAAAACTATTTTCTCACCTGTTTTTACTTTGCGATTGAATGCCCACTGACCCAAGGACTCATTTGAATCTGACACTTTTGCATTATTCTCTACCACTACAGGAATAATAAATAATATGTAGTTTGCTATACATTGCATTTCTATAAGATTTTTTCTTTTGCCAACATGCTTGAGGGAACTAAGATCTTTGCTTACTACTTAATCATACTGAGAAACGTGTATTGTAGCTACAGAGTGTAAAGCAAACAATAGAGAAAATTAAGTAAAATATGTATAGAAAGACAGTTTACTTCATGTTAAATATTGACTCTGATCAAGGAAGTTTATGCGTCATGGCATAGGATGACAAGTAGAGACAAACGAGAGATACTAATGATGGGAACTCATCTTGGGTTGTAACGCTAAAATCATGGATGTTTGAAGTTGTGCAGCTATGATACGATTGATAAGCTCAAGAAAATGTGTGTTCTCAAGTCACAAGGAATAAAGCCATATTGGTCAAATAGAAGTGGAGTCTTTATTTGTAGCTATTATGTTTTGTTAGGCCACAATCATTCCATCTAGAGAAAGACTTCTGAGATGCCAAAAGCTTAGGCTCTACATCTTACATCTTATTATTTTATCCAATAAAAGGTATCAGCTTTAATTAAGAATTAAATGTTCTCAGGTCAACGTTCCTCAACAGGAGATATCTTCATTGGGGTGTGAAAAGTATATTTCTCACTGTCCACTGTTTACGTCCAACAACATGCTTAATGTCTCCCATATTAGCAAAACATTTCTGCCTCAAAGCACGTCTTATCTATTTATAATATTTCGTTTCCTAAACTTCTTCAAAGTTTATAAGAGTAAAATTATTTTCTCACTTGATTTAACTTTCTGATTAAACACCTGCTGGCCTGAGGACTCAACGGAGTCATCTGCTACGTTCACTTTATTTTTTTTACCTGGACAGAAAAAATAATAATTTCTTAACAAAAAAATAGAGATTACATGAATATATACAACAAACATTGAACTAGAATGGCATGTAAAGTAATGGGATTTTACCTGGAGGCTGAAGAAATCATAGCTAAATCCATGGCCTTGGGAACAGTGTGTTTCCAGACAGCAAAGCGACATTTGGCTCTGATCTCGCTCATCCTCTTTAAGTGTGTTGGCAGAAGACCTCAATATGCATTTGGCCCTCCACTATTATTTTCCATGCAAGATATGTGTTCAATTGAGCACATCTCCGTGCACATTATATACTTACTGCATGAGCACAGCAGGCAATACTATGTTCACACTCCCATGCACATGCACAGAAAGTGTACCCATTGATTTCAAGAGGAGCTGGACCACAGAAGAAGAAGGCAGCTGCAAATCTGCAGACTCAAGTATTTTTATCTTTTTAGAAGAATGCATATTAGGGTACTCACAGGAAAGTGAACTATGCATTATTCTTTAGTAGGACTACAAGGGACATTTAACAGTACGTTAAAAAAACCAACAAAATTATTAGTGCCTCCTGTGTTCATTTTAAAATGTTAAGAGCATTGTGTCTGTTTGTAGAAATGTTTAGTTATGAAATGGGCAGCTCTCACCATCGGGTCATGGGAAGTCTAGCCCTCACTTACAGGAAATTTTCTGAAATAAGTACATGCCTCAAAACATATATATATATATATATATATATATATATATATATATATATATATATATATATATATATATACGTACACATAGATAAATAGATAGATGGACAGATAGATAAATAGATATATATCGTTTTTATCTTTTGTTTTTTATTAACTCCCTGAAAGTTTGTGAGAATAAAAATATCTTCTCACCTGATTGGACTTTCTGATACACCTCCTGACCTGAGGCCTCATTGGAATCTTTTGCCACATTCACATTATTCTTTACAACTGCATGGAAAAATAGTATTTGTTATTACAAATGACGCAACTATATAAAGATGTTGAAATGTATTTCTCGTGCCAGAGAGCCCTCTGAGTTTAACCTGGAGGCTCAGTGCTGGTTCCAGGTTCTCGGGACTAGTGTGTTCAAGTTTCGCTTCGCTCTCAAGTTGTAGAAATCTCACCCATTCTATCCTCCTTAAGTCTTTTGGAGGCTAGCCCAACAATATGTCAATATTTGTAATTGTCATGTCTCTTAAAATTAAATTTTTTTTCTTAAAATCCTTACCTGATTCAACTTAGAACATTCCCCATATTCCTTCCTTCATTAAAAAAAAGTATAATAATAAAAACAATAAAGAGTTTTCTTTTGTAATTATATCCTGGACAGACTGGTTGGTTTTAGAATTATTTATAATAATATTTTAGATACTAAATAATTATAACCTCTCTATCATTGGAAAGCAAACAGATAACTCCTGTCATTGGTATCTTCCCAGGCCATGTTTTGCACCTGGTGCTTTATATACCTTGTAGAAAGGGGGAATTGGAAAAAATCTATTTCCATACTCCTTTGCATTCATCATTTTAAAGCAGTTATTTCAGTTAGGTTTTGTGAGCGGGGTAAATGATGCACAGGTGAATAAAGAATAAGAAAGAAACATACGTCAGAGGAAACGATAAAGAAAGACAGTCATAGTCAAACAACCATATTTGAATTACTTGGCCAGAAAAGGTACACAAATAAAGACTTGGAGACAAGACTAAAACTGGGAACAGACGCCCACACCTGTAACGTGACTTTAAAGTGGCTTCATACCCATTTTTAGAACATAAATTGTATATTTCTTGGCTATTTGGTGTTATTCGCAAGTCGGACAATACTTTTGATTGTGTGAACGTATCAGACGTACAGGAAGTACACAACTCTATGTCCAATCCACTATAAATATATTAATTTAGTGGTACAATAATCACTTTCACAGGGATTTTTTTCTTTTATTATTTGTTATAATAACATGCTTCCTAATGTGTTTACTATTTTAAGATTTTAAAATCCTTACCTGATTTAACCTCTTCATATGAATCTTCCTTACTAGAAACATCATATAAATCTTTTTGATTCTCTGTGTTTCTTCCTGCATTTGGATATTGAAAAATATAAGCAAGTAGGATTTAATTTTTCTCACTTTTAATTATATCCTTGGCAGACTGATTGGTTTTAGAATAATAAATACATGAAAATAATAAATAATAATTTATTAACCATAGTATTTAGTCATTACTGCTAGGTATACTGTACAATGTACATGCATGCATATGCATCAGCATTGGGTGTATCCACTACAACATGCTTGCTCCCTTCCATCCCAGTAGAACACTTCCCACATTCTTCACCGGTATATTTGACTCTTCTGAAGAATCTTATTCCATTACTTTTTTGGCATGGGTTTGGGGAAGAAGTTCTCAAGAAACAGTATTTTAGCTTATAGTTTAGCTCCTGGTATTGTTATCAAATAAACGTATTGTCATTTTAATTACTTAGTAACAAAGGGTACAGAGATTAAAGCTGGAAAACAAGACTTGTGAACAGAAGCCCACGCCTGTAAGGTGACTTTAAAGCGGCTTTATGCCAGTTTTTTTAGTTAAGTGGAACACTACTTTTGTGTTTTATTATGATGGATAATGTCCATATTAAGGAGTATTAAATTCTCTGTCAAATCCATAATTACAGTGGTGTATTAGTATAACAATCACTTCTACGGGGATAGTTTTTCATTTGTAATCATCACATATAAGGCTATATGTTAATTATTATTATTATTATTATTATTAACAATAAAAATTTCCATTCCTCACCTGATTCAACCTGTTCATATGAATGTTCATTACTAGCAACATCATACAAATCCTTTTGATTCCCTATGTTTTTTCCTGCATTTAAAGAAACACAGTAAATATAGTAAAAATAAAAGGTATGTATTAAAGACCAGCCCTAATTAAAGTGTCTTCATGTGTCGGTATATCCATGACAGACTGGTTTGTTTTAGTACAATTTATGATAACCTTTTGTATAATAAATAATTATACATCTCTGCTAGTAGAATGCAACCAGAGACATTGGTGTCCCTTCAGACTGCTTCTATGCTCTTGTTTTTTGCATCCAGCCCTGGTATAGAGAGAGGGGCACATGGTAAAGTCGCTGATGGTTTTGTAGACGAAAGGAATGAAATCTTTCCCAACTCCCTTGCATCTGTCTTTTTTTAAGCAAATATTTCAATCACTTTTTTGTGTGTGTGGGTTAAAAGACACATTTAGAGGAAACACGAATGAGCGAGGCGCATGCCATTGAAAAAAAACTTGAGATAGACCCTTATAAACAACAATGTAGGTTTCCATGAAGGAGAGATGTTTGTGGGGAAAGAGAATAAGGGGGGAAAAGAGATTACTGGGAAGTAAAAAAGGCCTTTAGGGTCTATGGGACACCCTTGGGGAATACAGAAGAGGAAGAGACATAACATTAAAGAGAAAGAGAAAGCAAGACCATCAGATGTAATGCAAAATATTCTCTTGAGAGGGAGAGACGTCTTAAGAAGGTAGTGTAACATATCTGGGAATGAGAGGGTTTTAAATTGTTGCTATATCCTTATAACCTTAACCTATTAATTATAGCCTATATAGCCTATAGCATGAAAAATGTGAAAATGTGAATTATTTTTACTCACCAGGTTCAACCTTTTGCAGAAACTCTCTTTTGCTTGACTGATCATAAGGACTTTCTTTAATATTCTGATTCCTTATAGCTAACAAAACAAAATAGTTTGAATTTCAAGTATTCTAATTTGAATTTCATCAAGTATTCTAATTTGAATTCCCTCATCCCATATGTGTTATGACAGGGTCACCTTAAAAAAACAAAGCTTTAAAAAAAGTTATTTCTTATTAATGTAGCTGGAGGGCTGACATGTTAAATTTTATCTGATGTGAATATCTGATAAAATTTATATGCTCTGTTTACACCAGTGTTAACACATAAACATATATAAAAATGTTCCTATAAGGTGCCCACAATTTGAGACAACATTAGTTATACGTTCAAGCCTTTATGTAGAACTTTAAGTCCTAGGTGGAGTTGGTCTGTATAAAAAAGATAACTTTAGCTATACTGTATTTTGATGGGTAAGAAAGATTGAATTGTCGATTTCCCTGCATGCTAGGCATATGGCAACATTTCTAGTGGTGCCCTGTAGCCGAATAGCCGAAGAGGGAGAACATGGCCTGGCATGGGCAGGGAACTATACCTTCAGAAAGGGGTGGATGAGTAAGAATCGTATGTGGTCGTGTTGAGGAAGGGGAGAGGAAAGCGCAAAATATTTATAGGAAGTGTGAAGGCTTTCTTGCATTATTCTTCCATCTATGCACAATTGAGATGTAAGAACCCACTCAGTGTTTTTATGGATTAATGAGTAAAGGATAAGGGGCACAGGGTTGGTGATTCTTGAAATTCATGGTTAAAGTTCATGGAAAGCCCCTGTCAATTTGAGGAAAGCATTTCAGAAGTATCAGCTCCGTTGAGGCAGTTATGAAGTCCTTGGAGGTGATATGAATATTGGGACTTACTCCCTTTGTTGGCTAGTGAGTTGGATGGCACTGGTATTGTTACGATATTTTTTTTCTGCATTTTATGTCACAGTATTTAACAAAAGTACAGGGCCAATTCAAAATCCACCATGGATGTCTGCATTTTCATTCCTCGAGGTATAGGGCAACCAATATACAGTGCAAATTCAAGGAAAACTTAAAGTTATAAACCAATTCCAAAATCCAAATCCACCCATGCCATAACAAACAGTTTAATGAGTAACAATAATTACCAAAATTATTAAGGAAACTCACCATTTTCCTTGTAGCCATCGACCTGTTTAAGATTTTTTTGGGTGCCTTTTTTAGAAGAAAAATATTTAAGTCAATGATCCTTCTCTAACTATAATAATACTTGTATGTCTGGTAAATGATCCTACAAATTATTTGTTTGAATCACATAATTCCAATGGCTTCAGACATCCTAAAAACAATGTTTATACAACACAGAGGTTCGGGTGAATTCACTGTGAAGGGATGATAAATTAAAAACAGTTTGTTAAAAAGAAATTCTAATCTAACATCTGACATTATAGAGCAACATTTAATACTCTATATCAATATAAGTCAGTTATGTACATAATTTCAATTGATTACATATTGTTATTAAATTTAATTTTATCCATAGTCTTACCTTGTACCTGGAGAATGATAAGAACAATTATAAAGACTGATGTAGGTGTCCATATGCCCTTGCAGGTCCCCATTGTTCCTTCAGTTCAGGTCTTGAACTGAGGAAGAATAAGAGCAGGTACTTGATCTAATGCCCCAAGACATGCTTTTATAGGAAAACCCCTTGTTTAGTCATCGTCATGTGATGTGGAACCTAGACTGTTAGTGACATCGGTCAAAAATGTAAAGCTTATTGCATTATGGATCCAGGATGTTTGTGTTCTGGCTGCTGGAGGGGATTTGCTGGTAGCTAGATATTTCTCTTCGGTGATGAGGAGCTGATGACAGGATATGTTACTGAGTGATAACTACATAATTTGATGACTTGGAGTTGTTTTTCTGGGTCCTGTTTAGAAAAATGTTTAATATTGAAAATGTATTCAATTGTAAATGTGCTTAATGCATTTTCACAAATAAATTATTTTGGGACTAATGTTATTGGATCATTATACATAACTCATAAAACACATTTCACTATATAGTTTGTTCATTTTCTACCTGATTTAAGACCTCAAGATTTAGTTTGCCCTTGGCCTTCTCTTATATACAGGATACCCTTATACCTATCCTTTGCATGTATAATCCTTACATGCATTAACCATCACAACTTGCAAGGGTGAGCTGGCCCAGGGCAGTCCAAAATTCTTCAAAACTGACCAGTCAGACTTGGACCGGCTAGTTCACAGAGGCAAATACAAGACAGGATCACGTAACACATCAGGGAGTAAGAACGTGAAAGGGTAAGGAAGTTAGCGAGGGAGTATACAGGTATGTGTTAGCATGTGTGTGTATGCATTTGCAGGGCCATCATCAGGGGATAAGATAAAATGATGACAAAAAAGAGGCTAGTCATTTAGATATTATATTTCTATATTTAAAGGATCCTGATAAAACATTGGCCTATATTACTACAGGACAAATTCCTGAAAAGGGTATTGCCTACCACACCTCATGTTTTTTACAAAAGAGCCAGAAATCTTAAGAGAATTCTTATGTCTTAAGTCTGGCTACAGAAATAAAAAAGGATAGGGAACCTAGAGATAGTGGGTTTTTTAAATGTTAACGCTGTAGTAACACAGCACAATCACTAGTTCCTTCAGGCCTAGAAAGTTTACATATTTCTACAACAATGTCACTGGAGAAACTTTTAAAATAAAATCTAGGATCATTTGTGACATGAAAAGTGTAATTTACATTTGTATACTCCTTAAAATGTGTCCTTACCACATAGAGAGGACAACCCCAAAAGAGAACATATATATATTAGAAGAAAAACAGTGAACCACCCAGTCTCCCTCCATTGAAACCAGCTGGACAGTGGGATAACTACCCACCCCCAGCAGTCCAGGTCTCAAGGGAACTTTCTAAAGGAGGAGACAGGAACAAGTGTTCGCAGGGGTTGTCTGGGCCCATTTGGGGCACAGGTCTCGTCGCAGTTGCGTCCGCAACCCCTGTAACCACTTGTTCCTGTCTCCTCGTATCGGCTCAAAATTGTTTAGAAAGGCCTTTCTGACCTGGACCCGGGGGGGGGGGGGTTGTATGTATGTTTGTTTGTATATATGTATGTGAGCATTAATGTCTAAGTATAAGTGTGTGTGGGCATGGATGTGTAACTGTGTGTGTGAGCATGGATGTCTATGTTTAAGTGTGTGTGAAAATGGATGTGAATTGTGTTAGTAAATATGGATGTGTAATTGTGTGTGAGCATAGATGTGTAATTGTGTGTATGAACATGGATGTGTAGGTGGGATGAAATGGAGTGTGTGTATGAATGAATGTGTACATGTGTGTTTGTGAGTATGAGTAATTTTTGTAAAGTATGTTTACATACAGGGCTCGGTGCCACTCTCTCTCCTCTGCGAGCCCTCTAGCTCGGTCTCGGTGCCGGCTTATAATGCTGAGCATCGGAAGATGATGGCGCTCAGCATTACAAGCCGGCACCGAGACAGAGCAGGGAGACTCGCTGCAGGACTGCTGAAAGGTAAGTACAAAGGGGGGATAGGGTAGATAATAGGGAGGGAGAGGAAGGGTAGATAATAGGGAGGGAGAGGAAGGGTAGATAATAGGGAGGGAAAGGAAGGGCAGATAATAGGGAGGGAGGGAGAGGAAGGGTAGATATTGGGGGGGCGGCAGAGGAACGGTAGATAATGGGGGGGCAGCATTTTAAACTTCGCCCCAGGCGGCATTATGTCTTGGGCCGGCCCTGTTTACATATATGTGCCAGAGTGTGTGTTCGAAGGGGGGCGTTGTTTGTGGGCAATGATGGCACAGACAAGTTGTTTGAGGACACTCATGCCACAGACCAGCTACTTGGGGCAAAGATGGAACAACCAGGCTGTTTGGGGGTTAGGATGGCACTGATAAGCTTCTTAGGGGCAAAGGCACTCACAAACGTTTTGAGGCAAAGGTGGCACAGTGGGACATGTTGCTTGGTGAAGTTGGGGGCCCTTTGGGCAATTTTGGCACCAGGGTCCTGTAGTTTCTAGCTGTAATAATTTCTGTTTTTGGGATAGAAGATGTTACTAATTTGTATTTAAGATTTACATGGTACTATTGTGGTGGATTGTTTGCTTATGGGCTCATCTGGAGCGCTTATTTTAAAATTGTAGGTGCACTAATTGAGGCAATGCCAAATGCTCTCTAAAGAGTATAGCTTCAGGGGATAACAATAATAGTATAGGTCATACATCCAACAGTATACTATGGGACTGAATGTCTTCACAAATTGGACTATTTTGATTAATTGAACCTTTAGAGAAAGAAGATGATATGACAGCAGCAGCGGCAGTGCCAAGGCCAATGTCTAATATATATATATATATATATATATATATATATATATATATATATATATATATATATATGTATATATATATATATATATATATATATATATATGTATATATATATATATATATATATATATATATTAGGTTTAACCCCTTAAAGACCAGGCTTTTTTTTCTATCCTTCATGGCAGTTTAAAAACACTTTTGCAGTGCTCGTCTTTAGCTATTATTTTATTCTCTGCTATTAAGTGTTCCCACACAAGTACATATATTATAATATATTACTTTTATTTGAAAATATTTTATTCATCTACAAAAGCTAAAGAAAAACCTACTAAATAGATTTTACTATTTGTCCTGAGTATAGAAATACCCAATGTTTTTATGGGGTTTTTTTTGCTTTTTTGTATGTCAAAACTAGACACCCCAAGGTACTTCAAATTGTGGTATTTTAACTCTTTACATGCACTGATTCTACTACCAGCCTTTGTCAAAGTTTGTACTTCAGGTATGAATGTATAGCTCCGGGTATATATCACTGTCAAACAACACCCCAATATGTGTTCAGCAACATCCCCTGAGTACAGTGATACCACCCATGCTACATTTGGGAGGTGTGCTTTTTTATTTTTCATTTTAACATCTTATCAGTCTGCATCTTTGCCCTATTTGGGACATCTTTGAACTCAGCCCATTCAATTTACGCCATCAAACCATATGGGTTTTTTTTATAAACTAGACACCCCATGGCTATATAAAATGCTATTAGTTAAACTAAATTTTTTTTTTTTCATTTTGTAATATGTTTTACTTCATTAGAAAGCTGGGCTTCAATGTGCAGGGTGAGACCAGAGTTCTCCGGAGGATCTGGAGAGATTCTCATGGAAACTTGTTTTTAAAGGGTACCACCATCTTGTGAGAGGGAAAATCTCTTGCAGTGATGCAGTGCTCCCTGGGGTGATTTTTCTGTGTTGCTGTATGCCTCACTATGAATACATTTCAGTAACACAACTGAAGCTTAGGAGGCTCGCCATTAGTCATTAACTGCGTTAACTGGTTGTTAAGGAGTTAATAAGGCAGTGGGTCTCATTGTATATGTCAGGTATGTTATTTTCTCTATATTTGTAAAAAGAAAATAACAGTATTTAAGGTGACTGAAGCCCTTCTTATTAACATAATGCGTAATCCTCTAAGGGCATCAACATTTTTGCTTCTGGCAGCACATGAGACTGACATTAAGGGATTACAGCAACACTGTATGGTAGAAGAAAATGATCATAGTTAGCTTTCTATGCTTGTTTAAAGTCGTGACCTGCCAGGCACGTCAATTGTGGTCAAGGGGTTACGAAAGTTCAACCATATGTAAACACTAGACCATGCAAGATTTATAGTGTTAGTCGAAATAAGTTAAATATATTAGCTTCTTTTATGTGTTCTGTGTATAATGTAATGTATATTTTAACTATATTTTTGAAGATCTGTCATGATGCCCATGGGGGGGGGCCAGCATGGGCTATAGTGGGCCGTGACTGTTGTGAGGAGGAGGGGTAGGCTTTTTGGCGGGAATTTCGGGGGTGGAGTTGGGGGAAGATTATATAAGTGGCTGCTTTCCCGGGCTTAGGAACCATTCTTGTGGTTAGCTTACCTGGTTGCATGTCCCACCCTCCCTCCCTTTTTTCTTTTGTTTGTTGGTTGGTGTCGTTTGTCACAGTCTGTGGGGCGGCAGCTTGCCAGGTATCCAGGGGGTTAATGTGGTGGTAAGTGAATGGTTGGTAACATCTGGTGGGAGGTTCTTGGCTGTCAGTGCTGGGAACCTCAGGTCAGGGTGGGGGCATCTCGGTATGTCCCTTCCTTAAGTGGTATTTGGTTATGGTACCTGGATTACTTGGCAAGCTTGGGTGTTTATTGTATATATTTACATGTTGGTGTTTTGAGTCATTGTCCTTGTTAACGCACCTATGTTTATTGTTTTGGCGTGACAATGACTCTAATAAATAAAATTGGCTGTGGCCTTTTCTTATCCATATTCTATGGTGTGGTGTCATTATTGGGGTTTTAATGGGGAGTTAAGCCTAGCCCGGAAAATCGAAGCTACAACAGTCATAGTGTCATGGTTTGATTGACTGCTGGCCACACTGTGGGTAACTATTAATTGATTAGTGGAAAGTAAACACATGTAAACTCTAAAAGATGTCTGGTTATTTTTGAGACAGCCATGGACAGGCCCTCAGTGAGTTGGGTCTCTAATACATATACACCTTTTTCTGTAAACACCAGAGGTTTATTTTGTTTATTGATCTGTTAAATGTCATATTCTGGAAAAGTGACAGATCGACTTAAACTGTATGAAGTAATCTTTGTGTGGGCAATAAATGCCTCATGCTTTTTTGAGCAGACATTGTACTCATGTAATCTCCATGCTGATTTTATAATATGTTGACACACTACTCAGTGATCCACTATTTGCATGTTTTACATTGCATAAAATGCAAAGGTCCTTTTCAAGTTGAAAGATGTCATTGTTGTATGCCCCTATTTTATATTTTGAATTTAGCTAGATACTGTTCATCTGAAATTAAAAGCCATAAAACAATTGCTACAAAAAGAAGGTAACTCCTTGGAGGTTGGACGATGGAGACTTAAGCTGTCAGTGATATATCTTTTCCACAGATCTGATAAGATCTGATCTCTTCTTAAGATTATTCCAAATCTTAAAATTAATTAAGCCAGTCATAAATACCTAAATACAAATACACTATGGTAACTACTAGTGCCCTATCTACTTCTAAATACACCACGAATCCCTGAATAAGTAGACTCCCAGGCACAAAAGCCTCAACCACGTGACAATATATAATTTCATAAAACATGTTATATACATCTGAATTGCATAATTGACACAGACAATCTTAAAATGCCCTTTAGTAGTAGGCTTTAGCTCATAAAGGAAGAATCTTAGTAAATATTGGGTTTGATGAGACCAAGATCACATTTGAGACCAGTAGTGGCAGTGGTGGTGCAATGACTGGAGTGAAGGAGGACATTTTTGAGATGACAACTGCACAGCATTAAAGATGGTGGTGTTGGTCAGTCAAGTGTAGCTGTAGCTGCTGCTGATGTAAAGGGTTCTGGTTCTGGTTCACCGTGCTCTTCCTGTATCTTGGAAAAATAAATATACATGTCAAGGATACTGACATAGATTCATTCATACATTTACAGATGTTTGTTATTTCCCTAGTCACTTAGCTATACGGAATACAGAAGAGTAAGAAATGTAAATAAATTAAATACAATATTACAAGATAAACTAGTAAACAAAAATAGACCATACATTTTGATCTGTTATGAGCAAAGCTAAGGTATTGTATTATAGTTTCTAACTTAAAGAACAGTAGGGGACTAATGGTTATCATTTGACATACTAATTAGTGTTAGTGTGACCTCTGAGTATAGGCCTTAATGGACGCATTTTAATGTACAGTGCAATTATGGTAATTATGAAATTGGATACAGATTGTGAGAGTGTTTCTTACTTACTGCAGGTAGCATGCTGGCATCACTGATGTATATAGCCCCAAACACTCCCTTCATGGATATGGATCTACAATGGTTCCTCAACATCTCCTACAAGCCATTAAAGATGGTGCGGCTAAGTAAGTTCTTAACAGGTGACTCTCATATGCTTTGGAAGCTTGACCATTGCTCTATTGAATGCTTGCTTCCAGTCTGACCACATCTTTATTAATGCCCTCACTAGACCAATTCACCATGCACCCAGGTGCAGCAGCTTTGGATTTTAAAGGCCTGTGAATCCAAACAATAAAGGGCAGCTGCTCTTCACTGGTTGATGCCAGACGAGTCTCCTGCCGGTGACTAATAGAGTCATCCTTACGGACTTTTACCTCATTAAGTGGAAGCCATTAGTCTCCCCAGGCCAAGTTGCTCCGAGGTATACCTTGCCTTGCACTTTGCCAGGGGCATTTAACCCCCGTTCCTCCGAGGCCTAAGGCTCAGAGAACTGCAGAGAACAATTTGGCTTTGAAGGAACAGAGATTTCAGTGTCCGTGGCAAAGGGCGAGGTACACCACGGGGCAACTTGGCCTGGGGAGATCATTGGTCTCCCAACTCCTAGGAGTTAGGTCTGTATGAGCAACTCTGTTGGTCGCTGGCTGTGGCCTCCTCTGGCACAAATAATTGGTTAATGCCAGAGTAGCTCCATGCTGGAGACCAATCGAGGCACTCATACAGACCTTTAACGCCTGACACTGAAACTTGGCCTGGGGACACTCCAGGAGTTAAAGGTCCATATGAGCGACTCTACTGGTCATCGGCAAGGGCCTTCTCTGGCATCAACCAAGTAAGGGCTGCTTCTTTTAAAATGTTGAAACAACATCACCTGGATAAAACCTAGAGTATCTGGGAATATATTAGTTAGGTGGCACTTAAAGATGACCTGCTGAGAGAAAGCCTGAACCACCAACAGACATGGAAGGAAGGTAAGGTAGAGGAGGTGCCATGGCAAGCCAAGACCCTGCATGGGATGTATCATTGGCAAATAGCTGAGTTGGCTGACATTGGAAAATCCTACCAGTGGCTGGACAGGGCTGGACTCAGAGACAGCACTGAGACACTAATAATGGCAGCACAAGAGCAGGCCTTAAGCACCAGTTCCATAAGGGCAGGCATCAACCGCAACAGACAGGACCCAAGGGGCATACTATGTAGAGATGCTTCTGAGACACATAGTGGCAGGTTGTAAGATGCTCAAAGGAACATCTGCACATAGTATGGGCTAAACCCTCCCAAGTCCAAATGGAAGATTCCACTCGCTCTCTCTCGCTCTCTCACACTTTCATTTTCGTTTACTCTCTTTCATGCTCTCTGAATGTCTCCCCAACATCCCTGCCGACCACTTCTGCTTCTGTGTCTCACAGGTCCACTTCAGAGCCATCTTTTGTTTTGGATATTCTTCTACTCTTTTCTCTTCTCTTCTTCATTCTTCTCTCTTCTTCCTTTGTCTGCATCTCCGCATTTTGGCACAAATTTGACAGGATGTTATGTCTGCCTTGATGCGGGCGAAGAAAGGAAAGAGAAGCACACAGAACAAGCAGATAAAGAGCAAGAAGATGCAAGACACGGAAGTGGAGCTGCGAGACATAGAAGGGGTTGGCAGATAAAGTAGGGAGACATTCAGATAATGTGAGTGAGTGGGAGTGAAAGAGCCTGTGATATTTATAGCTTTTTTTTGCTTCGTTTTCGGATGTTTCGTGGGGCTCTCACCTTGTTTTCTGAGATTCATGTGAATTCATGTGAAATCAGCAAATGAATCAGAATACACAAGTATACACAATACATCCATATCATGTTCTATGTTCTTTTACAAAATGCCCATACATGGCGCGTCAACAACGTACAAACATAATATATCAGGTTTATTGTAGAATAACTAAAATCACTTTTAAAGTTCATGGACTCCATCAGGTTAATTAATTTGAAATATTAATAAGTTCTAAGATTTTTTTAAATTGTGATAAAATGTATGTCTTGCATTTACTACTATGCTAGTTATTGCAGTTATTCCATTATATTTTAGATAATCTCACAACGTCATGGTAAATGTCATGTGCGTCACTTATGATCTGCCCTATGCATTTTGCTGATAGAAATCTGACTTTGTGTGCATGTCTTGATGACAGAAAGAAAAGGAGACTGACCCAGGATGTTTGTTCTTTAGGCTTGCAGTTGATATTTACTTTAGTAAAACATGACAGAATGTATGTGGTTAGGGGTCAACACTGAATGGGAGAGATGCTAATAGAAGAAAAATACCAGTATATTGTACTCTGTGTCATCAAAGTTTTCTTGTATGAAATACCACCTACCTGAAGTTGCAACAGAAAAAAGTTCTTAAATGTATACAGTATGTCACAAAAGAACGAGGTTTAGACATTAATGGCTGTGTGTTGAGTTATTTTGAGGGGGCAGCAAATTTACACTGTTATACAGGCTGTATACTCACTATTTTACATTGTAGCAGGGTGTCATTTCTTCAGTGTTGTCACATGAAAAGATATAATAAAATATTTACAAAAATGTGTGGGATAGGGGCTTCTGTACTTTTTCTTCATCGATGACACTTTAAATTTAAACATAGCTCTAAGCATTTTGCAAGGCACAGTGCTGATTTCTCTATTTGTCCCTGAGTCATTAAATGTTGGGTTCTAGTATATCGTTATTCATTGTACGCTTCATTGTATGCATTTGTAATCTGCTTCAGGGGACAGTTATATTATTCCTTTTAAGGGGTCAGTAAAGGAAAATGACTGCTTCATTAGAATAAAAATGAATTAATAGAATATCCTCATCAGCCTAATTATTGGCATGACTAGGAGACAGGGCTTTACCGCACTTGAGCAAAATTTCAAGAAGTAGTGTATTTTATTTGTATAATTTAATGTATAAACCATTGGGACTGAACAGCACTGGGATACAGTCAACCTATCTAAAGGTTTTAAGATGGACATTAGCGGAAGAAAGAGATGAAAGATTTGGATCCTGAAGAGAAACTGTCCCTGCCAAATGGGGTTTCTTGGGAGGAATGCTAGTCTAGTACTGCCCATTGTTGAGACTGTTAACCTCTTTGAGTTCTCCTTATCATATTTTCCTCATGAAAATGCCATTGGAACTTTACTCAAGATCACAAACCAAGACGGCAAAAGGATTGACCATGGGTTGGATCCCTGTGGAAGAAAGGAAGTTACAAGCTTGGTCTATATTTGGAGAAATATAAGAAAGAAACATTTTAAGAAAGTCACTTTCATTAAAACCTCATTAGCGGCTTTCTGTGCCATAATATTTCATGTTAATCAAATATATGTTTAGTCGATCATGGATCAATTAATATTGACATACAACACTAAAAAATCCTTCTTAACATTTAGAAAGGCCAAGTTTGTGTTCGCAAATCTGATTAGGATTAAAACAGAAGCTCAATGGGAAAATAAAGAAGTAGGGATATGGATACTGTATTTGTGTACTATGTATTTTCTGACTTAATAGTTACCATTTTCTAAGAAAGGCTAAGTATGTATTTCAACAACTTTAAGAAAAGCATGTGTGCTTGAAGTAAAAGCTAATTTTTTACTATAACCCCTGTGACAGGAATAACGGCTGATACTTGGACCATAATATTTGTTTGTTGACAGGCACATTAGCTAAACCTACTTATGCTTAAAATTATGGTGGTCAGGGTGTGCTAAAGATGTTAGACCAACAGAAGCCACTTAATTTTATTGGGGAAAAAAAGTTAACCAAGTCTATTTTCAATGTGTTTGCTCATATGTCCTCTTATGTTTTTAGCTAGGCAGTGTTGTAGGATGCTTCCATTTTATCCATCATTATTTCATAGCTATTTGCCTCTACCCAGGACCATCAGCAGATAAATAACATACATGGTGCCACAAGTTGGATATACTCTATACAAATTCGGAGGTATCCAGCTGGTGGCCACACTAAGGGACTGGATCTGAGGCTTATCCTATAATATAAGAACTTCACTGAGAAGTGCTACAATTTCCCCTAAAATGTATTAATATAAGCAAAACCGTAAAATATTGACACAACTGAACTATTTTGAGTCTCAAAAAGCAAAGTGTTTGAACACATTGTTCTTGAAAAAGAAAATCTGAACACTTAAAAAGTGTTACATTAGATACAAAACAATGATAATAAGGGCAAAATAATACGTAAGTGCCATTTATTTTAAAAGGTACACAACTCCTGTGTCTGTAGGTAAATAAATGGCAGTGAATTGCCCCCCTATTAGTATGTCATTTGATATACGGTAAACTAGAATGAAAGGAATGCTGTGTCAGACAAAGCACCATAAAAAGGAGGATTAAAATGAGATCAAAGAGACATTGCTGGGTGATTGCTAAATGGGCTAAAGTCCAGAGTCTATGATAAAGATCATGAATACAAAGTAATATATTTACCTTGGGCACTGGCGAGGTCCGTGATATTGCAACCAGCTGCCCCTTCATGGCCCTTGTTCTTACCACTCAGCATTGTGTTCTAAAGGTACCTCAAGAGGGCGCTATATTTCCTTCGGCCTAATATACAAGGGTAAATGTGAGACTCACTGGACTATTAAGCAGTATTCCACTGGGTGCTATCCATTAAAAACCTTGCTGTATTGTGGTCAGGTAATCCACAAGACAGGAGAGAAAATAGACTTCCAAAAAGCAGGTTCATTAATGAAGAGGAAGGGAGCCTGGCTGTATCAATGCTAATAAAGCAAGTATTTAGTGCATACTCAGCGAAAACCATTCAAAAACACCTATCTAAGAAATAAATATTAGGGATTCCGTCTCGCTATGTGTGTCAATGTCAACATATGCTAGAAGGACCTGAATGGAGTGAAGATCCAACAATGTCTGTTCAGACATATTCTTGATCAAGAATGCAGGACAATGGAGCAATTTCACCCATTACTCAAACAATTAGACTTTTAGGAAGGGTTGAGTTAACATATGTGTGTTAAAGTTATTTCAATAATGTTAACTTTTGACTTAAATCACTTGAGTTTAGTGATCTCATACGGATGTATGTCAGGTCTACATATTTTTTCAGGTATAGAGTTGTATCATGCCTAAAGATAAGACCTTGATTGTCTTGAAAACTGACAATCTATTATACTTCATCTAGTCAATAAAGCTATTATCTTTACCGAATTTGTATATTTTTCAGTAACCTAATAGTATGTAATTTTAGTTGATTATGGCATTGAGGTTGTGGTCTTATGTGGAGTAGGGCTGCATAACTTTTGATCTTAATGAATACTTAAATTCTCTTTGTGCAGGAAGGTATAGGTGTTTTTACCTGCCATGCAGGACTTGAACTTCATATGATGTTGTGAATAGAGTGTGATATTGAGTTATTGGTTTTCAAAATGTTAATTCTTCATCCTTAATAAGAATAATTTTACATAAACTGTCGTTTTGGGAATGCCTGTATGAAGCTGTTAATAATCAACCAGTGGCTCTGTTTCATTTGGGGAGTCCTCTGTTCTACCCAACCTTATGTTTCACCTCAACCGACACATTCGGTGCCCAACACCTCTGGATAGTGGTTAATACTGTGAATGAAAGCATGCATGGGTATGAAACTGGCTATCCTGAACATAGGATGGACCGAGTACCAAATAAGGTTTGAGGTTTTACAGCCCATAGAAACAGACAGACTTGAAGGGCCAAGCAGGCCTGGACTGACCATCTGGCACCTGGGCAAATACCCGGGGCGCTGGCCATCATCGGTCCACTGGATCAACCAGATTAATAAGCAAGGCCGAACAATGCATAAGCACAAAAACTTACAGCCTCACATTTCAAGCCATTGACTGCCGGCCTTAAAGTGTCAGGGTCACCTTGTTATCCCCAGTCTGGTCCTGAGGCCAAGTTGCTGTTATCTTTAATAATAATGAGTTTTAATAGCCATTATTTCTCGATATTTACCAACAAGCTGTTCAGAGAATGCCTTTTTTGTATACTTAGCTCAGTACCAGTATGCTTGGATGCCAACTGTCAATGGCTTTCCACTGGAAATTTAATGGTCCTTTTTATTTGTACAGCAACAACAAAAGCAGAGCAAACACATTTGATTAAACAGGTGTTCTCTGATAGATGATGCCTATTTTATTTTTCTCATGCAATCTTAAATGTCTTTCCAGAATATATAAAGAAACGTGACTGAATAAACTTCTACTGAAGAAGCCAAGTCGGTGAAACGCGTTTGGAAGAATTCGGAAGGACTTACCTGAACTTTGTCTTTTATGCCACAATCGGTGGTTCTTTTACATACACACTTTATGCACTTTGGGTGCATGGACTTGATGTAAGTGCTTTTTGCTGGCTATATTGATCCTTTGCCTATATATTGCACTTTGCTTATATACTGCACGTTCTAGTTCAATTTAGACTCATATTTATTATTAAAGATATCATTATATTTTACTTTAGTTGTCTTTTCCCGTATATGGTTCTGCGCCCCATATTTCTTTTTGTTTTCCAGAATATATCTCAGTATTTAAAAAAACACCATATACGATTTTCAATATTTATTTTATTAAGGGGCAACAGTTGTCACTATTTGCTCAACATGTTTTTCTATCAAGGCCATACCACAAAAAAACCTTCTATACAAGGTGAGATTATGGAACTCTCTGCCAGAGGAAGTGGTAATGGTAAATTCAATAAAAGAGTTCAAAAGGAGCCTGGACGTGTTTCTTGAAAGCAATAATATTACAAGTTATGGATATTAGATTAATAGGGACAGAACGTTGATCCAGGGATTTATTCTGATTGCCATATTTGGAGTCGGGAAGGAATATTCCCCCTGGTATGGGGCAATTGGCATCTGCTTCATAAGGGTTTTTTGCCTTCCTCTGGATCAACACAGTAGGGACACAATATGTATATAGGTTGAACTTGATGGACTTTGATATTTTTTCAACCTTATGAACTATGTTACTATGTTACAAGGTTCTAAATTTACAAATGATGCACAAGCGGCACATTAATTATCCTCATCAGCCTGGACATTTGCACATTTTGGCCATTTCGATATGTCTATATATATAAATATAATGTCCATTTAAATCTCTATATGGAATATAATGCCCACCTCATATCGATTCTATGTACGTAGCAAATATTAACTTAAAGAAACAGGTATGCATGAGCTACTTTGATGGAAAAAACTGTAGGCTTAGATGAAATAGATGAGTGTGGCTCACAGAAAAGAAACCACTCAGCAGGTCTTCAGTTTTAGAATATGAGATCTGTTTCTGTAATTCTTCCTATTGAAGTCCTGATTTCCTCTGATCTAAACTTAAAAATACACCTGTTGATGACATGACTTCTGCAATTTAGAAGAAACTAGCTACAAGCCCATCCCAGTCAATTATCTGAAAGAAGGGGTGATGTTGGCTGTCTAGAAGATGATTGTTTAGGCAGATGCAGGTGTATCATACAAGACCCATGTGTCTAGTGCACTTTCATCATCCCACTCATTAAATGGGTATTCTACTGTGGCCATTTTGGGGACAGCAAGTTTAAAATTAGCAATTTTGATGTGACCTGCACCATCTAATGGATTTTTTTTAGGTTTTAGATCATGGTGGACGATGCTATTGCAGTGGAGGTACCCTAGCCCAAGGTTATCTCTGTTGCAAGCAGTATTGATGTGCTACAATCAAGATTGCGATGATCTTTAATACTAACAAGGTCCCTCCACAGAAATATTCTATCGTATAGACAAGATGGTTCAATTCAAACTGCCCCCCCCTTTTTTTTCTTTTTTTCCCACCAGTTTACCAGCCCATCTCTACTTGCTGAGAACGTCTACTGCTAGCATAACGTTCCCATAGCCCCCCTTACCAAGTTCCCTGTGAAATTCAAGCCTTCCACCATATGCTTGCAACAAGCTGCTTGGGCTCCGTCTCTGCACTCAAATAAACCAGCCTTTTCCTTCGCCTATTGATGTCCTTTTAATTTTTCCAAAAGTCTCTTGTTTGTTCTCTGCTTCATAAAACTTCCTAGTATAGGGCATGGTGCTATTTTGACATGCCTGCTGCTTTTCTTATTATCTGGTTCATTTCTTCCAGATATGTCTTGTTGCCCCTGGATTTTTGAGAATAGGCAAATCTCTTTCACCTTAAGTACAATGTGCCAATTAGGAAATTCAAAGCAGGGTACAAACGTCATTGAGTTTTTGTAAGTACATCTGGATAAACAGATTATTTATTATTAATCCACAATTAATCTGCAGTTAGGCAGGGTGTGTCTGCACCTTTCCATCACTATATTCCATCACTGTCAATATTTAGCAAATGACGTCAAGACATTGTAGAGGCTGGACTTATATTGTGTTCTATTTTTTCCATAGCCTAGGTTACAGCACTCTCATTAGATGCAGGTTGGCGGTATTGCCATTTCATCTGAGGTATGTGGTCGATTGGGTATATACATTGTGTAGATTAACTGGGCAAAATAGTTTGTGATGTCATCTACAGCATGTCTGTAGTACGAGACTGATAATAATTAACTTAACAAGGAAACCATAACAAATCATATTACAAATACTTACCTATATAACAGATTTTTCAAAATGTTTGCTTCTGACAAAAATTGAAACACGTTATCCGGTAAGAAATAACACTGCACTTAATTTATCTCTTTTTTATTTCTACTATGGTCTAATCTCAACAAAGTAAGGGACTCATTACTGAATTCATAAAAGGCTAATAAAAGTCTCGTATATCATAATAGAAGCAATTAACTATGTAGTGTTTTGAGAAACTTTGATGGGTTAGAGCATCGGTGTGCCGTATGTCCATTTGTGGGTACCGGTGGATTTTAACAGTATTTGTTATACTTAATTCATTAATAGTTCTGTGTTTTATAATCTGGGAACCCAACATTTTCCACAGAACTGGCAAATCATGTATTAAACCATCGACTACCAAAATATACTTCCTGATACAAACACAAATAAGGGATATGCTTAGTCAGAGGATTCAACCTTTTCTATAGTTTTTGCTTAAAACTTTATTTTTTTAAATTACCAGAACAGAGAGCTGGGACAGGGGAGGTGGACAATTCCAGCTCCACATATAGCATCCAGAACATTAAGGATTTCCACTATTATTATGATGGGTAGATGCATCCTAGGGAAATTTTGCCCCTGGTGTGCCCTTCATGATACACTTGCGTGCTAACTCTTTAGGACTAAGTGCCACCTTTAGAACCAAAATCCCTCTGTCCTTCTTTCCTTTCCTGATGTCACTCTTTTGTTTTCTAGGAGATCAGAATGTTTGCTGAGTATGAGTGAATCATGGTGTTCTACAGCCATAAAGATTTCAGTGTATACAAACAGCAGAACATCTATTAAGAAATTCAGGTGGGTAAATTAAAAAAAAAAATCTTTTAAATGCCTTGTTCAATTATATATACAACTATTAATGATTGCATTCTCAATAAAGCCCTTTTCCAGAACCATGCCTTTTACCATACCCCTTAATGATGCCCCTCTGTTTTAAAGTATTCTAACATCTATGTCTGTTATAAGCTATTCACAAACAAATTAAGATTCATAAATAAATGAATGAGGATGATTGTTTATATGTTGCGGTCCAGTTTTATGAGGAAAACAGAATATCTCAATATACTATACTTAAAAAGCACCACTGTCGCAGTTGGCACTATAACACATTAACTCTTAAAAGTATTTGCTTCATCTGAAAAATAAAGATATTTTTCTACTGCATCTATTATATATATATATGTATATTACACAGTTGGCTGTTATTATGCATCCTTCTAACAATAGAATGGAGATAAAATCATTACCTCTAAAAACTTCTCTTTATGAGTATTTTATAATTTTTGTTCCTGATGATATCAATGGAGCCCAACAAGGGTCATTCTTCATATTTTTACCAAAAATAAATTGTATAAACATCATGTGCCCAGGATTTTATCTGTACTTGGAATTTACTGGAAATTTGGCAGCATCATAGTCCCACAAAAGTATATTTTTTCATGCAGCCATTTGCCGCCAACCTCTTCTACAGTATGTAACAAAAATAAAGCTTTGCTTTTTTCCACACTCTTTGCTTAATATACCCTCTAGGATAGTTTCACTAAACAAAAAAAACAAAAGCAGTTTATGTTCAGCAACACCCCTAAACAAAACAAAAAAAGCAGTTTATGTTCAGCAACACCCCCTATGTACAGTATACTATCCTACATACCTAAGTTGGTTGTTTTATGTCTGTTGAGATGGATAGTGGTCTTAAGAGATGTTTTTTACACCTTTTAATTTATTTTACATATTTTAACTTTTTTTTCACATTGTGCTTTATCAGAGAGCAGTGCAACAAATATTGTAACTACAGAGAACCCTTGAAACAGATAAGTGAGATAATTAATATGTTCTAAATGTCAATTTTAATGTTCATTTTTACTCTCCCTCTGTTGTAGTGCAATGTATCCTGCTAGCGCTCAATAAATAAAATGTCACACAATAAAAGATTTTTATATATTAAAGTCGGTCAGAATGACCATAAGCACTGGCAATATAGCAGAGGTTAGAGGGGAATCGGCTGCGGCCAGGCATGTTCCTATATACCTGTGCACTCTGCAACCCCTGTAACTTGTTTTTTCATTGTGCTTAGGTGGGAGAATGGTTATTCGGTACTTGGGGCATAATGTTTTAACATTTTAACCCAGGAACCTAGCTTCCTATTGCTGTTCATGAATATAGTAGTAACCCAACAGCTTCAATATTGCCCCCACGCTTCTCAATGTAATTGGCGGAAGTCTTATTCTGTGTCTGACTTCCTACACAATAGCTTCATGCTACATTCCTACTACTCTGCTATTACCTTTGCTAAGGAAACCTACTTCACCTACCTTATCTCTGCCCTGTCCCACAACCCTAAACATCTCTTTAATACTTTTAATTCCCTTCTTCGCTCTATCATAGCTATGCCTACCACTAACCTTACATGCTTCAATAATAACATGACATATCTGCACAGGCTCTCTCCTGTCCTTGCCCTCCCTCTGACTCCGAACCCTCCCATACACTGAACTCTTCTTCCTATTCTACATTAAACTGATTCTCTCTTGTCACTGAAGATGAGGTTAGTGCTCTCCTTCTTTCATTTTGTCCAATCACATGCCCCTTTGATCCAATCCCTTCTCATCTTACCCAGCCTCCAGGAGAGCTGGAATGGAGAGAGAGAGAAATGAAAACCTGTAAGGGGCATAGCTGTGAGGGGGAGAGGGAAAGAAAGAGAACTGTGAGAAGAGTAGCTTTTAGGGGGAGAGGGGAAGATAGAAAGCTGTGAGAAGTTAGTGTGTATATGTATGTGTATGTGTGTTGCTGTGTGGCGTTAGCATGTGTGTGTGAGTGTATGCTGTTAGCGTGTGTTTGCACTTTGCTGTATGATGTGTAAGGTGACTGTGCGTCATCATATGGTTTTAAAGTATGTGTACGTTATATGTGTAAGATATCGGCATGGGTAACTAGTGCTAGCCTGTGTGCATGGGCGGTGTTAATGGTAGCATGAATGTGTGTTAGTTGATGTGTGAGAGTGTCAAGTGTGAGTTTAGCGTTAGTGGTGCCTGGGGCAAGGGGAGGGAGAGAGAGAGTGAGTGTGTTTGTGTTACTGTACAGTGTTAAAGTGAGTGTGTGTGTTAGTGTATGGTGTTAGACCGAGTGGGTGACACAGCAAGTAATAATAATAATAATAATAATAAGTAATATTCATACAGTTTTTTTTGTAAACTGTATAGATTTAAACTATAGATGCTTTTGTAAATCTAAAAAGACATGATAAATGCTGGCACTTTTCTTTACATAGGTATTGTTTACATTGACTTGTGCCTTAGGACTTGCTCATGTTTAGATAAGGTAAGAGCGTTTGGAGTGTGCATTTCCTGGCTATTTGTAGGTTCAAATTGAATAGCTCATCATCCATATTCTGTTTAGTGTCTGGCTAAATCTGACTCCAATACCAGTCCTCATGAAAACAGTGGCTTGTCACTATGTAAAGAAGCATTTGCATCTGCATTGAAACAGGAAGATGAACTGGGTTGTCATTAACATTGACAAAAAGTTTGGGGCCCATAGCAGCTGCCCCTTGAGCCTGCAACAACCGCAGTTGCAGGGGTCCCCACTCCAACCCATGTGACCTCTTCCAAGCAGGCCCACAACTTACTAGAGGTGAGTATGTTTAAATGAGTATATGAATGAGAATCTGTGAGTGAATGAATGAGAATATGTGAGTGAATGAATGTGTGAATGAGTATATCTAAATAAGTGAATGAATTAGTGTGAATGAATGAGTATTTGTGAATGAGTATATATTTATATATGTATGTTCAGGGCCCTTCACAAATATTGGCACCCTTGGTAAATATGATAAAAAGGGCTGTGAAAATTAGCTTTTATTGTTAAACCCTTTGATTTTTTCTTCAAACAATACACAAAAATACAGTGCGCTCATGGATAGCATAGAATGTATCCACAAAATTAAAACTGATAAATATATGTGTGCCACAATTATTGGCAAGCCTATGAATTTATACACCCCTCACACTTTTATAAATATTTTATTATATCTTTTCATGTGACAACACTGAAGAAATTACACTCTGCTACAATGTAAAGTAGTGAGTGTACAGCCTATATACCAGTGTAAATTTGCTGTCCCCTCAAAATAACTCAACACACAGCCATTAATGTCTAAGCCTTGGCAACAAAATTGAGTACACCCCTAAGTGGAAATGTCCAAATTGGGCCAAAAGTGTCAATATTTTGTGTGGCCACCATTATTTCCCAGCACTGCCCTCTTGGACATGAAGTTCACCAGACCTTCACAGGTTGCCACTGGAGTCCTCTTCCACTCCTCCATGACAACATCATGGAGCTGGTGGATGTTAGAGACCTTGCACTCCCCCACCTTCCATTTGAGGATGCCCCACAGATGCTCAAAAGGGTTTAGGTCTGGAGACATGCTTGGCCAGTCCGTCACCCTTACCCCAGTTTCTTTAGCAAGGCAGTGGTCGTCTTGGAGGTGTGTTTGGGATCGTTATCATGTTGGAATACTGCCCTTCGGCCCAGTCTCCAAAGGGAGGGGATCATGCTCTGCTTCAGTATGTCACAGTACATGTTGGCATTCATGGTTCCCTCAATGAACTGTAGCTCCCCAGTGCCGGCAGCACTCATGCAGGCCCAGATGATGACACTCTCACCACCATGCTTACACCATAGTGTATCCCCAGTGGTATTTTACATTTTAGTACACCTGGGTGAGGGGTATAAATATTAGGTAACACATAGTACCTTATGCTCACAGTTAAATATATTGATGTCTCTTTAATGTTTTGGGGATATCTTTAGCCACAGGTCCTGGACATTGTGTTAGGATACATGGCATCATGGACTCTATCAAGTATCAACAGATATTAAAGAAACACCTGACTGCCTCTGACAGAAAGCTTAAAATGGGATGTTGTTAGATCTTCCAGCAGGACAATGATCCAAAATATACTGACCATAAAATCAAGGTCCCATTCCAGTTCCCTGACTTGAACCCCATATAAAACCTGTAGGGTGAACTGAAGAGGAGAGTCCACCAGCATCAACCTCAGAATTTGGAGGATCTGGAGAAATTCTCTATGCCCGTAGATCCCTTGCCATGTAGAGCAGAGTAATTTTGTATATTGTTAGATAATATATAACAGGTTAAATAATAAAGACATTTTTCACTGCTTTCTTTGCTAATATTTACCGAAGGTGCCAATATTTGTGGTGAATAAGTGTGCGATAACATGGCTGTGAATGGTTAAGTGGAGGGCAAATATGGCACTGCCAGTTTGCTTGGGGGCAAAGATGACACAGATGTCTATATGTTATAGACAGCCTGATTGGGAGCAAAGATGGCACAGGAAGGCTGTTTGACAGTCTCCTTGTAATCTGCAGAGTCAGTGAGTTAAGTACTTTTGTTTTTTTGTGTGTTCTATTTTTGTTTTCGGTGTTGGGCTGGAGGGTGTGATTGCATGCTGGGAAGTGCGATTGTGGGGGCCCAAGCATATGCTTGCCAAGGGTCAAATCAATAATAAAGACGGCCGTAGATATGAACAATGATATACTGGCAGTAAAAGCCCGAATCAGGAGGTATCAGATCAATGTAGATTATGGATGTGTCAGCTCTAGACTGGGTGATCCTGAGATTTTGCCCCTTCACAAGTTTGCGGCAAAAACCCTATGGCATTTTCCTCACTTGACTGGTAGCTTCTGAAGAATTGTTTACCTATTTTTAAAAATATACAAAGTAGAAAAAAAAGAAGGTTTTGCTATTATATGTTTTCCAATAGCACCATCTAGTGGCATGTGAATAGCAATAAGCTCCATGTTCTATTGATCGTGTAGGAACTACAATACCAAACAACTCCATAATTTGAAAATAGTTTTTGTTAGCAGTAATACATATGCAAATATATATATATATATATATATATATATATATATATATATATATATATATATATATATATATATATATAAATATATAAACAAAACACGTCTTTAAAAAAACAACTGTTCATGGTTAAGTAAGATAAGCTTTTCAATCACTTCTCTACCTTTTGGCAAGGATCATGTGTATTATCTGTTTTTAACAATTTAATATCTAATACGCATACTTAAAATGGATGTTTAGAACAGAGGTCTGGATATCTTTAGATAGAGTCCAGGTGGTATGGATCTATTTAAGTGTTGTCTTGTTAGCAAGAGTAAAAGAAAAAGGAAGCCACTGTGATACTCTGAAGACGTGGCAAATATATTGAATGCGAAGAAGCAAGCTTTTAAGAATTATAAACAGACTCAAAATGAGGATGATGGGAGCAAATAAAAAGCTAAGCTTTGGAAGCACATTATTAGATGCTCCAAAGCACACATTGCTTTTTTTTAGATATATAAGTGAGAGAAAAAAACATAAACCAAGAATAATTAAGGGTATTATGTAAACGAGGCTAAAGTGCTAGCTGACTGCATAAGTAAATACTTCTGTTCTGTGTTTACATAAGAAGATGACGCTGAGGAACCCTTGTTAGCCAATTTACATGGGGTGACCTGTGCTCTCCAAAGTGAAAAATCAATGGGACCTGATGGGATACACCCAAAATTATTAAAAGAGCTTCGACGTGTCCTGGCAAAAACACTAGCAGATCTATTTAATCAGTCGCTAATGACGGGAATAGTTGCAGAAGACTGGAAGTTGGTAACCATAGTACCACTGCCACACAAAAAGTAGTAGGGAAGACTCGACCAATTATAGACCAGTAAGCCTTACGTCGGAAGTTGGTAAATTAATGGAAACCATGCTAAAGGGTAGGATTGTTAAATATCTGGAAATAAATGGTCTGCATGATCAGAAACAGCATGGGTTTACTACAGGAAGATCTTGTCAAACTAACTTAATTTGGTTTTTTTGGACTGGGTAACTAAGATAAAGGACCAGGGGGGGATATACCAGCTATTGGTATAGCGTATCTAGTTTTTACTAAGGCATTTGACACATAGAAGACTTTGAAGTCTATGGGTATGGATGCCACAATAGTTGAACGGATAAGCCAATGGTTGAGTGATAGGAGGCCGAAGGTGGTAGTTAATGGTGTATATTCAGAGGAAGGACTTGTCACTAGTGGAGTACCTCAGGGATCAGTATTGGAACCCGTACTTTTTTAATATTTGTATTAATAATATTACAGAAGGTCTTAATGGTATGATATGTCTATCAGATGCAGATGATACAAAGGTTTACAACAGGGTAGACATTCCAGGTGGAAAAACTTAAATGGCGAATGGTCGAGAATGTGGCAGCTGCAGTTTAATATTTAGAAATTTAAAATAATGCACTTGCAACGTAAAAATCCAAAGGCAGAATATAGCATTGGTGGCACTGTACTGTCAGGAACAACGGAAGAGAGGGACTTAGGACTAATTATTTCTGATGACTTAAAGGTAAGCAGGCAATGCAATAAAGCATCTCAAAAAGCAAGCATGATGCTGGGTTGCATAAGGAGAGGCATTAGTAGCAGAAAGAGAGATGGAGGAAAGAAGAGAAGGGTGCAATAGAAACATTCAAATAGTTAAAGGGATTTAACAAAGTACAGGAGGCAAGCTTATTTGAAAGGAGGAGCAATGTTAGAACAAGAAGTCATGGCCTAAGTCTCGAAGGCCAGAGACTCAGATGTAACATAAGTAAGTTCTACTTTACTCAGATGGTAGTAGATTAATAGCAACCGTGGTGGAGGCTAATACAGTGAGGGAATTTAAACAAGTATGGCATAGACATAAAGCTTTACTCACTATAGGACCTCACCAAAGACTAAACCCCTTACATCAAAAAAAATGGGCAGACTAGATAGGCCGAATGGTTCTTATCTGCCATCAAATTCTGTTTCTATGTTGGAAGGAGAGCTTTCTTTGTCCAATTCACACATTGACCTGGTACCTCCAGGACCAGTGCTTTAAAAAAGCCTTTCAAACCCAGGGTAAACCACTCAGATCCATTATTCTGTACCACCTCATGGTGTAACGAAATTGAAAGGGGAATTTGTTAAGCTAAACGTTTGTCAATTACTTTTACTGTACCTGATTAGATGACATCCAGAGATGTATTTACTTCTTGCGCTGCCCTAGGCCCGATCTAAGGCAGTGCCCCCAGACTCCCCCTCCACCGTCAACATTTACACCACAGTAAAAGGTGGGCCAGGATATGTCCCTGGGGTTATCCACACTTCCTTCTTCCTTCATCCCTTCATACTACTAAAGTGTAACAGTGAACATAACTAACAGTTCTGGAAATCAGTCTGCACTAAAACTGTTCATAAACTTCCCCTATTCTTAAATGTAATGCCCACTTAAAGCAAGGCCTCCTTCATAACTGTTATCAGATCACTGCATTTTTCTTTTTCCTATTTTAACTTGTATTCTTATTATGTTACTTTTTCTTTAAATATTAGCCATTTGACCATTTGATAGAGAGTCTGTGTATTTGGTCTGCTGTTAGCCTGCACCTGTTATAAATATATCATACTGCCTTGTGCTTTCCCCTGGCTAATTGCCATTTATAAGGCGTCTAGTCTCTAGTGTCCTTTTGTTTCTTTCTTTGGGATATGTGACCGTGTCCTTCTATGTCCTGCTGTACACTGTTCAAAGCTTTATACATCCTTTTAACTCTTATTTTTACAATAAGATTTATGGGCATTAGTCTAAGTTGTGATTGTTTTCAAAGCATTTTATATGCTTACTGTGATTTATTTTCATTTTTAAAAGTGCGTGGCAGTTTTCATCTGATTTTTTCTGTGCACAGTGGCCCATTTCCACTTTACAGATGCAGCATTTAAATTAAAAAGAATAATTCTGTTCTAAAAAAGGAAATTTGGCTGTTACATATCTGATGTAGTATTTTGCAGAAATGCACTGTTGGAGCCAGACCAGTGGCATATTTTACCAAATTTGTAACCAAATGTGAAATGTGTGACATGATATTCTGGTACTCTGCGGTAGAAGAAGGCTAGAGGTGTAACAGAGGTGGATGACCTCAGGCTTTATAGGACCTGTGAAGCAGTGGCTGGAGGTCCTGCCATGTGTCAATCCCAGGGCAATAACTCACTAACTAACATTGTTTAAATCTAAAATGGACATTGGTAAGCTAACACAACCTATTTCTAGTTGAAGTAGTCAAGTAGTCTTCTTCTTGATGTTTACTACAGGTAGCAGACTGATGGAAAAAAGTGAAATAAAAACCGAGATAATTTACTGAGATAAAATGTATCACTTATTTTATCTCTTTTTCTTTCCTGTAGTAGTCTAAATAAGAATTGCTATTTAACGACGTGCGATAAGTTTATCCCTGGTATTGAACCAAGCTGGATAATAATTAATAATTATCTTCTGGGGATTTCCATGATTTTTTTTTTTTTTATTCTCACATAAAGTTTTAAGATTATGGGAAAACTAATAAAATGTGTATAGCTAAGACCTTGCTTGTATGCACCAAATTTTTAAATTGTATTTTGAAATTATTGACCAAGCGTTTAATCATGCTAGAGGTTCTGTGTGTTCTGTTGCCCCTCTGCATGAATTATGGAGATATGTACAATACTTTCAACTTTGAAGTTTATTAATAGCTTAGTTGAAAAGTCATAAGAGAATAAAACAATATTCACAAATCGTCTTGACTCAGTGCTCATCAAAGTTAGATTTGTGTTCCACAAGATGTCCCCTTTCACCATTAGGTTATCTTGACCCAGTGATTAGTTTTTTGCTTCTAAGAAACTAATAATTTAATATTTTAACCAATAGATATGGGTCATATGTATAAGAACACAAATGGCATTACATCATATTACTTTTTTTTTAGCTTTTAACTATTGCTCAGCTGCATTTCTCCTTTATGTTCCTAATACAGATGACTACACAGACGGGATGCACACAGCTCCGGCACAGCCACAGCCAACCACATCAGTGTAGGTGTAGTTTTTGTATGTTCCATCCACGCAAAGCAGTCTTGCAGTCTTTTCCTCTACAGCCATTTCTGTGCAGCAGGTACATTGATGATTAATATTATGTGTGCTCATTGAATAGCTGGAAGTAAAGACAACATTATATAAGTGTCACAGTTCTTGTAATTAAAATAATTCCATTTTTAATAGGGAGAAATTTTTAAACCGATCACCAGCAATCAGCAGCGTAACAACAGGACAGGGACACTTTACCAAAGATAATGCAGATAATGCAGTTGAGTGAGGGAGTTAAGATAATTTAAGATACTTCACCCAACCTTTAAATATTTTTTTTCATTTATATGATGTATTTGTATTTATAAGTGCCACTCTTATTTCATCTACAGGAAAACTAGTTGATGGTTAATTTCTATATTTTTAAGATATCATATGCTAATAAAATACAATATATTCCCTCTTTCACTAGTTTTATGGCTTTGGAAACCAAAAACAGATGGGCTTTTTTTTTTTTTAACAGGATAAGTATTTTGTGAACTTCGGTAATTTTTTTTGGCGCTAAAGGAAGTGGGATCAACAATATATTGATGTTTGTAAGGGCCAGAACCCAAGCCCCATCCAGTCACTTACATGGATGTTCCCATACAAGGTCCTCCACAATATGTGAGTTCCACAAGCAGCTCGCAGTCTCCTTCTTTCAAGACCGTCACATTCTTACGAGCACTGCAGTCTTCTATTACTTCAGGTACTTTCTCTTCTTTAACTGGAAAGAAAACCATTATAGATACAGAATTAGCAACTTTTACTAGTTGTGTTTTGAGTTCTCATGTGTGAAATGACTTGTTCTGTAACACAACCTTTTATATCAAAACTAGATACAAACATAAAAATGAGTACCTCTCCGAAACAGCTTGAAGCAGAAACCCAGCATTTTGCATTAAGGCATTGGCTGGTCACTATGAATTATCATTTTGTATGTAGGGCATTATGTCCTTACCGGTTTTGTATGTGCATGTTCGGCAACAGCCATCAGGTTCAAATTTAAGTGTATTCTGTAAAAGACATCAAGTCGTAGGATAATATTTCAGCATATTTGTTATATAATAAATGCAGCAACCAGCCTATTTGTTAGTACCAGAGTGTTGAAATACTTTGAAGTTTATACTTCAACCCTCTAGAACTTTAAATGGCTACTGATGTGCAAATTTGACATTTCCATATACAATTATTATGCAATAAAATAAACGTTCATATTTTATTAGAACCAATTTAAGAATAAATCAAAAACGTACCAGTTCACATCTGGTAATGTCGATTTCTTGGCATACTTTCTTCACTTTAGTCAAAACTGGTTGTCCATTTTCCTCAAGACATTCATAGTAAGCACATGTGCTGCCTGTAGGATAATAGTCATCTCCAATCTATAAAGGAGAAGGTAAAATGATGTAGCGTTTTGGCAAATATTATGTATTGTCAATTCGAGGAAATTATGAGACAGGTTGTAATGAAAAGGGCAGAAACAGAAACATCTATCTGATTTTTATTTGCATTGACTGTATGCTCTTTTTAATTTCCAGATGTGGCCACTAGAGGTCAGACAACTTAAATAGGAAAGAGGGATTTTTTTCAATGTGTAAATATGAATGACTAATAGTGAGTATACCACCAAGGTGCAGGCAGTGGGAGATGTGTTCTCTTGTAAGCCTGGGAGCTTGGGGGTGAGGGAAGAGACAAATGCATAAGGCAGCATTCCTGAATGTGTTTGTATTGTCAACCACATAAAAAAATGTAAAGGGAGTACATTGATTGCATATGATGGCTATTATGCCCCTTCTGACATGAAGGCTGTAGTGTTGTAGTGTGTGAATTTCCAAGGCATACCTTGATATTTATTTGTGTGCCATTGTTTCCTGTCATGGTGCACTGTTGGGCCACACATTCGCCACAGCATTCTCCTGCCTTCTGTTTATATACATATCCCTAGATTGAAAGAGATAAAAACAAATACTTATTACAATACAAAAAATAACTTGATATATATACACTTTATATAGTATATTAATCAGCAGTTATAAAAAATACAGGACTGTTGATGATTCCGTTTTTTTTTTATCCTAATTGAAGATATATGTGGTAATCCAGAAATCCTGTCTTATTAGTGATACTGGGGTTCACTGTTTTAAAATATTTTCTAGTTTTGTAGAATAATTTCTAAAAACACATTTCTAAAAACACATAAAAATATAACTTTTATTTATAAATATTTCCCTTAATCATGTGTTTTCACACCATATTCTCTAATTCAATATGAAGCAAGTGGTGTTGGACACCCTTGCCCTAGAATAACCTTTAGAGCATTTAGATATCCTCCGCTCCCACCATTACAATGGCAATGAGACAAAAAATAATCTTTTATCAAAGAAAAACAGCAGCTTAAAAAAGGGAACCAAATCATAATGGTTGATTTTGCGAGTTGAATTTTTAATACGTCTGTTGGATAGGTTTAGTTCGAAATGTAATGTATGCAACTTTAGAACCAAAAACTTACTTGCTTACAGGTAGTCTCACAAACTATAGGCTGACATTTGATAGCGTAAAACTCCAAATCCATGTTCATGTCATATGAACAGGTACATGTCTGGCAGGCATCTTTGGGTTGTGGTATGACTGAACCACGCTGTCCAAAAAAACCCAAAAAAACATGTAATGTGTCCAAATTTTCTTTAAAATATAGATAGTGAGACAACAAAAAAACATAACAAACACCCTGAGGCTTAGAAATAAATAATATGTGTAAGATACTAAAAAAGGAGATCAATGGAGAAGGTAATTACTCCCAGTATAATTTTGTCATCAATCAGTATAGATTTTGTTAACAATCATATACAACAAACGTAAACATATAACCTGCTTTGTATAAAGTAAGATTTGAAGCACTTTACAAATACTGGATTATCTTACCTGGTAAACTTCATTTCCTACTACACAGACAGCATCAGGAACTGTTTGGAAAAAAGGGATGTTTTAAATCTTAATTCAAAGTCATTCTATTAATTTAAAGTTATCCTTACGGAAATCATCTAAGGATCTCAATCTATGAACCTTCCAAAATGTAGCCTTTTCAAAAAAACTGAAGGTTGTATAATAAAATCATGCTCACAAATTAACAATACATGTTATAAGTACCGGTAATAGCATACTTATCTTTTAATCACATTCCCACATCCTAACCACTGTGTTTAGTGCATGCTGTTGCCATAGAAGAAGCTCATTACAACCAATGTGGTTTAGCCACTAGCATAAGTACTTTTGATGTTTGTTTTTATTTATGTTTACTGTTGTGTTTAATTTATATATTTGTTTTGCTTTTGAAGTTTATATGTATTAACGAATACAATTAGGTTCTAAAAACGTCACATTGTATAACTACGTATTTATAGCAATTTTATTACAAGACAAATATTGGGATAAAAGTGAAAAAAATATAGAATATCTATATGATGATAAGTATGGGATGTCTAATAAGAACAGAATGGGTAATATTTATATACCTTAGCTAAATTAACTCTTTAGAGGAATGAGTACTAAAAGGAGAACTTACCACATGTGATATTGGGGCAGCAGGCTCCATATGGTATAAATGTAGCCACACGGAAGCCTGGTTCACATTTGGGCATTTGGCACTGACAAATTCCACAAGCTGTTAAGACAGATGTTAAAATTGTTACTATTAGTCCATTAATACCATTCAGTCTAACAGTAGAGGGCTGCCACCGTTAAGCTTGCAAGTAAGTCAGGCTAAGTGGCTCATAAACACTTGCCAGACAATATTCTACGTGGGCACAAAGCAGCCCTTTCCACACACATTAACTAAAAATCACAGCATAGAAAGGGTCTAGTCAGTGAGTAAGTGCTTCCTACAGTCTCCCTGGTGTCATTATGTGTAATTTCATTTAATAAACATGATAAGGATCAAAATTTTAAACTCAGAGTAGCCTGGGGCAATGTTCCTTCTACCTTGCCAAACAGTATGTATATGATATACTCTGGTATTATTTCATGTGTTAGAAGAAAATGGTGTAAACATAGGCAATACGGTAGTTAGGGAATACAGTAGTAATGTCAAAGCTCTGAGTGCCAAATATGTTTGAAGTCTGGTTGCAGAACAATTAGTTTAATCGAAAAAGTAAAAAAAGCATTTCATGGTTATATTCTAATCATAAACTTACTTGTAGAACTAGATACAGGAAGAGTTGATGTCGGAGTAGCACTTGATACTGTTGATGGAGTTGATGAAATAGTAGTTACAGTGGTAGGTGTTGTCGGGGCAGTGGTTGGTGATGTAGTGCAGTTTTTCATAAACCTTTCTGGAGTACACAGTTTGCCACATACTGCATAATATTCACAACCATCACTGTCTGCTGTTGTGTAGAGTGTTTCACCTGTAACATAATGTTTTTTAAATGCAATTAGAAGGAAAGAATACTTACTCATACATTTAGTTTTTCATGTACATTATTATTACTATTATTAGCAATACGGCAGTAACTTTTTTGTGCGTAATCTGTATTTGCTGAAATCTGACATCAAAACCAAAATTACCTAATATTAAAATATCCAGAAATATCCTAGTATTAAATTTATTCATAGCAACTGCACTAATTGGAGGAAACAACACCATCACAACTGCTACATATTAATAGTTTTTAGTTTCCTGTGCCTATTTAATTGCATATCCACCTGGTTTCACAACCAACCATTATTCTCATTTAGTAACATAAAGTAAAAGAGGTTAAAAACCTTAGGCCAGGATGATGTTTATTAGTTAAGAATCTGAAAAAAGCACAGATCTCACCCAACTACTTTGCTCCTGCAGTGGGAGATTTATCCAGTGGATAAAGACAAACCTGTGATCTGTGTCCAAGAAACACAAATATCCTTGTAAAATGAACACCATTCATTCAGTTTTTTTAAGTGTCATATTACACATGCAATAATCAGTTTTAATCCTATTTTAAAAATGTATAGTGCGTAACAACATGTGTAAATAATTAAAAAGGTTAATAATCTTTTTTACCTGGTGAGTACAAGGTTTCATTCACTTTACAGAAACAGGTAGTTGTGCTGACAGTTGAAAAGGACGTTGGAGAAGTGGTTGATGATAAGGTTGATGTTGTGACCAAAAAAGGAGCTTGTGACAAGCTTGTGGATAATAATGTAGATGTCGAAGTTGGAGTTGTAGAAGATGTAATACTTGAAGATGTTGGTGTTGGTGATGTGGTAGTTCCAGAAGTAGATGTGACAGTAACTGTGAAAAAAGATGTGACAGTAGTAGAAGAGGTTGTTGAGGATGAAGATGAACTCGGTGGTGTCACTGAGGAAGTTGAGACGGTTGTTCCGGTGCCAGATGTAGTGCTTGAGGACGTGGAGGTGGTTGGAGCTGTTACTGGGGTAGTTGAGACAGTTGATGGGGTGGTTGTTGAACTGGAAGTGGTGGTACTAGTTGTGGTTGTTGTTCCTGTGCCAGTTGTGGTGCTTGATAATGGGGAAGTGGTTGGTGGTGTCCCAGAGGTAGTAGAGACAGTTGGTGTGGTTGAAGATGGGGTAGTTGTTGAGCTAGTGGTAGTAGCAGTTCCGGTGGTTGTTGTTCCTGGGCCAGATGTAGTGCTTGAGGATGGAGAGGTGGTTGGAGGTGTTACTGGTGTAGTTGAGACAGTTGATGGGGTGGTTGTTGAGCTGGAAGTGGTGGTAATAGTTGTGGTTGTTGTTCCTGTGCCACTTGTGGTGCTTGATACCGGGGAAGTGATTGGTGGTGTCACAGAGGTAGTAGAGACAATTGATGTGGTTGATGATGAGGTAGTTGTTGAGCTAGTGGTAGTAGCAGTTCCTGTGGTTGTTCTTCCTGTGCCAGATGTAGTGCTTGATAATGGGGAAATGGTTGGTGGTGTCACAGAGGTAGTAGAGACAGTTGGTGTGGTTGAAGATGGGGTAGTTGTTGAGCTAGTGGTAGTAGCAGTTCCGGTGGTTGTTGTTCCTGGGCCAGATGTAGTGCTTGAGGATGGAGAGGTGGTTGGAGGTGTTACTGGTGTAGTTGAGACAGTTGGTGGGGTGGTTGTTGAGCTGGAAGTGGTGGTAATAGTTGTGGTTGTTGTTCCTGTGCCACTTGTGGTGCTTGATACCGGGGAAGTGGTTGGTGGTGTCACAGAGGTAGTAGAGACAGTTGATGTGGTGGATGATGGGGTAGTTGTTGTGCCAGTGGTAGTAGTAGTTGTGGTAGTTGTTGTTCCTGTGCCAGATGTAGTGCTTGATAATGGGGAAGTGGTCGGTGGTGTCACAGAGGTAGTAGAGACAGTTGATGGGATGGTTGTGAAGCTGGAAGTGGTGGTACTAGGTGTGGTTGTTGTTCCTGTGCCACTTGTGGTGCTTGATAATGGGGAAATGGTTGGTGGTGTCACAGAGGTAGTAGAGTAAGTTGATGTGGTGGATGATGGGGTAGTTGTTGTGCCAGTGGTAGTAGTAGTTGTGGTGGTTGTTGTTCCTGTGCCAGATGTAGTGCTTGAGGATGGGGAGGTGGTTGGAGGTGTTACTGGGGTAGTTGAGACAGTTGATGGGGTGGTTGTTGAGCTGGAAGTGGTGGTACTAGTTGTGGTTGTTGTTCCTGTACCACTTGTGGTGCTTGATAACGGGGAAGTGGTTGGTGGTGTCACAGAGGTAGTAGAGACAATTGATGTGGTTGATGATGAGGTAGTTGTTGAGCTAGTGGTAGTAGCAGTTCCTGTGGTTGTTCTTCCTGTGCCAGATGTAGTGCTTGATAATGGGGAAGTGGTTGGTGGTGTCACAGAGGTAGTAGAGACAGTTGATGTGGTTGACGATGGGGTAGTCGTTGAGCTGGTGGTAGTAGCAGTTGTGGTGGTTGTTGTTCCTGGGCCAGATGTAGTGCTTGAGGATGGGGAGGTGGTTGGAGGTGTTACTGGGGTAGTTGAGACAGTTGATGGGATGGTTGTGAAGCTGGAAGTGGTGGTACTAGGTGTGGTTGTTGTTCCTGTGCCAGATGTAGTGCTTGATAATGGGGAAGTGGTTGGTGGTGTCACAGAGGTAGTAGAGACAGTTGGTGTGGTTGAAGATGGGGTAGTTGTTGAGCTAGTGGTAGTAGCAGTTCCGGTGGTTGTTGTTCCTGGGCCAGATGTAGTGCTTGAGGATGGAGAGGTGGTTGGAGGTGTTACTGGGGTAGTTGAGACAGTTGATGGGGTGGTTGTTGAGCTGGAAGTGGTGGTAATAGGTGTGGTTGTTGTTCCTGTGCCACTTGTGGTGCTTGATAATGGGGAAGTGGTTGGTGGTGTCACAGAGGTGGTAGAGTAAGTTGATGTGGTAGATGATGGGGTAGTTGTTGTGCCAGTGGTAATAGTAGTTGTGGTGGTTGTTGTTCCTGTGCCAGATGTAGTGCTTGATAATGGGGAAGTGGTCAGTGGTGTCACAGAGGTAGTAGAGACAGTTGATGGGATGGTTGTGAAGCTGGAAGTGGTGGTACTAGGTGTGGTTGTTGTTCCTGTGCCACTTGTGGTGCTTGATAATGGGGAAGTGGTTGGTGGTGTCACAGAGGTAGTAGAGTAAGTTGATGTGGTGGATGATGGGGTAGTTGTTGTGCCAGTGGTAGTAGTAGTTGTGGTGGTTGTTGTTCCTGTGCCAGATGTAGTGCTTGAGGATGGGGAGGTGGTTGGAGGTGTTACTGGGGTAGTTGAGACAGTTGATGGGGTGGTTGTTGAGCTGGAAGTGGTGGTACTAGTTGTGGTTGTTGTTCCTGTACCACTTGTGGTGCTTGATAACGGGGAAGTGGTTGGTGGTGTCACAGAGGTAGTAGAGACAATTGATGTGGTTGATGATGAGGTAGTTGTTGAGCTAGTGGTAGTAGCAGTTCCTGTGGTTGTTCTTCCTGTGCCAGATGTAGTGCTTGATAATGGGGAAGTGGTTGGTGGTGTCACAGAGGTAGTAGAGACAGTTGGTGTGGTTGAAGATGGGGTAGTTGTTGAGCTAGTGGTAGTAGCAGTTCCGGTGGTTGTTGTTCCTGGGCCAGATGTAGTGCTTGAGGATGGAGAGGTGGTTGGAGGTGTTACTGGTGTAGTTGAGACAGTTGGTGGGGTGGTTGTTGAGCTGGAAGTGGTGGTAATAGTTGTGGTTGTTGTTCCTGTGCCACTTGTGGTGCTTGATACCGGGGAAGTGGTTGGTGGTGTCACAGAGGTAGTAGAGACAGTTGATGTGGTGGATGATGGGGTAGTTGTTGTGCCAGTGGTAGTAGTAGTTGTGGTGGTTGTTGTTCCTGTGCCAGATGTAGTGCTTGAGGATGGGGAGGTGGTTGGAGGTGTTACTGGGGTAGTTGAGACAGTTGATGGGGTGGTTGTTGAGCTGGAAGTGGTGGTAATAGTTGTGGTTGTTGTTCCTGTGCCACTTATGGTGCTTGATACCGGGGAAGTGGTTGGTGGTGTCACAGAGGTAGTAGAGACAGTTGATGTGGTTGACGATGGGGTAGTCGTTGAGCTGGTGGTAGTAGCAGTTGTGGTGGTTGTTGTTCCTGGGCCAGATGTAGTGCTTGAGGATGGGGAGGTGGTTGGAGGTGTTACTGGGGTAGTTGAGACAGTTGATGGGATGGTTGTGAAGCTGGAAGTGGTGGTACTAGGTGTGGTTGTTGTTCCTGTGCCAGATGTAGTGCTTGATAATGGGGAAGTGGTTGGTGGTGTCACAGAGGTAGTAGAGACAGTTGGTGTGGTTGAAGATGGGGTAGTTGTTGAGCTAGTGGTAGTAGCAGTTCCGGTGGTTGTTGTTCCTGGGCCAGATGTAGTGCTTGAGGATGGAGAGGTGGTTGGAGGTGTTACTGGGGTAGTTGAGACAGTTGATGGGGTGGTTGTTGAGCTGGAAGTGGTGGTAATAGGTGTGGTTGTTGTTCCTGTGCCACTTGTGGTGCTTGATAATGGGGAAGTGGTTGGTGGTGTCACAGAGGTGGTAGAGTAAGTTGATGTGGTAGATGATGGGGTAGTTGTTGTGCCAGTGGTAATAGTAGTTGTGGTGGTTGTTGTTCCTGTGCCAGATGTAGTGCTTGAGGGTGGGGAGGTGGTTGGAGGTGTTACTGGGGTAGTTGAGACAGTTGATGGGGTGGTTGTTGAGCTGGAAGTGGTGGTAATAGTTGTGGTTGTTGTTCCTGTGCCACTTATGGTGCTTGATACCAGGGAAGTGGTTGGTGGTGTCACAGAGGTAGTAGAGACAGTTGATGTGGTTGATGATGGGGTAGTCGTTGAGCTGGTGGTAGTAGCAGTTGTGGTGGTTGTTGTTCCTGGGCCAGATGTAGTGCTTGAGGATGGGGAGGTGGTTGGAGGTGTTACTGGGGTAGTTGAGACAGTTGATGGGATGGTTGTGAAGCTGGAAGTGGTGGTACTAGGTGTGGTTGTTGTTCCTGTGCCAGATGTAGTGCTTGATAATGGGGAAGTGGTTGGTGGTGTCACAGAGGTAGTAGAGACAGTTGGTGTGGTTGAAGATGGGGTAGTTGTTGAGCTAGTGGTAGTAGCAGTTCCGGTGGTTGTTGTTCCTGGGCCAGATGTAGTGCTTGAGGATGGAGAGGTGGTTGGAGGTGTTACTGGGGTAGTTGAGACAGTTGATGGGGTGGTTGTTGAGCTGGAAGTGGTGGTAATAGGTGTGGTTGTTGTTCCTGTGCCACTTGTGGTGCTTGATAATGGGGAAGTGGTTGGTGGTGTCACAGAGGTGGTAGAGTAAGTTGATGTGGTGGATGATGGGGTAGTTGTTGTGCCAGTGGTAGTAGTAGTTGTGGTGGTTGTTGTTCCTGTGCCAGATGTAGTGCTTGAGGGTGGGGAGGTGGTTGGAGGTGTTACTGGGGTAGTTGAGACAGTTGATGGGGTGGTTGTTGAGCTGGAAGTGGTGGTAATAGTTGTGGTTGTTGTTCCTGTGCCACTTATGGTGCTTGATACCGGGGAAGTGGTTGGTGGTGTCACAGAGGTAGTAGAGACAGTTGATGTGGTTGATGATGGGGTAGTCGTTGAGCTGGTGGTAGTAGCAGTTGTGGTGGTTGTTGTTCCTGGGCCAGATGTAGTGCTTGAGGATGGGGAGGTGGTTGGAGGTGTTACTGGGGTAGTAGAGACAGTTGGTGGGATGGTTGTGAAGCTGGAAGTGGTGGTACTAGATGTGGTTGTTGTTCCTGTGCCACTTGTGGTGCTTGATAATGGGGAAGTGGTTGGTGGTGTCACAGAGGTAGTAGAGTAAGTTGATGTGGTGGATGATGGGGTAGTTGTTGTGCCAGTGGTAGTAGTAGTTCCGGTGGTTGTTGTTCCTGTGCCAGATGTAGTGCTTGAGGATGGGGAGGTGGTTGGAGGTGTTACTGGGGAGGTAGAGACAGTTGGTGGGATGGTTGTGAAGCTGGAAGTGGTGGTACTAGATGTGGTTGTTGTTCCTGTGCCACTTGTGGTGCTTGATAATGGGGAAGTGGTCGGTGGTGTCACAGAGCTAGTAGAGACAGTTGGTGTGGTTGAAGATGGGGTAGTTGTTGAGCTAGTGGTAGTAGCAGTTCCGGTGGTTGTTGTTCCTGGGCCAGATGTAGTGCTTGAGGATGGAGAGGTGGTTGGAGGTGTTGCTGGGGTAGTTGAGACAGTTGATGTGGTTGATGATGGGGTAGGCGTTGAGCTGATGGTAGTAGCAGTTGTGGTGGTTGTTGTTCCTGTGCCAGTTGTGGTGCTTGATAATAGGGAAGTGGTTGGTGGTGTCACAGAGGTAGTAGAGACAGTTGATGTGGTTGATGATGGGGTGGTTGTTGAGCCAGTGGTAGTAGTAGATGTTGATGCTGTGCCAGTTGTGGTGCTTAAGAATGGGGAGGTGATTGGCAGAGTCACAAAGGTAGTCGAAATAGTTGATGTGGTTGATGACGGGGTAGTTGTAGAGCCAGTGGTAGTAGTAGTCGTGGTGGTTGTTGTTCCTGTTCCAGATGTAGTGCTTGAGGATAGGGATGTTGTTGGAGGTATTACTGGGGTTGTTGAGATAGTTGATGGTGTTGATACTGAAGATGTCGTTTCTATAATATATGGTGTGGTTGTTGGAGGTGTTGATGTGCTAACTGTTGTAGTACTGGATGGAGTTGATTTTTCACAATATTTAGAGCAGCATTCAATTCTTATTCTGTAGTTGTAGCATGTTTTTGACGATTCTGTCTGATCGTTGTTGTTACATATTAATCCATTCTTTAAATCACAAGTGTAGATTTGTTTCTCTAGTTGACTGTAGGATCCTTGCTTATCTACAGCCTCACATTGAATGTTGGTTTCAATTTCGTCTTCTGTACAAACTGCATATTTCAACCTTTTAATAGCTTCCAAATTCTCAGTTTCTCCATTGTCATTTCCGGGTGTTGGTGTGTGGAGATCAAACCAGTCTGTGTAACGACAGTCCATTTTTGAACAGGTAGTGGTGGAAATAATTGGAGTTGTTGTCTCTGTAACAATCAATGTAGTAGTAGATGATGGAGGAGTAGTTGATGGTGTGGATACTGAAGTTGTTGTTTCTATAATATATGGAGTGGTTGTTGGAGGTGTTGATGTGCTAACTGTAGTAGTACTGGATGGAGTTGATTTTTCACAATATTTAGAGCAGCATTCAATTCTTACTCTGTAGTTGTAGCATGTTTTTGACGATCCTGCCTGATCATTGTTGTTACATATTAATCCATTCTTTAAATCACAAGTGTAGATTTGTTTCTCTAGTTGACTGTAGGATCCTTCCTTATCTATAGCCTCGCATTGAATGTTGGTTTCAATTTCGTCTTCGGTACAAACTGCATATTTTAACTTTTTAATAGCTTCCAAATTCTCAGTTTCTCCATTGTCATTTCCGGGTGTTGGTGTGTGGAGATCAAACCAGTCTGTGTAACGACAGTCCATTTTTGAACAGGTAGTGGTGGAAATAATTGGAGTTGTTGTCTCTGTAACAATCGATGTAGTAGTAGATGATGGAGGAGTAGTTGATGGTGTGGATACTGAAGTTGTTGTTTCTATAATATATGGAGTGGTTGTTGGAGGTGTTGATGTGCTAACTATAGTAGTACTGGATGGAGTTGATTTTTCACAATACTTAGAGCAGCATTCAATTCTTACTCTGTAGTTGTAGCATGTTTTTGACGATCCTGTCTGATCATTATTGTTACATATTAATCCATTCTTTAAATCACAAGTGTAGATTTGTTTCTCAAGTTGACTGTAGGATCCTTCCTTAACTACAGCCTCACATTGAATGTTGGTTTCAATTTCATCTTCTGTACAAACTGCATATTTTAACCTTCTAATAGTTTCCAAATTCTCAGTTTCTCCATTGTCATTTCCAGGTGTCGGTGTGTGGAGATCAAACCAATCTGTGTAACGACAGTCCATTTTTGTACAGGTAGTGGTGGAAATAATTGGAGTTGTTGTCTCTGTAACAATCGATGTAGTAGTAGATGATGGAGGAGTAGTTGATGGTGTTGATACTGAAGTTGTTGTTTCTATAATATATGGTGTGGTTGTTGGAGGTGTTGATGTGCTAACTGTAGTAGTACTGGATGGAGTTGATTTTTCACAATATTTAGAGCAGCAGTCAATTCTTATTCTGTAGTTGTAACATGTTTTTGACGATCCTGTCTGATCGTTGTTGTTACATATTAATCCATTCTTTAAATCACAAGTGTAGCTTTGTTTCTCTAGTTGACTGTAGGATCCTTCCTTAACTATAGCCTCGCATTGAATGTTGGTTTCAATTTCGTCTTCGGTACAAACTGCATATTTTAACTTTTTAATAGCTTCCAAATTCTCAGTTTCTCCATTGTCATTTCCGGGTGTTGGTGTGTGGAGATCAAACCAGTCCGTGTAACGACAGTCCATTTTTGAACAGGTAGTGGTGGAAATAATTGGAGTTGTTGTCTCTGTGACAATCGATGTAGTAGTAGATGATGGAGGAGTAGTTGATGGTGTTGATACTGAAGTAGTTGTTTCTATAATATATGGTGTGGTTGTTGGAGGTGTTGATGTGCTCACTGTAGTAGTACTGGATGGAGTTGATTTTTCACAATACTTAGAGCAGCATTCAATTCTTACTCTGTAGTTGTAGCATGTTTTTGATGATCCTGTCTGATCATTATTGTTACATATTAATCCATTCTTTAAATCACAAGTGTAGATTTGTTTCTCTAGTTGACTGTAGGATCCTTCCTTAACTACAACCTCACATTGAATGTTGGTTTCAATTTCGTCTTCTGTACAAACTGCATATTTTAACTTTTTAATAGCTTCCAAATTCTCAGTTTCTCCATTGTCATTTCCGGGTTTTGGTGTGTGGAGATCAAACCAGTCTGTGTAACGACAGTCCATTTTTGAACAGGTAGTGGTGGAAATAATTGGAGTTGTTGTCTCTGTAAGAATCGATGTAGTAGTAGATGATGGAGGAGTAGTTGATGGTGTGGATACTGAAGTTGTTGTTTCTATAATATATGGTGTGGTTGTTGGAGGTGTTGAGGTGCTAACTGTAGTAGTACTGGATGGAGTTGATTTTTCACAATATTTAGAGCAGCATTCAATTCTTATTCTGTAGTTGTAGCATGTTTTTGACGATCCTGTCTGATCGTTGTTGTTACATATTAATCCATTCTTTAAATCACAAGTGTAGATTTGCTTCTCTAGTTGACTGTAGGATCCTTCCTTAACTATAGCCTCGCATTGAATGTTGGTTTCAATTTCATCTTCGGTACAAACTGCATATTTTAACTTTTTAATAGCTTCCAAATTCTCAGTTTCTCCATTGTCATTTCCGGGTGTTGGTGTGTGGAGATCAAACCAGTCTGTGTAACGACAGTCCATTTTTGAACAGGTAGTGGTGGAAATAATTGGAGTTGTTGTCTCTGTAAGAATCGATGTAGTAGTAGATGATGGAGGAGTAGTTGATGGTGTTGATACTGAAGTTGTTGTTTCTATAATATATGGAGTGGTTGTTGGAGGTGTTGATGTGCTAACTGTAGTAGTACTGGATGGAGTTGATTTTTCACAATACTTAGAGCAGCATTCAATTCTTACTCTGTAGTTGTAGCATGTTTTTGACGATCCTGTCTGATCATTATTGTTACATATTAATCCATTCTTTAAATCACAAGTGTAGATTTGTTTCTCTAGTTGACTGTAGGATCCTTCCTTAACTACAACCTCACATTGAATGTTGGTTTCAATTTCGTCTTCTGTACAAACTGCATATTTTAACTTTTTAATAGCTTCCAAATTCTCAGTTTCTCCATTGTCATTTCCGGGTTTTGGTGTGTGGAGATCAAACCAGTCTGTGTAACGACAGTCCATTTTTGAACAGGTAGTGGTGGAAATAATTGGAGTTGTTGTCTCTGTAAGAATCGATGTAGTAGTAGATGATGGAGGAGTAGTTGATGGTGTGGATACTGAAGTTGTTGTTTCTATAATATATGGTGTGGTTGTTGGAGGTGTTGATGTGCTAACTGTAGTAGTACTGGATGGAGTTGATTTTTCACAATATTTAGAGCAGCATTCAATTCTTATTCTGTAGTTGTAGCATGTTTTTGACGATCCTGTCTGATCGTTGTTGTTACATATTAATCCATTCTTTAAATCACAAGTGTAGATTTGCTTCTCTAGTTGACTGTAGGATCCTTCCTTAACTACAACCTCACATTGAATGTTGGTTTCAATTTCGTCTTCGGTACAAACTGCATATTTTAACTTTTTAATAGCTTCCAAATTCTCAGTTTCTCCATTGTCATTTCCGGGTGTTGGTGTGTGGAGATCAAACCAATCTGTGTAACGACAGTCCATTTTTGTACAGGTAGTGGTGGAAATAATTGGAGTTGTTGTCTCTGTAACAATCGATGTAGTAGTAGATGATGGAGGAGTAGTTGATGGTGTGGATACTGAAGTTGTTGTTTCTATAATATATGGCGTGGTTGTTGGAGGTGTTGATGTGCTAACTGTAGTAGTACTGGATGGAGTTGATTTTTCACAATACTTAGAGCAGCATTCAATCCTTATTCTGTAGTTGTAGCATGTTTTTGATGATCCTGTCTGATCGTTGTTGTTACATATTAATCCATTCTTTAAATCACAAGTGTAGATTTGCTTCTCTAGTTGACTGTAGGATCCTTCCTTAACTATAGCCTCGCATTGAATGTTGGTTTCAATTTCATCTTCGGTACAAACTGCATATTTTAACTTTTTAATAGCTTCCAAATTCTCAGTTTCTCCATTGTCATTTCCGGGTGTTGGTGTGTGGAGATCAAACCAGTCTGTGTAACGACAGTCCATTTTTGAACAGGTAGTGGTGGAAATAATTGGAGTTGTTGTCTCTGTAAGAATCGATGTAGTAGTAGATGATGGAGGAGTAGTTGATGGTGTTGATACTGAAGTTGTTGTTTCTATAATATATGGAGTGGTTGTTGGAGGTGTTGATGTGCTAACTGTAGTAGTACTGGATGGAGTTGATTTTTCACAATACTTAGAGCAGCATTCAATTCTTACTCTGTAGTTGTAGCATGTTTTTGACGATCCTGTCTGATCATTATTGTTACATATTAATCCATTCTTTAAATCACAAGTGTAGATTTGTTTCTCTAGTTGACTGTAGGATCCTTCCTTAACTACAACCTCACATTGAATGTTGGTTTCAATTTCGTCTTCTGTACAAACTGCATATTTTAACTTTTTAATAGCTTCCAAATTCTCAGTTTCTCCATTGTCATTTCCGGGTTTTGGTGTGTGGAGATCAAACCAGTCTGTGTAACGACAGTCCATTTTTGAACAGGTAGTGGTGGAAATAATTGGAGTTGTTGTCTCTGTAAGAATCGATGTAGTAGTAGATGATGGAGGAGTAGTTGATGGTGTGGATACTGAAGTTGTTGTTTCTATAATATATGGTGTGGTTGTTGGAGGTGTTGATGTGCTAACTGTAGTAGTACTGGATGGAGTTGATTTTTCACAATATTTAGAGCAGCATTCAATTCTTATTCTGTAGTTGTAGCATGTTTTTGACGATCCTGTCTGATCGTTGTTGTTACATATTAATCCATTCTTTAAATCACAAGTGTAGATTTGCTTCTCTAGTTGACTGTAGGATCCTTCCTTAACTACAACCTCACATTGAATGTTGGTTTCAATTTCGTCTTCGGTACAAACTGCATATTTTAACTTTTTAATAGCTTCCAAATTCTCAGTTTCTCCATTGTCATTTCCGGGTGTTGGTGTGTGGAGATCAAACCAATCTGTGTAACGACAGTCCATTTTTGTACAGGTAGTGGTGGAAATAATTGGAGTTGTTGTCTCTGTAACAATCGATGTAGTAGTAGATGATGGAGGAGTAGTTGATGGTGTGGATACTGAAGTTGTTGTTTCTATAATATATGGCGTGGTTGTTGGAGGTGTTGATGTGCTAACTGTAGTAGTACTGGATGGAGTTGATTTTTCACAATACTTAGAGCAGCATTCAATCCTTATTCTGTAGTTGTAGCATGTTTTTGATGATCCTGTCTGATCGTTGTTGTTACATATTAATCCATTCTTTAAATCACAAGTGTAGATTTGTTTCTCTAGTTGACTGTAGGATCCTTCCTTAACTATAGCCTCGCATTGAATGTTGGTTTCAATTTCGTCTTCGGTACAAACTGCATATTTTAACTTTTTAATAGCTTCCAAATTCTCAGTTTCTCCATTGTCATTTCCGGGTGTTGGTGTGTGGAGATCAAACCAGTCTGTGTAACGACAGTCCATTTTTGAACAGGTAGTGGTGGATATAATTGGAGTTGTTGTCTCTGTAACAATCGATGTAGTAGTAGATGATGGAGGAGTAGTTGATGGTGTGGATACTGAAGTTGTTGTTTCTATAATATATGGAGTGGTTGTTGGAGGTGTTGATGTGCTAACTGTAGTAGTACTGGATGGAGTTGATTTTTCACAATACTTAGAGCAGCATTCAATTCTTATTCTGTAGTTGTAGCATGTTTTTGACGATCCTGCCTGATCATTATTGTTACAAATTAATCCATTCTTTAAATCACAAGTGTAGATTTGTTTCTCTAGTTGACTGTAGGATCCTTCCTTAACTACAGCCTCACATTGAATGTTGGTTTCAATTTCGTCTTCTGTACAAACTGCATATTTTAACCTTCTAATAGTTTCCAAATTCTCAGTTTCTCCATTGTCATTTCCGGGTGTTGGTGTGTGGAGATCAAACCAGTCTGTGTAACGACAGTCCATTTTTGAACAGGTAGTGGTGGAAATAATTGGAGTTGTTGTCTCTGTAAGAATCGATGTAGTAGTAGATGATGGAGGAGTAGTTAATGGTGTGGATACTGAAGTTGTTGTTTCTATAATATATGGTTTGGTTGTTGGAGGTGTTGATGTGCTAACTGTAGTAGTACTGGATGGAGTTGATTTTTCACAATATTTAGAGCAGCATTCAATTCTTATTCTGTAGTTGTAGCACGTTTTTGATGATCCTGCCTGATCATTGTTGTTACATATTAATCCATTCTTTAAATCACAAGTGTAGATTTGTTTCTCTAGTTGACTGTAGGATCCTTCCTTAACTACAGCCTCACATTGAATGTTGGTTTCAATTTCGTCTTCTGTACAAACTGCATATTTTAACCTTTTAATAGCTTCCAAATTCTCAGTTTCTCCATTGTCATTTCCGGGTGTTGGTGTGTGGAGATCAAACCAGTCTGTGTAACGACAGTCCATTTTTGAACAGGTAGTGGTGGAAATAATTGGAGTTGTTGTCTCTGTAACAATCGATGTAGTAGTAGATGATGGAGGAGTAGTTGATGGTGTTGATACTGAAGTTGTTGTTTCTGTAATATATGGTGTGGTTGTTGGAGGTGTTGATGTGCTAACTGTAGTAGTACTGGATGGAGTTGATTTTTCACAATACTTAGAGCAGCATTCAATCCTTATTCTGTAGTTGTAGCATATTTTGAACGATCCCACTTGATCTATGTTTCTGCAAACCAATCCGTTTCTTAGATCGCATTGGTAAGTCTGTTTTTTTAAGTCATTTTGTGCCATGCCATAATAAATTGCTTCACATTGTATGTTGGTTTCGTATTCTTCATTTGTGCATACCTCATATCCCCTTGATTTGATATTTTCAAGTGTTTCAATGTCTCCATCCATGATGTCCGAAGTAGGTGCGTGCAAATCAAACCACTCAGTATAGCGGCAATCCATGTTTGTACAAGTAGTAGATGAAAGACTTGGAGTGGTTGTTGTAGTTGGTCCTGTAGTGGATATTACAGGAGCCGATGGAGAAGTCAAACTTGGAGTAGTTGGAGTGCTACAATCTATGTAAGAGCTACAACATTCAATTCTAATTTGGTAATTATAGCAGACTGGTAGGTTTTCCCTGTTATAACAAGTCAACCCGATATCTTTATTGCATGTCACACGTTGTCCTAAATCATCTATTTGGTCGTAAGGATATGCTTTTGCTCTGCACTCTACATTTCTGGGAGCATCGCATATTTTAAAGCCTTTCTTTTTGATATTTTCAAATGTTTCGAAGTCTCCGGTGTCTGATCCAAAATGCGGATAGCTTACATCAAACCACTGGGACCAACTGCATTCGGCACACACTAAAAAATTTGAAATGTAAAATACATTAGTTTAACAAATGTTGTGTTGGATTATCTTTACATATCTAAAGCGGTATATATGAAAGGAGTCTGAAAGACCATATAAAGCGGTATATAAGAATGTATTCTGAAAGATTTTATGTCTATCCATTTTATAAATGTTGGCCCACAAAAAAAAAAAAACAGAATGAAAGAATTATCACAAAATGTCATACATAAGATTAAATTCAACATTAATTGTAAATTAAAGTCTGAAATGTGACTATTTCAGATGAAATGGATTGTTCTGTACACCCATGTGTCTAATGCACTCCAGCAATAAGAAAAACAATTATTAAAATCCCTACTGAGAAAATGTATTATCTTCTTGTGAGAAGACCAGAGGACGTGAGAAATGTTTGCATTACAACCTAGATAGACTTGCAGAGAAAGAGAAACGCAGAAATGCTTCTCTTTCTCTGTGAATCTGTCTGCAATGTCTGGCCTCTTGGAGTACTACACCAAAAGTGTGGAGCTACTGTGAGCACCATGGGGACAGTCTTTCTCCATTCCTCTAATCAAGGAATAGGGTGTGTGGAGGCTCCTTCCTTTTGAAAAAAACCCTGGTTAACGGAGCTGATACTGGGAAGAAACGGACGAAGAAGGAAGAACAAGAAGCGGCAGGGCAAGAAGCAGAGCTGCAGAAAAATAGAGAAGGGGACACGGAAGCAGTCTGCAGGGAAAGTAGGATGACATTGAGAGAGAGCGTGCATCGGAATTATTCTTGGGTGTTTCAGGGAGACTTGTGACCTCTATTTTGGCACGTACAGAGAAAATATTACAATGTTTTTCAAGTTTAGTATGCTGTGCTCACTGTTTCTAACACTACCATCAGTATATCTTTCTGTAAAGCAGACAAGCCAGGGTATTTCCCGAGAGTTATCATGTCATACAACCATTCCCCCACCAACCTTTTCTACAATATATGTAAAAATAAATCTGTTCATTGTTGCACAACCTTTGTAATTTTGTTTAGGATTTGTAAGAAATAAGAATATACAGCACTAACTCCAAAAGAATAGATAGTGCTCCCCTGACATTAACACTCTGCATAAACAGGTTTTGGGGGCCTTCTGTCCCAAATGTTGCCTCTCAATATATTCTATATGGTATGGAAAAGATACATTTTACTGAGCCAGTACAAGTAAATTTTTAAAACTAATCTTACATTCATAATATTTCAATATATATTCACTAACTTTAGAAAGAAAACATAACTTACCTTTTGTAACTGTTGTAATATTTGGAGTAGTGAATGGAGGACTAGTGGTTATAGTAACAGGTGTGGGGGTAGAAAAGCTGGATGTTGTGGTAGGCACTGCCGTAGTGGTTGTTGAACATTCATCAATGAATCTGGTGATACTTCCATCCTTGCAAACGGCTGTGAAACAGCCTCCTAAGCCATCAGGGGTTTTATAAATTGTCTGATTGTTTGTATACATTTGGCCTTCATAAGTACAGCAATCTGTAGAAGAACAGTAAGTTTAGTATGTTTAGTGTGTTTAAAGTTATAAGACTCAAAAAGTGTATTCTATTTATTAGGAACTTTTATCGCCAGGTAAGTGTTAAATTAACAAGGCCGTCCAACCAGCCTGAGCGTTAGTGATAAGCTCTACAGTATAGCTTGATTCATGGTAGGCATCTGATTATGGAAGATTTATCTGACCTTATATGTTTTTTTACTGCCATTTTATCTTCTAATTATGGTTCATTAATGAACATGATTCCTCTACAAGAACTTTAATGTGAATATTTTTAAAAAAATATTATTTTTTTCTACCATAGACGTTTTATCCTTTTAGAGAAATGCTGTAATGGACAATAATATCAATATGTTCGGAATAGTATGTCTATCCCAATCAATTTACTCTGGAGAATTACATGGGTGAAGTGTGCCAGTGCATAGTTGATCAAGCTGTTAGGCTGATAGTCTGGTCTCCCCCCTGACAGCTGGGCTTAAAGTTTGTGGTTCTGAGAATCATAGCAATGTTCTGAGTGCCTTTACATTCAAAGGGAATTTATGTGCCCAAACTGAAAAAATATCAACAGCAATTCAACACTAGAGCAGATATACGTTAATAGGGTTAATCATCATACCTGGAACTCTTCAGGTTACTCATGGGAGCAACGTTTAACGTTTACCTGCCTGCCCACTTTCCTTTCTTCTTAATACTGTGCTCACCCTGTCATGTAAGACTAGCCCAACCTACACTTATGGTTAGCTCCCCCCATGAAGGTTTAGCCCTGTCTACGTTTTAGACTAACCTCATCCTCCCATGAAACCACTAACACAGAATATTAAGAGCTCTGGGTTGCCTGCGCTGAAAGTTAATCATGAAGATCATGAAAAAAGGCAGTAAAGATACTTATCCCCATGCTATACACATATGAGTGCTGTAGTCTAGTTCTCTATTGTTTCATCATTCTTTGCCTAAAAAACATTAAATAATTAAGTAATAAATGCATATTTACTACTTATCTTACCTTTGAGATCATAACACTTCATGCCTTCTTTTGTGCAGTTGCTAAAAAAGAAGAGATTTGCATATAACGTACATCATAAGTTAGAGCTGTCTTTATCATTGGAAAAAAATTGTAGGAAACAACTCTCAACTTGTAACCATCTAATTAAGTGTTAATGTTTGTTTGTATAACGTGGATAGAGTTTAAATAGCACATGTTGGTCCTTGTAGTGCAATGTCCAAAGACACTATTAGGAAAAATAAAGTAAAATTATATGAAAAATAAAGATCAACCACCATGAATATCTTTATGAACACTGACTATCTCTTACCAGGTTGTGCATGTTCCATTCCTAGCTGGTGGCATTTTGTCTCCTATGTGGTAAATCTTGCCATAATCGTCGTAACAGTCACAAGCCGGCACACACTGCATTGTATCTTCATCAAAGTAGGGCTTGTCTTCTGGACAATTAGGGTAGCAACCTACAGGCACAGAATATTTGTAGATGGATGTTAAATCCATTACTTGAAAGTATCCTGCTCTCCAGACAAATAAGAACCATAATAATGTACCAGAAACATTCTTACAAAGTCCTGAAATACATTTTTTTCAGTAGTCACTTTTTCAAAAGGAACCAATGTTGTAAAAGTTTAACAATGCAATGCAGGCCAATGTATATCGAGATATGTACAGAATAACACTTTACAAATTTGACAAAAATTTTTGTTACATAAGTGCATTTAATATGTATGTGTATATACAGTAATGTAGTCTCCGTAGAATTTTTCATATCTCACTAAAGGGATATAAATGATAACTAGTAAAGGTTACAAATTATTACATTTTGATCAGGGCTCTTATATATTATAATGCAAAGTATGGATATCATAACACCAAATAGAATTTTTTTCAGCTTTTATATCAGTTTCACTTACTACACATCAAACTCAATGAATTGGTTTAAGAACAGTTCTACATTGGCTCCTGCTCCTGTTTCAATTAGTCAGTAAAAGTTTCATATTTACGTAAAATTATTTTTTTCCACGGCTGACACAAAATACTCTTTAATAGAGACAGTATCAGTAATTAATGCATATTTTACAAGCTGCATGTTTGATTTCGGACAATTTGAATGCCTTGTCTCACCTTCTAAACCTGGCAGGTTGTGATAACATGTTCCAGCAGGGTTCCTGCAAGTTTTCATACATGGTGCTCCACATGCTTTGTAGTGCCACTCACAGTGTCCTTCAGTATTGTAGAAGTCACAGAACAGAGCTGTTTGGGGGAAAAGAAAGCAGGATATAAATCAAAAAGGGTTCTTACTGAGATATTGAAATTACATTTCTGCAGCAATCTCATTGGTCTTGTTGAGTTAATGTGTAACAGTAATAAAGGCGGTATGTCTACTGCTTTGCCCAAATGGTTCGCTTAATGAAAGATAATGTGATTTTTGAATTAGTGAAATAGTTTTATTTGCCATTATTTTATAACACTTATAATGATATGGTCGCCATACGTACGGCACATGGTTGGTGTTCTCCAGGTGACACAGACTCCAGCTTCGCTGCAAGCTTGGGCATATGAGGCTACGGCCGTACAGAAGCACTCGCAGTCTCCACCAGTGTCACAGGCGCATGCGTCATTAACACAAGCATCATAATATCTTAGTGGGTCGACCTGGAATTAAAGGAATATTAAGTTAAAATTGTATTGGTTCAAATATTAAATGTTTTATAAACAGTTATCTACGGGCACTTCAGTTTTCTTCTTTTACTTTCTCTCCAAGTGTGTCCTGTCTGACTTATCATTAGAAGAGACACCCAAGTCAAGTTAATACACAACATGGGGACACTGAGAAAAACAGGTTACTTTACCGACAAAGTTACTTATGGACCGCCAGTCTCAGAGCTTTGCTCAAATTTCTTGAAAAGAATCATTATGGCTAGTAGTAGTCAACTAGCATTAAATATGTTTCCAGGGATGAATCAATGCACCACAGAGCATAAACATATTTAATTATAGCAGACATCAAATCCTTTTTTGCATATATTCATATTTCATAGTACGCGTTAAATTATTTGTTTCTAAAGCAGTAGCCTAAGGTTAGACAGGTCCACTGATAATTCCAACTTGACCAATTCAGCGTTTATTAAAGTGCCACAAAGGCAAATGTTTATGCAATGTCTGTAACTCAGACACATGTGCATCCCAAGTAATTTAGCAACCCGTTTAACTCTATCTGTTAATGAATTAACAATACATACCAGTGAATGGCATGCATTAAATGCATTGCTAGTGATAATGCTGCATTGTCTCTGTGCCCAAGATTTTCTGTACGGGTTGAGACTACAGGGATCTTTGAGGTCCACAGCATCTGGGCAGCTTGGGGAGAGCTTCCAGCTGTTGCCAAATTCAACTACATCTCCTACCACTGAGAAACTTCTGGTGGTAAAGTCATTAATGGCATTTCCATCGTAGTTACCACAAAGTCCACAAACTTTACCCTGTGATGGAAAAGAACAAATTATAATGTCATATACATATTACTTTTGAACATCTAAATATTTTGAAAAAATGCTACCTTTTGTAGAGAAAAAGTGTTCTTACCATTACAATATCATTTCTTGGTATGTTTTAATATTATTTTTAATTAATGAATTGGTAGTACAAGTAAAACAAATGTTTGTTTATTCACTTACCTGGAATTCTGGCTCAAGTTTAATAAAGATAGTGGTCTTCTTATCCCACACCAAAACAAGTCCATTTAGGGCTTCTATTACCATATAGATTCCCATTTGATGAACCTTGTAGGGCACATAGTTCCCACCATCCCTCTTCACAACCTCAAATTTCTCATCACTGAGTATAAGCTCGTAGTTCTGAAGAACAAAAAGAAGAATGTATAATGTTCCGTGATAAATTAAATACAACAATGTTAGGTCTATTGTGTCTTCATCAAAATATGAAATTACTTACACCCAGGAAGACCTTGATGGATTTTGAGCAGGTAGTCCCTGTAGATCCACATGGAATGTTTTCTGTAATTATTCTAAATGTTCCATTTGAGTCACTGTTGCAGTAATCCTTAAGAAATAGAAGAAAACAATTGTATCTAGTTATACATGTGGCTGTGGCCATTAATGAGGCTGAGGGAGCAAATAATTACCCCCACTGCTATTCTCCAGTCAGCGCAACACAGAATATGACGTCTGGCCCACAGCTGACTGGTAGACTTGACCCACGGTAAAAACAAGGCTGCTCACATAGTGTTCAAGCGCCAGAGGTTTAAAGAGCAGGCCCATGGTGTAAACAAAGAGTAGTTTTAAAAGGGTGGCTACAGAGACAGCTAAATGAGGTAAGGTGGTGCAAGAGAGAAAATGTATGTATGTATGTATGTTAGAAAGAGAATGTATAAGTGTATGTAAGCATGAATGTGTACTTGTGTAGGCATTTGAGTTTGGGAGACTACTGAAACAGGGAGGCTGTTGACAAGCTGGCATCATTGACAAGCTGTTTTGAGGTCAAAGGTGGCACTCAAAACTGTTTGGGGACAAAGGTGGCACTGCGGGACATGTTGCTTGTGAAGTTGGAGAGCCCGGGCAATTTTTTAGTTACGTGCCTGTGTTAAATGTTATGAATTAATAATGAGAAGTATTGTTGAATATTGTATGAATATGATGGGGGGAATACTAAGGTGTTGGGGAAATAAAGTTTGAGTACAAAAATGATGATGAGAAGTTATGTTAAAGATCATAAAGATAGAGGGAGATGATTGTGGTGCACTATGGGGTAATATTTGGTGGGAAGAAATATGATTATAGGGAATTATGAATATGGTGGTTGGGGGTTAATGATTGTGGTTGGGTATTGCAATGAATTAGGATGTTGGAAGTGTAATTGTTCAGGGCAGCTCTACCCTAACACAAACATCTAACACCATGCTCATATAAACATACATGTATACACGCACACACATACAAACAGAAACATAAACATACATGCACACACAATCTAAAACCATACACTAACATACACACACAGCCACTCTTTCACACAGACTACCAGGTTGCACAGTGCTAAAGCTGTGGATGGGGCACTGGATTCTTGAGTAGTGAACGTGTTTTCTGGGGTAATGAATCCTGCTTCAGTATACGGTTGAAGTGGGTTTGGTGGATGCCAGAACACTTCCTACCAAAATTAATAGTGCTTACTGTAAAGTTTGGTGGAGGAGGGATAACAGTCTGGATCATATTTGTAAGGGTTTGGGTCTCTTAATTCCAGTGAAGGATGATGTTAATGCTATAGCATACAAAGACAATTGAATGCTTCTAATTTTGTGGCACTAGTTTGAGGAAGTCCCTTTCCTGTTCCAACCTAACTGTTCCCCAGTGCACAAAGCAAGGTCCATAAAGACATAGTTTAATGAGTTTGGTGTAGAGGAACTCAAGAAGCCTGCAGAGAGCCCTGACCTTAACCCCAATAAACACCTTTGGGATTAATGGTTCTATGTGTTGTCAGTGTCCCTTGTTTTGCAGTCCACTGTAACCCTCTAGGTTATACTGAAGATTAATGTATTTTATACTGGTATTGCAAAATAAACTATATTTTTTGTTTTTTTAACAGCACAAAATAGTAGCAGAAAGTCCTTGTTAAATAAAAATGAGTGTGGGTAGTTTCAATATATTAAACATGTATTAAGCGTTTCGCTTAACATAAAATATGAAGATATTATATGAAGCATTTTATACACGGGAAAAAGGTTGTCTAGATTTAAATCCAAAACATTGTTTGTTTGTTTTTACCTAAAAAGATTGTTATGGAATTTTCCAGGAAGTTAGTGCTCAGTCTCCAGGAAGTTTTTATTTAGTTTACAAATTGCTAGGATGTTTCCAGGATCTTATGAGAACCCACTTCCAGGTTACAGAAACAAAGTAAGCAAATAGTTCTAGGAGACCACAAAAAACTGAATGCAGGAAAGAGTAATGTTTCTGCAGTTGGATAATGGGTCAATGAGTCATTATTGATTGAAATGGTAATAAAGGAATCATGTCATAGTGGTGATATATCCAAAACAACAAAAGACAAGGATAGACTTTATTCAATTATAAAGATGCACTGAGCTTGTTTATTAACTGTCCTATCTTCTTGCTATACCTTGTGCGTCTGTCCCTCTCATGCACCCCTGTACTCTGTCTCAAGAGATTTAAGTTATCAAACACTGTGCAGTGTGCAGTGTGCGTCATGTTATGCATTATCCTGAAGACTATCTTTCTCCACCCAATACTTGTATATTAGCACAAGGAAACCAGCATATCTGCAACAAAATGAAATGATACCTACTTGAGCCAATGTATATTCACAGTCACCACTGAAACTGTATCTTTTACTGTCAAAAGTTTGGTAATGGCCATCTCCGTACACTGTACATGTCCCCAGGCATACCTCACTAGAGCAGTTCCACTTTCTGTTTACACAGGTACTGTTGAAGAAAACCATGAGTAAAAACATTGTTCACCATTGGATGAACAAAATGGATCTCTGGTCTTCTTGATTTATAAAACTGGTCATTTTACAATGTTGCGAGTTTTTGAAAACAATATGAAAAATAAAGTTGTAAACTTTCAGATATTTCAGACTTACCAAGTATTACATTTCACTTGGATTTTAGAGCCTGCTGGGTATACTTCATTGTTATGTAAACATGGACATTCTTCTTCGTGTATACATCTTCCTTTCCCATCAGATATAAGTCCTTCAGGGCAAACACAGCCAGATACACACTTGGTACTATACTGCAAAGCAAATAAAGGTATGACATTTTACCAGACTGCAAATATAATATGTAATGTCAAACATAATTTAGCTCTGATCAAAAAAACAAATCCAACCCTGAAAATGATTTTAATCGATGCTCCATTTTTACCTCCTGTGACTCCTAGGTAAAGATTGCATTGATCCTTCTCTCACCCCATTTAGGGAGCTGGAACACCTGCATTGCCTTGACAATCTAATGCTAGTCATTGTGCAGTTAAACTGTAAAGCTTTTATCACAAATATCTTGCAACAAGGTGCTAGTTTAAGATGGCAGCTTTAGCCTACTGTACAAGAGGTCTTATAGTTATATTGATGCTTTAACGAAGAGAAAATAGATGATGAATATAGTTAAAATAATAGGGATTGGGGATATTCTGGAAGAAGGCCCTTTGTGGGGACTGTGGTCATAACCCGAGGTTATCCCAAGAGACATACAGGGCTATAAATATAATTAATATTATAGAGCTTCTTGATCCAAGGAGAAATCCGATTGACTTTTGGAGTCAGGAAGGTTAGGTAGAAGGGTTGGTCTTTTTTCCACCTTATGTACTATGTAACTGTATGACCGGAGTCAGAAATAAATAGTCAGATGAGTACTCGGAGGCAAATGGTACATTGTCTTTTTAGTTTGTATAAGTTTGAGTTTTGTATAGGCTATAGTATGTGTGCGGCATAAGAACTGTTATAAACAGCACCCCCTAAAATAGATGTTTACTACATTAGAACACATGCTGTTTTTCCTATTTTCTAATATATATTTGTTATAATATTATGTAAACTTTTACAATCATTTAGACACATAGCTATAAATAGTAGAACTTGGGAAGGTGGCAGACAAAGTTATTCCCTCATTTAAACCCCACAACTGGCTCAACATTTCACAGCCTAGATCAGTCCATCCAGCCTCACACAGATGTAACAAAACATACCCATGGTGCTTATTCATTATCAATAAAACTTACACAGCTCATGTCTAAGGTCTGGCAGCTCTTCTGGCACTCTGAGCCCTTGGTGCCAGCAGTTTGGTTGGTGCAGTCAAAATAAACCTTTGGGGCATCACAAGCTATGGAGAAGTGCAGAGATGGACAGATGAGCATCAGTAAGAAGATATTCAATGTGTATTCAATTAATCGTCTCTGTATTATGATTAGAATATCATCTATCTCAAAGTCTTAAGCTAGTAGCACAGAAGATACTGGTAGCACTGTGGTTATACTGAGGAGCTTTTAATGGATTGGCACACTCCCATATGTACAGGAGGGTAATAGTGTGTTTATCTGCTCTAACTCTACTAACCCTAAGAAATGGAAATAAACCATAACACATAACGCAATACATATGTAAAATGTTTACAATGTTTAAGTATCGTTAATCCTAAAATTAATCCAAAAATCAGAAGTAGCTCTCAAGTAATGAAATGTTGCCAATCGTGATCTAGTAAATTATCGTTGCCACACATGTGTGCAAAATGTGTGATGCAATGTTAATTTCTTGATAAAATATTTTTGTGTTTCTAAATGTTGGCCTTATTACCAGTGAGCGCATATGAAAATGTCTACAGGAGGGTACACTAAAATGTAGTCTTACCTGTTATTTGTGGCTGTTGACCAATGCAGTCCAGTTTTCCCATGGTGCAAGTGCTGTGATTTAATTGATAGTCATTAGTTTTCTATAATGGTATGAATTGTTAATGTTAACCTGTATTTAATCTTGTCTGTCTAGTGAATTACTGGAATGGAATAAAAAATATTTGACAATGACATGATTTTTTTTTCCACAGAACAAAATACTTACCATATGGCCCCGTTGTCATGGACAACTTCTCCTGGAGGTACCGCTGTGCCTTTGTAATAGCAAGGACAAGATGATGGGACAACGCACACACCAGTGTCATCTAGGTAGGTTCCATTCTGACAGATGCAGCCATCGATGGGGACAAAGGAGATGTCACAGGTGATGTCATGTTCACTAAGAGAGCGGCAGGTTGGCTGACAAGTGTCGATGTTGTAACTGTATGATAAAGATTTAGGGCAGGTGGTGGTGTACGTACCTGGGGTTTAAACAGAGAATCTTGGTTAATCAAGATGGTTCAACAATAAACTGCTAAGCAGGGGCCTATCGACCTAGCCAATTGTACAATATACTTTAAGGTATTAATTCTATTGGTATTAAATTAGCAAAATGTTAAAAAATATAGATTTTGTGTCATTACCTTTGAGTTTAACTTATTACTTTCTGATATAATTAAATGAGTGAACATAACTTACTGCAGACATTTTGCCTCCATCCAGAGAGCATGATTTCTTCTCTAGAACAGGCATGGACGTAAGATGAAAGGGCCGCACACATGCATTTTTCACTCTCTGCACAATTACATGTGTCAAACATACAGTTCTGGTGAGAGATGAGTATGATAAATTATAAGTCCCTTTTGTTATCAGTATACTACACAGCATCATTACAACAATTCTGAGAATTTATTTGAGAATATAATTAAAATGATGTTATCTGGTACTGATATATCACTTAAATGTATCATGGGGATAGTTTTTGTGGGCTCAGGCCTTCATTTGCTTGGCAAAAAAAGGGCTACTTTTAGACACAGAAACCAAAGAGGTTGTAAGGAAATATAATGATATAACTATCTCCTTGTGGTCATTTTATGGCTGTTTCTTTGTACATTGTACCGTGGCACATCCTACTGCCAACAAAGTGTGTTAATGACCAGGAACCACAGTCAGATGATAATAAGAGGCAAAAAAGCAAACTTATTTGACAGGTACAGAAAAAATCCAGGAATTACTTGCATTTCCTTTAAATGAACTTGTTTATTATTAATGTCTTATTATTATGATATCTTATTATTGTATATCTTATATTACATACATGTTCATTAGATGGTAATTTATATCACAGTTTGGCAATAATTTACATATATATAGAGTATAAATTCATGTGCTGCCAAGACAACATTGATTGTCCGATCATCACTTTCACCAGGGAACCAGGGATTATCGTACCTTAAAATAAATATCTGGATTCACTTTAAGATGGCATGCTGCAAACATTCCCTCAGGATCTTTTAACATGGAGCACCAGTGTGTCGCATATTGCTCTGTAGAAAAAAAATATTTTTAGTATAATGCCTTATTGAGCATGTAACACCGCCTCTTAACCCACGTTCTTGGTAGGCAGTTTTCTAAAGGATGATGAATGTCTTTACTTGCCATTTTCAATGCTCAAGGAACATGGATTTTCAAAGCTGTTTGTAACACTTGGGCAGTTGACTTGCGTCATCCATGTATTCGCAAAGGAAGACCCAGTTCCTTCAATTACCCCACTTAGGACTTTGAAATCATCGGCTTGGATGTTGTTGAAGTTTCCACAGAGACCTGCCAACCACAGTTTTGAATTAGTTAACAAAGTGTAAATTTGTCTAATTTGTGTTTTTATTCCAGATTCAATCCTCATATTTAAACAGTATAGCCTTTTTTAAAAAATGCATACAAAACATTAACCACGGCTAGTTAAACTAGACTGAATGGCTCCATAGTAGTCTCAACATTTGAGTTTTCCACAACAAATTTGTCAAATGAAAGGGATTTAAGGATTGTCTTGATCCTTACCGCAAACCTTGTTTTTATATGTAGGGTCCAGGAAAATGTAGAGTTGCATGAGTGGCACTAGCTGAATCTGAAGTTGAACTCCAAATGTTGTTTGCACAATGATGAAGAAGGAGGAAGGCTTGAAGATGGTGACACTAGCTGAAGATCCAAAAAAAATTATTGTTTGCATTTCAGAGTCAAAACCATTTCTAAGAGTAACCAAACCATATGGAAGAAAAGAAGGCACCCACTACAATTATGGCTGTTGAATAAAAAAGGATAATCCAACCACAGAGGGGAACTTGACCAGGAAGATACTGAGAACCATATACCGCATCTTTATTGTTATTCCAGGAAAATCAAGCCACACCATTTTCCATTTTTGATTGATCAGAACAATTTAGCATTTAGCTTTTCAGCTTTTAGACATAATTTTTAATTTTAGAATCACTGCTCTCGATTGGAACACACAGTTAGTTTTTTGTAATCAACCCATTGCTAGAAAATGGAGTTGTGTATTTGCTACCACTTCAAATGTATAAAAAAGTTATCCAACTTATAATTTACTGATTTGTATTGTTAGCGTCTAAATATGTACTAAACATACCTGAAGAGACAGGTAACTGGGTGAACAATGAGTTCACATACACACTGCCGCAGGGTTTGATATAGATAAACTGGTAAAGCAATAGGAAGGGAATAGATTAGTTGGTATGCATTTGTAGTGAATACACCATCATTTGAGTTTGTTGCTTAAGATCTTACATCTTTTCCATTATTCAGACTGAGGATGATGCTTTTTAAACAGGTTTCGGTGTCCGTCAGGCCACACTTACGCAGTTCTCCCAGCACATTGAATGTGTTGTTGTTACATGTCTAAAGTAAAATAATGAAGAAACGTGAGTATATGCTTAGTTTAAAGGTGATTTTCTTATGATCTTTACCATTTATCCATACAGACAGAAAGTGTGGTAATGTACAAATAGGTCGCAGATGGTTTTCTGTATGTAGGTATGTCCAGAATTTCTGATAAATGTGTTTTGTTTCTGAACCTTTTTTCTTAACACATTTAAAGATTCTTGGTATACACAATAGAGTTGTATTTTATAACTTTAAATACTGTATATAGTGAGGAACGCATCAATTTTTTAGATCTCAACATCTAAGTAGAAAATTGTCAAATGAAAACAAAAATTTTGAGAAGGTGGATGCCTAGAACTTTATATACATTCCCCAATACCTCTGTGTTTATCTAGTCTGTGTTAGCTTCATAAATGCCTCAGGAAGGGACCTAACAACTTGGTCTCGAAAGCTCAGCCAATAAATGGTATCATTTCAACTGTACTTTTCTCCTGTTTTCTCAACGGCTAACACGGTACAAAACCTTTTTATCATTTAGAACTTTATAGGGAAGGAAAGCTGTCATTATGCCTCATGACTCAAAGGAGTATAAAAAAGAAAGTAAGATACAAGACCATTTCCTGACTAGAAAATTGGATTGTATGGCTGTAAAACATCCAAGGCATGTAAAGTGCAAATAATTCCATCCATTTACAAATGACAAAACGTTTAAGACTAAATGTTTTTTCACATTCTCCTCCACTACTTGATAGAATGTCCATGAAGACTACGGTATATGAGGGAGAACTAACTGAAAACTAAAAATAATGGAAGAGCACGTGAGAAACATATTATATATATATATATATATATATATATATATATATATATATATATATATATATATATATAATATATATATATATATATATTGGAGGGTCATAGCAAAAATCCCAAGGGAATTATTTTCTGTGCCATAGATAAGGCTCAAAGATACTGGAGAAGAGGAAATAATATAAACAATATGAGGAAATGTGAGGTAGAACATGTATTCAATGTGGATACCCTGAAACCACAGGGATTCAATGCAGAATTTGATCTGTTTAATTATCTGTAAATTTTTACACTTTTTTATACTTTTTGTATATATTTGTTTACACTTTACACTCATTTTAAATGAATAATATACATTAGTTCTAATAATATGTCTATTAAGTCAGAGTCTGTACAATGAGATTATATTTTATAACAGATTTGGAATAATTTTGTTTAATATAAGAAAATACTCCTGCTACTAAATCAGTCATCTTCTCTCCAGAGGACTAATCACAAATGTCCTTTTTAGTGTTCCAACTATATCTCCTTTTTCTACCCATCTTCTTTCTGTAGCTTTGTGGACCAAATAAAGAATATATGCAAGCCATAACAAAGTGTGCTACATTAAATAAGCAAAATCAAGTACATGTAAACATGTTTTTCCAATTTCATATTAACACTCAAAATGAAGATGTCCTAGTGTACCTTAGAAATGACATAGCTGCAGTCTCCATGGAAGGTATAATGAGTAAAATCAAATGATGTTATATGGGATCCACCTTCAATAGAACATGACCCCAAGCAAGCTTCTTCAGAACATTTCCACATGCCTCCCAGACAAGTGCTGCGAAGATGTTATAAAAAAAATTATAGCCATTACAAGTCTGGAGCAGAGAAATCCTCCCTTCCCAATGCCCAGTAATGAAATGCGGATTACCAAGATCGACACTGTGCAGAGTATCCAGTTCCTGATGCATAGACTTCCCCATTGAAAGTGCAGGCGCACTGTTGGAGTGGTATACAGCCCGAGTTGTTGATATCATCAAACACCGTCCCTTGAAATACATGTTTATGTTAGAATGTCTTTTTTCATGATTTATATCCTTTTACCTACTCTAGAATAAACGAAATTGGCTTTCAATATCATCTGACTTTTTAATGTTGTTGACTTAATCATTTTTTGTATTGTTTGGCTAGAACTTGTTTGAGGTCAGAAATAACTTGGCAGCGATGTGTATTCTTTTTATTAATATTGTGTTGTGTTTTTTTACCTGCAGGACAGAAGCATCCGTCGATACAGTGACTGTCACAGACTGATGACCTGTCAGGGTTGGTGCAGGTATTTGGACATGGACTTCCACATTCCCTGTACTCCAGGTTGTAATTACATTGTAAGGCTGAAATTGTAACATCAAATAGTTATGTTATTTCAAAACCAAGTTAAATATAGAGAAAACAAATATGTGTATTCATCATGCATTGTATTGTAAAGTGCATGTATATGGGAGTGACAAGGAAGGCAAATTACATGGAGTAGTATGTGGATAGAAAAGGACAGCAGAGCATATTTACATCAAGTAACCTTGACAGTAACTTCCTACATAAATATATAGTTAAATTAACTAACAGTATAATTACTTTTAAAATGAAGGACTATTTAGGCAGTGTAAGAATGAATGAACGGTCTATTATGTTTTTTAGAACTGGATTGGGTGTCGCTAGAGTCCTTCATAAGAAGTTAATGCTCTATTCTTTAGCCTAGGTGTGTGTGTGTGTGTGTGTGTGAGAGAGACAGGGTAGGTTATTCCTAGACAAAACATCATATTAACATTCTTAACTTCATATTCTAATGTTGATTAAATTCCATAATGCTTCTCAGCTCCCTGTTTTTGTTATATGTTAATGAAAGTCAAAATTAGCTTGACACCTGTTTCCGTGCAGGATTGAAACCTACCCATTGTACAGCGCTACGGAATTTGATGGCGCTATATAAAACAATAATTAATAATAATAATAATGATGGGCAAGTTAAAGGTACTCACGGCAAAGCTGAGCACTTCTCCAATTGTCAGGCCTTCCTCCAGCATGGGTGCACTGGCGGGAGTATTCAGTGAATGTGTTACATAGGCAGAATCCAAATGCATCCTCTGCACATCGACAAAGGTCCTGAACACAGGCTTCAATGTACTTCCGGGGATCCACAAGAAGATTACAGGTGGAAAACGCAGAACCTGTCAAAATCACTTCACATATTCTTCTCTGTTCAACAGAAGAACACAACTATGGTTAGCATATGAAATACAATCAGATTCTACATTTCATTCCTCCATGTAACATGCAATACTGTTTATACGTATAGCGATGTCAGTATAAATTATGGGATTTGTAGTTCTGAAAAATTAATCTTTACCCTCGGTCTAAATCATGAAAAGTTTCTGGACTGAATGTTATTCACTGCTATCTATATAAACCATCATATTGAATTATAACTATTTGTTCAAATTATTTTCTTATACTCGGGTTTTTACCAAAAAAGCACACCTCTCTTTTGAAGGTCCATCTCTCTTTTGGAAGCCATACTTACAGTGTCTGTACAATTACTTAGGGGAGCCGCTGTCAAATCCTGGCATGTATCTGTAGGTCCATTCAATTTCTGCATGTTCCCATACTGAAGTTCAGTGACTTTAACATCTATGCAAAATCATGTTTCATGATTATTTTATTTTTATTACATCAAGAGAATAGACACAATAAAAATGTATATGCATCTTACTGTTTGTTATAAACTCGTTGTAAATTGGGATCCCGTTGTAGTCACCACAAAGACCACAGGTCTGGTTGGAAAATTTAGGATCCAGTTCCAGCTTAATCAAAAGAAAAGACAGTTTTAAACTATTATAACTATATGATCTGTAAGTAAATATTCTATAAATGAAAATTAATACTACTGTTAAAATAATGATGAAGATGATTACAATATATATAATTGTAAAGGATTGATTTGAATCTTTGAGACAAGATATAGAACGAACTGGACTTTACCAATACTGCGTCATCTTCATTCCACATGAATTCCAGACCCAGTTTGGCAACAATTTTGATATATAATCCACTTCTTCCAATCTGGACTCCAGACACACTGTATGGAAGAGCCACACTGCAGAAAAATAATAATACTAATCAGCATTGCAAATCGGAAAATACATGGCTTGTATGTAGGTGTTTGAGCATTTTATCTAACAATACAGCATTTCCCAGGTATATGTATTCCATAATGTCCATGCAGTTCTTAGTGTTTTGTAGAATAAAGGCTTTTTTTACCTGAAGTTATAATGCATCCCAGCTAAAGGTCCTATAGGTTCTCTTAGTGCTAAAATGTTAGACGCCAAAGCCACAACACTTTGGGAAACTCTATGTACTGTCTAACATTTGTCCTTGCTTACCTGTTCTGCAAACACTCGGGGACTTCCCAAATATTATGTCAAATCTAACTGTCTAAAGGGTATGCTTGCCACATCTCTTTTAAGGTGGAATTATCTTTGATATGAATATATTTAGCAAATACTACTGTGATCAGCCACATATCGAAACAGTGGGTTGTGTCACCCATGATTTTAAATCCTATGACATGATTTTAAATCCTATTTCTATTTACAAAAATATGTTGACACAAACTGTCTGTCTTGCATGATCTAAAAGAAAATGGCATTGCTAATTTTAGTTATTACCAAGGACCATGACAATTATAATTAATGAAACAATGCTTATTAATCTGGTGCATGGTCCGCAGACCATCTAAGAAAAAGTCATGAACCCTTAGAGGACTCACCGTTGACTGTTCACTGTAATACTGCCATTGGACATTTCAATAAAAACACCATCAATCTTCATCACAATGTTGCTGATTGTGGGCAGACTATTCTTAATAGAGCGTCTGATTTGAATGTTGAAATCCTCAAAGGTGCTTTTGCAGTTGGAAGCATACAAGTAGTTGCAGGTTCCAGGGTAGTGAAAGACGTCTCCATCAAATGTCTTGAAGTAGAAGTTGCCCCAGGTACTGCAGACTTGCCCGTTGTGAGCAGAGACACTACCTGTAATTCAAAAGAGTTTCAACTTGCTGTAGGTATGACCTCTCCCATTCAGCATAGGTGGTGGTTGGTTCAACATATGCTTATTGATAATATAGACAATACTTATTTTACTTTTTTCTGTCCAATATGACCCCACACCATGAGAAATGATAATGCAGTTAACTTTATTTGTAGTCATAGCTAATGTAAGAATACTTGCTTTATTCATACAGCTCAACAAATGAACCTGTTTTATTGGGCAAACAATCAATTTATCTTGCAGGAAGAAGTGGTGCATCAGCCTTTGGGCAATGGCAATTGAGTAACTCACTTCTTATAATGGGAGCCACTGTTGATCCAATGAAGGTCATTACGGGAGACTCTGAGGGGTCTGTAGAAAATATGCAACAAAATGCAACCAGTTACTCATAACATGTGTTGTATGTAATTATAAAATGACAAGGCACTGTAAAGGAAGCTAAATAACACGTTATTAAATGAATGTTCATGATATCCTTATATGAACACAGGTTGATGGATAGATAGATAGGTAGATAGAGAGATAGATAGATAGATAGATAGATATATAGATAGACAGACAGACAGATAGATAGATAGATAGATAGATAGATAGATAGATAGATAGATAGATAGATAGATAGATAGATAGATAGATAGATAGATTAGATAGATAGATAGATAGAAAGATAGATAGATAGATAGATAGATAGATAGATAGACAGACAGACAGACAGACAGACAGACAGGCAGACAGACAGATAGATAGATCGATAGATAGATAGATGTGAGATAGCTAATTTTGCAAATGCCTCTGACTACAGGTTCCAAGGTTGATAAGTTAGTCGCATTGATAATAACATCTATTATTCAGCTGCTAAAAAGCACTTTGAATCTTTGAAACTGGCGCCAATTAATTAATATAGATCTATTTTCCAAGCCATACTTGAATAGTTATATGACATAATATATTATAATAATATAGTATTATTAGATGTGTGTCTGTATACTCACAATCCTAACCTTTGCAGTACAAAATGCTGTCTGAGCAACTGTTAGAGCAACCTTTATGACCAATATGTTAATAACGTTCTATATTCTCTGTATTTTTGTTAATCGCATTGCTATATTTTTTTCAGTAGAGAAGGAGGATGTATGTAAAGATAAAGAAGTATTACACATATATATATTCCTACATAGACCAAAATATGTTTATTATTTTCACAAAATAGCGATGAAGTGCTTTTAGAGTCACATATAATTCACTAGAATTGGGTATGAACCCAGAATTTAGATTTTTACAATTTCAATTGTGCTGTAAAAAATATAGTGTAATTTGAATCCCCTAACAAGGGCATTTGTGTTAATGCAAATAAAGGTAAGTAACACTATACATGCTTTATCAATTATAAGTACACAACATATATTGTACCACATTTTACAGGCACTTGTCAATTCTACACAAAAAAGTATCAAAGATGATTCTTCACTTACCGGATGCCTGAAGTTCACCTTTTAAAAAGAAAAAGATAATGAAATCAAAATTGCGTTCACTAGATGTAGGTTCTATCAATGATGTACCCGTTACTGACATTTTGGAATGTTGTAGTTTCACAAAAGAATTTTGACAGCTTCAACCAAGATTTTAGCAAACCCTCATGTGTTAGCCTATTTGATATTCACTTGATGTTTGTGTATATATATTTTTTCCGTAATAGTGTGATAGTATTACACAGTAAACTTTAATACTAAAATTAAAAAACAATACATAACATTCCAATGTGGCAATTCTTAAAAGAAATCTTATTCTCTCTCTCTCCCTATATATATATTTTCTCAGTTAAAATCTATATATCTTCATCATAACGGTGCTTACCTTGTACACAAAAAGAGGTAAATGCTATAAGGGAGCATATTGGAATCCAAATGCCCCTCCAAGTTCCCATTTTGCCTGAAGTTCAGTCACTGAGTACTGAACTTTGGGTATTCAGTGATGGTGCAACTCTCCTGTTTCTTATACAACCCTTTTTATAGAAAAAGTGTAGATTCCTCTTGCGTCACAGGAGCTGTGCTTGGGTATGGTGGGTGGGTTTTCATGCCAAAAACGTAAACGTATCTCATGCTTTCTCTGTATAGAAAAAAGTATGACCCAGGATGTTTGTTTTTTGGTGGATGGTGGAAATTTACTTTCACAAGAAAATTCTTGGAGGTGACAAAGAATCAATGACATAGAACAAGACAACCATAACAAATGAACAACCTGTGTTTAACTTATTTTGAGAATAAATCTTAGTCTTTTTAAACGTAAACTTGAAATGCAATAGTGAAGGTAGATAAACAGTTTAAATTAACCATGTTTTAGTAACCTGCTCTAGTGGCAAGTAACATCCTTTAGTGCTATTAACACATTATGTCCAGAAGCTGTCCAGTGGATCCTATTAATGTAAAGTTGTATGTTATACATTTTGTTGCTTTGTTTTATCCGGTAACTTGAGAAAGGCTTGACAAAATGATAGAGGTATCTGTTGGCACTTGAAAATAAACTAAAAATACATATCCTAATGTTAAATTTAACTATACATTAAGCAGATGTTGTAGCTGCTTATAATTTTTATCTCTGATAACACCAAACAAATTGACTTTAACAGAAAGGTGTTTTCTGTATATTTACAACAAATATATATTTTTATATTAGTTTTGGAAAAGTGATCCCAAGTCTTTATTCTATATAGATGGTTGATACTCCTAGACATAAATGTGTGTTGCTGCCACACATAGACATAATTGTCACTTTACACAAGATATTTTATTTTCAGTTTTTCATTATTTCTAAAGAACACTAGCCCATTGTATTTATGGAACCGATGGTGTAATCGGTCTCAATGAGCCGCTAACACCGTAAGTCTAGGGTTACTTACAAATGATTGGCATTTGGAGCTTCTTTGGGGCTGTAATGCTCAGTAAATTCACATTTCTTAGATAATCTCTTCGTTGATCCATAAATTTTATTGAGGTAATAACTCTGGATCTTAATTGATAGGAAATGTACTAACTACATTTAAATATGTTGAAGTGTATATTTGCTGCAAGACATTTTATTTATAGAACACTAGCAGAATCCTTAACACAATTACAATGAAAATTGTGAGATAAAATTAACAATGAAAATTGACAACATACAGATTAAAAGTCAACAGACATATAACTGGTAATGAAGGAGAAGGTGAATACTCAGCAACTAGCTTTCTAGAGGCCAAGGTTACGAGAGCTTTTGTCCACTTTTTCTTGCCTACATTACCAGACTATTTGTGATGCTAGAACAGAAAATCGCATCTCTTTCTGTGACGTTCTCTCCCCATTTTGGTTATGTCTGCAGAGGTGCAGATAAAGAGAGAAGATAAAAGAGAGAAGATGAAAAACAAGAGGATGTGGAAGCAGAGTGTCAGCAGAGAATGTAAGGAAACATTTAGAGAGAGTGAGAGAGAATGAATGAGAGTGAGTGAATGAATGTAGGGACCAAGCAACAAACTTTGTTCCCAAATAAAAAATGCCCCCCCCGAAAAGCACAGAAGATTATCATTTATTAAGGAGGGCAAAGCTATTTCACTTTTTCTTGATTGCAGTTATGACACGTGATCTTGGAGGTCATCTATTCACCTGGTGGTCACTTGACGGTAAAATATCTTACCCAACAGTATCAGGCTGTGCAATTAAAACGCCACACAAAAGGAATGAGGCAAAAAATATGTGACTTACCTCTGTAGAAAGTAACCAAAAAAATCCAGATTACTTTTTTTTATAGAAAAACAAAAGAGTCACTTATTAAGTCACACATTTAAGAAAATCATCATTAATAAGAATCTCTTATTCAAGGAATTATAATAATATCATAGTGTTTTATCCTTGGGTAGTAACAAGCCTAACATAGTAGTGGCCACCTCTTTTAAACACAGTCTAGCGCTTGTAGTGTCCTTTACTTGGGTACAGGAGAAATATACTTTCTCATTGAATATTTTCTTTATGTGTTCCCTTTAGATACTTGTAAGCATTCTTTTCCAGCCATTTTCTTTTGGATAATACCCATTGGGCATGCTTCCATACTTATTTAGGCTGCCTTATAACTAGGGCAACCAGGACAGTATTACCACTTGGGGTGCATATTGTCAGTTCTTCTCTGGTGATTCATTGCCCGAAAAACAATTGCAAAACAGAATACACCAGTTTTCACAGTAGACTTCTGCCTTTTAGCTTTCCTGTAAACAAGGTCGCCATCTTGCCACAAGCTGTTTTCAAGATAGAAAAGGTATTTAGCCTCATTTGGACTACTTTACCAGAACCGCAAGAAGGTTTATTAATTTGTGTTTTACTATATACATGCAAACTATGTAGTTTGGGGGCATTGTTTCTTTTTGGTTAAATGTTTATCTTTTCTAATGTTTTTTTTTCCCTCCTCATCCTCTCTGCCTCTGGCCTCTTGCAGACATAGCCCCTCCACTTTATTCTTTAAGATGTCCACTCGCTGATTCATCTTTCCCACTTCTAGTTTTCCTGTAACATCTCAAGATCTCTGCAAAACACCATCTTGTCTATAATAAAATAGGGTTAAATATAATTTACAACAAAGCATCAGATTTAACCAAATATGTTTCACCTTTGGCAGCAATAAAGAAAATTGTCATGTCATAGCTAGTGAAAGGGGAGCGCCACTGGATTATTTTTTGAACATACACTGGAAATCTTTACTGCCTGCATGATCACATATAGGTCAAGTGCATAATCTAACCCACAACATTATTGTCAACACAACTGAGAAACGTGTGCGTATCTTTTCTGCATCACAAACTCTATTTGCCTTGCATATATGACTAAGCTATGTTGACGTAAATTAACAACACTTACACAATTACTCAGCATATTTTGGGAAAGCTTGAGCTTGACATAAAAAAAAAACATCCGTATTTTTAAGGAGCTAGATTTTTCTCCATGGTAATAAAGATTAATGCTGTTTCAGAAAATGTACTTTTCCCATATCTAGCCATTGCTGCAAACTGCCCTGTATTTCCTGGGACAGTCCTGGAATTTGGGACCTTGTCCTGGTACTTTAAGTGTTCTGGGACATTGACATTTGCACAAATTGGCAGAGCAGTGCTAAGGCAGCTGTGATGGGTGCACTGCAACCAGGCACCATGAAGGACAATCTAAGTACCTGATCTAAGGACTGAAGAAGGAAAAAAGGAGAGGGAGAAAGATAAAAGGGCAGCATGAAGAGAGATATTGAGAAATGAGACAATAGGGATAGATACAAAATAGGAGAGATAAAGACAAAGAAGAGCGATAAAGCAATAAGAGAGAGTTAATAAGGATATAGTGTGTTTGTAAGTGTGTGGATGTTTGGGCAAGTGGCTGCAAGGGCAATTATGAGCCAGTAAGGAAGCCAGTAAGGAAGCCCTGGAGATGCATAGATGCAAGGGCAGCATGGTAGGGCTAGCCAGCCAATTGCAGGGGTTAATGATTTTAGGAGTGGTGGGGAGTTGAGGTAGCAAGCCCGGTCATGGAGAAGTCATCGGATCTCAGGAGGGGATATAAAGTGCAAGAGAAGAGGCTGGGTATTCAATCCCAGCACATAGACAGCAAAGAACACTCACACCCACCAACCTTGTAATTTGTAGATGATTGGCTTGTCACAGCAGCGGGGATCAGTGGATAATGGGGGAGAGCTGGCCTACATTTGGGTTATGGCCTGAACTGATGAACGATGGCTAAGGGATTAAAAAAGAAGAAGTGGCTGGTTTAGCTGGGTATGGCGATGGTTAGATCTCCACTGAGATTTGTTTTACGTGGTCCTACTCACCCCAAACCTGTTGTTGCTGACACTGTCTATCCTATTTTTGCCTGTTTATTGTGGTTTAATTGTTTTTATTGAAAGTACAAAGACTACCTACCTCTGTTTTACAAATGATGTTGTATTTCGTCCAACATTTGTAGGTCGGTTCATAATAACTTCCTATGCTTAATATTGGTGGCTTACGTGCTATTGTTTTGTGATGTCATACGATGTTTGCTGAAAACATTAACTATTTTGTTAGTGCTGCTAGAGATAATTCTGGTGCCACCAATCCTTTCCACTCTCCATTGGTGACAAGTTAGTAGTTTCCCATTGCTAGTTCACAGTGCTGGAATCCTTCCAAGACAAACCACAGTTTCTTTCCATAAACATGAATGTTCAATACACAAGGTATAAGGCAGTTTCCATTAGATTAAGGTAAACAAACTTTCTTCCCTACTTGAAGGCAGCCTTTTAAGTTCTGGAACATTTAGAATGTTTACTCTTCTCAATACATTTGCTCATCACAAGCTTCAATTCATATAATTTATTGGAGTTTAATCTATAGGATTCTTAAAGCTTTGGAGTAGTTAAGGTGAAGCTACCAATTAAACTCAATTGTGGGAATACAAGCGCTGATATATAAGCATACCTCCTAACAGTCTTTATTTTGCAATTTGTTCTGTTCACTGTCCTGCCGAAGTCTACCTCTTTCCTGCTTTTCAAGACAGAGGTAGGGCTCAGCAGGAAATCTTGACTGCAGCCCTGTGTTCCTGATTTTATTTTGTCTGTCTGGAGAAAGCATATTGCACAGAACCTCCCAGACTCTGTGCCCCAACATCCCTGTTCACCGGGGTAGAAGTTGAGAGGCATGTAAAATCAATAAAACACAATAGGATTCAAATTATTACCCACCATCGCATCTAAAACGTGTTAAAATGTAATTCAGGATAGATATGCTTTGCCTTTTTTGCTGCACTGCAAATGTTATTATAGTCTTTACCCGGTACAAGACTATGGGGGTTTCTGTTGGCTCATTATTGTGGAATTACGCTCAAGTCTCAGGGGACACCCAAGGCGTCTTGATGTGTAGGCATTTGAAACTGATTAAAAATTTAAAACTGACCATAACGCATCTTAAGACTTATAGGTACATAAACAGAAATTCGTCCTGATGCTGGTCTGTTTTGGATAATATTAGTAACATACATGTAATTTCACATAAATGATTACTTGTGCACAGGGGAGGGCTGGCAGCCTAAGGCCTGGGGGGCAAGTCAAGTGAAGTGACTCCGCCCCCTCGCACTCACCTTTCACCCCTCACTCTGCTCCCATCACTATGGGGCCATCAGACTGCTGGAAAACTTATCTAAACGGCCACTGGGTGCTGATGCCACCGGCCGGAGCTACTTTAATCCTTTTTTTTATTTATTTAATATGCCGGATCGGCTTGCCATATTAAAAAATAAATAAAGTATTAAAGTAGCGCCGGCCGGCAGTATCAGCACGCAGTGGCCGTTTAGATTCGATTTCCAACAATCTGATGGCCGCATAGTGATGGGAGCAGCGTGAGGGGTGAAAGGTGAGTGCGAGGGGGCGGAGCTTTCACCCCTCACGCTGCTCCCATCACTTGGCGGCCATCGCATACAGCCGCTGGGTGCTGATGCCGCCGGCCAGAGCTGCTTTAATACTATTTTTTTTTTCATTTAATAGCCGATCCGGCTTGCAATATTAAATTTTAAAAAAAAAGTATTAAAGTAGCGCCGGCGGCATCAGCACCCAGCGGCCGTTTAGATTATATTTCGGGCGGCCTGGGGGCCCCCCTGCCCCCGGCCCAACCTGCCCCTGCTTGTGCAAGCAAAATCGTTTTGCCGTATTCATTTTCAGGCAAAAATTTGCATTTCCCGGCCATTCCGATTTTGCCGGGGCATTTTTTGAGGAATGACATTCATTGGGGTGTTCCAAAATGGGGAGGTCCCTGACAACTTCTAGACACATATTTCACTTACAGCAGCACCATCCCAAGGTTAAGGAAGATCTCCATACTCAGCTTTGCGCTGCAGGACCACCAACAGCAACACTGGACCAATGGATACACATATCCTGCAGATTGATTATTTGATGCCTCAGAGTAAGGAAGGTGATATGGCAGCAGCTGCAATAGCAGGACACTGAAGGTAGGTTGACACTGGCACATATCCAGGCCAATCGTACAGGACACTAAATTTCTCCAAAAATTTGAAAAATATGTATCTCTAAGAGTAAAGAAGGAAATTGAGCTGCAGCAGCAGGGTAGGGCACAGGGAAGACACTGACAGACAGACTGAATCCCACCAGATATTAGAAACAAGAACATGAATTGATCCACCAGATTAAGGATGTCATTGAGGAACAAGGCATAGACCAGGCACTAGCAGACAGACACATCCAGCCACAAGACTGTCCCCTAATATTAGATAAAATAGGAATTGATTCCCCAGAGTAAGGAAGGTGAGAGAGGAGCAACAGCAGCAGTAGGCCACTGGGCCTGGGTAAGTAGGCACTAACATCCCCCTTGGAGCAAGACTGAATTTCACAAATATTATAGAATTATTTTTTTTAAAAGCCCCCCCAGAGTAAGGATGGTGAAAAGGAGCAGCACCACCACTAGTAGTAGGGCACTGGGCCTGGGCAGGCACTGGCAGATGATAGACACATGCAGGACTGTATTTCCCCAATATTAAGTATTATACATACTATAATGCCTGGTTTTGTCACCAATATTTATTTATCAATGAATAATAATATATGATAAAAGGATAACGTCTACAAATTAGAGGTTTGGCTGGTACTAGCGTAAATGGGCAACCGTCTTAAAATTACTCAGGAACAGGTTTTACATTTTAAACAAATGAAAGACACTCACACTGTGTGGAAGCCCAAAAAAATTTTGGCCCAGAAATGGCTATGCTACTAGTTTAGGCTTGCCTTCTTAACTAAATGTTGCCAGTATTTTCCTGAATGTTATGTTGAACAGGAATAGCAGAATAAACGATGATAAACAATTCACCAATAGGCCTTATTCATGATTTTTCCCAAAATACCACCATGCAACTGAATGAAACTATAGCGACACATGTGATTGCTTTGAGCTTTGTGGTTTATTGACATATACATATAAAAGGATGGATAAGATTAACAAAACAAGTAACAGAAAATAAAGCATTACTGAATAATTCTGCCCTCTCCACTAGTGTGGACAAACTGATAGAGTTAAAACAAGACAAAATTATGGGTAAAAATAAAAAGCTTTAAACTCACAAGTATTTCTTTGGAATTTTAAGTACCTACAGTGTAGGAAGTTATAATCGTGAGACCCACATTTGTGTGTTTTTCACTCAGCATCTAAAATTAGACTATGGAGGTTGCAGGATAAGTAGACATTTGGACGGAGAAAACATTAGGAACAATTATTCATTCAACCAAATTACGGTCTTACTCTCTTGTTTCCATTACTTATGAGGCAGTTTGAAATGACTGTTGTGCAAGCTCTGCTGATTCAGAGACTGGGGTACAGATTGCTCCCGCACAGCCACATCTTACTACATCCTTATAGGTGTAGCTTCTACGCTGCCCGTTTGCGCATAGAAGCTCAACTTGTCTTTCTGCCACCTCCAGCTCAGTACAGCAGGTACATTTATGATCCATATCTTGAGCTTCCATGGAATAGCTGGAAAATAGAAGAAACAAAATCTGTCACAAGTCTGAATACTTTTTACCATACACATTTTACTGAAAATGGCTTACTTAAAAGTATTAAAACCATATCTTAAATGATAGCACAAATAACATGCTATAAGAATTTAAAAAAATGGTAATCTTGAGTGCTAAAGGGTTCAACAACCAAGCTGATAACTTACATGGATGAGCCCATACATGGACCACCGCAATATGTGAGTTCCACCTCAATCTCGCAGTCATCTTCCCTGAAGACTGTCACATTTTTGCGAGAACTACAATCTCCAGTTCCCACGGGTTTCTCTTCAACTATTACTTCTAGAAATCAAGAACAAGAATTGGTGGCAGCAGGAACTAGTATTATACATTACACTTATCTTATAATACAGTAGGTATTTAGAGATTCATTGTAATAAATTGGAAAACATCACAAAAAATTGTGCACTAATGACCATTTGAAATTTATAATTTGGCAAGGAAACATGTAATATGGATTTCTTAACAATAGAAATATTTTTATTTAGATTTAAGTATTGGTTACCTTTCTTAAGTGTGCATGTCTGACAGCAACCATCCTCATCATATTTAATGGTGTCCTATAAAATAAAAACGTTTTAGCTTTTCTTTTTAAATACACAATAAAATTATCATGATATCTGTGAATTGTGGTCACCTATCCTTCAAAATTGTGCCTTAAGTTATCTTGACAGGGGTGCAGCTCTCCCAGTGTCATTACTAGGCCACCATGAACAGGCAGGAATGATTTTCTAAAATAAAGCTACCAGGTCACCCTATTTTGGTGTCATGCAACACTGTATATTCTTACTGATGTGACGTGTGTAAGATCTGCAAAAAGATATACCTTCCTTGTAAGATCTCTTATAACATCTCTAATAAAAAGATTAAAAAGCATGGGTCCCAATACAGATCCCTGAGGTAGCCCACTATTTCCAATAACCTTTCTCTGAATATACACCATTAACCACAACCGTCTGTCTCCTGTCACTCAAGCATTGCCTATCTATTCAACTATTTTTGACATCCAAACCAAAACACCCTTCTACGAGGAACAGCGTGGGATGTTTTATTGAAATCTAGATAGACTATGTCTACTGGTCCTCCTTGGTTTGCTGGCTGTTATACTTACCTGGTAAAAAAAGTTAATTACGTTAGATCTCCCTGCAGTAAACCTGCAAAGCATGTTTCTTATCTTGCAAACCACTTACATCCAGATATTAAATAATCTTTTCTTTTAGCATGGTTTTCATTAATTTCCCAACTACGGACTTACTCACAATATGATACAGAAACTTACCAACTACTTAATAGTTCAGCAATGCAATGAAAACAATTGTAATTAAAAAGGAAAAATAGAAAAGCTGATTGATATCCATTGATTTTACTACCATAGATCTTTTTCTAAGTGCAGCTACCGGAAATACCTGTTCACATTTAGAAACATCCAATTCCTGGCAGATCTTCTTCACTTTGGTCAGGATTGGTTTGCCATCCTCCTCATCACATTCATAGTAACTGCAGGTGCTACTTTCAGGGCGGTAAGACTCTCCAACCTAAATATGGATATACAAAACACATTTTAGATTGCAGTTTAACTTCAGTGGTGTCATTTACATAGAAAAAAGATGAGATTTTAGTTTCCTCTTGTGCAAGTATGGAAAACACCTTTCACGTTCCATTTAAGATATGTGAGGCATACATGACTTTCCATTCACCTTGATTTCCACTTGTTTGTCATCTACTCCTTTCACGGTACATTGATTAGCCACACATTCACCGCAACACTGTCCTTCCTTCTTAGCGTATGTGAAACCCTAAAAAGAAAGTATATATATATATATATATATGTATATAAATACATATGTACCCCTAGGAAACTTACAAAAGGCCCCAATATTTTGCAACAGTTATTTTCAAAACCACATCTGACTTACACTATTTTATCCTTAGCCGTGTTTCCAGCAAAATAGATCAACTTGGTTTAACAAAACATAAACATAATACATGGAGAGATCATTTGCATATATATTTACCAAGAATAACTTGCACCCATAGAATTGATGATGATTAAACCTTCACTTGTATTGTCATTTCACTATGTAATATGGTAACGGTGATATAAAGAAGATGTTATTCTTGAAATTATTTTATGTAGGCCTGTTAACAGTTAATTTGTTTTTACAATAGATATTTATATTTTTTTTTTATAAAACAAAAAAAAACATAATGTCAGGATGTGAAGAAAATGGGACTACTTCATATGCTTAAATTCAAATAGGCTTGAAAAAATGGTAAAATAAAAAATGGCAGAATCTTCATTTCACCAAGATGCGTGTACCTCTTTACAAGTCTCATCACACACGATTGGCTGACATTTTACTGCATAAAGCCCTGATTCCTCATCTTTTTCTTGTTCAGAACATTCACATTGTTGGCACACATCCTTAGGTTGTGGCACTGTGGATCCACGCTAGGTGAACAAAAACATAGTTAAGTAATAAAGAAAACAACAATTAAAAAAGCAACAACATTGAATTGTAAAGTAACCACACTAATGAAAAGAGGGTGCAAAGGTTCCAGTGAAACCCACTTATGCAATAAAACTGAATTTCTTGGGTATTAGTATACTGTTCCATAGAGGTTCCTTTGTCTGTGGACACAGTCACCAATAGTTTTCCCCATAAAGGCTAAGAGTTCACAAAAAATAGTGTGCTGAAAAATGAATTTACCTGGTATATGGTATTGTCTACTACGCAGACGGAGTCAGGCTCTGTGAAATGAACGACACGTTTTGTATTATTTTACTGATGTAACTGTCCATTTTGGATCCTGCCTTACACTAGTCAAACACCTGCATGTGTATGAGCACAGAGTGCATGCGAGGGCATAGACATATCTCCTTTTTCTACAAGTAAGCCACTAGGAAGCTGCAATTTAGGACTTGATGGTGGTAATTTTGCTGTTTTATTAGTACATTTTAATTCTCTGTTTCTCCAAGTACAGAACCCATCAATAAATATACAAGTCTTTGGACCTCCACCTGATTGAGGCATAACCGGTATGAAACTTGGCGAGCTCTCTAGTTAATTCTTACACTCAGTGGTTTCAATAGGTGCTTATTTTCAGTATATATATATATATATATATATATATAAATCAACCGTGATAAGTTTCTCACATACATATACTTACCACATCTGATATTAGCACAACAAGCACCAGGGGGCCTATAAGATACCACACGATAACCGGTTCCACATGTTGGCATTAGGCATTCACAGGGTCCACAAGCTAATAACAAACAGATAAAATGTATAATATTGATAAAAAACAGGTAACATATTTTTAAAGTCTACAGTGCATCATGTTGGACAAAATCCCTATTCCTAGATTAAGACTACCTGCGATTCAGGCTATCCATCTGGATGTGTCACCAAGACTTTTTTCTGGCTCTCATCCAGCTTGATAACATTATTATATCTTCTTAAATAAAAAAAATATATATATAATAAGGTGATTTAATGTGGCTTAATAGGATATCCATGCCATAATATCACTGGGTTGTTTTTTTTTACCAATAATCAGTATGCACAATAGCTCATGAAAATGCTGTCAAATCAGCAAGTTCACCCAATACATAATTATAATTTTATCAGTAAATTCACACTTTCATATCACTATCCCATAGCATCATTAGTTTATGTTATATAATCACAAAATAATCAGGCATGTACATTGATTGCAACATTTCTGCATTTTAAGAGACTACTGTACTGTTTTCTATGTTACGTTACTGTGAAAAATCACCATGCATTTTGTTAGTCTGGGCCATATGTAAATCTTAACACCAACAGCATTGCAATGGTACTTCACAGCTTTTCAACATTGCAAACCACTATATACTTAAAACCTAAAAATCTAGGTACTTTAGATTTATATTGCGCTATAGAATATTACAAAGCTCTTCAATGAACTTCTACCTATGCCTTGCCAAATATAAACATATAATATAAATCATGTAATCATGTTAAATAACAAGTTACCTATTAATCTTTTTAAGTTACAAGAAACCAAATAGTAGTAAAGTATTTTCTGATAGGCTAACAAAAAAGCTAGTCGACTAAAGCTTCACTGCCTTAAATGTTTCATTTCTCCTGAACCAGCAATTAATAATAATTTCATTAATATTTTTTTCAAGCAAAAATTTATAACAAAACATATCTTAATTGCTCAAGAAGTCCATACTGGTTATTTCCGTGAAAAGTAAAAGAAAACAAGGTTATAGGGTTCTGCTCAGTTGTGCTACCTGGGTGCGTTTCAGATGGAGAAGAGCTTCCTGGGGTAGATTCTGTTGGTGAATATACTCCTGGACTCGTTTCTGATGGCGATGAACTTCCAGGACTTGATTCTGTTGGAGAATAGCCCTCTGTACTCAATTCAGTTGAAATTCCTTCAGTTGAACCAGGTGATGGTGGTCTCCTGCTGGGCCTGGTTAGGTATGAACTGCCACCGGTGACACTCATCACTAAGGTAGTATCAGTTGTTGGAGCGCTTCCTGTGGGAGGTGCAGTGGTGGAACCAGATTCTTCTACTGTAGAACCTGTTGAGGTTGGAGGCTTTTTGCTTGGTCTTGTCATGTGTGAAGAAGAACTGGTAACATCTTTTACTTCTGAAGTTTCAGGTGTTGGAGAGCTGGATTCAGTTGGTGTAAATTCTGTTGGATATGTGCTACCAGGGCTAGTTTCGGTTGGGGACAAGCCTCCTGGACTAGTTCCTGATGGTAATGAGCTTCCTGGACTTGTTTGTGTTGGTGAATATCCTCCTGGACTCGTTCCAGATGGCGATGAACTTTCAGGACTCGATTCTGTTGAAGAATAGCCCTCTGTACTCAATTCGGTTGAAATTCCTTCAGTTGAACCAGGTGATGGTGGTCTCCTGCTGGGCCTCGTTAGGTATGAACTGCCACCTGTGACACTCATCACTAAGGAAGTATCAGTTGTTGGAGCACTTCCAGTGGGAGGTGCAGTGGTGGAACCAGATTCTTCTACTGTAGAACCTGTTGAGGTTGGAGGCTTTTTGCTTGGTCTTGTTATGTGTGAAGAAGGACTGGTAACATCTTTAACTTCTGAAGTTTCAGGTGTTGGAGTAGATGTGCTGCTGGGACTGTACTCTCCACCTGGAGATGTGCCTGTTGATGCTGTTGTGGAACATTGCCCCGTGTGCCATTCTGGTCTACACGTATCGCTGCATATTGCATAATATTCACAACCATCTTTATCTGCTTCTTTGTAGAGTATTTCACCTAGTACATGAAAAAGATTTACCAGTTATTAAGTAGATCAAGTACTTCAATACGAGGGGATTAACAACAAGGTAACCCAGCCTATTGCTGGCAGTATGGTTGTGTGATTGGTGTGGGCTACAGCCATGCATACTCAATGTTATGGAATGTCAGCTTATATATTAGCAGCATCCTAACCTTTGTATTAAGGGACAGGATCAACCTGAACACAACCTGACCATTTTAGCATGTGCATTTTGTTTTCGAATCAGTATAATTATTAGCAAAATTATTTGGCTAGTCAAGTCTGGTCACAGGAAATTTGAACAAAATCGTTGAAGCATGAAACTGGTTCAAGTGAACATACCTGGAGAAAAGAACTTTTCATTTACTTTGCAGAAGCAAGCTGTTGTGCCGCTGACAGTTGATGAACCTTCGGGAGATGTAGTTGGAGATGTGTTTTTTTCAGAAGATGATGGTGTGCTTCTTGTAGATAATATCACAGTTGCAGTAGTAGATGAAGCAGCGGATGAACTATCAGATGGGGATGTTGTTGGATAAGAAGTTGTTCCAGAGGTGGAAGACACTGTTACAGTACTACTTGAAGTACTAGAAACAGATGTTGTTATACGAGAAGGACTGGGTGGAGAAGATGAACTTGGAGAACCAGGGGAACTGGGAGATGATTCAGTGGAAGGAGTTTGGCTCGACAAAATGCTTGTCGATGATGTGGGTGATGTTTCTGATGAGGATGGTTCAGATACAGAAGTTGTTGAAGGATGTTTTGTCATCTCAGAAGGTGAGGGTGAAGCAGGTGATGGGACTGATTCTCCGCAAGCTTTAACAAACCTTTCAGAGCAGCACTCTATCCTTATCTCATAGTCATGGCATTTGTTCTCATCCTCTGATTGATCTTTATTCTTACAAACTAATCCATCTTTCAGATTACACTTTGAAACTTGTTTAATATCTGTATAGGCTAAATCAGGAAATTGCTCTGCTCTGCACTCAATTTGATTTTCAACTTCTTCTTGCTTGCAGACTTCTATTCCTTTGGTCTTTAGTTTACTTGAGTTTTCAATATCCCCACTTTCTATATCTGATGAAGGGTTCTCTTCGTTAAACCACCTTGTCCAGTGGCATTCAGATAGTCTGAACTTTTCACAGCTGGTAGTTGTACTTGGGGAACTGGTGGATGAAATTCCAGAGGATGGGGGAGATGTTGAAGATGAAGTTGTAGAAGGAGATGTAGGTGAAAGTGTGGCTTTTGAAGCTGATGTGGTGGTGGAACCTTCTGTCACTGGGCCTGTTGAAGTTTCAGAGGAGGTGCCAGGAGTTTTAGAAGTTGATGCTCCAGGGACTGAAGTAGATGGTAAAGTTCCAGGTGAGGAAGGTTTAGTTACTGCAGTTGTTGTAGGGATCTTAGTCACTTCGGTAGATGATGGTGAGGCAGGAGATGTAGTAAATTCACCACAGGATTTAACAAAATTTTCAGAACAACATTCAATTCGTATCTTGTAGTCATGACATTGTTTATCATTTTCTGTCTGATCTTCATTTTTACACACTAATCCTTCTTTAATATTACATTTAGATACTTGTTTTATTTCTTCATAAGCTAGATCTGGATATTTCTCAGCCCTGCACTCAATTTGGTTTTCAACCTCTTCTTTATTACATACTTCTATTCCATTGGACCTTAGTTTATTTGTATTCTCATTGTCGCCACTTTTAATATCTGTTGAAGGTTTCTCCTCATTAAACCATTCTGTCCAATGACATTCTGATGCTCTAAACTTCTCACAGTTTTCAGAAGTTGTGTATCCAGGTTCAGTTACAGCACCTGTATATATGCCACCTGATGAGATTGGGCTAGTAGAATAAGGAGATGGAGGTGAAGTTTCAGACCAAGGAGACCCAGCCTCGTTTACAGAGGTTGTGGTAGGGCTCTCAGAAGTAGATGTTCCTGGTTGTGGAGAAGGTTGTTTTTCAGAGGATGTGCCAGGAGTAGTAGTTTTGGATTCTGTTGAAGAAGGGACAGTGGTAGGGCCTTCAGAGGTAGATGTTTCAGGCCCAGAAGGAGAGGATGTTTCAGGGGATTCACCAGGTGTTTTGGAAGCTGATGTACTAGTAATTAATGTAGATGGGCCTTCAGTGCCAGATGCAGAAGGTTCAGTTACTGCTGCTGTTGTGGGAATAGTATTTCCCTCAGTTGATATGGGTAAAGCAGGAGATGTAGTTAATTCTCCACAGGCTTTAACAAACTTTTTGGAACAACATTCAATTCTTATTTTGTAGTCATGGCAAGTTTCATCCTCTGCCTGGTCTTTATTCTTACACACTAAACCTTCTTTCACATTGCACTTAGAAATTTGCTTAAGATCATTGAAGGTTAAATCTGGATATTGCTCAGCTTGGCACTCAATTTGATTTTCAACTTCATCCTGTGTACACACTTCTATTCCTTTAGACATTAGTGTATTTGAGTTCTCATTGTCTCCACTTTCCTTATCTGATGTAGGTTTATCTTCATTAAACCATTCTGTCCATCGACATTCTGATGCTCTAAACTTCTCACAGTTTTCAGTAGTTGTGTAGTCAGGTTCAGTTACAGCACCTGTTGATGGGCGTTCTGTAACAACAGGTGAGGATGTTGAGGTTTCAGGTGTTTCTGATGTTGAAGATCCACTTACTGTAGTTGTTGATTCAGTGATGATGGGGCTAGATGTTGCTGGTGTTTCTAGTCGCTCGCAATACTCTGCACAACATTCATATCTTATTCTGTAATTATAACACTTTTCTTTTTTCTTTTGATCTCTGTTTTTACATGTTAGTCCAGTTTCCACATCACAAGTCATCACTTGTTGATTATCAGAAATGCTTGTTCCATCTTTGTCCACAGCTTCACATTCTATTTTGTTTTCAACCTCCCCTTTAGAGCAAACCTCTGCCCCTTTAGATTTTATATCTTCTATACTCTCATTGTCTCCACCATCACTTTTTTTATTAGGTTCATTGTTATCATACCACTGAGTCCAGCGACACTCCATCTTATACACACAGGGTGATGTTGTATATGTGCCACCTGATGAAGTCGGACTAGTGGATGAAGGAGATGATGGTGAGGATTCAGCACCAGGTGACCCAGGTTCTGTCACAGATGTTGTGGTAGGACTTCCAGAAGTAGACGTTCCAGGGCCAGAAGGAGAGGATGTTTCAGGCTTTTCATCAGGTGTTTTGGACCCAGAAGAAGAAGGTTCAGTTACAGAACTTGTCGTTGAGCTTCCAGAAGTAGATGTTCCAGGACCTAGTGGAGATGTGGTGCCAGGTGTTTCTCCAGGTGTTTTGGATCCAGGAGATGAAGAATCAGTCACAGAAGTTGTAGTTGGACTTCCAGAAGTAGATGTTTCAGGGCCAGAAGGAGAGGATGTTTCAGTAATTTCACCAGGTGTTTTGGATCCAGGAGAGGATGGTTCAGTCACAGAGGCTGTAGTAGGACTTCCTGAAGTAGAAGTTCCAGGTTCATATGGAGAGGTTGTGCCAGGTGTTTCACCTGGTGTTTTGGACCCAGGAGAGGAAGATTCAGTAACAGAAGTTGTAGTTGGACTTCCAGAAGTAGATGTTCCAGGGCCAGAAGGAGAGGATGTTTCAGTAATTTCACCAGGTGTTTTGGATCCAGGAGAGGATGGTTCAGTCACAGAGGCTGTAGTAGGACTTCCTGAAGTAGACGTTCCAGGTTCATATGGAGAGGTTGTGCCAGGTGTTTCACCTGGTGTTTTGGATCCAGGAGAGGAAGATTCAGTCACAGAGGCTGAAGTAGGACTTCCAGATGTAGATGTCCCAAGGCCAGAAGGAGAGGATGTTTCAGGAGTTTCACTGGGTGTCTTGGATCCAGGAGAGGAAGAATCAGTCACAGAGGTTGTGGTAGGACTTCCAGAAGTAGATGATCCTGGGACAGAAGGAGACGATGTTTCAGGGGTTTCACTGGGTGTTTTGGATCCAGGAGAGGATGGTTCAGTCACAGAGGTTGTTGTAGAACTTCCAGTTGTAGTTATTCCAGACTCAGGTGAAGTAACAGCAGTTGTTGAAGGTACCTTTGTCCCTTCATTTGTTGATGGTGAAGCAGTTGATATGGTGGATTCTCCACATGATTTAACAAACTTTTCAGAACAGCACTCAATTCGTATTTCATAGTCATGACAATTTTCACCTTCTGCTTGATCCTTATTCTTACAAACCAATCCCTCTTTTACATTACATCTAGATACTTGTTTTATTTCATTGTAAGCTAAATCTGGATATTGCTCAGCTCGGCACTCAATGTGATTCTCCACTTCATCTTGCTTACATACTTCTAGTCCTTTCAATTTTAGTTTATGTGAGTTTTCATTTTCTCCACTTTCAGTATCTGATGAAGGTTTTTCTTCATTAAACCATTCTGTCCAGCGACATTCTGATGCTCTGAAGTTCTCACAGTTTTTGGCAGTTGTATATGTAGGTCCAGTCACAGCACCTGTTGATGGAAGACCTGTAGTGGTAGAAGAAGAGATAGATGTTCCTGGTGATGACGTTTCTCCTACAGTGGTTGTTGCTTCAGTAGTGATGGGGCTAGATGTGGTTGCTGTTTCAGTTGTTTCACAGTACTCTGCACAACATTCAATCCTTACTTTGTAATTATAACACTTTTCCTTTTTCTTCTGATCTCTATTCCTGCAAGTCAATCCACTTTCTACATCGCAAGTCGTCACTTGTGTATTATTAGGTACAATATTGTCATTCTTATCAAAAGCTTCACATTCTATTTTGTTTGGAATTTCTCCATTTGAACAAACTTTGGTTCCTGTTGATTGTATATCTTCAATACTTTCACTCTCTCCGCCATCACTTTTTGTATTTGGGGTGCTGTTGTCATACCACTGAGTCCATCGGCATTCCATCTTAAGTACACAGGCTGCTTGTGAAGATGTTGTAGTTTCATAAGATGTGGATGACAGAGTAGATGTGCTTTCAGTTCCAGGAATCTTGGAAGTTGATGTGCCAGCAGTTGAAGTAGATATTGGGGGGCCTTCAGAGCCAGGGGAGGAAGATTCAGTTATTGCAGTTGTCGTGGGGGTCCTAGTCACTTCAGTAGGTATGGGTGAAGCAGGAGATGTAGTTTCGCCACAAGACTTAACAAACTTTTTTGAACAGCATTCAATTCTTATTTTGTAATCATGGCATGTTTTGTCATCTGCCTGGTCTTTATTCTTACACACTAATCCCTCTTTGACATTGCACTTAGAAATTTGTTTAAGATCTTCAAAAGCTAAATCTGGATATTGCTCAGCTTGGCACTCAATTTCATTTTCAACTTCATCCTGTGTGCAGACGTCTATTCCTTTAGACACCAGTTTATTAGAGTTTTCACTATCTCCACTTTCCCTATCTGACGTAGGTTTATCTTCATTAAACCATTCTGTCCATCGACATTCTGATGCTCTAAATTTCTCACAGTTTTCAGTAGTGGTGTAGTCAGGTTCAGTCACAGCTCCTGTTGATGGGCGTTCCGTAATAGTTGATGATGGAACTAATGTTCCAGGGGTTTCTGTTGATGAAGATTCTGAACTTGGTGATTCAGTGGTAGGTGCTTCTGTTTGTTCACAGACCTCAAAACAACACTCAACCCTTATTCTGTAATTGTGACATTTCTCCTTCTTCTTCTGATCTCTATTTCTGCAACTCAGACCACCTTTTAGGACACAAGACATTATCTGCTGATTATCAGCAATTGTTACTCCATAGTTGTCTATGGCTTCACATTGTATTTTGTTTTCCATTTCTCCATTTATACAAACTACATGTCCTTTTGCTTTTACATCCTCTATACTTTCACTATCTCCACCATCACTTTTTGTGTTAGGTTGATTAAGATCATACCACTGAGTCCAGCGACATTCCTTCTTATATACACATGTAGATGATGGTTGAGATGTACCAATTACAGATGGTGCAGATGACGGAGGTGATGTGCTTTCAGTAGCAATTGCAGGGGTCGACTGCATGTGAGGTGTTGTACCAGGGGTCCTAGTAGTTGAGGTTGATGGATGTATTGGAGATTTTGTGGTCCCTGGTTCAGAAGTTTCTGATGATGGTGATGAATATATAGTAGTAGGAGATGACTGGGTGGATTTTTCAGTACCTGGAGATGTTTGGGAACTTGATGACTCAGTAGTGGCTGTACATTCTCTATAATTACAGCATTCAACCCTGATTTCAAAATTGTGGCATATAGGTGAGTTTTTGCTATTAAGACAAATAAGACCATTTTTTCTGCTACATGTAACATCTTGTCCTAGATCCTCTAAAGCTTGATCTGGATATTCTTTTGCTCTGCATTGTACACTTTTTGGATTTTTGCACAATTCATGGCCTTTGGCTCTTATATTCTCAAAGGTTTCGAAATCACCATCTTCAGCTCCAAGATCTGGATTGCTCACATCATACCATTGGGACCAACTGCACTCATAAGCTTCAACACAGATGGTTGGAATAGCTGAAACAGTAAACAGACACATTATTATTATAATTATTATTATTATCATCATTATCATCATCATTATTTTCTTGCTTAGAATGTGTATACCAAAACAGCAAGTAAATACTAAGTAAATCTATAATTTATAGGAAATTTACCAGTTGGAATTGTTGTGGTGTCAGCAAAACCAGGGGGGGTGCTGTTTAGTTCTGAAGATGTTCCACTGCTTGTTTCACCAGAGACAGATGATGTCATGTCTGTGGAGGACTCAATTAGTGATGAAGATGATGGAGAACTGGGGTAGCCAGTCGAAGAGCCGGGGGATGTATAATCAGAAGGACCTGTAGATGTGCCTATTGGTGTTGAGGCTGTGGAAGGACTAGGATAGCCAGCTGAAGAGCCAGGAGATGAAGGACCTGTAGAGGACTCAATTGGTGATGAAGATGTTGGAGAACTGGGGTAGCCAGTCGAAGAGCTGGGGGATGTATAATCAGAAGGACCTGTAGATGTGCTTATTGATGTTGAGGTTGTGGAAGAACTAGGATACCCAACTGAAGAACCAGGGGACAAAGGACCTGTCGAGGACTCAACTGGTGATGAAGATGTTGGAGAACTAGGGGAGCCAGAGGATGTATAATCAGAAGGACCTGTAGATGAAGCAGTTGGTGTTGAAGGTGTGGAGAAGTCAAATTCTGTACTTGGACTCACTGTGGTTGCACATGGACCAATGCTTCTTTCAACAGTTGAATTGTCTGAGCAAATTGCATTAATGCATCCGCCAATTCCATCACCAGTGGAATAAATTATATCACCAGGCAAAAATTCCTTGTTTTCATAAAAGCAGCAGACTGCAGAAAGTAAATATAAAAACATAAATTATTAACTAAACATTAAACTGGATCCAAAACAAGATGCTACAACCATGCCAGACAGCCATGAAACATAGGCAAGCTAAGCGCTTTACTGAGCTGGAGCTGGCTACTTTTCATGAGAAAATAAATAGCAAAATATTAAATGTCTAAATGCAAATCTAATTGTAATATCGAATTGCACTCCAGATCATCTATACACTAGTAGTTATCCACAGATGATAACTTTGTACCAAGTTGTGTAGTAGTTACTTACCTGGTTGTTTAGAACACACTTTTCCGGTGTTTGTACATCGGCTAAAATAAATGATAATTATAGAAAACAATTAGCATATAAACTGATAATATATTGTCTACCAAAGGTAGTAAACAAATAAATTAGGCCTCAAATTATTAATCAAACTATAACTTGAACCACTGCAACTGATTTTTAAATTTCGTATAGGGGTTTTATATTTGTTTATTTATTATAAAGGAAACATCTATGGGCGTTTCTGCAATGTTTGTAGAGTTATAGCTTTTTATTTTAATTATAGCATGAATCTAAGTAAAATTAAAGGGACAATACAATTTTTCTGACACCGCTACTGGAGGTCACTGGAGGTGAGTACATCATGTGTAGGGAGATGCATACAGCTGAATGCATCTCCTGCAGGGCATTTTATCTGGAAGGTGGAGAAAGGGGCAAATGCAATTGGGGCCACATTAAATGTTAAAAGGACACATATCCATCATATGCATTAAAGTGTCTATGATGGCTGGAATGTCCTTTTAATTGAAGGTAGAAATGTGCTGTACCTCACAAAAATATTTTAACGGTGAAGTCTGCTGGATTAGTAGTGCTGTCCCATATTCCATAACATTAAACAACATTCAACCAGTGTTATTGTGAACTTGTTTGTTACAACATTTACATATCAGACTCAATTTAAATCAGTTCAGTATTCACCACCTTGTGTCTAAGAGCTTTTCTGAATATATTCCTTACCAGATTGAACATCTGTTTTCACTTGGCATTTTCTCTCCCGGTTTATATTCTTCCCCATATTTATCATAACAGTGACATGAAGAAACACACTTCATACTCTCCTCATCAAAGTAAGGTCTGGCAGGTGGGCATTTCGGGTAGCAACCTGGGAATAATGAGTAGCAAATATATTTAAAAATATAATTTTATAGATTACATTTGAATTGCTTTCATGTCTCTGAATGGTTGGTCAAATGTTATCTAATGTCATTAGGAACCTGACCATTTAGCTACTTAATTACAAAGGGCTGACAAGTTTGAAGTGATGAATTACACAGTGTTTTGGGAAATTATTTGGGCCTAAAAAATACTAAAGGCACCTCCATCCTAATTCTACATCCCAGTGGTGCAATTTATGGGAGCAAACTTTCTTTCTAAATCATGTCTCATGGCCGAGTTTCAGCCAATATATCTGCCCTTCTTTAATACTTACCTTAATCTGAGTTGAACCATGAAAATGCTATATACTTAATGGCTATATCACACTTGTGTTTTGTAGGTACATGTTGAAAAAAAATTAGAAAATACCTAAATACCTTCAGTTATGGCATATATGAAGTATTCAGTGTTTGCACTGTTGTGTTAATATTATTTTCATCAGGGAGTTGTTGTTCTCACCTTCTAAACCGGTCAAGTTGTTAAAGCAAACACCAGTAGGATTCCTACACGTTTTTAGGCATGGAGCTCCACAAGCCTGGTAGTGCCATTCACAATGTCCTTCCCGGTTGTAGTAGTCACAAAACACAGCTGTTTAAGGACACAAAATAAGGTTTTTAGGTCAGTAAATTATATAAAGTCATATTTCAAGGATTGGTCTTTGTTCTGTGTGCTCTTGTATGGATTTTTATTTTTAACGGGCAGACATGTGACACATGATCCGGGTGTTTTCCTACCTTAAAGCTAAACTCAGTAATGAGAAGCTAGATTGCTAGTGGGTGCTTATGTTAGAAAAGTGTGGTGTTTAGCAGTATTAAAGAGTGTTTTTTTAAAGGAAAAAATGGCAGGTCATTTAGGAGGCTGAAAGGACAGGAATAAGAAATAAAATCACGGTAAAGTATGGCAATGACTATATATTTGGGTTGTACTTCATGTCTAATGGGAGAAAGGTAAGTCTGATAAAAATAAATACCCTTAAGTTCAAGGGTCATTAAAAGCAACATGGTCAGCATTATGAATTCATCTATATTATTTGTTTACAATTCTGTATTTAACTGTCATGATTAACTGATACATACGGCACATGGTTGGTGTTCTCCAGGTGACACACTCGCCAGCTTCACTGCAAGCTTGAGCATACGAGGCTACAGCCGTACAGAAGCACTCGCAGTCTCCACCAGTGTCACAAGCACATGCATCATTAACACAAGCTTCGTAATATTTCACTGGATCCACCTGTGAGCAGAGAACATTATTTTTTTTATACATTGTTCAACTTTGTATTTATTGATTTGCTTTCTGATAAAAATGACCCCCAAATGTAAGCAATTGGAATAGTTATTCTGCAGTTACAGGTTGGGTAAGAACTGAAAATAGAAGTTTGAAAAATCTGATAAAAGAGCGTTTCTAAATCCCCTAGGGAGAAAGCAAGTATTTCAGAGATGACATCACACTGTAAATCTGGAATTAAAAGGTTTCAGAAGGTTTCAATGTTTAGCAAAGAATAAAGCAAAAGTAATATCAGTCTTACCAAAGCATGACACGAGTAGAAGACTGGTCCAGTGAGAATGCTACACTGTCTCTGTGCCCATGATTTTCTGTATGGGTTATGAGAACAAGGATCCCTGACAACGAAAGCGTCTGGGCAATTGGGAGACATTTTCCAACTGTTACCAAATTCGGTAACATCTCCAACCACAGAGAGACTCCTGGTGATAAAGTCATTAACAGTGTTGCCATCATAGTTACCGCAGAGACCACAGACTTTTCCCTGTAAAAAAAAACATAATTGTATTTTAGTTTACTCCGAAATGTTAACATTTGTGATGTTCATAGAACCTTTTCTAATAAACATTTTATGCATTCATGATTTATTTTTTATTTTTTCTGAAACTTACCTTAAAAGAAGGATGCAATTTTACAAAGATAGTGGTTTTCTTGTCCCACACCAAAACTAGGCCATTCAAAGCTTCAACCACCATGTAGATGCCCATCTGTCTGACCCTGAAGGGCACATACTCCCCAAATTCCCTTTTAATCACATCAAACTTCTGGTCACCAAGAATTAGCTGATAGTTCTGGAAGAAGAAATAAGAAAAGAATATTAAATTGTTAACTGCACTGATTACTACTGCAGTATACATTTTCTTAAATGAGAGTTTTAGAAATCACAAGAAAGGTTGGAAAGGGCGGCCCAAGTGGTGTTTCATGCCACAAATTATGGATTTCAACTTTTCTTTCATATAAGAAAAGCTTCTTAACGCATAGAGAGACTGATAATACTCACCCCTAAGAAAAGCCTGATTGATTTTGAGCAGGTAGTGCCTGTGGTGCCGCAAGGTATGTTCTCTGTGATCACTCTGAATGTTCCAGCCTTGGAATCATCAGAACAGTAATCCTGGGGATTGATGTATTATTTGAGAGATTAGGTGATTCTAATACAGAACATGAACATATAAAGTCTAAAAAAAAACACTGGCATTTTATGTAGTAGATGAGTTTTTTCGTTTCAACAAGTTTGGTAGGATTCCCATAAAATCATCACCAACATAATAATGTTTGCAAACAACATTTTGCCACTAAATATTAATATTATTGATAGAAATGAATTTGTGATAGTACATCTGTTTTGTTGACAGTCTTCATTTTGTGAGTGCATTGCATCAATAATAACCAATCATGTTATAAGTAAGGAAGAAGGATGTACCTGAGCCAAAGTATACTGACAGTCTCCATTGAAACGGTATCTCTTTGCATCAAAGGTAATGTAGTGTCCATCTCCATAAACAGCGCAAGTTCCCAGGCAGGTGTTAGTTGTACAATCCCATTTTCTCTGTTTGCAAGTACTATAAAAATATAACATATTAGGAAGATATATAGTTCATATAGTCATTTAACTTCCTGTGAGATCATATCCTATTGCAAGTGTCAACAATCACTTTTGATTTCCATATAATGCTGATTCCAGCACAAAGAATATGCTTACCAGGTGTTGCACTCAACCTGTATTACTTCTCCTGCCTCAAAGAAGTCATCGTTGTGTACACAAGGACAGTCTTCCTCACGGACACATTCTCCTCTATCGTTGATCACCAATCCTTCTGGACACATGCATCCAGATACACATTCTTTACTGTACTGTAATATATAATAGCAAACTGTAATCATCGTACCAAATAGAGGGTGTCTAACTGTCCACCCTCAGAAGAAACAAAGAAACTTGTATCTAACAATATAAAGTACACTTATATTGCAGAGAATGAAATGTTGGCCTAGGAATTAGTGGACGTACTAAAGTATTTTTTTAATTCTAGCTATAAAAATGTATATTTCATGATTTATACTGATTTTGTTCATATAAAATGGTGAGAGAGTTTGATGGCCAAAAGTAAGCATGGTGCAACCACTGTATGAACACCCCAAAGACCAACCATGGTGCTAAGAATAGTAAGTATGAAATTAGATTGTTAATTGGTATTTAAAACCAAAAATATGTGAAACACAAATTCATTTTATGTTAATGTATTATTCTCCAGTGGTAACTTACACATTCTGTTTCAAAGGTTGAGCAGCTTTTTTGGCATTCAGATCCCATGCTTTCAGGTGGAGCATTTTTGCAGTCAAAGTAGACCAGTGGGTATTCGCACACTACATTAAATAGATTTTTTTGAAGAAAAAAAAAATGGAAATCAAACAGAGGCATTGTTACACGTTCAATGGTCACAATTTAGATATATTGTTTGAAGTAATAGTTATGCTATTACTAGAAAGGGGCTTAACTAGTGTAAATTTCAGATACATGTTGTTACAAAATGAATGTAATTTTAAATGTGTCCAAGTTTTGCAATCAAAATGGGTAGATGTTAAAAATGATTTCTGAAAGGAATCAAAACTAGACCTGACATTACATGTACACTGAAACACAATTGGACCCCCTTTTTATAACACTTGCCATGCAAGTGTTGAACATGATTGTCTTTTTTGTTGCTTTGCTTCAAAAATTGTACTACTTTTTAAAAATGATTAAGATACGGTATATACCTTTCTCTTCTGATTGTTCTCCAATACATTCCATTTTTCCATTTGTACATGTGCTGCAATATTTGATAAAAATATATAATTGTTAGCATTAGTGAAAGCAGAAATGCATATGATGAATCAGAAAAATGGGCTGGATTCCCGATAAAGCAGACAAGGCATGAGCCTAGGGGACCACCTTTTTAGTAGCAGCACAGGGGAAAGGGTAAGACTAGTCCTGCCACCTCTTGCATATAGAATACATTTTGCTCAAGTTCTATTTGACATCCACCTACTTCTATGTTTGTTGCACCTATCGAATCCTGTTAGGTAACTAACGGATATGGAACTAACAGGCTAAATCTTGCCCTGATGATGACTTACCATATTGCCCCATGTTCATGGATAACTTCTCCAGGGGACACTGGTGAACCTTTGTAAAAGCAGGAGCAAAAAGCAGGCAGAACACACTTGCCACTTTCATCCATATAGGTTCCATCCTCACAAATGCACCCATCGACGTTGGTAAAGGAGATATCGCAAGTCTCATCGGGCTCACTGATTGAGTGGCAAGTGGGCAGGCAAGTGCTGACTGAATAGCTGTATGTCAAAGTTGCAGGGCATGTAGTGGTGTAAACACCTAGAAGATATATAAAATGTACATACAAATTAGTTAATGATGAGTTACTGAATTCCGCTAATCAGACCATTCTTCGGCAACTACAAATTTGTAGACAGTAGTATTTGCCCAGGATGCTTATGAATAAAGGTCTTGTGCAACATATAACAGGTACAGCTATGAGGTCGTCGCAGAGCATGTAATAAAGCATAATTGCTCTGGGATCATGTTCCCACAGTGCTTCCTTCAGAAATGTGAACAGCACCCGGTTGGTAATATCTTACCGCAAGCGTGTGTTCTCCATCCTCTCAGGTCAACTCCTTGTCTATTGCAAGCATAGACGTAGGAAGAAAGTGCCGAACACATGCATTCTTCACTCTTTTCACAATTACAGGAATCAAACATGCAGTTCTGTGCAGATACAAAAATATTTTAAGTGAGTATTATTTAAAGTTTTTATTGCAATAAAATATTGGAAAGAGCTTTATTTACACAAACATGGAATATTTACTTCATTGACCAAGATGACTGACATATAAAAGGAAGAAGTAACCCCAAAACATGTCAAAGCTCCCCAGTGGCCTGTTCTGCACCAGCGTCCCATCTATATAAATATATATATATATATATATATATATATATATATAATGTAAGATGCCATACATAATACTTAATACATTTAAATTCATCTTTTTTTTCTACCTCATGATAAGGGGCTGGGTCAACAGTTTTGTGACATGCAGAGAATGGTCCTTCGCTGTCTTTGATCAATGAGCACCAGTGTGTGGCAAATTGTTCTATAGAAAAATAAAACATTTGTATGAGACATTATACATATACAGCTATGAATTCTCATTAGAAATATACAGCTATGACATCCTCAAAAGATTGACTAACAAGAAGCAATTGAACTTCTATATATGGAATACATAATTTGCTGCCATAGAACCATAGAACATGTTAGACCTAAGATTCCTTTAAAACCTCACCAGCATCAGTGCTGAGAGAACAGGGATTCTCAAAGCTGTTTCTAACATTGGGGCAGTCAGCCTGTGTCTTCCACAAATTTCCGAATGATGAACCAGTCCCTTCAATCACTCCGCTTGGTGATTTGAAGTCATCAGATTGTATGTTGTTGAAGTTACCGCAAAGACCTAAGGAAGCAAGGTTTGGTATTTATTTGCATTTGATATTTTATGAAAATAGTTTACACTTATGGATTTTGAATTTTACGATTTTTAAGGAAAATCCACTTACCACAGGTTTGGTTCATATATTCTGGATCCATAATGACGTGGACTTGCATATTGGGTACCACTTGGATCTTTAGCTGTATGCCAATTTTTGTCTGCACGATGATGTAGAAGCTTGATGGTTTGAATATGGTGACACTGGCTGAAAAATAATTTGTATGATGAAGCTTGAAAAGCTTTAGAATTCATTTCACAACATGACAGAGATTTATTAATAATGAAGTTGTAGTTAATTAGTATTATGTTAGTACACAGTTAAAAGGAATTGTAATATGTATTCCTCAGGTATTTAAAAGCTCTTACACAACAATGATACATGGATTTACTACAGTTCAACTTTTGACAAGATTTGTTTTTTTATTAATAAAAAAGGCTTGACTTGCATATTAAATCAATGACCTTATTCTCTCTATATATGTAAACATACAAATGCATGAACTAAAAAAAAATCTAATTTCACTTTGCTTATAAAGATACATGAAAGATGGGAACTGGGACGTATGCTTAAACAGTTTTATAATATAAGAATTTTAATAATAAAATGTAATAATTTAAATCTCCATGGACCATATTTATCATACAAAGTTGAAACAACACTATAGTTTCCTATAGAAATTGCTCCAACTGTTACTTATTCTGCATGGTACATATCATTTCTGAGGGAAGCTCTTCAAAACAATAACATTGTCAACAGTTGAACACAATTTCCAGCAAAATGTAGAAGGAATAATGTTTAATGTGATAGAATTTTAACCTACCGGATGAAACTGGAAGCTGAGTGTACATTGAGTTGATGTATACGCTGCCACATGTTTTTATCAAGATGAACTAGTGAGACAAAATATAAGGAAGACTCGATCAATGGGATTTCTAAATTCTGAATTTAGCCCATAGTGAAACTGAGATAAATAAGTTACAATGTGCATATACCACGTGCAGTCAGAGTTGCTGTGATGTACACCAAAGTTGAGTTACCTGTGGAAATGTCCAGTGCATTTCTCTGACACTCTCCAGAGTGTGAGGTAAATATGGTAATTTCATTACAATAAGGGTTGACTTTTCCTATTAACACTATTAATGAATAGCCTTAGAATGTTTTTTTTTCCCTGTGTTTTGACCAGTTTAGCCCTTCGTGACTTATATGACAGCAAAGTACATAGCAAACAAAAGCAACATCCAACCAAATGCAAATTTTTTTTAAAACTTGGCTAGCATTTGTGATTGTTTGGCAGTGATAAATCCATTGGTTTTAGTACTTACATCTTTTCCTCCATTCAGGCTGAGGGAGATGCTCTTCAAGCATGTTTCAGTGTCGGTTAATCCACAGGTGCGAATTTCAGCCAGTATACTAAATAGTAGGCCTTCGCAAGACTGAAAAAGAGAGAAAAAAAATAGTTTAGGTCTGGTCTCTGAAGTCTCATATAGTTAATGCTTGTTCAGTTTCCTTATAGATGTACCATTTTGATCCATACCCAAAGATATATCTACTTACCTTTGACAATATGTAGCTGCAATCCCCATGAAAGTTGTAGCGGGTAAGGTCAAAGGTGGTAATATGTGAGCCTCCTTCAACAGAACATATACCGAAGCAGGGTTTTCTAATACAGCTCCACTTCCCGCCATAACAAGTGCTAGAGAAAAATATATTATGGTTATAGAAATATTACTGTCTATAGCTTTTCCTTGATATCAATATCAATCATAAAAGGGATACACAATAATCGAAATGCCCCCCCTCCAAAAGAAAAAAGCCCTAGTTTTTAGACTAACTGTTAATCACAACATGGAGTAAAAATTATAAAGTAGAAAAAAATATTCACCAGGCTTGGCATTTTTCTGAATATCCTGTCCCACTTGCATAGACTTCTCCATTGTATTTGCAAGGGCATTGCTCTTTTGGTATACATCCGGATCGGTTGATGTCATCAAATATCATCCCTTTTAGAAGTATAAGATATAACATATAACATATAGACATGTAACACATTTCTTTGCTTGAGAACAATTGAAAAAAATAATAATGTGTTACCTGCTGGGCAGAAGCATCCATCGGTACAGTGATCATCACATACTAATGAGCGTTCTGGATTAGTACAGGTGTCTTGGCAAGCGCTGCCACATTCACGGAACTCCAAGTTGAAAGCACATCTCAAGGCTAGAATGTCATAAAACATATATTGAAACCTGTGTTATCTCAGATATTACAGTAGGTTCTCACTATGCTGTAACTGTGAAAATATTTTACTTTTCTACACATAGAGAAAAAAAAACCCTTAACTAGCTGATAATAAAATGTGAATTATTATCTAATGCCATTGCATAACGTATTAGTTATACATTAAATACCAATCACGGAGATGAGAGGGAAGACTTACGGCAGAGTCTAGCAGTTCTCCAGTTCTTTGGCTTTCCACCAGCATGTGTGCACTGGCGAGAATACTCGGTGAAGATATTACAAAGGCAAAATCCTGTTGAATTGCCAGTGCACCTACATACGTCCTTCTCGCACAGTTCAATGTACTTGGAAACATCAACTAATCTGTTGCATTGTTGGAAAGCTGCACCAGTTAGAACCGTTCTACACAAACCACTCTGTTAACAAGAAAAAAAGCCAATATATTAATATATTAGAACTTATAAAATATATAAAAATAAGTAAATTAAAACAAAATTCCACCAGATTTGGAAAAATGAGGTTGGGTTTTTATGCTGTCTATAATATTGTGTCATCATATTGAGATGTACCTTGAAATGGAGGAATGTGATTCTGTTATCTTGGATCGATTTTCTATTGTTTTAAAATTGGCAGAGATTGGAATAACAATAAGCTTTAAAAATATGGCATATGTTACCTCGACATTTTAAAAGCCCTCCATTAAACACATTTTAATATGAAAAAATATCGAGAAACTAAAGAAAGCTGTGGAAATCAGTGACTAATGTACAATGTTAAATACAACATTAAAGTCAATGATCAATGATCAAATAATAGATTTTTTATTTCAGGAATACGTTTGAAAAATTAGCAGCAGAGAAACTCACGTTGAGTGTACAGTTATTCTCGGGCTCCTCTGTGACGTCCTCACACCTTTCCTCTGGCCCATTGTACTTCTGAAGATTTCCATATTTTGTGTCACTCATTATGTAATCTGTAAGAAATGAATTGATCATTCCAATATTTACAGTTTTCTTTTCTTTTAAACAGTGTCTAAAACTGCTTTATACTTACTGTTCACAACAAATTCGTTGTATATTGGAATTCCATTAAAATCTCCGCAAAGCCCACAAGTCTGGTTGGCAAATTTTGGATTAAGCTCCAGCTAAGAAACAATAGTACAAATATTAAGTATGCAAATGAGTATCACAGGAAACTGATGATATGATGATTATTTAATTACATATAAAAAGAGCCATTATTTGTTTGTTACAGAACTTTGTTATAAAGAACGAAAATACAGTAACAATACAAGAAACAAGATATCAGAGAATAATCATCACTATATTCATAATATGTATTAGCTTTACTTGTAATTACCAATATGGAGTCTTCTTCATTCCACAGCATTTCAAGACCAATTTTGGAATAAATTTTGACATAAGTACCAGTCTTTGAAATCTGGATCCCTCCAAAACTGTATGGCAAGTCCAGTCTGCAAAAATGAACATGATGAAAATATACTGCAAGGATTTATATTTACTTTTTTATGTTTCTAAGTTATTACGAGTGATGAAAATATATCAGTCATATATATGTGTGTGTGTGTGTGTGTGTGTGTGTGTGTGTGTGTGTGTGTGTGTGTGTGTGTGTGTGTGTGTGTGTGTGTGTGTGTGTGTGTGTGTGTGAAAAAGAGAATCTCAACTCACTCTTCATTGTTGAATTTAACATGTTTATTTGTTATTTCAATATCAGCTCCTTCAATTTTCACATTAATTTCGTTGATTACGGGAATATTTTTCCGAAGAACGCGTCTAATTTGGATGTTGAACTCCTCATAGTTGCTCTTGCAGTGAGATGCCAAGATGTAGTTACAGTGTCCAGGAAAATGAAAGATGTCTCCATCAAAGGTTTTGAAATGATAGTATCCAAAGGTACTGCAAATCCTTGAATTATGTGAAGGATTCTGAGCTGTTTTTAAAGAGAAAATTATTAATTATTACCTCCCCTTATTCTAGGCTTACGCATAAACTCTGTATCTCTTTAACAGTATGATAAGCTCACACTAAAATAAAAAAATAAGGTAAAAAAAGTATATTATAGCATCATATATGTCATATAAAACATCAACAGAAATCAACTGAAAACAACTATAAAACGTCAACTGAAAACAGGCAGAGTAGTTCTCTTTTTTTATTATTTCAGAAGAAAATACATGTTGAAAAACACAGAGAGAGGTTTCTGTTGGAAGCTGTTTTAAATTTAAATCATTTCATGTCAAGTTCATGGCAAGAAACAACATCAAGTCATTTAGTCACTTATTTGGTTGGTTAGAGTAGATTATTGACCAATAGATGAGAAATTCTACCAAATACCTTTTGGAAACAATCCCTAAATTCTTCTAAAAATCAAAATCTTAGAAATTGATCTTTCTTTCCTTTCACTAATGGTTTTTACTTACCTACAAAAACAGGAGTTGGAGTCGCTGAAATAAAGTTTACTCTGGAAGGTCCAGATGCTGCACCTGTGAACAAGTATATATATTTAATCAAAACTGTACAAAAATGTATTGTGTTTTGATTTACATATTACCTTTATCGGAGGAGTAATATTAATAGTACATAAATTAATACATTGGAAAACATACAACATAATTGGCTTAATCAAATCATGGTAATATACTCCATATCTCACCCGACTCTTTACTGCTCACTTCGCCTTGCTCATCATCAACTGCCTGTTGCATTTCATCTATAGAATATCAAAATACTGGAATTAGCAAAATGAACCAAATGTGGGATCCGCTATTTTAGATTACAAATCGCTTTATGAAAATATGAATGGAATACACAATTTGAAGATGTATAAAATTTTCAATTTCAATTTTTAATCTCCAAATATATTGTTCATTTTGTATTATTTATGTTTTTTTATTGCAGAGGTAACTCATACTAGGAGGGATTCTTTGAGAAATGTCTTGTTGTATAAGTGTGATATGAAAGATGTTAGAATATTTTCAATTTAAAACAGAATACAGACTAAGGTATGTAAGCAACAAATGATAAAGTAAAATTGTGAAACAAAAACAAAGAGCGTGAAACTGGTTATCACATAGCTCTATATAGGATAATAAAGGATATAGGATAATAAAATGTTATAACAAGGTTATAAAAAGGGTAAAAATTAGAGCTATACCTATAGAAAGAAATGTAACTACAAAATGTAACTGGTCACATTTTAATTAGTTAAAACATGTTTTTTTGTACTTAAAAAAAATTGTAGCCATTCCTACAGGGGGAAAATACAAATAAAAATGTTTTTTTTAACAGCACTTTAACAGTAATTAAGAGAATTATACAAAATACCTACCATAATCAAAGTTTTCCACATCTACCTCTTCATATTCTTGGTCAACAGAATCCCAGCTTTCTAAGGACTCTAAGGAGATCAATAATACAATTGTATATTTATTAAAATAACATTTATTATTAACTAACTTGTGAACTTATATACTAATATTCTGTTTCAGTTATGAAGACCAGACACATTTTCAAATGCAGGATTGTTATTTTTTTTTTAAATATTAAGGGGTACATTGTTTCTTGTGCAAGTGTTTGTTTTTGGTCAAGCCACTAATTGCCTAAAACCTGCATAAGGTTGTATTTTATTAAAATATTTTTGTACTTACGATGTAAAAAGAATTAGAGTATATCACAAAAAATATAATACCTTTATTTCACAAACCACTTTCTGTTTATGCTATATGATAATGATTGGCATAATGTTTAAAATCCAGAGCCAACTTTTTGTTTAACTAGGCAAGCTGCCCAGGACGGTATTAAAACTGCCGGAATCAATTTACATAGCGAACAAACGTATCACTAATTGAGTCAATATTTTATGATCAGATTAGATAAAAGTAACAAATTAATCAGAGATTAGGTTTCACATAACATATTCCTAATCGACCGTGAAAACTAAAAGTCAATATTTTTCTATAAAGTGATACAATGTTTTTTGGACATTTATTAGGCAATTAAACATTTTAAATACATTTTTTTTCTATTTTCATTCATAACTAAACATACTTTATCTGTTATGATGTGATTAATGTGTACATAACTGAATGGTGTCCAGTTTTCTAGTTATATAAATAAGTATGATGTTACCCAATATAGGCATACTGGGGAACCCATAGGCTTTGACCATGAGTCTCAGGGTTTTTACCCCAATCTCAGGGTCTCAGAGCTAATTCCTTCCTATTCTACACTCCTGATATCAGTTGATGCTTTTGTAACAGTATGTTATGGTAGATGTCCCTGCTCGAGACCAGGTGACTCAATTAAGTGGCAAAGTAGACATAGAATTTTCAGCTATAAAATGGATCATATTTAAAGATTCTCAGGGTCAACTCACTCACAAAGTTCCCAGGTATGAATATAAGTGACCACGAAGCTATTGCCGCACTGCTATAGCCATCTAAGAACTATATCATCATAATTGTAAAAATGCGATGAGGTTCCTAGCAGACCTATAATAATCTTCTACCTTTCAGCTGCTGAGGAACTACAGTCTTACAGATCGCCGTCACTTATTGGAAAATAAAGTTTCATTGTAGCTATAGAACATTAGGATACCTGCAACTAGCCTTCAATGCGTAATTCAGATGTTAAACAGATCTGTAATATCCAGGTTCCTATCAAGATGTCATTACAAAAAAGTATTTGTTTTATTGTTAGCTTTACTCAAATCCTTCAATGCCCTGGTTATTTACTTAGTTCTCCATAACACCTTTATGTAATCAACCGATTGAGCTTATATTTTAAGTCAATATTTGTTTAGTTGCTCAACAATTACATTGAAAAGAAACTTCCTCTTCAGCTAAAAAGGGAGAACAGACAAGCAATATACGCTATAATAAGATAGAAGCAGAAAATAACTTGTAGCAAGTTTAGATGATGTGTGGACAGGGAATAATGGGCAGCTGCCATGCTCCCTCAATGCCTGACTAAGGTTCAGGAGGAGAGAGGTATAGGGGGTTTTGACGTAAAACAGATGGTAAAACGAAGGAAAGGATGAACACTAGTTGTGTAAAGTGCAGGCTTTTAAAGGGAGAGCTAGAGATTAATTTAAAATGATTTTTTTAAAATAAGGGACATCAAAAGAGATGCCCTGTAGAGTGAAAAAAGGAACAGGTGAGAGAAGGAGAGAGACAATTATTGTGAACCATTTTCAGGATGGTAGTAATACATGGGATATCATCATGGTAGGATTTGTATGTAAGGGTTATGATATTAAACCTGATTATTAAAGCAAAGTGAAGTTAGTACAGAGCCTTAGTAACTGGAGCAGCAGATGAGGAGTGACAGCTCTAGTCAGTAACATAATGGTGTTCTCAATTAAAATGGAGAATTTAGCTACTACGATCTGTATTCCAATTAAATAAATAACAAACCAAAAAATGATATTGCTTACAAATATATTTTATGGTTCAGAAGAGAAGTTATCAAACATTAGAATCATTGAAGAGACACTAATTTTTTAAATCTACAAAAAGAGCAAAAATATTACATTTATCTGGGGGGGGTCTTAAACAAGATGGCAGAGTTTTTTCACGTTGCATCAATAAATTGAGGCTCTACAGGTCACAAAAATAGTAATGTAAAGACTGTTCTACATGTGAAACAATTACTTTTGATACAAAAAAAAAGTGATTCGATCACAGTTAGGAAGTCGCACCTAAATGAGGGTGCTTTGCCTTAGGACCAATATTGTTCTGAGTAGAGAAATATCTCAAAAATGCTTTTTTTTTAGAGATGATTTCCTTTATACAGTATGGATCACTGACGGTGATTTAGCATTTATATATTACTTTCTATCTCTCAAATAATGATTTGGAACCTCACCAGAGCTCTGACTGTGTTGCATATGCTGGGATGATGTACCTGAAATATAAAATAAAGATAAAGCAATTACTAGAGTTCAATAGACAAACATACAAATCTACATATCACAATTTTTTTCAAAGATTTTGAAATATCAAAGGATGGAAGTCAAAATCTGTCTTCTTCCAATTAAAAGACATACTACCTAATTTGTGCCAAAGTTAAATCCAGTAGATGTAGTGACCCCTTTTCATTTTCAACTTCAATAATTTGATAACAATTACTGCATAGGATGCAAATGTATTTAATTGTACTTTATACTTGAATGTTTTAACAAATATATTCCACTTACCTTGGACACAGGCAAGAATAATCAGGAGGCCTCCTATAGATATCCATAACCCCCTATTTGTCCCCATTTTGCCTGCAGTTCGGTTACTTGATACCGAACTGGGGATTGTCATAGGAGGAACGAATGCCCAGTGTCTTAGATGAGCCTTTTATAGAATAAGCTAAGGGCATGTGCCAGTGCAAAATTGGGAAAGGGTATGGGTGGAGCTTTTAATATAGATATTGGCACAGTCTATGTGAGGGATCCAAATTGGGAAGGGTTTAGAGTAAACTGACCCAGGATGTTTGTATTTTGGGAGGTGGTTTGATTAACTTATGAAAGATATCTTAAAGTCAGCAACAAACAATACACTCATTAAGAAAGGATGATTTTGTTGAAACTGAATATATATAAACATATTTTGACCTGAATATTTGGGCGTTAAAGGTCAGCAGTAGATCTCTACTGAAAGCTCCTACAGAAGAAAACCATTTTTTAAATAGAGCTCCAGGGTCTATCTTAAATTTCATGTACCAGATTTATCTCTATTTTATTGTACGTAGAATTGATTTTGGAGGCAAAGGGTATAAAGTATAAATATTGATTTGATTTAGATTTTTCTTCCGTGCACTCACTTTAACAATTTTGTTAAATAATAAAATTAACATCTATTTTTGAAAGCATTCTTACTTTACAGCATTTTTCCCACCTGCCTAAAATGTTTACACAGTACTATAGAATATAGAAATATATTGAGACCCTGAACACAGTCTCAGGAGAGTAGATTCATACTTGGGTGCATCCTCAAACCAAGATCTATATACAGGAAAGTAAAAAGAGCTCACCAAGGATTTTTGGTGTGGTTCAGGAGAGTTTAGTGGCTCTTAGTGGGTATCGCAACAGAATATCGATGTGTATCGAATAAATAAGTTTCAGCATCTATACTATTTTTGTGAAAGAAAGTTGTTCTTGAACTAAAGATCATCTGCTTGTGGCCCATACCCTTGCAAAAGGCTAATGTGAAGGCAGGGGAAATCCGTGAGATGATGGAGGGAAAGAAAACATGTAAGCAGCACTGAGATGAAGGCACTATAAGGAACATGGAGGTAGACACACACATTTATTTTATTCTTGACATGGTTTATTTAAAAGGCATTAAAACATGCAGACTGCATATTTTAGCAAGTGCTTCTAATGTTTATAACTATATGAGAACCAGCAGTCAAGTCAACAGTCCCTGATCATCCCAAAATACAGGGCCAATAAAATGTTATGTATCATATATTTATTTTTTTAATTACTATATGAATTTAAAAGTATGATTAACAATCTCTTTTTAGGTAAGCTAAAGCCACAGGGCTTCCGAGGACAGAATCTATGACTAAATCCAATCTTAGCTTCAGGATATAGCCTACACTTTTTGCATACAAATATACTCAAACATACAAATATACTTCTTGTCCTACTTGTTATCACAAACCATACAAGCAAAGTCCACAAAATGCAGAGTTAGACAAAAGGTAAGTTTATTAGGTGTACTAAGTAAAAAAAACGTAATTAACTGCATTATATAGAATTTGCCATTCTTTTTTTCAAACCAGCTTACATCAATAATTATTATTATGGTGAATAACATTTCTAAAAGACTAAGAAACTAATATATTCCTTTTTTACTCTTTGAAAGTTCATAATACTTAAGAAAAAGTTAAAGAAAAACATTGAGAGGACTGGTATTTTTTAGCTGACAAACATGTTAACATTTTAAATGTATTTTTCTATATTGTTCTGAATTTAATGGCAGCTTCAAATACTAAGATAAAACCAGAAATAAGAATAAGACTTTCACTTTTGTCAAAGGTTGGCTACTTGGCTTTCTCCTGTGAAAATGTGGGTAGATTTTTCCGTTTGCGTAGATCAAGCAACCAAGTCATCACCTTACTCAAAAACGCATATGTTCCACCTGCTTTGTATGCATTACCACACCTAACACAAAAGCAAACATTTCCCTATAAACTTTGTCAGGGTTCATATTAATTCCCAGAAGACAGAATGTTGTAGAGATATTATTCAGAAATTACTTAATCAAATTAGCAAATATTAATCTTAGAGTGCAATCCAGGCCTGTAGGGTACATAAAAAAATTAGTTTACCTTTGCTTTGCCACAAAAAGTGGGTTTATGATCTGATAAATGTGTCAGAACCAATTTAACACTCTTACATCTTTATTAAACTTGGCAAAGCCAAATTTTCTACTAGCCAATGCAGGTACATTTAGTCAGGATAAAATATTAAATGTTGAAATCAAATGGATTTTACTCTTTTATATACACCAGACTATTGCAGCATTGATGGGCTTAAAATACAAGTATATTTGTTGAAGACAGAATGCAAGCTCACAAGAGTTTGACTCTCTTGTCCTTCTGTACCATAGTTACATATTACATAAGGTTGAAAAAAGACCTAAGGCCATCAAGTTCAACCCTTCTACCTAACCTTCCTACTCTTGATCCAAAAGAAGGCAAAACACCCTTAATTAAGCTACTTCGAAATCTACCATGAGGTGGAAAAATTCCTTCTTGACTCCAAAAGGCAACCAGATTTCTCCTTGGATCAAGAGGCTCTAAAACATTCATTCTATTTATAGGCCTGTATGTCATACCTTTCTAAAAAAAATATCCAGACTCCTTTTGAAGGCATCTACTGTATTTGATAACACCACCTCCCTTGGCAGTGAATTCCATACCTTTATGATCCTCCATGTAAAGAATCTCTTACTTTGTCGTCAATGAAATCTCCGCTCTTCCAGTCTCAAAGAGCAACATAACATTTATGTTAATGAACAGGTCACTGAATAGCTCTTTATATTGGCCCCGCACATTTATATAATTTTATCATATCTCCTCTAAGAGGCTGTTTTTCCCACCGTATATCATTTTAACTTATAGTAGTATCTTCCAATCCCCTTATTAATTTTGTAGCCCTCCTTTGCACTTTTTATAGTTCCATAATATCCTTTTTAAGGACTGCACTTTTTCTAGTTCCATAATATCCTTTTTAAGGACTGCACTTTTTCTAGTTCCATAATATCCTTTTTAAGGACCAGTGCCCAGAATTGTACCACATATTCAAGAGAGGTCTTACCAATGACCTTTAAAAAGGCAAAATGATATCCTCCCAATCTCATTTTATGCATTCCAAAACCTTATTGGCCCTTGCAGCTGCTTGCTGGCAGTATGTCTCAATGCGCATTAATCTTATTGTAAAGTTTTATTGTTATTTTGTTCACATACCCCAATTGTAATAGTGCTAAATAATCTGCTGGTGTTCTATAAATACATGTAACATGGTGCCAGGGCTGTATCTGGGCTTAGGCCTAAATTGGCAAAGATGTTGGGGACAAAGATGGCACTGTTAAGGAGTTTGGGCACAAAGATTACAGTGACAAGCTGTTTGGGGACCAAGTTGTCATTGTTAACAGGTTTCGGCACAAAGATAGCCCTGTATGTATGACACAAATGGTGTGTAAATGTACAATAAGAGCAGTTGCTCACATCATGGACTGACAAAGTGCTAATACAACCAATGTAAGCATCTGTGATCTTTCTAGTATAATTGACATGGATGACTGATCTTGGTGATAAGTCTTTGTTATTTTAATTCTTAAATATCTTAAAATAGATAAAACATTTGAAATTGTGCACAAAACCCCAAAATATACAATTAGGTACTTGATAGCCACGCTTAATATATTGGAAGGAAGAGCTGGAGCTCAAAGAGGAAAAGGTGGAGCCTAAAGTGGAGGGAATCAAAAGAGGGAGTGAGGGGTTAACAGTAAAATTAGTGTAGCCTGATATTGAATGGGTGGGGCAAATTAAGATTAGGGAGCACTTGAGTTTAGTCAGGTCTAGAGCTGAACAAAATTTAAGTACACCACTGTGTGGTTCTCTCTGTATTCATGAATTTGACACTTAAGTATGTGCTGTTATGTAACAGATTAAGGTCTCCAAGCGCCACACTCGGTCATTGACCACCGCACTGCGGTCATTATTGCTCTAACTAAGTCACAATGGGAGAAAATCTTTACTTTGACGCATGGCTGTTCCCCTAATACTAGATCTCAGGAGTTATCACTCAAATTTCTTTTGCGTTGATACCGTACGCCCTCTCAGTTAGATGCTATGTTTCCGGATCTCTCAAACGTCTGTTGGAGGTGAGGGCAGTCGGTGGGGACTGTTCTTCATATTTGGTGGGATTGTCCTCTTATTCTCACTTTCTGGAAGACTATTCATGGTACCCTTCACCATTTCACTGACTCCCCGCCACCTTTTGATCTCGCTAGCTGTTTGCTGCACCATACTTCCCTGCACTTTTCTGTTTATAGGAAATCGGTGGTTAGGCATTTGTTGAACGAAGCTAAAGCTCTGATCCCCTTGCATTGGGGGGACACATCTCCACCTTCTATTTGGGAATGGGTGTTGCGGGTTGAGAACAAATGGGCTATGGAAGAGTTGGTGGCCAGATCCAGAGTCTCGGTGAACGGCATCATCATTAGTGTCCTATGACCTTTCCTGTTGTGTCAGGATCTTGCTGTGTATTTTTGTTTCCCTAACCTGTCCCCCTTTTTTTGCCCCCCTATCTTCTAACTATTTTCTGTACTTGTTGTAAAAACAATAAAATTCTTATTGCCACTACCGAACCTTATTTGCCCATTCAATAACTAGCTTTTGTTTGGCATACCCTTTGCTGATTTATCAGTTTCTCTGTTATTTTATATTCCTCCTTTTCAAATCCAACTGTTGCATTTAGTTCAGCTTTCCCAGTCTTGGGTAATGGACTATTTAGTCTTATTTCTTCTACTCTATGTGCCTTTATTATATGGTAGCACTGATTGTGTTTGTGATTTATGGAATATCTTCCCTTCAACTGGTGTGTGACACTGCTGCAGCCATTATGGAATACCTACATCACATATCACGTATATTGGATACACGTGTACAGCACCCTGAGGCTCCACAGCCATCCCCTTATGAGGCTTTCTCCTCAACTCACTGTCACTAATCAGGGGAGTTGCTTCTATTGCTGAGACAACAGGAGGGAAAAACAGGCACAGAACCACTCCATGCAGATCTGATTACACACTAATATGAAAGTGGATGGGATACTTACCATCATTTTAAAGATGAGCACATCACTATGTAACCCTCCAAGATTTTGACCATTTCCCTTGAGACTCTGAAATGGCCACCTTTAAGATCCTTCTGGTGTACCATTAAAAACTTGTATCTAAGAAACTTTCTCCCTTTAGCACTCATAGCACTTCTCGAAATTGGCTTTCTAGACCAATACTGTTTATTAGAAGAGTTTAGCCTACTGGGATTTGCAAAAAAACGAAATTATTTATTCTGTTGAAAGGAATGTAGTTAAGTGCAAAGAAGAGTCTTGGTAGCTTTTTTTAAAACTAACTTTTAGTCAGCTTCATCTAGATATATTCAAATCAGCTGCTCTGCTAAATTCATTAATATGATGGTTTTATAGACAAATTATGATATTATTAAATATATCTTAAATATATTTTACAAGAAAGCATTTTGTCACCTTAAAAGAAAATTCTGACAGTACTTGAAGAAATATAAAGCAATTATTGACATACGCAAATTTTGCTATTCAAAGGATTTAAAGAACATATAGACACGGCAAACAAAAAATAATGATTTATGTGTGGAAACATGGTTCCTGTGAAGGAAAAGCAAACCAGTCTAAAATCAATTCAAATGTTTAATTAGATTCACATACAAGTCAGAAGAATTCTGCACAAAAGACGTTTCTGGTAAGGTGCCAGAATATCTATATACTCTTTGACTCAGAAAGAGATGACTTCCTAGGTGACCTGCGGGGTAACATCAGCTCAGAGTCTCAAACGTATATATATATATATATATATATATATATGTGTATACATATACACTAAAATAGAGGAGTGGGAGGAGTGGCACGACATTGCTTGAGAGCCTCATTTGGATTCAAATGAGCAAAGTCTCATTGATTCGGCTTCTTGATAAGCAATGTAGCCATGAAAAAGTAGATAGGACTCGTCAAACTTGAAGTACTTGTGGAGATTAAGCAATATATGGCCATATCGTGTGACAGAATCCCCAATATTTGTGCCTGAAATAGTTGGTTTTTTTAATGGTATTTCCTGGGCATGCACTGAATTCTTGCTTTGTTTCATATCATATATATATGCTATATTTTTAAAAAAATATTAGCAAAATAAACAAACAAAATTGACCCTATGACTTTTCTTTTCTACCCCAAATAGTTTGCAAGTATGAGAGGAAACAGGGTTGTATGCCTCTATTATAATGCCCTTCCATGAAATGGCGGTGTAGGAAATGTGTTTTATTATTATTATTATTATTATTATTATTTTATGATACTGCTTAAGAAGGCAAATTTATTTTTCATGTATTAATCAATCCTTAAATATCTAGCTCGTAGGGGTAAAAGAGAATTTGCACACACAACACAATCATGCAATTTGATAGATGCATAGTCACAATACCCATATTATGGGTTTAACCCCAAGTAAGCCATTTACCATGGCCAATGCCAGATAAGGATACTATATATGCCCTTAATCCATTGTGCAAGGAGTACTAAGGACATTATGTAAATATTCTCAATACGGAGAAATTGTATGTTTAGTTTTTTGGGGGGCCTGTAAATTTCAGTATATGGGTTATTTTTAAGTAAAATATTTAACAAAATAGTTAAGACCCAACCTTTTTATGTAGGTATTAAATTCAATCTTTTATTTTTTTTCTGTTTAGGAGGTTTAGTCCAGGGGTTTAGGGGTTTTACCCCCTCTCCAAATGTTGGTAATTTAATATATATAAATTTATATAACAATAAATTTTCCTAAAAACGAAACTGCAAATGGATCAATGTTTTTTGGTTCTACTTAGGCAAACAAGAACTTCTCAGAAAGGACTTTCATGTGGACCCCACCTCCTAGTTAAACTTTGGTACAACGTACGCAGTTGAAATGTCACTGAACAGTCAGCATCCACGGAATATGTTCACTGTATGGTTGTGAGTAATAACAGGATATATCCGTAGAACCAGGTACCTTCCAAATGTATATACGGCATATGTGTGGGGTCATAGTTGCAAACCGACTTGAATAAAATTGACTCTATTCTTTTAATGTGTGTTTTATCCCACAGCTTTGTGCATGGAAGAGTGATTGCAGTATGGAGATCATTTCTTACACTAATATGACAACATATTTATATTATAATTGTAAAACTCAGAAGTGAATGAAATCCTATTTGTCTGTAACTAATGAAGAAATGTTTCTTCATTTCTACCTTTCGGTATCTTACATCCCCTTCTTTATTCAGCTCTCAAACTCCATTTGGCCTTCACTCTCTTGTCCTTCTGTTTTTAGATCTGAGTGTTCAATCAGCAAAGCAATAGGGGGCACTTGCACCTTCTTGAACTTTTCTCTGTAGAATGTTCCACTCCTTGGTTAATCCTTGAGTAGTTGTTGATACAGTTGGTTTCATGGTACCCTGGGACAGTTAGAGGATCCTGATAGTCAATACTGGACTTATTGACAACTTGATTTTGAGTTTGCTTAATTTGTGCAAAAAAAGTAAATCAAATAAGAAAAATTAAGTAATTAATGAACGTTTTAAACACATTAATAATGAAATTTATTTTAATTTAGGGGGACAGCAAGATTGAGACCTCAGTAACAGCCTGCCAATACGCTGGATCACATTCATTACTCTTCTAATGAATGGTTGCATTCAGTAGGGTGATTCTGGAATGCCAAGAGGCTAAAGGCTATGAAGAAGTCATGCATTAAGAGTTACAGGGTTTTAGAGCTGCCCCATCATAGTAGTAAGAAATGAAAATGTGAACGTGCTTTTCTTGCTTTCAGGATAAAAATCCAGTAAAGGATCTACTGAAACCAATTACAGGGAGAGGTCCCCAAAATATTCATGCAGCAGTGTGCTGTACAGTGAAGGTTAAAGATAAAGGTGCCTTATTCTGACAGACCACCAGGGAGGGGCTGGCATAGGAACCATGGGGCCATTGTGCCATAGGGTACTATGAATTTAAGATTTTGGAACACTACCCAAGGTATCTCTGTGTTTGTTTATAAGTCCATATACTGCTACCAGAATGTTTATAGTAACAAGGGCTTTGGGCAGCATTTACTTCTTAACTGGATCCTTTCTATGCACACCTTTTGTATGTAGTTCCCTAAATTTAATGTATTTGGATATGGAGTGAGTGTTAAGGACCAGACTGGCCATCTGGCACACGTACCTTTAAGGCAGTTCGGCTGGAGATCCAGTCCCACAACCTGTGGCCGTATTATACGTAATTTAGTAGCTGCTGGCCTTAAAGTGCCAGGGCCACTTTTCATCCCCAGTCTGGCCTTGAGTGTGTTGAACTTAAAATGTGTATTTGGGTATTTCAAATGTGTTTCATCCAGCTTCCTTGGATTATATGTGAAAACAGCATGGAATCAATGTACATAGCTTTGTGGAATGCTGTTGCACAGTAGATTTGGTATAGTGGCCAATGAAATCCATGTCAGGAACCTAGAACATGGTGTATGGTGGCATCTTGCAGGGGGTTGCTGGATCATACACAGCATGTTTATACAGTTGTGTTTGCCTCTGATTCCCTATGATTAGTAAGTCCCTTGAGACATACTTCCTGATTAGCTCAACAAAGTACTGTGGTAGGGCAACAGGGTGGAAGCCTAAGTCATAGTTTGTATAGGGCAAATATTTGAGCTTCTCCATGCTATAGCTTCCCAACCACAGACCTGATTACTGGAGCATTATAATTAAAATGAATGGCCAGCAATTTACATAATGGTAGGGCATCTGAGACAGTTCAATACCTTATGCCCATATGAAGCAGGAGGATAATGTTGACAAGCCAGACAGTATTTCCCTTTAAAACATTAATTTGTCAATTATTAACTACAGTATATATTTGATTCTCAAGATTGTAAGCTTACGAGCAGGGCTCTCTTCACCTAATGTATCGGTTTGTCTTAGTCTGTCAATTCTCGTCTTGTCAGACCCCTTGAATATTTTTATTGTATTAAGCGCTGCATAGATTGTTGGTGCTACATAAATAAAAGATAGTTATAATAATAATAATAATAATAATAATGCTTCTGTAGTGGCATTTGTATGTTTGGGGGTTGGCAAGGGGGCTTCTCTGATTAAAGACTTTGTGCCCCTAGCTGAAAAATAATTGTGTTGCAATTCCACCTACAGCGACAATAGCACTTTGAGTAGAAAGAAAATTTATGCCAGCATTTACTCAATAATTTGATCCTTTCAGTGGCTCTTTAATGGGTTTCCGTTGCATTTAATGTTGCCAGCCCTCCCCGGCTATGTTCCTCCAAAACATGAACTCAACCATTTTTTTTTGTCTTTACCTTGATTTCCAATACTCTCTGCTTATTTTCCCCGTGAGAAAGAAAATATTGTACTTGAGCTTTGAGCTGTCAGCTAAAGACTGATATTCCATCATAAATCAGCCATTTTTAACAAAGCAATGTTTTCATACCTTGTATTAATATTGTCTGAAACTGTAAATATTATAAGGAAAAGGTGTATGATGAATAAGACATTGTTATATGATCTTTATCATTACTAACACATTATTATATACAATTATATACATGCATTATATTACTTATATATTCAGATTATATATTGTATAATTGACTCTATAATTCACATATTGTGTACTCTATCATTATTTATAATAATAATATTATTGATTATGCTTATTTTATTTGTACCTTTTAATATTGTAATATTGTGCATTATCTAAAAGCTATTGTGATTTTGGGGTGAAGAATGATCTGAACACATCTCGGAAATATAGACCAATTGTTAGACAATTGGTCTGTGTTCTTGTTTTGGGGAAGAATTGAAATGCCAATGCCTGTTTGCCATTTTTACACCTATTTTATGTTTTTAAATAAAGAAAAATGCCCTAAAATCTGGAGAAATCGCTGTATTATATGCTACCATAAGACATTTCTCAGCTCATACCCTCACTCCATTGCAGCTCATCCAAGGTCCCTCCAAGTTTTATAAAGCCCATTAATTCTTCCCAAATACTAACCCTTGTTTTTTTAAAAAAAAAGACAATATTTTTTCCAAGGTTTCCCATGTTAAAAAAACACCAGTTTTCACACAGAATGCCCACCTGTGTTACCAGTCTCTACCATGAAAATCATACTTTAAGGCAGAGGTATGGGGAAGTACACCATTGTGGGACTCTGGTGGCCTAAAACAGTTGCATTGGCTGTACCCATCAGACGCCAGCGCTGCTTACAGTTTCCAGTTCAGTGTCCCCTGCAATTTTCCAGTCTATCTGGGACGTACTGGCCTGTCACTGTATACTTTGGCATGATCAAATGTTCTGTGGTTATTACAGGAACAAATTAGTAACCAGTTAAGCAAATATATCAGACATGGATCACTTAGAAATAAATATTAATCTGAAGCTGTAGCATTAAAGGAAATGGTTCAATGTAATATACGGTCATATTGATATAAACTCAACGTAGGCACTGGAAATGTTGTGTATTTAAAACCCGGAGTATGGAATAAGCATATCAATCCAATACAAATCACTTTTCAATAAATAATTCCTGTGTATGTAACTAATGAATGCTTAGATTTTAAAGTCTCTGCAGCAGAAAAGAGTCACTCATACCCAGTTTATTCAATATCTATAGAGTTTATTAACTAAAGGGGAAGTTTGCAGGAAAGTTTTGGGTTCAATTTACTAATTTCATATTCACATAATTCCCATACATTCTGAAGATCTAAAGCAACTGATATAGATTTTGGGAGCCCTAAACGTAACTTTAAGATGGGGCTTCATGTCCAACAACTAGTGGTTCAGGCATACTTGGAACCTTCCCATGCTAGGCTACTCGGCTCCCCATCTTTTGTGGGAGAGGCTTTGTTCAGTTACCTTTTCATAGACTAGAAGTAGGCAGTAACAGGCATGGAGTGGGCATGACCGAATACCCCTCCTGTTCCTTCAAGCTGAAGAATTGCAGAGCTACACATACATTAGTGGCAGAAGCTGCTGAGTGCCCCCTAGCCAAGTGGGTGCTCAAAGTAGCCGCTTACTCTCCTTATATGGTAGAGTTTATCCTATATTCTGCATAGTTAAATCGTTATTGTATTAATGATAGAGTATTAATGTAACTTCACAGATTGAAATATGCATTATGCAGGGACAGGCTCAGTCCTTCTTAGCAGAAAGCTTTCAAATAGCTATTTAAGCTGCAAGGCTGCACTTTTGCTTGCATGGTTTCTGACCACTTTGTGCTATGCTGCTGCTGTTTCCTATGGATGATGCTGGCTTGACTGACTTATTTCCTGGTTACTGATCCTGGTTTCCATTCCATATTACCCTTTCTGGCTTCTGGTTTGTTTTTGGACTACAGACCTGGACTGTGCTATTTTCATTTTGATTTGTATAATAAAGGTCTGGCATTACTGAACTTCTCATCTCCCTTTGGTTTGCATCTTCTAACAATTTGTTCCCAAAGAGCTTTCCCCCCGCCTCATATTTACACGCAGGGTCACATGACCTTGTGTTACGTAACCCTGATATGTTCGAGGGGTATCAGTGCTGGGTGCCACTCCTCAGGGGGTGCTAGATTAGCACACAATTGGTTTGATGTTGCCTTTTTTTGTCATTGTGGCACCTCCTTGATGGCACCTGGGGCAGACAGCCCCTTCAAGTATGTCACTGCTCCTAGTACACTTCCGCAATAGTGTGGAACTTTCAGGCACACCCTCTCCCCCGACTGAAGGAACTGGGGAGAGGCTGTCCTTGTGGGAAGTACAACCAACCAATCCCGTTCCCGGGATCAAAAAATACCCTTATTATTACCCCACCCTAAAACATCACTTTTATTATTGTTTATTAAAAGGTATAACCAAAAAAGATGTTTAAAAACACCAGTGTCACCAGTCCTACCATAAAAGGTATACGTCACTGTGACATGAGGGCATATGCCCAGAGTCGTATAACTCTAATAGTATCACATCATATATACTGTTGATGGCTGCAGTCCTAACAACAAGAATAATAGAATTGTGACCAGTGACACGGGCTTATTAAAAACTCAAACAAATAGCCCCCTGACATGTTTCGCTCCTCAGAGCTTCATCAGAGGTCTGGGCTAATGGCTTCCAAAATGGAGACTGTTTGGCCTTATATCTCCTTTGTTAATGACATCACGGATTAGGGGAGGGAACAATCATATCCAATAGTTATAGATATATTAGATGTGTTGCCAAACCCAGCCAATTGCTTTAAAGGTAACTAAGCATGACATCCCCTACATAGTCCAATAAAATTCCATACACATGATGGACAGCGGTTCTCTCCAATTCCCAAAGGTGAACAATCAAAGAAACTGACTGACAGTTATTCTCACCAATCATTGATGTTCCTTGCCGCTCAGAACCACTCCTATTACTGGATCTCCTACCCGTTGTAATTCTTATTACTCACATTACACCCGGTTCACCAATAAAATTTGCTGGCCAGCACAGTGGCTCAATGGCTTATACCGTTGTCCTGCAGCTCCAGGGTTCAAATCCCACCAAAGATACCAAGATCCATCAAGGCACCATATCTAAAAACACCAGTGTAAATTCACATCGTTTTAGCATATTCGCCATACACAGTTATACACATCACAATTGAATCATTCCCTTCCCAAATATCCCTTTCACAATATAAGTCTCCATAATACAGTCATACCTCCCTATAGAGTAAGTAAATCATTATCAAATAATCAATATTATAAATCAAAGAGAGTCCTATTATTTGGAATCTACAAATAGGCTGAGAAGGAAAAACCTTCATTTAAGCCTAGAGGACTCAGACTTTTGAGTCTATAGATCCACATGGCTTCCTCTTTTAATAGTAGTCAATCCAGATTCCCTTTTCGTGGACCAAGTTTAAGTTGGGAGATACCCCAAAACCTCAGAGACTCTAGATCTCCACCATGGAAAAAAATTTACATGACGGGCCAGAGATGTTTCTTCTTTCCTCCTAATAGTGCCCAAATGTTGGGATATACGTCTACGGAACTCCTGGATGGTTTTCCCTATGTACAATTTATCACAGCTACATTTAGCAGCATATACCAGTAACTGTGACCAGTAACGCAGATAGATTTGTGTAGAAAGAGAGGTGTAGAATTCTTTTCCATATAGGTTTGTGGATACAATTCGATTTACTTATATAAAAATACACAATCCAGAAAGGATAGAAAAAACCCCAGATAACAGATCATTTAAAGATAGATACATGTTTATAAAACAACCTTGAGCTTAATCACGTGTTTTAAAATCAACCTTCTAACTATTCCAGAACTGTAACAAATCTTTAATCCCACAAATTGGCCTTTTGGCTTCAAACATCATATTTCTGATGCATGTTCTGCTTCCGCTTCACTACCATACATAAAATACTAATCCTTTAGTGACAATTTGCATGCCATTACAGCTATTAGTCAGGCTATGATAACGTTTGTTTGCATTTGTTATATAAAGAATATGTCATGTTATTATGAGTTCAAATAACAATGATCCTGGGCATTTTGGATCTTTTACCTGGACTTTACCATTACTGATAACCATATAATTTTTATAGGGTTTGGAGCAAAAGAACCATTCAGCCCCTTAAATCTGCCCAGTTTTCCTGATGTACGACTTAGTCCTTGATCTTGTCTAAGATTCAGGATAACTTTATTCCATGCATGTTCTAATTCCTTTACTGTATTAGACTCTACTAACCTGATGGGAGGCTATTTGATTTGTCTACCACCCTAGTCATGTCCAGGATCCACCTATTAGTCTGGGTCAGGGGTGGACTTAGCTGGAACCAAGAGCCATGTCAGGTGTCACGGAGAGTTAACCGCATTGCAAAAGTGCTATAAATTCTAATAATGATAATATTATTCTCCTGCAAAGTTCAAAATGTGTTCTTATCACCATTGCTACCAATTGTCTACTGGTCCAACAAGTAAAACAGTTTCATTGGTTGCCATGGTGATAACACTGCATCATAATCACTCATACACAACACTGAATAAATTATAACTCACCATATATCCTTCCAGTACCATATGCTCTTTAGGAATTATAACTCCTGGGAGCGGAGGAACCTGTTCTCCCTCCCCAGTGGCAGATCCCAGTCGGGGGAGCTGAGGGTGTCGTCCCTCCTCTCCAGTGGCTGTCAAATGACCCGGGACACGGTGCAGCCAGCTCATCTCCAGAGCGGCAGATCCCAATTGAGGGAACCAAGGGTATCGTCCTTCCTCCCCAGTGGTGGACGGATGACCTGGGAGACGGCGCGGCCAACCCATCACCCCAGTTTTGGGAGGGCATTGATGGGTTAAGTGAACTAAATGACTACGGCGTCAACCCATTTGGGGTCTCCTCCTGGGTCAGTCCTATTTGGAAGGGGGAGAAATGTGACAGAACCCTACATCACTGGGGCCCCTGGAGAGGCCTGAGAGCCAGCCTCCTCCCTATCGACTATGAGCCCAGGCCTTGTAGAGACTTCTGTGTGTGGACAAAGGGAGTCAGTTTCTACTGATTTTCCCCATGTTTTACTACTCTCAAAACTCAAGTCTCAAAACTGTAACGCCAGCTGGACATCTTGTTGTAGGAAGAAGGCTGATTGTCTTTGCATTGTTGATTGTATAGGTGTGAAGTGTTTCCCCTGTCATTGTGTGAGTTAGCCCTTGTCTTAAGACCCCTTGTAGGTATGACTAGGCGTCACTGCTACATACCTAATTATCAATTACACAACAGGCAGCTGTTAACCCTGTGAGCTCTCTGTGTCCTGGCCATTGTCTGTCTCAAGCCAATTACCGTATTTGCTCGATTATAAGACGACCCTGATTATAAAACGACCCCCCAAATCTGAATATTAATTTAGGAAAAAAAGAAAAATCCTGAATATAAAATGACCCTATAGGAAAAAAGTTTTACCAGTAAATGTTAATTCATGTAAACTATTTTTTTAATAAAAACTATGATTGAGAAAAATATTTTGGTTTTATTTCCTTCTTTTTTCCAACCTGCCCCCCCAGTTATGCACATCTGCCCCAGAAATGCCTTATACCCTCTATATGCCACTGTGCCCCATGATATGCCTTTTAACCCTATATGCCACTGTGCCCCATGATATGCCTTTTGACGCCCTATGTGCCACTCTGCCTCCAGAAATGCCTTATACCCCTATATGTCACTCTGGCATTAAGGGGGTTAAAAGGCATATTATGGGGCAGAGTGGCATATAGGGAGGTTTAAGGCATTTGAGGAGGCAGAGTGGCGTATACAGAGTTAAAAAGGCATTTCTGGAGGCAGAGTGGCATTAAGGGGGTTAAAAGGCATTTCATAGAACACTCTGCCTCCAGAAATGCCTTATGCCCTCCATTTAACACTCCCCCCCCCAACTTACCGGTGCTTCTGACTCCCCTGTCATGCAGCCGGGGCAGCGCAGCTTGTAGATGTCTACGCGATTCGTGTAGACAACTTACGCTGCAGCCGGAAGGAGGTGTGGCTAGCAGCGGGGGTTGTCTGCGTCCATCACGCAGACCTTCCCCGACTGTCAGAGAGAATTCCCCGCACCGGTACCGGTGCCGCACAGGTGCGGGGAACTCTGATCTCTGACAGCCGGGGAAGGTCTGTGCTGAAAAAAACTCGTCTTATAATCGAGCAAATACGGTATATGTCTATCATCATTCCACGTCTACGTCCCCAATTAATGTAATTATTTATGTCTCGTGTCATCCTGTCCTTCCCCCGGATATTGTGTTGCAGGATTTGGTCTAATTACTTCCTTCCTGACATGGTAATTAGATCATGTGATATTTGCCTTGCCCCTTTTCTTACTTGTGTATATATAGATCTGTATTTGGTTTTAATAAAGGAGTCCTGTTTTCACCTTAACATGAGTGTTGCCTGATGCCTGGGGTGGGCTGCTATGATCCTTTATTGTCCCTTTCAGGACAATAGCCACGCTGTGTAGCTAAGCTTCGGATAGCCACAGTGCCAAAGCAGCTCCGGTGCAGTGTCGTCCCCCCTTCTATCTAAAACGCTGATTCTGCCTGACGGTCAAGGGGTTAATTGTTGGTGTCCCGGCAGGAGGAAGCAACGTCACAATAACCTGGACTATTTTATTTATTACTGAATGAACAAACATATATTGCTGGGCTTTGATGCAAGGAGACTATGAGCACACCTGGGAACTTTATAAATGAGTGGACCCTGAGACTCTTTTAAAATTAACCCTTTAATGGCGCCGCATGCAGATTCTATGTAGCAACTCATTAAATGTGTTAAGTACGCGGATCACGTAGACGTCAACCCGCTGCCCCGGCAATACAGCAGGAAGCACCGGTAATTGTGTGTGTGGGGGGGGGGAGACAGGAGGATCCAGGTCCCCTGCAGCGGTGCGGGGGATCTGGATCTTAGTCTCATAATCAGACCTCTATTTGAGGTCTGATTAGAAGACGACCCCGATTAGAAGACGAGGGGTATTTTTCACAGCATTTGCTCTGAAAAAAACCTCGTCTTATAATCGAGCAAATACGGTACATCTTCTGCTTCAGGTTTCTCACCCCTGGGGGTATCCCATCTCTGTTGGAGCCTTTTTTTTCAAAACTTACATTGTAAAACCAGATATCTCACCTTACAGAAACACAAATCTTCCCAAAAACATTATGTATAAAATGTAATGTCGCATTTTAAAGGCACCCTTCATGAGCCAACTCATTTTGTATTGTGGATGAGTAAATAAAGTGTTGGTATAGGATTGGAGGTTATAGTTGGAGGCAACAGTTGGGGAGAGCATTCTATTCAAGGTGGAAGCTTCCCAGAAAGGCTGGAAAGGTGAACCCCTTAACGTGCAATGACGGGTCAGGCCCATCACGAAAAAACGGTCACCTATGACGTGCCTGACGCGTCATTTCATTAAACAAGTTTAGATGTAAATGGTTCTAATACTGGTGCTTATGTAACCTTTCACTTTTGTGTATTTAAATATATACCTTATTGAGTCACCTGCATTTATTGAACTAGGTCACTGTTACAGGTTATAAAACATATAACATACAGAAAACATTTGATTATAATACAAAACAAAAGGGATACTCAAGTACATTCTTGGGAAACCTCTCTCAGCTCACAGGCATGGGCGTAAGAACCCCTAAAAATCTGGGGGGACAGCATTTTCCCCCATCAGATCCCCACTTTCTCACACTATCTACCCCCTCTCCCCCCTCTCACACTCTCTTACTATCTACTACCCTCCCTTCTCACACTATCTACCCTCTCCCTACCCCCCTTCTCACTAGCTACCCTCTCCCTACCCTCCCTTCTCACTAGCTACCCTCTCCCTATCGCCCCCTTCACACTAGCTACCCTCTCCCTACCCCCCCTTCTCACTAGCTCCCCTCTCCCTACCCCCCCTTCTTACAAGCTACCCTCTCCCTAACCCCCCTTCTCACTGTCTACCCCAGGGGTGTCCAAGTTTTTTCTGCAGTGGGCCACTTCATCAGAATTGTATACGTGCGCGGGCCGCACTCATTTTTCACTGTGAGAAAATATGGCCTTTAATAAAATATGCAGATTAAAATAAAGTAAATGACACAAAACCTTTACTTTTCCTCTCACTGATTTCTGGGCCTAGAAAGTTTTGTGACTACAAATTCAGGACTCAGGATAATTAAAAATGAAATAGTTCTATTTATTCTAGGGATCCACCAAAATGAAAATTCTGGACCAAAACATTCACGGTTCACTTAGCCAAAACCGAAAATGACCCCCAACCTTTAAAAATAATAATAAAAACTCAAATTTTTAATAAAAGTAGGTAACACACCACAATTGGACAAAACAAATTAGCAATATGACTTGGCATAATAGGAGTGTGATTGCTGTTAGCAATCACACTCCTATCATACCCAGGCAGCAAGTACATGCTGGTACAGGGTGGCTGTAAGTTATGTGCAGACCCCATACTGCTGGCAGCATCAATACACAAGGGGGGCAGCTAGCTAGGTTTCAGCATGTACTGGCTGACTTGGCATGATAGGAGTGTGATTGCTAACAGCAATCACAGTCCCATCATGCCTAGGTTCCAGCACTTGCACTTACACATCCAACCAGTAAATGCTGTAACCTAGGCATGATGGGACTGTGATTGCTGTTAGCAATCACACTCCTATCATGCCAAGTCAGCCAGTACATGCTGGTACAGGGTGGCTGTAAGTGATGTGCAGACCCCATACTGCTGGCAGCATCAATACACAAGGGGGGCAGCTAGCTAGGTTTCAGCATGTACTGGCTGACTTGGCATGATAGGAGTGTGATTGCTAACAGCAATCACAGTCCCATCATGCCTAGGTTCCAGCACTTACACATCCATGCTATCACACACACTCATTCATTCATATACTCATTCATTCACAGATTCATTCCCTCAATCACGCATACTCATTGAAACAACCTCCCCACCCCCTTACCTGCACTGCAGCTCCTCGATGCCGCTCACAGGCTTCAGCAGAGGGCGCGGCCTCCCTCTGCGTTCTCTGGTACTGCACAGAGGATGTGATGTAATGTCACGTGAACTCTGCTGGGTTCCGGTTCCTCTGTGCAGTACAGAAGACCCTCCCACAGGTAAGTAGCAGGGCTTGAGGTGCGGACTGCGTAAGATCGGTTGCCCTGGCTGCCGATCTTACGCGGGCCGCACCTCGAGGTCTCGCGGACCGGATTTGCGACGTTTCTATTGGGGGGGTTCCTACGGCCCTGGGGGGGATTTCTTAATTATCGGTCCCCCCCGCATGAGTTACTGGGGGGGATCTGCCCCCCCCGTCCCCCCCGGTTCCTACACCCATGCTCACAGGCTTCTCCCAGATGCCATCTTGCGCAGCTTTGTTCTGAGTCTCCTGACCCAGAACACTTCTGTTCACTTTTCTTAAAATCTGCATTGCAGCCCCTAACTAATCATCCCAGAATTTCTTGTACCTCCCAGAAAGTGGTTCACCCGACCCCTCCTTCCAGATATTTCCTGTATGACACAATTATGAAGGAGATAGACAGTCTATGTGAAAATACACACATCTATGTTAAAATACCGTATTTGCTCGATTATAAGACGACCCTGATTATAAGATGACCCCCCAAAATCTGAATATTAACTTAGGAAAAAAAGAAAAAGCCTGAATATAAGACGACCCTAAAGGAAAAAAGTTTTACCAGTAAATGTTAATTCATGTAAACTTTTTAATAAAAGCTATGATTGAGAAAAATATTTTTTTTGTTTTTATTTCCTTGTATTTTCCAACCTGTCCCCCAGTTACGCACATCTGCCCCCAGGCTTGCCACACCAATATGGCACTGTGGCCCATGATATGCCTTTTAACCCTCTATATGCCACTGTGCCCCATGGTATGCCTTTTGACCCCCTATGTGCCACTCTGCCTCCAGAAATGCCTTATACCCCTATATCCCATTCTGGCATTTAGGGGGTTAAAATGCATATTATGGGGCAGAGTGGCATATAGGGAGGTATAAGGCATTCCAGGAGGCAGAGTGGCATTAAGGGAGTTAAAATGCATTGTATAGAGCACTCTGCCTCCAGAAATGCCTTATACCCCTATATGCCACTCTGGCATTTAGGGGGTTAAAAGGCATATTATGGGGCAGAGTGGCATATAGGGAGGTATAAGGCATTTCAGGAGGCAGAGTGCTCTATTAAATGCCCCCTTAACGCCACTCTGCCTCCTGAAATGCCTTATACCTCCCTATATGCCACTCTGCCCCATAATATGCCTTTTAACCCCCTAAGTGCCAGAGTGGCATATAGGGGTATAAGGCATTCCAGAAATGCCCTATGCCCCCATTTAACACACACACACACGCACACACACACACACACACACACACTTACCGGTACTTCCAATTTCCTGCTGTATTGCCGGGGCAGCGGGTTGACGTCTCCTTCCGCTGCAGCCGGAAGGAGGTGGAGTTGGCAGCGGGGGTTTGTCTGCGTCCGTCGCGGATACCTTCCCCGGCTGTCAGAGATCAGAGTTCCCGGCACCGGTGCGGGGAAGTCTGATCTCTGACAGTCGGGGGAAGGTATCCGCGACGGACGCAGACAACCCCTGCTGCTAACCACACCTCCTTCCGGCTGCAGCGGACGTTATCTACGCGGATCGCGTAGACATCAACCCGCTGCCCCGGCAATACAGCAGGAAGCACCGGTAAGTGTGTGTGGGGGGGAGACAGGAGGATCCAGGTCCCCTGCAGCGGTGCGGGGGATCTGGATCTTAGTCTCCTAATCAGACCTCTATTTGAGGTCTGATTAGAAGACGACCCCGATTAGAAGACGAGGGGTATTTTTCAGAGCATTTGCTCTGAAAAAAACCTCGTCTTATAATCAAGCAAATACGGTACATCTTCTGCTTCAGGTTTCTGACCCCCTGGGGGTATCCCATCTCTGTTGGAGCCTTTTTTTTTCAAAACTTACATTGTAAAACCAGATATCTCACCTTACAGAAACACAAATCTTCCCAAAAACATTATGTATAAAATGTAATGTCGCATTTTAAAGGCACCCTTCATGAGCCAACTCATTTTGTATTGTGGATGAGTAAATAAAGTGTTGGTATAGGATCGGAGGTTATAGTTGGAGGCAACAGTTGGGGAGAGCATTCTATTCCAGGTGGAAGCTTCCCAGAAAGGCTGGAAAGGTGAACCCCTTAATGTCCAATGATGGGTCAGGCCCATCACGAAAAAACGGTCACCTATGACGTGCCTGACGCGTCATTTCATTAAACAAGTTTAGAAAGTGATCTACGATCACTTTCTTTGCTTAACCCCTTAAGGACAATAGGGGTTATTACTTGTAGTATATTGTGGGACAATGGCTCTTTTAACATTTTTCAGTGTTGCTGTTTAGATGTGATTTTCTTCTTTCTCATTTCACACATATTATATATTGTTTTTTTTGGACAAACAGGGCTTTCTTTAGATACCATTAATTTTATCATATCATCTAATTTACTATAAAAAAAATGATAAAATATGGGTATTTTTCTCACTTTTTAAACAAAAAACTTTTACTCATCTGCAAAAACGAATGAAAAAACCTGCTAAAAAGATTCTACTATTTGTCCTGAGTTTAGAAATACCCAATGTTTTTATGTTTTTTTGCTTTTTTCTGCACATTAGGGGGCAATAAGTACAGGTAGCATTTTGCTATTTCAAAACCATTTTTTCCAAATCTGGTAATTCTTCCCCCCATGTGCCATTTCGGGTATCTTTGAAGCCGGCCAATGCAATTTACCCCATCAAATCATATATTTTTAAAAACTAGACACCCCAAGGTATTTGAAATGCTGGTATTTTAACCCTTTTCATGCACTGATTTTACCACCAGCCTTTGTGAAACTTTATGGTAGTAAATTTTTTTTGTATTTTTTTCACACACGTTGTACTTCAGGTATAAATTTACTGCTCCTGGTATATGTCCGTGTCAAACAACACCCCAATGTGTTCAGTAACATCTCCTGAGCGCAGTGATACCCCACATGCATGGGTTATTTGGGAGGTAAAAGGCTGCCTTTTTGAGGTGTGTATTTTTTTGCCATTTAGACATCTGATCCTACTGCCCCCATGTCCCATATTTGGGACATCTTTGAACCCGGCCAATTCAATTGACCCCATCAGATTATGCATTTTTTAATACTAGACACCCTATGGGCATTTGTAATGCCAATATTTTTTTTTTTAACATGAAATTTTTATTGAGATTTACACGGTGATGGACACATCACAATGCGAGATGGTAAATACACATGAAAAAAAAAACAATCAGAGAGTTCACAATACATAACAACCATAACTCGCCGAGTACAGACAGAAAAGGAGTGACATGCATATAAAAGTAGCAACTGGACTGCCAGTAAAATCTCAGGATTTTCAAAATTTTTCTAAATGTGAATTTAGGGGATAGGAGAAGAAGAGAAAGAAAGGAAGAAGAGGGGAAAGAGGGGGGGGAGGGAGGGGGGGGAGATATAAGGACACATCCATCACGAGTCAGTGATTGCCTTCGTATACCAGTGAGCACGCATATTTCCCAGAAGAAGGCCACCTGCCACAGGAGGGAACGTGTGCGTATAATAGTAATCCCAAGCCTCCCAGGTAGAGTGAAAAAGATGCAACGTGTTAGAGGCCGTATGTGCCATTTGTTCATATATACGGGTCCTGGTGATGGAGTATAACACCTCACTGATCGTGGTGGGGGAGGAATCCTTCCATTTACAAGCAATGCAGATCTTTGCTGCAAGCAAAACATGCGCTAAAAGTTTCCTACACAGCGCCTCTAATGATGGTGGGAACATGTCAAGTAAAGCCACCTCAACCCCCTCATCTATAGGAATGTGCAGCAATTGAGTAATGAGACGGAAGACATGCTTCTAAAATGATCGAAGGGCAGGGCATGCCCACCAGACATGTAACATAGTGCCCACCTCACCGCATTGTCTCCAACAGAGCGGGGATGAAGAGGGATACATTTTAGCCAGTGTAGCAGGTACATAGTACCAGCGAAACAAAACTTTGCAATTGGTTTTGAAATGAGTGGCATTCCGGGACACTCCCTGAAAGTTCGCAAGGGCATCATACCACAGCTCGACATCATAGGTGCGACCAAGCTCCTTCTCCCATTGTAACATATAGGTTATAAGTTTGACCTCAGACCCATGACCCAGCAGAGCCGCATAACAAAAGGAGATAGCCTTCGGGACGTTAGGCGCCTTTTGGCAAAGCGTGAGAATTGGTGAGTTGGAAGTGGAAAGGGCAGAGCAATCCAGGCGCGTGTGGAGAACATCGCGGAGCTGTAAGTACTTGAAGAAGTCCTGGGAGGCAGCGAATAGAGAGACTGTAATGACTGAAAAGTCTGCATCCGACCTTGGGAGAGGAGGTGAGAAACAGAGGTAACACCCATACGTATCCAGTCTTCCAGAGAGACGTGCGGCAGCAGGGGTTTCAGGGACGACAAAGGGGCCAAGCTATGGAGCCCAGAAGGAAAGCCCAACGCAGGACGGTTCGCATCCCACACACACAGAGACAATAAGGTTGTGTCCAGAAGATCCGGCAATGGAGGCCTGAGATCCCTGGGGAGCCATAAGACATCCCATAACAGAAATGGTGAGGCATATAAAGATTCTTGATCAACCCATGCCACCTGATGGCGAAGGGAGAAGAGCAGGAGGGACTGAGTGAGATTGGCGGCCAAGTAGTATTTCTTAATGTCAGGGACTCCAAGCCCTCCTAACAGCTTAGAACGTTGGACAACCCGTAGCTGGATTCTGGGGCGCTTGTTGAGCCAAATAAACTTGGACAGCTGAGATTGCATTCGCCGAAGAAAAGCCACAGGTATGGTGACCGGGATCGTGCGGAAGAGATACAGCAACTTCAGTTGGGAATTCATTTTAAAGGAGACTACATTTCCAGTTTGGACCATCTGTTGAGGTCATCGCTGATCTGAATCCACAGGGGTAGGAAGTTGACACGGAACAAAGCAGCAGGAGATTTGGTAAGTCGAATCCCCAGGTACGTAATGTAGTTGGATCTCCAGGAGTAGTTAAAGGACCGGGATAGGTCCACAATCATAGACTCCCGATAACCAATGCTTAGGGCGTGCGTTTTAGACCAGTTAACCTTATAGTAGGAGAGACGTCCAAATGCTTCCAAAAGACGAGACAGGTTTGGCAACGTGATCAAAGGCTCCGTGAGGGTCAGGAGGACATCATCCGCGTATAAACATAATTTCGATTCGACCGACCGCATAGTAAATCCACGGATATTAGGATCAGTCCGGATAGCAATCGCTAGCGGTTCCATAGCCAGAGTGAAAAGGAGAGGGGAGAGCGGGCACCCCTGCCTGGTTCCATTGTAAATATTGAACGGTCTGGAGAGGAACCCCGAAGTGTAAACTCTTGCTCTGGGTTGGTGGTATAGAATTTCAGCAGCCGCAACGAAGGCTTCCGGTAATCCAAAGGCCCGCAGTACCGACAGCAGGTAGCCCCAATGTAGACGTTCGAACGCCTTCTCGGCGTCGAGGGAGAGTAGGAGGCACGGAGAATTCGTCAGATGGTTGTCGTCCCAAAATGAAGCCGACCTGGTCGTTTCGGATCAGAGTCAGGAGTAAAGCAATGAACCGATTAGCCAGAAGCTTTGAGTATAATTTAGTGTCCATGTTCCGCAAAGAGATGGGCCTGTAATTTGCTCATTCAGCAGTAGATTTTCCGGGTTTAGAATTGGTAACTACATAGGCTTTGGACATTTCTTGAGGCAAGGGTCCCGCTGACATGAAAGCAGAGAAGAGAGTACAAAGCCGTGGGGCAGGTATGTGTTTGAATTTTCAGTAATATGCGTTAGACAGGCCATCCGGACCCGGAGCCTTGTGTGATTTGAGACCGGCAATAGTCCGCTCTACTTCGTCCGTCGTAGGCGGTTGAGTAAGGGCTTCCCACTGCTGTCTGGAGAGTTTCGGTATCGGTAACGAGTCGAGAAACGCTGTAACATCCGCAGGTTGTGGTTGGGGGAGATCCTTCTGCTCTCGTAGGTTATATAAAGTCCCGTAAAAGTCCGCAAATTTATCAGCAATCTCTCTCTGGGGTTAAATATTTTACCACCTTGGGGGGACCTGAGATAGTAAGTGGAAGAGTGGGCTTCCTGAAGACGAAGTCGTCGCGCCAGGAGGGAATCAGCCTTGTTGGCCTTGAATAATAAGCTTGATGTAGCCTTCGTAACGCGAATTCAGTGCGCTGGAGTTGCAGTTTGTGTAATTCCATTCTAATCTCCCTGAGTTCCTCGTGGGTGGTAGCGGACTAAGAGGCTTTATCAGAACGCTCCAGAATTCCCAGATGGATTGGTCAGATCATTCAACAGCTGTAGCCGCTGCTTTTTATTTCTAGCAGCAATCTTGAGTGAGGAAATCAAATATCGAAAAGACATGAGTGAGGAAATCAAATGTCGAAAATCGTCGGTAAATCAACCGGTAGAGCCGCTTATTTCCTCGTGTTGTGGCAGAGCTCTGCACTCACACGTCCATCGAGCTCCGTCGCCAGGCCACGCCCCGTAATGCCAATATTTTAACTCTTTCCATGCAGGACTTGCTTATTAAAAACTTTTATTTTTATTTTTTTTGGTGACAGTGGGGATTTTTACATGTTACCATATTTTTTTTACATTTTTCTTTAACATTTTTGAACAATGCATTTTTTTTTTATTATTATTTTTTTTACTAATCACTGATTAGTGAGCTGGGCTCCATTGACCTTGCATGGTTGGATGCAGTACCTGCATTCAACCTGCAGGAGGAGCTCGAGAGTTCTCAAGAGGGTCTGGATAGACCCTCTGTGAACTCATTTTCTATTGTTAATGCCATCCTGTGAATGACGGCAACGTCGTTTACAGGATGGCACTTGTGGTTGCTCTTCAGAGCAATCCCAAGGCTATCGGGGTAGGGGGGTTGTGTTGCTACTGCAACACAGTTTATGCTTAGGAAGCGATTCCGATCTGAAATCTGAATTTCAGTCCATATTGTAAAGAAATAAGTGAATTGTAGCCTGCCGTTTGATGTGAAAACATTTTGTTAAGAAAGCCTATCTTATACAATAGCGATATTTTTCTCTAATGACTAAGTTACACAAACAGAGCTAAGGTACATAGAGAACTGGAACATTATCCTCTTTAAATCAGATCATTTGTGTAATCTTTACAGCTTTTAGCACAACTGAATTGGCTTATTGATTTATTGGATATATTTGTCCCAGAGGAGGGGAGATCCTGTATGTGCCAAAATCATATTAATAAACCTCATCCCACAAGGGCTTTTTGTACCCCAGAGCTTCCCCAGAATGTTTTTGTCATTTCATAAATAATGTGTCGCTTCCTAATGTGCCTCACTTACACGTATAACATACATTGTGCTAATCGGGAGAAGTAATACTTTTAACACTATATTTATATACAGTACTGTATGGGGAAAAAATAAAATACAATGTTAGAATGTTTTCAAAAATAGACATGTTCATAGTTCATATCATTTAACAAAAAAGTGAACAGTGAAATCAAGACATTAACTATGAATATTATGAATGGAGGTGCACTCAATCAAAGCAAAATAAGCCAAAAAGATATTTATGCCAAAAGTATTACACCTTTATTAGCATGATACTGCTCTACAGTTAATAGGCAAAAATACAAAACAAAATTGACAAAAATAATTTACAATACATTTGTGGCAGAGGAGCAGAGAAACACAAGTGAGATCTCCAACCTTAGGTCTTTATCAAAGGAAATCTTCGAGTAGTTTATTTTATAAACACAATTACAAAAGTTTACCAACTGAACTGTGGATTTGGAGAGTTACTGGTAAAACCTGTGTGGATAAAAGATGTTATCTCTGTCCTGCTTATCTTTTGATACACAGGACATCCCCTTAACACAGATAATTTCAGTTTTGATTTTGTTTTATAACATTCACCAGGCAGTTGTTTTTTATTTTTTTTCAAGTAGAAAAAGTATAAGCACCCTAAATTAACTGCATCATTTCCTTTTTAAACAGGAAAACAATATTGTGCGTATTAAAACTAAGTTCCAAGACCCAACCAACATTATCATTTCATATGTGCCAAATACTCAAGTACTCCATACCAAGGTTTTACTACAATATTTGGGCAGCATCATTGTTTCATGTTTTGCATGTCACCTGGCTGGTGGCAAGAAGTCACCTGGCTGGTGGCAAGAAGTCACCTGGCTGGTGGCAAGAAGTCACCTGGCTGGTGGCAAGAAGTCACCTGGCTGGTGGCAAGAAGTCACACGGGGTTGCACAAATGAAAAAACGCATTTAATGAGGGAATAACTTGTAATAATAATATTGTGTCCCAGGCATTGTGATATCATGTTCGTAAACCATCTGTGTTTTTTGTTAATTGTTAAAATTAGGATTAGGATAGAGGAGGAGAGAGATAGGAGATAAGAAAGAAGAGCTAAATCAGTAATCACCTAATTACTATTAAAATTCAGGAGATTACACCAATAAATCTCAGAGAGAGAAAGTTACAGCACCACACCAACCATTAACCCTGTAGGTGCAAACAATAATACAGTACTAACATATAATGACATGTATTTATCAATATTTAGTTTATTTACTATAATACATATAGAAGCCGTGTCTTATCATTTAGTATAGCCTCTACAACTTATGCTGTTGTCCTATAAAAGTCATCCGTAGAACTTTTTCTACCTGCCATAAAACTAATATTCCAATTGATTGATCATTCTTTTTCCATTTTCCCCATATAAACACCGCCTGTTTTTATCCTCTTATTACTCCAAATACTTAATCATTATAATACACGTTACTGTTCTGCATAACCAGTCTCTATAAGACCTCCTTAATTCCATATAATCACGCCATATAACACCTTCAATTACTCCATATAACTCCTGCTTATATGAACTCTTATTAATCCATATAACTAATATAACTAGTTCTATTTCTCCATATAACTACCCATCTTAAATCATCCTATCACTGTATGAACTATTCAATATCACTCCTCTCCCATATAACATTCTCTATCATGTGATAGGTTTCTTCATTTCTACTTGCTTAACAGGTTTCAGCAACCTGCCACTAAGTCCACTAAATAATAAAATCAACCCTTTTAGAGATCTGTTCAATAAAGCTTGAGTTTAGCTTGCTAACAGATATGTAAGTAACAAAACCCATAAGCAAAAATATGTAACACATATGTGATAAGTCTTTAGTAAATAAGGCTAGATTCATTTACAGAGTAAGGGATGTGTGTGATGCAATGAGTTCAATTATACACGTTCCTCTTGTAATGATTGGGATAACCTGAATTATCTTGATAAGAAGCTACGTGACTAGACATGGTAGAGTCATAATCATGTTGGGTGCCTTGTTGCTTTAAAGGTCCGGTTTTGTAATGGCGATGTTAAAGGCTCATGGAAAATGACGAACGTTATAATTGTTTGGGAAAAAAAAGATAATCCACACACCTCCACTCCCAACTTCTTTACAATAATTACATTTGATGAGTGTGTTCTCTAAACAGTAGATTTAAATAAGCATTTAGTACTCCTATTATACATTACATGGTATCTTACTTTGGCAAGTATAGTAATGTGCACCTGTAACACAGTGTGATACTGTCTCTATAACACAAACATTAATGTGGACCTGTAACAGTGTGATACTGTCTCTATAACAAACACATTAATGTGGACCTGTAACAGTGTGATACTCTCTATAACACACACATTAATGTGGGCCTGTAACAGTGTGATACTGTCTCTATAACACACACATTAATGTGGACCTGTAACAGTGTGATACTGTCTCTATAACACGAACATTAATGTGGACCTGTAACAGTGTGATACTGTCTCTATAACACGAACATTAATGTGGACCTGTAACAGTGTGATACTGTCTCTATAACACACAGTAAAGCACACCTTTAACAATGTAATAAGCACCCCTAACACAGTGTGATACTGTATCTATAAGACACACAGTAATGCGCACATTTAACAGTATAATACGGTATCTATAACACACGCAGCAATGCAAACCTTCAATAGCGTAATACTGTATCTACAACACACACAGTAATGCTCACCTTTAATAGCGTAATACTGTATCTATAACACACACAGTAACGTGCACCTTTAATAGCGTAATACTGTATCTATAACACACACAGTAATGCTCACCTTTAATAGCGTAATACTGTATCTATAACACACACAGTAACGTGCACCTTTAATAGCGTAATACTGTATCTATAACACACACAGTAATGCGCACCTTTAATAGCGTAATACTGTATCTATAACACACACAGTAATGCGCACCTTTAATAGCGTAATACTGTATCTATAACACACACAGTAATGTGCACATGTAACAGGGTGACACAGAGTAGTGTCTTATAGTTAAGTATTTTATATATGGGAGTTATATAACAATAAAAAAAATCAGGGGTCTTGTACTGCATCATCTCCATGCTCAGAAAAAGCATATCATACCTTTTACCCATCTTCCATCACAGGTAAGGCCAGATTAAGCTGGGTGCCATATTGATACCCTACATTTGTACTGTAGTACTGTATGTACAACATATGAAGCTGTAATGTAGCCCATAGAGGAATGATTGATTTGGAATAGTCCATTTCTATATTATGGGTGCCAGCCAGGTGTAGGTGCAGGACTTTTTATTAAACAGAGATAAATATTTTTGTCATGGAGTAGTGCAGAGTGACACTGTATCCTGAATGATGAATCCTATAATGGACACGATACCCTCAAAAATACAGGCTACAGTACAGGGATCAATGTAATCCCAGCTAATCACAGTTTAGTACTATCATGAAATTAAGGGTTTGAAGTTTGGCCTTTGGTGTAATTAGTAGGATCAGCCTTAAGACCCCACTGACCACTCCTGTGGGAAGGTAAGGACAGCTGCCCTATATATATATCCAGGCTGCACACAGGAGACCATATCCACTTGCTGAGTTTTCTTTGAGTCCCCAGTGTCACTGAGCATCATGGGGACAATGGGTCCAGTGCTCTGGATCCTATCAGCAGCTACTCTTACATATTCCTATGAAGCACATGCTCGAGGTAAGTGATATCGCCTGTTACGAGCACATATGTGGGGCACCTCAAAAAAACTTTTTTTTAGAAGACAATGCTGCTACAAATCATCTAGTCAATCTTGGTCAAATGATACTATGTATATTTCAACCTATCTGTTCTGACTAAAGGGCAAAAGTTAGTAAGTAAAATAACATAATTTTTTTCATTCTGCAGATTTTCACTTTTTAGTAAACCCCACCTTACCGAGTGTCAGACATCAAGAAAGTAGACAGCATAACATATCCCTTACTCTCTCCCCTACACTTCACCTTACGCTGGCCATTACTGTCTTTTAAAGGCAAAGGGATGTCTTTCTGTGGTAGATGCACAATTATTAGCCAATGCAACACAGGTGGTGGGGCCATTTATACAACTTAAACAGCTACATTGAACCACCATTGTTCTGTGAGGCCTTCATCAAAGGATGAATGGTGAAGACCTGTAGAAAAGTGATCCATGTACCTTTAAATATGTTTTATGTTAGAAAAGGACCTCCATTTTCCTTTTCTTAGCGCCCCCAAATCGCTAGACTCACTACTAAAAATGTATGTGTTCTAATTCTCTTTTCTAACCTAAAACATGTCTTATGTTGCATATTAGAGTATAATTCAGCAGCACAGATTCCATAAGGTGATATAAGCATCCTTTTACACCAACATTTGTTTAATATGATGCATACTCATTCTCATCTAGCTGCTTTAAAAGTTGATGTTTTAGCACATTTATGGGTCCCAAGACCACAACAAAAGTTACAGCAAGTTACTTGTTTCTATTTATTGTGAAAATGATGAGATTGATTGTGTTGTACTCACGTTCACCGGTTATACACTCAAGTCATTAACTAATAATTTAATATCTGATATATTTTTAATTCTAGTATTCAACCCTGCACATAATGATCAAGTCTGCAGTACGTGGGGAAACTTCCATTACAAGACATTTGATGGAGACATCTTCCAGTTCCCAGGAACATGTAACTATGTCTTTGCCTCCCACTGTAAAAGCAACTACGAAGATTTTAATATCCAGATACGACGTTCAGTTGGTTCAGGGAAGACAACCCTGTCCTACGTAGTGATGAAGGTCGAGGGTCTGGTGATTGAGATGAAAAAAGGAGAGGTTAAGGTTGAAGGTAAAAGGTGAGTTTCCAAGAGCATTGTTGGTAACTTTTGATACCATTCACAAATTTCTAAATGAGGTCCCAAAAAGTTAACGCTATAAGGGTTGGGTATTGTTATTTTTGGTGCTTATTATTATAGCAATAATATGGTTCCATAATCAGAATACTGTATTTTCTTTCAATAGTATCTGCGTTTTTGCCACAAATTCTCTGCCACTGTTCAAATACTTTGATTTTTATAGATACTGGAACATCCCTCGATATGCTGTTTTGTACAATATCCATATATATTAACTGACCCTCCATAAAATGTAATAAATATCAGATAATTAGAATGCAAAGGTGCTGTTAGGAATCGGAGTGAGTGGTTATGTTAAATAACAACTGTCTGTTTTTTTCCCAGAGTTACTCTGCCTTACAGCCAGTTTGGGGTACAAATACAAAGCAGCAGCATTTATGTGAAAGTTTCTGCCAAGCTCGGACTGGTCCTTATGTGGAATGAGGACGATGCTCTTATGGTGAGGCACAGAGGGTTTGAGCTTCATATTAGAAGATTTTGCTTTGGGTAACATCAAATATACAGCCTTCCCATCAGTGTGTTTAATAAAAAAATGCACTACTCCAAAACATAATCCTTGCAGGAACCCCTAAATACATGCTTAAATGTATTAATTACTACTACTACCAACCTATTGCATGTTTGAAGGACGAGGAAGCCATTTTCTTTTGAGATCAGATTCTAATTCTCACTAACTGAAAAAATGCTTTTAAAGAGTTGTGTGTTGTGTCTAGGAGAAATATTTAAAATATAGGAGCAAACGTGTTAACAACTGAAAACTGTGCTATTAACTAGAGATGGGTGAAAACTTTCATCCATATTCTAAAATGTAAAAAAAATGCTACTTTCCACTCCACTGGAACACTGCGGAAAAACGTACATGACATTTAGGAAAATAAATAAGAGTTGTTGTGTGATATATTTGAAGTTTCTGCACTACTTTCGCTGTTAGACAAATAACAAGGAATCCACAAAATGTAACTCCCAAAACCTGTTTTAAAAATAAGATGTGTGTTATTGTATCTGGCAAGGGTGTAGGAACCTAAAAAGTTCAGACATTATAAAGAGTTCTACTCTTATAAATATAATATACTTGATGGTTACACTACTAGTTCTCTATGGGATAGGGACTGGTCTTTCTCTCCACTTCTAGCACCTACATCGATGATTTATTTTTTGTTTGCTTTCTATTTATTAATGAGAATTTGTTTCTCGGGCGATGGGTCTATTTTATGGTTTTTCAATGTTTTGCATGTTTTGTGTGTATTTCCAGCTGAAACTACAGTCCAAATACATTAACAGTACATGTGGGCTGTGCGGAAACATGGATGGAGTGAAGCAAGATGAGTTCAAAGCTAATGGTGAGTCTCCACTTTTTTAACTGCTCTTTTATTTGTTCTTAAGGAGATAAAATATAGTCTTACAGCTATACCACTGCTATATAAGGCGTATAACATGATGGTTTTGTGTGTACAGATATCCCGCTGACCCCTCTGCAATTTGGAAACCTGCAAAAGTTGGATGGACCAACAGAACAATGTGAAGATCCTGTGCCATCTGTCCCCAGAAACTGTAGTGACCTGGTAAGACACCTAAAACTTTTGGCCTATCCGGTTATCCCATTTTACCATTTGCTTTAAAACCCAAATGCTGTTTGGTCATTTGCCCTTGTCTTGTATTTAATATAACTTGATGCCTATCCCATAACTTTACATTTTCCATTAAATCATAGCCTATTGTAATTGTAAAAAATATACTTTAAAAAAGTAAATATTTAAGGTATACCAATGCTAACTGGTATTCATGAAGACCTCTTGTCCCTTCTTCTGAATTTTAAAGTGTTTTTTCCCCCCTAAGTTTCTACTTAATTCTATAACAAGGAGCCACCTTTTCTTATTCCAACAGAAGGAGACGTGCTTACGGATGCTCTCCACTTCAGCCTTCAGAGACTGTGACCTCCGTCTCCCTATAGAACCATATGTGCAGTCTTGCATGTTGGATCTTTGCAGCTGCCAGTCTTCTTCCGATGTTTCCTGTTTCTGTGACACTCTGGCCGAGTACTCCCGTCAATGCGCTCATGCTGGTGGCAGGCCCAGTGATTGGAGAACACATAAGATTTGTGGTAAAGGCCGTAACATAGTAGATCCTACAGTCATCTGTGAGATGTAGTGGCTGGAGTTAATTTCCCAACCATACAAGCATATTAGTGTTTGAATCATGTCTATTTTCATTCATGTCACCATTTGTGAGGAGCAATGACAATAAAACAGATATGAAAAACATGAACTTACCCATGAGAAAAGTGTGCACATGTTTGCTATTCTTGTCTGGTGTTATCTGCACAATAGCTAACAATAGCTAACAATAGCTAGCAGCTACTATAACTAGTCTCCAGTATCAAAGCAAACCTAACTAATTCCAGACCAATAATCCTACTGATGGAATACCTGGCCTTACTGAGAGTCATTTTTTATTTTGGTAGAGAGAAGCTGTCCAATGAATATGAAATATGAAGAATGTGGTTCACCCTGCGTGGATACCTGCTCCAATTCAGAAAGGGCACTGGTTTGCGAAGAACATTGTATAGATGGCTGCTTCTGTCCTCCAGGTCAGTTTCCCTCTGCTAAGTAACCTGATTATGAGAAGGGTCTGTCTATCTTTCATTTATGTTTTATGAGCTTCATCATAGTGGTTTGATTAAAGAGTTAATACCCAAAATTAAGTCAAAATTAACATAGAGGGTGATGGGGTATAGTGCTGGGAAGATACCATGAAACATACAGCATTCACATATTTGAATCTTTCCCATGACAAGAGAAAATAAGATACAGTGGACCTTTCCCTCTATTTCTTCAGCTACGAGTCCCGTGTGCTTGAGCCAAAAATAAGTTAATTTTCTTCTTACAGGAACTGTGTTGGATGATGTTGACAACATGGGCTGTGTCCCTCAAAGTCAATGCTCCTGCACCTTTAATAATAAAAAGTATGCCCCAGGAGAATCCTACAGTAGCAACTGCCGCAACTGGTATGTCCTTAATTCTTTTTAACATCATTTCTACTTTTTTCTTTGCTCTCCCCTCCTAACATGTTACTTGTCCCTTAGCCTTTCTGTCTTGCTGTGGTGGTTATTTTTTACTTCTCCACTTTGCCGTAACGTACATTTGTATAACTATAACAAATTCCTTCTATCGATATACACCATCTGATGTCCTTTTGTTTGACTCGCATGCCATTCCAGCACCTGCACAGGAGGCCAATGGAGTTGCCATTCTCTGCCTTGTCCTGGGCGCTGTTCTCTAGAAGGAGGTTCTCACATTAACACTTATGATGGAGGACACTACACTTTCCATGGGGACTGTAGCTACATATTCACTAAGGTAACTCGCCTGTGCTACAAAGCATAATTCTAAAATTCCAGAAATTCATAGGAGATTATATCATCAAAGCACTCATAATATAGACCTTACAATAAAAGAAGTATTGTATCTGAAAACAGCCTGTTTAAGCAGGAAGGGGGTATAGCTGCACAATATGATTGACATTGTTGCATTTTCAACTTAGGACTGCACCCGGAACACGTTCACTATTCTGGCTGAGCTGCGGAGATGTGGTGTCACTGATACGGAGACCTGTCTGAAGAGTATTACTTTGTCACTAGACAAAGGAGCAACTGTAAGCCAAACACTTTTCTTTATTACCATGTACAATCAGAGGGTATAATGATAATTGTCATTTTCATATGCAAACAAGTAGTCAGACCTTGTAATGTAGCATAAGTTATACCAGACATTGTCAACAGGTAGCAGTTTCCATGAACTATTATACCTTGGGGACAAAGGGATGTTCTATGCTGACCGTCTCTCTCTCAACAGGTTATCATGGTGAAATCTTCTGGCACAATCCTCCTTAATGGCATCTATGCTCAGATACCTCTAGCCACAGGTAGAGTATCATGCAACGGCAGAATATGGTAGATCCCACACCATATAACAAGAACAGACCAATTTTTACAAAAGGACAGATGCAGACACCCCTACCAGTTATATGTGAAAACAATACAGCCCTGCAGCTATGACAATATGAATGGAAAAATACACAGTATTATTTATTTTATGCATTTACGTGATGATTTGTGTATTTTGTAATCCTCCTGCTTTTTAGGTTATAAACTACTCACACAAGTATACACAAAAATATTTAGTTTTCCATCAAACATGGCTTTAATGGATGTACTTAAAAACAGTCAACATTTCATTGTTTTTGTCTGTACTAGATTAAAAAAAAAGAACTAAAAATGGCAAGAAGCATAAACTCTCAACCAACTAGAGTAAATCCATGTTTGCACACTACTCCCAGGGTGACCAGTTCTGTGTTGACTTGTTAAAGCTCATTGACTCTTTAGTGCTGCATCTTTGCTAACTATTATACTGTTCTGTTTTGTTGTAGAAAGCATTGTTGTGTTCCAGCCATCCTCTTTCTACGTGATCATTCAGAGTTTTAGTGGGCTGCAGATTCAGGTTCAGCTTAGCCCCGTCATGCAGATATTTGTGACCCTGGATCCCGAGTACCAGGGAGAAACTTGCGGTAAGTGTAGAACCAGCTCCACACACGTTTAGCTATGTTCCTAGGCTAGGCTGAAACATTGGCCATAGCATTTATCATAATAATTTAGCAGGTCCCCCATGTTAGTAGCAGTTAGTAGAGAAACATCTTTTGTGAAAGCAGTCCACTTTCTGTGTTCAGCGTTTCCCTCAACATATTGGTTACAAACAAAGGCCATATTTCTATAGTTATATAGCAAAGGATCACCGGAGCTGCTTATAAATGTGAACTCCAACAATGAATATACAATGAATGTGTCTCTCTCATTGAGAGCTTTTTGCATATTTCTATATTTCATATAAATCTCTTAAAGAAAATGGGTCAACAGTCCAATTCTTCCAGAAGTTTCATGTCAGTCTAAATGTCATCCTTCCCAGTTTCCCGTCTTATTAACTGACTATAAATTTAGACTACTGTGGGGGTTTTGCTTTGCCATCTCTAGGTAGGTAGGAATAAACTTGCTGAGCCCCCCCCCATTTCACTATGAGCAATTGTGCTTGTCTAAGGGTGATTAAACAGAAAAATCAAAACTCTTCTGTTCTTGTGGTAGGTCTCTGTGGAGATTTTAACAACATTCGTACAGATGATTACCAATCTGTGAGTGGTGCTTTAGAGGGGACGGCTGCTGCATTTGCCAACACCTGGAAGAGTCAAGCAGATTGCCATGATGTGAAGGACAGCTATGAAAACCCATGCATGCTCAGTGTGGAAAATGGTACGAGAGCTTTAAGAATTATTCCCACATGGTGGGAAGAACTACCATGTTTAACGTGTTATACACAATGTGATAAACCTATGCCATTTCCCCATAATTTTCACAGAGAGATATGCCCAGCACTGGTGTTCTCTGCTCTCGGACACCAAAGGACCTTTTGCTCCCTGCCATGATGTAGTGCATCCAATGATCTACCAAAAGGTGAGCGACTTGAGAAGCAAAACATTCATACAGAGATTTTTCTTAGGACGGATAATATTAACTTGAAGACTAACTTTTAGAACATTAATCTGTTGGGGAAAAGCTTAACTACCTCCTATGAGGAACCTCTCAGCAACTTCTTACCAATGTTCTCACTTTAAATGAATATTAAGTAACAAGAGCTTTTGTAGATCTGCATAACCCCAACGTGGCTCATTAACTGCAGGTACCTCTGTAGGATGTATCAGTGGAGACATTCCATAATATCTAATGCAGGGCGTAATTATTTGTAATAAAAATTGAGCTTCAGAAAGCTAAATATTAGTGATCAGGATACTTAAGCGCACATTAGGTTCAACAACAGAACTGCCATTGTTGCTGCAAGTGCAAACACCAAAGCTGGATCTACAAGTAATGCAACACTCATTGAATAGTTATCCTTACACCAGGTTTCACAAGCTAAATATTTCCTCTTTATTTTCCCCACAGAACTGTATATATGACAGTTGCAACTATGAGAAGAGTGAAGACAGTGTGTGCGCTGCATTTTCTTCCTACGCACGCATGTGTACCGCTCAGGGTGTCACTCTACATGGGTGGAGAGGCACCATTTGTGGTAAGTGGTATGGTCTTTTATGCTCAACATAGCTAAGAGTTTCATTCTCTTTCTTTTCAATGAAATTACATTTTCACTTTGTACAAGGAGAGTATTAATGGCAGGAGACGTCCATTCAACATTTATTTTCTCTCCCAGACAAATATACCAAGAACTGTCCCAGGAATATGTCCTATCAATACACCATAAATACTTGTCAGCAAACCTGTCGCTCTTTGAGTGAACCAGATCCAAGCTGCAGTGTGCGATTCTCACCTCTGGATGGTTGTGGGTGCAGCAAAGGAACCTTCCTCGATGAAAGTGGATCCTGTGTTCCAGCCAAGAAATGCCCCTGTTACTACAAGGGATCAGCAATGCCTGCAGGAGAAGTCATCTATGATAATGGAGCCATGTGGTATGTAGCTAATGTCAATTTATATATATATATATATATATATATATATATATATATATATATATATGATACAGTATATATATACACATATATATATATATATATATATATATATATATATATATATATTGGCCACAAGGTGACACCATTGCAATACTATCCAATCTGTATCATAAGAATTGTATAGTTCATGAACAGTTAGAAAGTTGTCTATTACTTAAACATCATATACATAATAACCATAGATTATTCATATGATAAGTCATATGTAACATCCACTCTGTGTACAGTATATTTATAACACAACTTTTCCATTTCAAATCCACAAAAAATGCCTAGCATTATTAAACGTTGTTGAACATCTTCATTTTATTTTTTACCAAAAAACACCATTCAAACTTTGCTCCAAAATCACTATTTATATTGATAAAAATCCATTGTGTCTTTTATCAATATCTGGCCCGAAAGTGTCAATTCTGGCACTCTGATACTTGAGCTCCTTCTCTGCCATGATGTTTAGGTATCAAATAAGTTGGTTGTGCATTATGGAAGATGTTGTCTAAGGGTGCTCAAGTGCCAGAGGTTGTGTTATGTCTAGACCAGACATGGCCAAATAAGAGGAAGTGTAAAGGTTCCTTAATCCTTTCAAATAACTCTATTCATGTCAGGTTTGAGGAATGTAAATTGTATGGCGTATTTATCTCACACGGGAACATTGAATGACAGTAAACTATATGCAACATATTCAGCCTATTAAATATATCTATCATTACATTCTAGTACGTGTCAAAGTGGAAGACTACACTGTGTTGGAAAAACACCAAGTTTTGCAGGTAAGGAAGTAAAACACAACAAGGAATGCATCTTAAAATCAAATTTACAGTAACAGTGCTGGGGTTGTGGATCAGAAAGGATGTAGTCTTACATCATACACTTGCAAACAATCATGGGAGCTGAGCTAAATTAATACACGCTGGACCTCTGATGGCCCTTTTATTTTCTAGGGTAGTGCATCTTTAAAGGTTTATGTGCTGTAGATCTATATCTTTAATACTGGCTTACACCTTTATTTCATACTTCTACATGTACCTGTTGAGAAGAGCCAGGCTTCCTACCCCTGCTTCCTCACCTATTATTTAGGAGCTCAGAACATTTGCTGAGTATGAGTGTATCACTCCATTCTACAGACCTAAATCATTCTACAGACACCAAGTCACGTAAAAAATCTTTGTGAAGTCCTGTTCCCTAGCAATGCCTTCTAACAACACCCTCTAAAACAAAAGTGACCTTCTTTGAAATGTTTAATTTGAATCTGTTATGTTATTTACATAATATAATATTGCAACTGGACTCAATTCTAAATATCTCTGAAATCTAGAATACAGCATTATTGTGCTTAGGGTGTTAATAGCTTTGCTTTGACTAGCAATCTCCCCAGAAACATTAAAGTACCAGCTGTTAAGCCTAGCCAAGAGGATTCAAGGAGGGGAAAGGAGCTTAAGCCTGCATGGGATAGGCATAAGGCTATTGTAGATATAAGATAAGGCCAGGGACTAAGGAACGTTTTCAGAAAATGAGCAGACTGGATGGGCCAAATGGTTCTTATCTGCCAACACATTCTATATTTCTATTTTTCTGGCCGTGTCATCCTCTACTATTACACTTGTTGGCTCTTTTTCTGGTACAGGGTGAGGGGAATTATGCTGAAATCAGCGCTTCCATGCATGCGTCTATATAAAACCAACATTTTTTTGCAGAGTGCCCAAATAACATGGTATATTTTGATTGCGCTAATGCTTCTATGGGAGCTAAAGGAGCTGAATGCCAGAAGACATGCCAGACACTGGATATGGAGTGTGTAAGTAACCATACAGTACACTAGCCTTATGTATTATGTTTAACAAGGCTCATGTTAGCCACTCTTCCATAAATTACCAACAGATGTCACTCCCAGTACTGTCCCAATCTACTAAATGCATACAAAATATATACAAGGAAGCATCTACTTTGATTAATAAACCTATTGAACTGTAATTTTGTCTGCAGTTCAGCATTCAGTGTGCCTCAGGCTGTGTCTGCCCTGCTGGGCTTGTGCTCAATAACAATGGCAGCTGTGTGTCAGAGGAGCAGTGTCCTTGCGTACACAATGGACAAATTTACCACAGTGGGGAGAGTATCCAACAGGACTGTAACACGTGGTAAGTGATAACAGATTGCTCATCCCTTATGGAACTTAACATGCAATATTCATAAGACCCACTTGATGTCACTGTTTTCCCATGACTCAATGTTTCCTATGATTGTAAGTCACCAATGTCATTTTGACTAAGCAATTCCTATAAACATATACATAGTTAAATAGTTACATACATAGTTATATAGGCTGAAAAAAGGTATGCATCCATCAAGTTCAGCCTTTCCCATATCTGTTATTTGCTGTTGATCCAATAGAAGGCAAAAAAGCCCTGTTTGTGGCTTTTTCCAATGTTGCTTCTTTTTCCTGCTTGACCCCAAAATGGCAGTCAGATCTCTCCTTGGATCAAGAAGCTGTTTCCCCATAATTTAAAAATTATATCCCTGAATATTATGTTTTTACAAGTATTCATCCAGTTGCTGTTTAAATGTCTGTACAGACTCTGATAAAACTACCTCTGCAGGCAGAGAATTCCACATCCTTATTGTCCTTACTGTAAAAAACCCTTTCCTCTGCCTTAGACTAAATCTTCTTTCTTCCAGTCTAAACACGTGACCACGTGTCCTATGCATAGTCCTGTTTATGAATAGATTTCCACACAATGGTTTGTATTGGCCCTGAATATATTTATATAATGTTATCATATCCCCTCTGAGGCGCCGTTTTTCTAAACTAAACAGATTTAAATTAGTTAACCTTTCTTCATACCAAAGTATATTTCTAATCTTAAAATGGTTATACATTTTATTTTTCAGTATCTGTAAAGATCGTAAGTGGCAGTGTACAAAGAAAGAATGCCACAGGACCTGTGCGGTGTATGGAGAGGGGCACTATATTACTTTTGATGGAAAACGTTTTGACTTCAGTGGTAACTGCGAATATACATTAGCTCAGGTACTTAATATACTAATATCTGGCAGGATGTGTCTCATATGGGCCTCTCTAGTATGAGGGTGGGTTGGCCAGCATAAGCTTACACTTACTAGGCCAATAATGGGACCCATTGCAACATTCTTAACTCCGGATGCCTATTGGCCATGAAACCTATTTCCACACTTTGGCACCATTTATAGTACCACCATTTTGTGTTTTTATAATTTGTAAATCAAAGTTTTCCACATTGTAATTCATTTTTCAGGATTATTGTGCATCCAGCTCAGGGAATGGATCATTTCGAGTGATCACTGAGAATATCCCATGTGGGACAACTGGGGCAACTTGTTCAAAGGCTATCAAACTATTTTTGGGGGTGAGTAAGATGAAATTTCTCCGGAAAAGTAAAAAAATATGGTTTGTCAACATGTTATATAAATATATATATAGTGATTCCATCCTCAATGTCTGAACCTCTCAGTAACAAACATGGGCAAAAATGAATTCCTTATACCTATACCTAAATCCTCTGACTGATTATAATCATATCTATGTACAGAACTTTGAACTGAAGCTGAGTGAAGGAGCATTTGAAGTTGTGGAGAGAGAAATAGGAGGCGATGTTCCTTACCAGGTCAGGCAGATGGGTGTCTACCTTGTAATCGAGGCCAAGAATGGACTGATCCTCATGTGGGACAAAAAAACAAGTATCTTAATTAAACTGAGCCCAGACTTTAAGGTGAGATATTCATTATTCTGTATTTTGATCCCTCTCTAAATATGTTTTTGTTTCTAAGCTTTATTCAAATAAGAATCACTTTGAGAAAAGTTTATGCTGACACAATTTTGTTTATTGTCTTCCATTATCCATTTGAATATTAAAAAAATGTCTTGAAACACCAAAAATACCAAGCCATTTTAAAAAATGCAAGCACGCAACCACAGATGGGTTCAGTGGGATCTTAATAACTAACAGAGGAGGTTTCTGTATCTATATAAGCAATATCTCCAGTATGTAAGTGGCTGTTTTGTTTTATGAAGGCACGTTCAGCAACAGGGAACAGTGTCAAAATGTATGAGGCTTCTAGTTAGAACCCTCCATTGCTGCCCGCTGCCTTAATGTTTTAAGGCCTTAGGCCTGGTGGTATCTTAGTCCAACTTTGTATCAATAGACTGATATAGTATGATGACAACAACTTGAGTTATCTGAAGCATTAGGCCCAGACCAGTGAATAACACGTTCGCCGAAGGCTGAAAGGAAATCTGTGGTAACCTTTGGAAGTAAAACTGTTTGTTTGAAAAAGGCTTATGATTATGTTTATAAAAACATGAAAATATAGAAAAGTCTCCTGCTCTTAAGGACACAGTGTTGTACCCGTGTGTATCGTGTATTTTGATTTGAATAGACTCTACTTTGCAACTGCTGGATGCAACCCTGAAAAGGATTTCTTCTCTACAGAATTGTAGTCAGCTAAATTGCTGTGCTATATAAACTGTTCTACTTGAAGACAGACATTCACCACCTTGTGTTTTTTTTAATTTCTAAAAGGGAAGCGTATGTGGTCTCTGTGGCAATTATGATGGCAGTGTCTCTAATGATTTCACCACAAGAAGTTTATCGGTTGTCGTCAACGTACAAGAATTTGGTAACAGCTGGAAAGCCTCTCCCTCCTGTCCTGATGCGCAGCCCCTTAGAGATCCTTGTCTTTCAAACCCATACCGTCAGACCTGGTCCCAAAAACACTGCAGCATTGTCATGGGTGCCGCCTTCTCCAAATGCCATGCAAAGGTTGGTCACCAAAACAACTACAAAACATGTAATAAGAATTATAAGAATTCTTTGGGGGGGTAAAATCAATAATAAAACGAATCATTTGGGGTGATACGTTTTGGATATTTTGCATGTAGCAGGTATAACAAGCCATTTGTCAGAATTTGTTTCTAATCATATTCAATTGTCAGGTTGACCCCACCCCTTTCCATGAAGCATGTGTCCGGGACACTTGCGCTTGTGATTCAGGAGGAGATTGTGAGTGTTACTGTACGGCTGTGGCCACTTATGCTGCAGCCTGTAACGAAGCTGGAATCTGTGTATCATGGAGAAGCCCTGACATTTGCCGTAAGTTACCTGCCTCTAAAATTAGATTAAACAAATAGAATGTTAACAGTCAACAACACTCAATCATAATTAGAACCTTCAGCTCAAGAAGCAACTTCAGTTTTAATGACACTGTAACACTAGCAAAATACTACTTTTTTAAATAAAAAATAAATAAATAAAATGTAAAGAATATCATAACAATAACAAAAACACACTTTGTGGAACAAGTATAAATATTAACAATAAACATTAAACACCTATTAGTCAACCATGGCCAATGAGTAATTCTCACTTAGAAAATCAGCTTCATAGTCATAGTCATGGCATAGCAACCCAGTTGGCAGTTTATTGCCTACCTTATCTCTTAACTTGCCCCTGCAACCATTATCTACAGTGAAAATATATTGTCCCCTAAGACAATCTGTCTGAAAAGTAAACTGTTTATCATTCTTTCTTCAATGCTGAAATACTAGACATATGATAGACTTTTCATCTCCAAGTTCATATCGGATCTACCTCCTCAATACAAACGTCTTATTTTTTTTTTTTTATTCCAGCACTTTTCTGTGATTACTACAATCCAGAAGGAGAATGTGAGTGGCACTATAAGCCATGTGGAGCTCCATGTATGAAGACTTGCAGAAATCCTAGTGGAAAGTGCATGAATGAGCTGCCAGGATTGGAAGGCAAGTATTAAGCAGTAGTTAGCGGGATTAGTTATTGAATTAATATCTAATTTAATATTTCAATTGAAAACCGATCATTGTTATTTGTTTATCACATATGACATCTGTGGAAACATGGCTCGGTGGCTTTGAAGTGTTATTTTTTAGCAGTAATATTAAATTAGAATGAAAGACAATTGGTTAATAATAATTCTATTTTTCATACTGACTTGTTACTTGTATAGGATGTTATCCCAAATGCCCCAAGGATCGTCCTTTCTTTGATGAAGATATCATGAAGTGTGTGGCCCAAGCAAACTGTGGATGTTATGATGATGATGGCAAACGCTACACTGTTGGGGATATGGTGCCATCCTTCAAAAACTGCGAATCCTGGTACATCCTCTTTGCTGCAAATTAGGGTTTTTTTCCTAATATTCATAGCATTATAATACTCAACCCTACTAATAATGTTCTACAAGGGAAAAAGTTATGGAAGATTCACAAAACATAACACTGTTCCAAACATACTTTAGCCTCTAGAAATAGTGCCAGTAATTAACACTGTAAAACAATCAGGGGTTATATTTAGCAAAAGCCACTTTTGACCTGAGTGTTATTCCTCCAAATCACAGCTTTAAAAATAATTGATTAGGTAGTATTGTGTAAACTCAAGGACCAACAAGGATCAACAATACTTATACTTACACAATTTTGTATTTTTTTGCTCTCCAGTATATGCACCAAAAAGGGTCGTCGTTGCCAGTTGGATCTGCGAGGTAACTTTGCCACTCTTTTAAAACAAAATATACCCATCTTATTTTAAAAATCTCTCATGTTTAGACTGCTTAGCACTGCAGTGGAAATTTTTTCAACATGTGAAACTGATTTATCAGGAAACTGGATAAATCAACTCTATATAGTTTAAATATTGAAAGGTACAGGTTCAGTCATATTTAAAAATCATCTCCAAATGATGCAGAAATGTTTCTGGACTATTATGAAAATAATTATGATCAATAAAAAGAAATAATTTTTTTTTTCAATCAACCCTGTTGGTTTTGTAACTTGTTTTTCTTTTGTAACTTATAGCTTGCTATTGCTATTATGGGAACATGAAGTATAACTACGGAGAAGTCATCTATAACACCACAGATGGAATTGGAGGATGTATAACAGCCAAGTGTTCATCTAATGGAACTATTGAGAGAAAGGTCTATCCATGCACAGCAACTACTGAGGCGCCAACCACAACTTTGTATTTCGAAACAACAACTTCACCTGCCATGAACCTGACCACTTCAGGTAGGTTAATTGTGGCTTCGGTTTTGAAGGTTGGTTAGATTTTCAAAACATATATATCCTCAATGCATCTTATCCTGAACCTTTAAACTTTCCTTCATTTTCTAACATATTTTCTTTAATTACAATACTGCCTTGAGTAGTCCTACATATAGTATTGTCAACCAAATTTTGAAATAACCAACTAATTTGCCATGCAGGGCCAGCATCACCAACTTCTGTGTCGTGTCTGGAAGAAGTCTGCAAGTGGTCCATGTGGTATGATGTGACCTGTCCCAAGTATGGAGAAAATGAAGGGGATTTTGAAACATTTGAGAAGATCAGAGATAGCGGTCACTCTGTTTGTAAAGTCCCATCTAAGGTGGAGTGTCGAGCACAGAAATTCCCCAAAATACCTGTTAAAGACTTAGGTCAGATCATTCAGTGCAATACTTCAGTTGGTCTTGTGTGTTACAATCGAGACCAATTTTCTCAGCTCTGTTTCAACTATGAAATTCGAATCCTATGTTGTAGCTATGTTCCTTGTGGAAATTCTACTAAACCTCCAAGTTCAACAGCTCAACCCTCTCCAAAAGTCACCTCTTTAACAACTAAATCTCCTAAATCCCCAACAATCTCAACCCTGCTGCCTGTTGATATTTCCACCTTACAAACCTTACAGACAAGTTCTACCATAAGTAGAAAAACACCTAGAACAACAGCTGAAAGTTCAGTCACAGAACATGTACAGCCATCTTCACCCTTACCTACCCTTGAGTCTGATTCCACTGCACACAGTACACCGTGCAAACTTCAGAAATGCACCTGGACCCAATGGTATGATGTACACTTTCCTACCATTGTAACCTCTGATGGAGACTTTGAGACACTAGAAAACATTGCGGCTGCTGGAAATGATATATGTAAAAAGCCAGACAATATTGAGTGTAGAGCTGAGCGTTTCCCAAATACAAACATAGCGGATATTGGGCAGGTTGTTACATGCAACGTTTCCTATGGTCTCATCTGCCAGAACAAAGATCAGGACTGGAATTTCCCCCTTTGCTACAATTATCAAGTAAGACTACTATGCTGCTCCATGGAAGACTGTGAAAAATCTACTATTGCCCCTCATACAATAGACACTATCCATACAACCACTATGGTTCCTGAAGAAACAAAAACTTCAATCACAATTACTGAAAGAACAGTCACATCTGATGTTATAACAGAAAGGAAAAGTACTACATCAAAAGTTCCTGAGGAAGGTCATACAAGTGTTGTTACTGGAACAGAGTTCAAAACTGATTCCTCTGCACCAGGATCCACCTCTGCTATCACACCCTGTGAACCTGTTTGTCAGTGGTCACAGTGGTTTGATGTAAGTTTCCCAGATGAAGAGACCAATGGAGACTTTGAAACCTTTGAGGAGATCAAAAAATCTGGATTCATGATTTGTAATGAGCCGTCAGATATCCAATGCAGATCAGCAGACCTTCCAGACATTTCATTAGATGAACTTCAGCAAAATGTGCAGTGCAATGCCAGTGTAGGTCTAATCTGCATGAATGAGGAACAGAACGGCCCATTTCCCTATTGTTACAATTATGAGATCCGTGTCCTCTGTTGCACTAGGTGTACCTCCACAAAACCTATACCATCAACACCTTTGTATCCAACTAGTACAATTTCTGTGTCACCAGGAGCATCAACACCTGAAAATACAAGTTTTCATAAGTCTACCACAGGGAGGACAGATGAAGAGACCACATATAATAAGCCAACAAATACTCAACAGTCTACTACAAGTGAAGTAGGGAAATCTACCAAGACAACAACACCCACCACTGGTTTATCTCCTAAATCATCTTCAACTTCCCAAAAGACAGCTACCATTAAACAAACATCTGCTAAATTCACATCTGAAAAGTCAACCACTAAACATTCAACTGAAAACACACCTAGCAGCTCAAGTTCTATGGAAGAATCTCATGAATCCAATGAAGAAACTTCAACTAAAGCAAGTAAGACAACTAGACCAACTCTAGGCACTGCTTCTTCTAAGACTACAGCTGCAAAAAGCACAAAAGTAACTTCAACCATGCAAACCACAAGGTCTGAACATGGAGACACCTCGTCTCAAAAACCAGTATCACTAAAACCAACTAAAGGAGCCACAGCATCGGGTGAAGTGACAACTACCAAAGTGCCATCTACTGCTTCTGGTAAAGTGACATCTGCTTTTAGAACCTCTAAGCCAACAACTTCCAGAGTGACTGCAGCTTTTGGTAAATCAACCACTGCTTCTTCCAGTGAAGAACTGCACTCCTACACACCGTTATCATCAAAAACTACAAAGGTACATACTGCAGAAAATGAATTTACATCCACCAGGGCAACAACCCATGGTAAAATGAGTACCATTAAACAGACATCTGCTAAATTCACATCTAAAAAGTCAACCGCTAAAGATTCAAATGAAAACACCCCTAGCAGCTCAAGTTCTATGGAAGAATCTCATGAATCCAATGAAGAAACTTCAACTAGAGCAAGTAAGACAACTAGACCAACTCTAGGCACTGCTTCTTCTAAGACTACAGCTGCAAAAAGCACAAAAGTAACTTCAACCATGCAAACCACAAGGTCTGAACATGGAGACACCTCGTCTCAAAAACCAGTATCACTAAAACCAACTAAAGGAGCCACAGCATCGGGTGAAGTGACAACTACCAAAGTGCCATCTACTGCTTCTGGTAAAGTGACATCTGCTTTTAGAACCTCTAAGCCAACACCTTCCAGAGTGACTGCAGCTTTTGGTAAATCAACCACTGCTTCTTCCAGTGAAGAACTGCACTCCTACACACCGTTATCATCAAAAACTACAAAGGTACATACTGCAGAAAATGAATTTACATCCACCAGGGCAACAACCCATGGTAAAATGAGTACCATTAAACAAACATCTGCTAAATTCACATCTAAAAAGTCAACCGCTAAAGATTCAAATGAAAACACCCCTAGCAGCTCAAGTTCTATGGAAGAATCTCATGAATCCAATGAAGAAACTTCAACTAGAGCAAGTAAGACAACTAGACCAACTCTAGGCACTGCTTCTTCTAAGACTACAGCTGCAAAAAGCACAAAAGTAACTTCAACCATGCAAACCACAAGGTCTGAACATGGAGACACCTCGTCTCAAAAACCAGTATCACTAAAACCAACTAAAGGAGCCACAGTATCTGGTGAAGTGACAACTACCAAAGTGAAAACTACTGCTTCTGGTGAAGTGACATCTGCTTTTAGAACCTCTAAGCCAACAACTTCCAGAGTGACTGCAGCTTTTGGTAAATCAACCACTGCTTCTTCCGGTGAAGAACTGCACTCCTACACACCGTTATCATCAAAAACTACAAAGGTGCATACTGCAGAAAATGAATTTACATCCACCAGGGCAACAACCCATGGTAAAATGAGTACCATTAAACAAACATCTGCTAAATTCACATCTAAAAAGTCAACCGCTAAAGATTCAAATGAAAACACCCCTAGCAGCTCAAGTTCTATGGAAGAATCTCATGAATCCAATGAAGAAACTTCAACTAGAGCAAGTAAGACAACTAGACCAACTCTAGGCACTGCTTCTTCTAAGACTACAGCTGCAAAAAGCACAAAAGTAACTTCAACCATGCAAACCACAAGGTCTGAACATGGAGACACCTCGTCTCAAAAACCAGTATCACTAAAACCAACTAAAGGAGCCACAGTATCTGGTGAAGTGACAACTACCAAAGTGAAAACTACTGCTTCTGGTGAAGTGACATCTGCTTTTAGAACCTCTAAGCCAACAACTTCCAGAGTGACTGCAGCTTTTGGTAAATCAACCACTGCTTCTTCCAGTGAAGAACTGCACTCCTACACACCGTTATCATCAAAAACTACAAAGGTGCATACTTCAGAAAATGAATTTACATCCACCAGGGTAACAACCCATGGTAAAATGAGTACCATTAAACAAACATCTGCTAAATTCACATCTAAAAAGTCAACCGCTAAAGATTCAAATGAAAACACCCCTAGCAGCTCAAGTTCTATGGAAGAATCTCATGAATCCAATGAAGAAACTTCAACTAAAGCAAGTAAGACAACTAGACCAACTCTAGGCACTGCTTCTTCTAAGACTACAGCTGCAAAAAGCACAAAAGTAACTTCAACCATGCAAACCACAAGGTCTGAACATGGAGACACCTCGTCTCAAAAACCAGTATCACTAAAACCAACTAAAGGAGCCACAGCATCGGGTGAAGTGACAACTACCAAAGTGCCATCTACTGCTTCTGGTAAAGTGACATCTGCTTTTAGAACCTCTAAGCCAACAACTTCCAGAGTGACTGCAGCTTTTGGTAAATCAACCACTGCTTCTTCCAGTGAAGAACTGCACTCCTACACACCGTTATCATCAAAAACTACAAAGGTACATACTGCAGAAAATGAATTTACATCCACCAGGGCAACAACCCATGGTAAAATGAGTACCATTAAACAAACATCTGCTAAATTCACATCTAAAAAGTCAACCGCTAACGATTCAAATGAAAACACCCCTAGCAGCTCAAGTTCTATGGAAGAATCTCATGAATCCAATGAAGAAACTTCAACTAGAGCAAGTAAGACAACTAGACCAACTCTAGGCACTGCTTCTTCTAAGACTACAGCTGCAAAAAGCACAAAAGTAACTTCAACCATGCAAACCACAAGGTCTGAACATGGAGACACCTCGTCTCAAAAACCAGTATCACTAAAACCAACTAAAGGAGCCACAGTATCTGGTGAAGTGACAACTACCAAAGTGAAAACTACTGCTTCTGGTGAAGTGACATCTGCTTTTAGAACCTCTAAGCCAACAACTTCCAGAGTGACTGCAGCTTTTGGTAAATCAACCACTGCTTCTTCCAGTGAAGAACTGCACTCCTACACACCGTTATCATCAAAAACTACAAAGGTGCATACTTCAGAAAATGAATTTACATCCACCAGGGCAACAACCCATGGTAAAATGAGTACCATTAAACAAACATCTGCTAAATTCACATCTAAAAAGTCAACCGCTAAAGATTCAAATGAAAACACCCCTAGCAGCTCAAGTTCTATGGAAGAATCTCATGAATCCAATGAAGAAACTTCAACTAGAGCAAGTAAGACAACTAGACCAACTCTAGGCACTGCTTCTTCTAAGACTACAGCTGCAAAAAGCACAAAAGTAACTTCAACCATGCAAACCACAAGGTCTGAACATGGAGACACCTCGTCTCAAAAACCAGTATCACTAAAACCAACTAAAGGAGCCACAGTATCTGGTGAAGTGACAACTACCAAAGTGAAAACTACTGCTTCTGGTGAAGTGACATCTGCTTTTAGAACCTCTAAGCCAACAACTTCCAGAGTGACTGCAGCTTTTGGTAAATCAACCACTGCTTCTTCCGGTGAAGAACTGCACTCCTACACACCGTTATCATCAAAAACTACAAAGGTGCATACTGCAGAAAATGAATTTACATCCACCAGGGCAACAACCCATGGTAAAATGAGTACCATTAAACAAACATCTGCTAAATTCACATCTAAAAAGTCAACCGCTAAAGATTCAAATGAAAACACCCCTAGCAGCTCAAGTTCTATGGAAGAATCTCATGAATCCAATGAAGAAACTTCAACTAAAGCAAGTAAGACAACTAGACCAACTCTAGGCACTGCTTCTTCTAAGACTACAGCTGCAAAAAGCACAAAAGTAACTTCAACCATGCAAACCACAAGGTCTGAACATGGAGACACCTCGTCTCAAAAACCAGTATCACTAAAACCAACTAAAGGAGCCACAGCATCGGGTGAAGTGACAACTACCAAAGTGCCATCTACTGCTTCTGGTAAAGTGACATCTGCTTTTAGAACCTCTAAGCCAACAACTTCCAGAGTGACTGCAGCTTTTGGTAAATCAACCACTGCTTCTTCCAGTGAAGAACTGCACTCCTACACACCGTTATCATCAAAAACTACAAAGGTACATACTGCAGAAAATGAATTTACATCCACCAGGGCAACAACCCATGGTAAAATGAGTACCATTAAACAAACATCTGCTAAATTCACATCTAAAAAGTCAACCGCTAAAGATTCAAATGAAAACACCCCTAGCAGCTCAAGTTCTATGGAAGAATCTCATGAATCCAATGAAGAAACTTCAACTAGAGCAAGTAAGACAACTAGACCAACTCTAGGCACTGCTTCTTCTAAGACTACAGCTGCAAAAAGCACAAAAGTAACTTCAACCATGCAAACCACAAGGTCTGAACATGGAGACACCTCGTCTCAAAAACCAGTATCACTAAAACCAACTAAAGGAGCCACAGTATCTGGTGAAGTGACAACTACCAAAGTGAAAACTACTGCTTCTGGTGAAGTGACATCTGCTTTTAGAACCTCTAAGCCAACAACTTCCAGAGTGACTGCAGCTTTTGGTAAATCAACCACTGCTTCTTCCAGTGAAGAACTGCACTCCTACACACCGTTATCATCAAAAACTACAAAGGTGCATACTTCAGAAAATGAATTTACATCCACCAGGGCAACAACCCATGGTAAAATGAGTACCATTAAACAAACATCTGCTAAATTCACATCTAAAAAGTCAACCGCTAAAGATTCAAATGAAAACACCCCTAGCAGCTCAAGTTCTATGGAAGAATCTCATGAATCCAATGAAGAAACTTCAACTAAAGCAAGTAAGATAACTAGACCAACTCTAGGCACTGCTTCTTCTAAGACTACAGCTGCAAAAAGCACAAAAGTAACTTCAACCATGCAAACCACAAGGTCTGAACATGGAGACACCTCGTCTCAAAAACCAGTATCGCTAAAACCAACTAAAGGAGCCACAGCATCGGGTGAAGTGACAGCTAACAAAGTGCCATCTACTGCTTCTGGTAAAGTGACATCTGCTTTTAGAACCTCTAAGCCAACAACTTCCAGAGTGACTGCAGCTTTTGGTAAATCAACCACTGCTTCTTCCAGTGAAGAACTGCACTCCTACACACCGTTATCATCAAAAACTACAAAGGTGCATACTGCAGAAAATGAATTTACATCCACCAGGGCAACAACCCATGGTAAAATGAGTACCATTAAACAAACATCTGCTAAATTCACATCTAAAAAGTCAACCGCTAAAGATTCAAATGAAAACACCCCCAGCAGCTCAAGTTCTATGGAAGAATCTCATGAATCCAATGAAGAAACTTCAACTAGAGCAAGTAAGACAACTAGACCAACTCTAGGCACTGCTTCTTCTAAGACTACAGCTGCAAAAAGCACAAAAGTAACTTCAACCATGCAAACCACAAGGTCTGAACATGGAGACACCACGTCTCAAAAACCAGTATCACTAAAACCAACTAAAGGAGACACAGCATCTGGTGAAGTGACAACTACCAAAGTGAAAACTACTGCTTCTGGTGAAGTGACATCTGCTTTTAGAACCTCTAAGCCAACAACTTCCAGAGTGACTGCAGCTTTTGGTAAATCAACCACTGCTTCTTCCAGTGAAGAACTGCACTCCTACACACCATTATCATCAAAAACAACAAAGGTACATACTGCAGAAATTGAATTTACATCCACCAGGGCAACAACCCATGGTAAAATCAGTACCATTAAACAAACATCTGCTAAATTCACATCTAAAAAGTCAACCGCTAAAGATTCAAATGAAAACACCCCCAGCAGCTCAAGTTCTATGGAAGAATCTCATGAATCCAATGAAGAAACTTCAACTAGAGCAAGTAAGACAACTAGACCAACTCTAGGCACTGCTTCTTCTAAGACTACAGCTGCAAAAAGCACAAAAGTAACTTCAACCATGCAAACCACAAGGTCTGAACATGGAGACACCTCGTCTCAAAAACCAGCATCACTAAAACCAACTAAAGGAGCCACAGTATCTGGTGAAGTGACAACTACCAAAGTAAAAACTACTGCTTCTGGTGAAGTGACATCTGCTTTTAGAACTTCTAAGCCAACAACTTCCAGAGTGACTGCAGCTTTTGGTAAATCAACCACTGCTTCTTCCGGTGAAGAACTGCACTCCTACACACCGTTATCATCAAAAACTACAAAGGTGCATACTGCAGAAAATGAATTTACATCCACCAGGGCAACAACCCATGGTAAAATGAGTACCATTAAACAAACATCTGCTAAATTCACATCTAAAAAGTCAACCGCTAAAGATTCAAATGAAAACACCCCTAGCAGCTCAAGTTCTATGGAAGAATCTCATGAATCCAATGAAGAAACTTCAACTAGAGCAAGTAAGACAACTAGACCAACTCTAGGCACTGCTTCTTCTAAGACTACAGCTGCAAAAAGCACAAAAGTAACTTCAACCATGCAAACCACAAGGTCTGAACATGGAGACACCTCGTCTCAAAAACCAGTATCGCTAAAACCAACTAAAGGAGCCACAGCATCGGGTGAAGTGACAGCTAACAAAGTGCCATCTACTGCTTCTGGTAAAGTGACATCTGCTTTTAGAACCTCTAAGCCAACAACTTCCAGAGTGACTGCAGCTTTTGGTAAATCAACCACTGCTTCTTCCAGTGAAGAACTGCACTCCTACACACCGTTATCATCAAAAACTACAAAGGTGCATACTGCAGAAAATGAATTTACATCCACCAGGGCAACAACCCATGGTAAAATGAGTACCATTAAACAGACATCTGCTAAATTCACATCTAAAAAGTCAACCGCTAAAGATTCAAATGAAAACACCCCCAGCAGCTCAAGTTCTATGGAAGAATCTCATGAATCCAATGAAGAAACTTCAACTAGAGCAAGTAAGACAACTAGACCAACTCTAGGCACTGCTTCTTCTAAGACTACAGCTGCAAAAAGCACAAAAGTAACTTCAACCATGCAAACCACAAGGTCTGAACATGGAGACACCTCGTCTCAAAAACCAGCATCACTAAAACCAACTAAAGGAGCCACAGTATCTGGTGAAGTGACAACTACCAAAGTAAAAACTACTGCTTCTGGTGAAGTGACATCTGCTTTTAGAACCTCTAAGCCAACAACTTCCAGAGTGACTGCAGCTTTTGGTAAATCAACCACTGCTTCTTCCGGTGAAGAACTGCACTCCTACACACCATTATCATCAAAAACAACAAAGGTACATACTGCAGAAATTGAATTTACATCCACCAGGGCAACAACCCATGGTAAAATCAGTACCATTAAACAAACATCTGCTAAATTCACATCTAAAAAGTCAACCGCTAAAGATTCAAATGAAAACACCCCCAGCAGCTCAAGTTCTATGGAAGAATCTCATGAATCCAATGAAGAAACTTCAACTAGAGCAAGTAAGACAACTAGACCAACTCTAGGCACTGCTTCTTCTAAGACTACAGCTGCAAAAAGCACAAAAGTAACTTCAACCATGCAAACCACAAGGTCTGAACATGGAGACACCTCGTCTCAAAAACCAGCATCACTAAAACCAACTAAAGGAGCCACAGTATCTGGTGAAGTGACAACTACCAAAGTAAAAACTACTGCTTCTGGTGAAGTGACATCTGCTTTTAGAACTTCTAAGCCAACAACTTCCAGAGTGACTGCAGCTTTTGGTAAATCAACCACTGCTTCTTCCGGTGAAGAACTGCACTCCTACACACCGTTATCATCAAAAACTACAAAGGTGCATACTGCAGAAAATGAATTTACATCCACCAGGGCAACAACCCATGGTAAAATCAGTACCATTAAACAAACATCTGCTAAATTCACATCTAAAAAGTCAACCGCTAAAGATTCAAATGAAAACACCCCTAGCAGCTCAAGTTCTATGGAAGAATCTCATGAATCCAATGAAGAAACTTCAACTAGAGCAAGTAAGACAACTAGACCAACTCTAGGCACTGCTTCTTCTAAGACTACAGCTGCAAAAAGCACAAAAGTAACTTCAACCATGCAAACCACAAGGTCTGAACATGGAGACACCTCGTCTCAAAAACCAGTATCGCTAAAACCAACTAAAGGAGCCACAGCATCGGGTGAAGTGACAGCTAACAAAGTGCCATCTACTGCTTCTGGTAAAGTGACATCTGCTTTTAGAACCTCTAAGCCAACAACTTCCAGAGTGACTGCAGCTTTTGGTAAATCAACCACTGCTTCTTCCAGTGAAGAACTGCACTCCTACACACCGTTATCATCAAAAACTACAAAGGTGCATACTGCAGAAAATGAATTTACATCCACCAGGGCAACAACCCATGGTAAAATGAGTACCATTAAACAGACATCTGCTAAATTCACATCTAAAAAGTCAACCGCTAAAGATTCAAATGAAAACACCCCCAGCAGCTCAAGTTCTATGGAAGAATCTCATGAATCCAATGAAGAAACTTCAACTAGAGCAAGTAAGACAACTAGACCAACTCTAGGCACTGCTTCTTCTAAGACTACAGCTGCAAAAAGCACAAAAGTAACTTCAACCATGCAAACCACAAGGTCTGAACATGGAGACACCTCGTCTCAAAAACCAGCATCACTAAAACCAACTAAAGGAGCCACAGTATCTGGTGAAGTGACAACTACCAAAGTAAAAACTACTGCTTCTGGTGAAGTGACATCTGCTTTTAGAACCTCTAAGCCAACAACTTCCAGAGTGACTGCAGCTTTTGGTAAATCAACCACTGCTTCTTCCGGTGAAGAACTGCACTCCTACACACCGTTATCATCAAAAACTACAAAGGTGCATACTGCAGAAAATGAATTTACATCCACCAGGGCAACAACCCATGGTAAAATGAGTACCATTAAACAAACATCTGCTAAATTTACCTCTGAAAGGTCAACCACTAAACATTCAAATGAAAACACACCCAGCAGCTCAAGTTCTATGGAAGAATCTCATGAATCCAATGAAGAAACTTCAACTAGAGCAAGTAAGACAACTAGACCAACTCTAGGCACTGCTTCTTCTAAGACTACAGCTGCAAAAAGCACAAAAGTAACTTCAACCATGCAAACCACAAGGTCTGAACATGGAGACACCTCCTCTCAAAAACCAGTATCACTAAAACCAACTAAAGCAGCCACAGCATCTGGTGAAGTGACAACTACCAAAGTGAAAACTACTGCTTCTGGTGAAGTGACATCTGCTAGAACTTCTAAGCCAGCAACTTCCAGAGTAACTGCAGCATTTGGTAAATCAACCACTGCTTCTTCCAGTGAAGAACTGCACTCCTACACTCCATTATCATCAAAAACGACAAAGGTACATACTGCAGACAATGAATTTACATCCACCAGGGCAACAACCCATGGTAAAATCAGTACCATTAAACAAACATCTGCAAAATTCACATCTGAAAAGTCAACCACTAAACATTCAAATGAAAACACACCTAGCAGCTCAAGTTCTATGGAAGAATCTCATGAATCCAATGAAGAAACTTCAACTAAAGCAAGTAAGACAACTAGACCAACTCTAGGCACTGCTTCTTCTAAGACTACAGCTGCAAAAAGCACAAAAGTAACTTCAACCATGCAAACCACAAGGTCTGAACATGGAGACACCTCGTCTCAAAAACCAGTATCACTAAAACCAACTAAAGCAGCCACAGCATCTGGTGAAGTGACAACTACCAAAGTGCTATCTACTGATTCTGGTGAATTGACATCTGCTAGAACTTCTAAGCCAGCAACTTCCAGAGTAACTGCAGCTTTTGGTAAATCAACCACTGCTTCTTCCAGTGAAGAACTGCACTCCTACACACCATTATCATCAAAAACTACAAAGGTGCAAACTGCAGACAATGAATTTACATCCACCAGGGCAACAACCCATGGTAAAATCAGTACCATTAAACAAACATCTGCAAAATTCACATCTGAAAAGTCAACCACTAAACATTCAAATGAAAACACCCCTAGCAGCTCAAGTTCTATGGAAGAATCTCATGAATCCAATGAAGAAACTTCCACTAAAGCAAGTAAGACAACTAGACCAACTCTAGGCACTGCTTCTTCTAAGACTACAGCTGCAAAAAGCACAAAAGTAACTTCAACCATGCAAACCACAAGGTCTGAACATGGAGACACCTCGTCTCAAAAACCAGTATCACTAAAACCAACTAAAGGAGCCACAGCATCTGGTGAAGTGACAACTACCAAAGTGAAAACTACTGCTTCTGGTGAAGTGACATCTGCTAGAACTTCTAAGCCAGCAACTTCCAGAGTAACTGCAGCTTTTGGTAAATCAACCACTGCTTCTTCCAGTGAAGAACTGCACTCCTACACACCGTTATCATCAAAAACTACAAAGGTGCAAACTGCAGAAAATGAATTTACATCCACCAGGGCAACAACCCATGGTAAAATGAGTACCATTAAACAAACATCTGCTAAATTCACATCTGAAAAGTCAACCACTAAACATTCAAATGAAAACACACCTAGCAGCTCAAGTTCTATGGAAGAATCTCATGAATCCAATGAAGAAACTTCTACTAGAGCCAGTAAGACAACTAGACCAACTCTAGGCACTGCTTCTTCTAAGAGTACAGCTGCAAAAAGCACAAAAGTAACTTCAATCACACCAACATTATCTCAGAAACCAATGTCACTAAAAACTACTAAAGTATCAACTGCATCTGATGAAGTATCTTCTACCAAAGTACCATCTTCTAAATTTAGTACACTTTTCTATAAATCAACATCTGAATCATCCCAAGAAGATAAAACCACAACTTACATACCCTCAAAAACTACAAAAATGTCTACAACGTTTGCAGAAATGACATCTACAGTTAATGAACTAAGCACATCAATTAAACCCACGTCAATAAAAACTACTAAAGTGTCTACTCATTCTGAAGAGGACACAGTAACATCAAAGTCAACCTCTGTAAGATATTCTACTGTTTCTCAGAAGTCAACCACTATAGCTTCAAGTGAAGCATTCAGTTCTAAACCACCCACAAAAAGCACCAAAAGTTCCACGTTCTCAACACATGCCACTAGAGACAATGAAAGTGTGATTACTAAAACTTTGAAACCGATCACAACAGCTCAAGAAACATTTTCTACCACCAAATGTATGTGCAACGTAAATGGAGTTTTGGTTTTACCCGGTAAGTAGAAGCACAAAGACTAAATGTTTGCGTATATCTTATAGCATTGTGTATGTTTTTGATTGGATTTACTTTCATGTCATAAAACAAACTCCAGTTTTTTTTAAATTCATATGGAGTTTTTTTATGTTGTAGAAATCATACAGATTAGCAGAACTTTTTAACAGATTAAATTAGGTGGATCATATACATGTATGTTTCCACTTCTTATAGCAGTAAATCTCAAGCTTAAACAATATGTGTTACTGAGTCAAGTAAAACGTAGTCAAGTGTTCTAAAATACTGTTTAAATATTATGAAACTGACTCTTTTTCATGTATATATTCTACTGTTAAAATGAAAAATATCTTTTGTTGTATTTCACAGGCCACATTTTTTATAACACCTCTGATAACGCTGGCTGGTGTTTCTATGCTCGGTGCAATGAGACTTGCCAAGTCGAAAGGTACAGTGAACAATGTCATAGATCTACAATAGCAACCACCATAAGCAGTACCAAAACAGCAAAAACGGTCACTGCAAGCACAGTGACTGCAACTTCCAAAAAGACAAAAAGCACAGAATCAGCTAGATGGAGCACAAAGACGCCCCAGACAAAGACCTCTACATCGGCTCCTATCTCAGCCAGCACTTCCCCATATGATTGCGGTGCACTAAAGCCACCCAGAAAGGTATGTGTATTCAACTATTATTTTTATTCTTTGTGCTTTTGAGCCTCTGCAATTTATATTGAATACTTTATGACAGTACAAAATAAACATTTCATTCAATACTAAAAATTAAATTAATATATTACTGCTTACCTGCCTGGGATGTGTTTCTACATTGTATGTTTTCTACTTTCACAGGTATAGATGAGGAGAAAGTATTAAAGTTTTTGAATGACGTTTGGATGAAATGTATCAATGCGGATGTCCTAAAAAATGTATATATAGATAGCAGTTTCATTTCACTGCTATTTGGGGGACCTTATTTTAATATTACTGTATATATCATATAAACATAGATGTTTGCTAAAGGAGTGACCTGTCTTCATCCTGATCTATGTCCACATAAGTGTAAATTCTCTTTTCTTTACCACAGATGAATGAAACCTGGTCTATTGACAAGTGCACCAAGGCAACCTGTGTTGGACAAAACAACATAGCTATAAAGCAGAAGGAATGTCCACCTGTTAACAATGTGGTTTGTGCCAATCGCTTACAACCACGAAAGATATATGATGAAAGTGGCTGCTGTTATCAGAATGAGTGTGAATGTGAGTCCAAGATGTCAAGCTTAAAAATCCACAAACGCTATGCCAGAGAGAAGAGCAATACATTGCCTTCCTCTCCCTGGATCAAAGTTGTAAACAATATTACTGCTGCCATGTTTACAGATGATGATTTGTATTCTTTTAGGTGTCTGCGGTGGCTGGGGTACCTCCCATTACATAACATTTGATGGTACCTATTATTCCTTTAATGGCAAGTGCACCTATGTCCTCGTCCAACAAATTACACCACGCTTTGACCACTTCCGAGTTTACATAGACAACTTCTCCTGTGACCCAGATGACCCAACGTGCATTAAGACACTTCGTATCATGTACAAGAGTGGTAGTATTGTCCTGACCTCCCAGGAGAAAAACAATAGGCCAGAAAACAAGGTAAAAAATAAACTGGCCTACCATATTCAATAATGTCAAAGGAATGGGTGGTGGGCATACATAATTTATTACATATTATTATTAAACATTTGTTTATAGGTTTAGATAATATATTTGTAAAACAAATTAAAAAAAAACTTTTCATGTCAGTGAAAAAGAAAGAGAGAAGAAAAAGGAGAAGGGGAGAAAATAAAAGAAAGTACAGGGAATGCAAAGGATATGCAAAACAACTGGTCTCTATAGAGGCTGGGGCTGGCACCAGAGAGTTCATGATTAGTGAGTGTCTATTGGTGGGGAGTCCTGGACAAGCGAAAGTCTTAACAAGCTGCAAAAGCTGCTTGTTTGGCTTGGTGGTGTCATGATAGGTTTTAAATAAATTCATAAATATTGAGGTAAAAAATAAAACATATTTTATGATTTTGTGCATGTACCGCTCTGCTTTTAAAAAAGGGACACGTTTGTTTTATCTACAAATTATGGGGGTTGTTATGGGATACATTGGTATCCAGCAAACATTCTGAGGTCTTAAAAAAGAAATCTGGAACCAAAGAGAGGTAGAGAAATTTTGGTTCCCTAAGCTACATTGTATGTTATTGCATTTTCTGTTGCATTATTCTTAAATTAGACTAAGGCAAACTCTAGAAAGCAGCGGTCACACATTTAACTTTACATTGCAAACATAGACTCCAGGCAGTATACACTCACACTAAGAATATGCTTCTAGATGTAGCCTAATAGATGTGTTGTATGTCCTCTGTTTACATTCCTTCAGGTATACTTAAATGAAGAGAGAATATATCCAGCCATAATCAGAAATGGCATAACAATCACTTCATCTGGCATATTTATGATAGTGGAGATACCAGAGTTGGGAGCATATATCTCCTTTAATGTCCTCAGCTTCACTGTCAAGTTGCCATTCAGCAAGTTTTCAAGCAACACTGAAGGACATTGCGGTGAGGATACAGCTAGCCACTGTAGTTTAACTATCTCTCATTAGTATAACTAAATGGCATGTACGACATCCTTATTCCTAATTTACTTTATCTCTGTCTTCAAAGGCAAGTGTTCTAATACTCGTACTGATGACTGCATCCTGCCCAACGGACAATTGGCTCCATCTTGTGCCCAAATGGCAGGATATTGGGGTGCTCCAGATCAGGACATGTCTACTTGCAACTCTATTCCTACCAGTGCCCCCACCACAATCATCCAATCTGCATTCCCATTTTCTTCCCAGTCATCTGCCTATTTCTCCACTCCATTAAACAGCTTACCACAAACATTCTCATCAAGTGCTCCATCTACTGAATTTCCCACTCAGACACCAATGGCTGCATCTACTGAACTTCTCATTCAGTCATCTACATATCCCTCAACCATGTTCCAAACAGAACCAGATGAGCCCTGCAACCCTCCTGACATCTGCAAGATTATCATCAGCAGGTATATACCATAATTAAGTATTGAGGCCATTATAAACATGCTATTAAAAGTAATGCTTGTGAAGTAGAACTTACATTAGGAGATAAAGATTACAGAATAACGTTAAATATCTCCCAAAATAGGGCACATCCAAAAAATACATAGCTTTTCATAACCTAGCTTTTTGTTTTTTTCAACAGTGTTTTCGAGAATTGTCACAGTGTTGTGCCCCCTGAGCCATTCTACCAATCCTGTGTCAGGGACGGATGCATTAAGTCTGTAGGTGAAGTTCTCTGCTCCAACTTGCAGAGCTATGCCAGCTTCTGCGCCATGGAGGGAGTCTGCATAGATTGGAGAAACAGTACCAATGGAGCTTGTCGTAAGTTTGGCATCGCATGCTCATTATCATCACAGCTAATATTGCATTATTGGATTCCTTCAATTTTTGGATGCATTTTGGGTTCTTCTACAGAAAGTTTGTGTCTTCGTTAGTTGTCATAACATTTGATCATCCAAGCTACTTTGTGTCTTAAGCTCACAATTGTTTGAATAATTGTTTCAGACTGCTTTTCTATATATTGATAAGGGTGTATATATGTTATGTGTATCTTTGCTGTATTTACTGTTTGTATTATATTCTAATTTTTCCTGTACACAGCCATGAACTGCACAACAGATAAAGTATACAAGGCATGTGGACCTCGAGTTGAACCTACCTGTAATTTCAAGTGAGTGTTCAAATACAGTTCCCTTACTTTTTCTCCCCAAATATTTCAGGTAATATATATTGTCTATGTTATTCCAGGTACAACGAAATGTTTGCTGAAAAGAAAGAGAATGAATTTGTAGAAGGATGTTATTGCCCTGAGGGTACCACCTTGTTCAACACTATCTCAGGACAATGCGTGTCCTCCTGTGGTATGTTATCCTACATTTATGGGGTCTGAAAAGTGTTGTTCACATAGACATTTACATGTGGGATAGTTTGCTAATTACAGCATTTACAATTACATTACAATTGACCAAGTGGAAATCTAATAGCATTGAGTTTATAGCAGAATGTAACTTTAATAAACTATATGACGTATATTCTTCCTGCAGCAAGGGAAAATGTATATCCTTAAATGCCCATAAACATTGTATGTGTCTCTGGACATTTATGGTTATCAACTGATCCAAGTCATCCTCAGAGAACTGAATAATTTAACTGGGGTTACCTTAAGTATTTAACAGTATATGAAACATGGTCCCTTCTCACCAAACACATCAAAAGACAATTATATATATGGCATCTTATGTGCCATATGTGACATTTACCAATATTGCATTACTTCTATTTTATGAAGCAATGGCGTCCTTACGTAAGATTTAATACACAGCCATCTGACATGGGCGTCAAGCATGAATTGTATTCACAGGTTCTCCTCTACTGAGTATATTTTCACCCCTGCTAATCACTTTCCAAGATTAAATCACCAGAGAAGTTTTACTGTGCTGCTCAGAAAGTCATATTTTTTAATGGCGAAACCCAATGTCTACTTTACTTGTCTGGTTCAAATAATAAAAAAGCATTCATCACTGAATATCTTTCCCACTGAAGCATTTTCTTTAGGCGCTGCCTGGTACTAATAAATAGCAGAATCTTTATAACCGAATAATGTAAATTATGTGTTAAACAATAAGGGTATTTGGTAAACGACCTTGACATTTTTTTCCCTTCTTAAAGGTTGCACTGGTCCTGATGGAATGCCCAAACAGGTAATGTTCATTCTTATATAAAACAAAAACTGAATCATATCATAATATGCATTACGTTGTATTTAAAGAGATAACTTACAAGTATATTTTCCTTTAATTCAAGTTTAAAATGTATTGCCTTGATAACATCCCAATAGGCTGCTAGCAAATAATGTCGTGGATATTCCTTATTTTACTATATAGGAGAAAAATATATAGACATAATTATACATAGACTTTTAAATATATTCACCTAATTTGGTGCACTGAAATTGACATTGCTTCCTTGAACTGTTTCTTTTGTAGCCTGGAGAGACATGGGACAGTAACTGCCAGACTTGTATATGCGATAACGTGACAATGAGTGTGCAGTGCGCCGCAAAATCTTGCCTTTCCCCCACCACCTCATCCTGCGCAGAGGAGGGATACATGGCAGTATCAGTAATGGATCCTGCCAACCCCTGTTGTCAAGTTACCGAATGCAGTGAGTGTCTGGAAATATGTCTATGTGCCGAAGGATATGGGCAGAGTGACAGATATGTGTACGCAGGGAGGGTGTGTAGAAGTAAGGTGTTTAAGAAGCATTATGAGCATGGGCTGCATAGAAATAGCAGAGGAGTTCCCATTTACTAACAAACATAAAAAATTATTCATCGACATGTACTCAGTTTGGGAATTGTCAACCCCACATGGCCCTTTTTTGTAATGGCAACAGCAATTGACACAATACACCATACCTCACTAAAATTTACTAAATAAAAGTAAATAGAACAGAAATTATTTCAAAGTCTAAACACTTGGTAATGGCTTGTTGATCCATGAGCTCTTGGTGCAAATGGAATTTCGGTTACCCATTTCCCTAACATCCCCCATTAAAACCACATGCATCTGCTATGCCTGCTCATGAATTGTGTCCCCTGCAGGATATCTCCTTCTGAGGCCTATATCTGTACCCATGGAGAATTTGCTGATTAAATGTACATGTCTTTGCTTCATTCCAGTTATAAGTCTGCAGAAGAGAACCAAGTTCTATTATCTGTTCCACAGGATAGATCGTTCAGAGACAGTCACCCTCAACTATATATCAATGCATTAGACAGAGGTTGTTTTTGACTAACTAGCTGAATTTTGGTGATTTATATTGATACTTATTATCTTTTTGTCCTTGAACAGGATGCAACGTCAGCTTGTGTTCCAGTTTAAAACCACTTTGCGAGCCTGGTTTTGAAGCTGTGCCAGTCATGGCAGGAGGAAGCTGCTGCCCTACATATACATGCGGTAGGAGTCTCAGAGAAGATACTTGATAACTCTTAAAGATATGTCTAGGGAGACTGTGACTTTATTATATCTCAGTTAATTTATCTCTCTCTTTTGCAGAGCCCAAAAAAGTGTGTGTGCATAACAATACAGAGTACCAGGTAATAAACATTTATCATATCATTATGTCTAGTCTATAGTATTTTGTACTTTTGTTGATGAAGGTCACCCTGCATGAAGAAGGCCTAGGACAATTGTATACCTCTCTCCTGTTTTTTGTTAAATATAGATGAACATATCTGCTTGAATGTGAATGTCCTTAAACAATGACACATTTTACTAATGCTTGACATTATTTGTTCTGCTTCTGTCTCCTTAGCCCGGGGTCATCGTTCCTTCATCCAACCTTTGTGAGAAATGTGTGTGTGACAGCACCATGGACCATGAATCAAGCCTCTACAACATTTCCTGCACGCCAATTACATGTGACAAGAAATGTTCACAGGTAGAAGTCTAAGAGAGTCCATAGAATGTGGACAATTCATATATATGACACTATATTTATTGGGCAGTCCGGATGGGACGTTTTTTCTCGGCCAACACATTCTATATAGTGGGATGGAGGATCAGTGAGGATGCTTGCTTAAAATCCTAATGGTTGATTATTTCCAGGGGTACGTGTATCAAACGGTACCAGGACAATGCTGTGGGAAGTGTGTGCAAACACAATGTGTCATGGATCTGCCAGATAACTCCACTTATGTGCTCCTGGTACGTATTAATGTGAACATAAGAAAAAAGACTGCAAAATAAGCCATTCAGATATTGTAAAAAAGGAAGAAGACAAAGAAAGAGACATATATAATGAGGAGAAACCTGAATGAAATTCAATAGAGTAAGAACATGTGGAAAAGACAAAAGCATTCCCAGTATTTTAGCAAACCAGGGATGTAGCAAATGTTTTAATAGGGTATATTAATCATAATCAAATGTAGTAATATTGTATATCTAAGGGTGACATGACTAGTTTAGGACACTGGAGAATGTGTTATTCAGTAAGCAGTGGTGTGTTTGATCCAGGGTGAGTAAGTGATATTGTTGTGTTTGTTACTTGTAGCCTGGGCAGAGCTGGTCACCTCCGGGAGATAACTGTACTCATTATGAGTGTATCAAGAAGAAGGACAAGCTGATGCCTGTGGCATCCAAGATATCCTGTCCAAGAATTAACCTTGATGACTGCATCCCTGTGAGTAGCTGACCGATCACACGAAACAATTTACCATTCTGATATACATTTTGTCATACCTTTTTAACCCAGTTATAAAACGTATATAGTTGCTTGGTCACTTTGCTACTTTGCAGAAGTACTGCAATGTTTTAATTCTACCTCTATATTGGTGTAATTAAATGTATTTTCTTTTTCCTAAATATTGATAGATCCCCAGCCTGCCTGTGTTTCTCAGTGAAACACTCTGCACCGCTCTTTGCCTTGATCAGGCACTTGAGTCTGTTCCCCTAGGGTCTACGCATTGGAAGCATTTAAATAATTTATTGAACTGCAGATAACTATGTATTAAACCCTGATTAAGCTTACCATCACTAAAATATTTATAGGTTTTGAAATTATTTTGCTCCTCTGTTTTAGGGAACAATTCAAAAGGATGCCACTGGGTGCTGTCAAACCTGTAAGTATTTTTTCATCTTCTATTTTGTTATGATTCTGTAGGGCCAGAAAGTTGAAAGTTATCACCCAGAATAGTTTGAAACTCTGTTCCCATTAGTACATCTGGACATTCATACCTTACATATTAATTACATCTATTAGTTGACACTTTCCTCAGGAGCCCATACTGTCATACGACATAGTCTGGGTATTTGTTATTCTCTATCTAGAATTTATTTAGCTATGACTAACGTAGAGTTATACCAAAATATTGTTCTGAACAAAATGGCACCGTTTACAATACCCGCCATTCTTATGTGCTTAAAGGTATCCAAGAACCGAAAAAGTGTCAGGTGGCAAAGACAGAAAACATCATTCTTCAGAATGGCTGCAAATCCCTTACTCCGGTCTTGATGTCATACTGCAGAGGCAATTGTGACAGTTCCTCCATGTAAGTGCCACAAATAAGTGTTAAATAACGACATAAATGTTAATTTTGTATTTTTTTATTATTTAATAATAAGTAAATTTGTTCTGAAAAATGTATCCTGTTTTTTTTTACTTTACTAATAACCATGCACTAAGAAGAGATACACTCTAGAGATTAAAATGACTACTTTCTGAATAGTCTGAAGATTTTAATGATTTTTTACTTGAAAAAGAAGCTCTATAGAAAAATTTAAGAAATCCCTGGCTGTCACTGATGCAACTCTTACTGAGAGCCACTGAATATTTATTTGTGCATATTCTCACTCACTTGTATTTTCTTCTTGAAGGTATTCCGCAGAAGCACAGGCCATGAAGCGCAAGTGTACATGTTGCCAGGAAACAAAAACTGAAAAGGTCACCATTGACTTAAGTTGTCCCTCTGGTAAACTGATGAAATACACCTATATCAATGTCCAGAGTTGTGCCTGTGTTAACACCCACTGTAAGGAAGACAAGAAAGCAGATGAAAAGCAAAATGGAAATTCTCACTCTGAAGAGGATTCTTCAGAAAACAGAAGCAAAGAGATTCAAAAAGACGTAAAATTAGGAAAAGGAAAGCCTAAATCAGAAAATATGTCTTCAGAAGAACTTCAAAACTCCAAGAAGCCAGTGACAAAGTCAGTGCCCAAGACCACAGAACAATCTGCAAAGACTAAAAAATCTGGAAATTCCGATGACAAAAATAAATCTCGAGAAACATCTAGAGAAAACGGAAGCAACATAATTCAGAAAGTTCAAAAAGGTCTAAAATCATCGAGTGAAAAGGAAAACGAAAAGAACAAGATCAAGCGTCAAGATCCCCAAAAGAAGATAGAAATAAATAACTAAGAAAATCTTTGAAGGAAAAGACAACAGAGTAAAATATACCAAACAGATAGAAATTCTAGTGATGAAAACTGTGACAAACTGCACAAGAAAAAATAATTCAACAGAATCCAGACGTTGAGGTTAACCTTTGTCTTCGTGTTAACCTTTGTCATCATTCCCGACTATTTATCTCTGTTGTGAACCTTTACCTTTCTGTGTAAGTGGCCTTGTTCTGTGTCCAAAGTGTTTATTATCTATGACATATATTTAAAATATAATCATTAAACTAATATTAAGCAAGTTACATATGCGTGTTTTGGTGTCTGAATTATAAAAGGCAATTTGCCAGCAACATTCTAAATAACCTCTTGTACTTAAGAGATAGATGTGGGTGAAAGTATACCAACAGCAGGTTGCATCTGTAGTAGGACTGATTTTCATCCAGATAACTTCAAGTTAACAACACAATTAACTTAAGGACAACTTGTTGCTTCTGGATTCACATAGTCTTGCAAGGAATTTTTGTGAACAACTGACTATAATAGTTCTGTGTGGGTTTATACTTATAACACAGATGCATATTGCATTTACATCTAACCTCTAAATCTAACAAATTATGTAATTACACACTTTGCTGCACATCATGTTGTTACAATCGCACAGTGTGTGCGGCCAGGCACATCAGTCAGCGGCCCAGCGTATCCACCAAGCGGCCTAGCGTATCCAGCCAGGGGCCCGGCCTATCCAACCAGTGGCCCAGCGCATACACTATATATGCAAGTACATATCCCACCCCCGCTTACCTCTCAGTGCTCCTGCAGCTTTCCCTTTGCAGGCAGCCTGGGTTACACTGCAGGGTCACGTGATGTCACCCTGATATGCTTCTGTCTCCCTGTGGTGGAGTTAAGAAAGGGTCCAGGTCGGAAGGGCCATTTCTAAACTATTTTGAACTGGTACGAGGATACAGGAAGAGAGGGCCTCCTAGAGGAACGGGCTGCGACCGCCGTGATCCCTGTAGTTATGCCAGTGATACCTGGAAACTCTCCAGGTTTGACCTGGAGAACTCCAGGTGAAGAGTCAGTTCTCCGGGTCAACAACTAAATCATCCGGGTCTCAGGAGCGGGGTCTTCACACACCCCACTCCCCACCAATTTCCCCTTGAAATGGGGGTGTTTCCCCCAACGTCAGTGGGAGCGCCCACCGACATCAGTGGGCAGTCCTGGCCGCGTACCGCAAGGTAAGGCTCTGGGTAACTGCAGCTTAAATGTTCCCAGGTATGATCATAAGACTCCAGGCTAAGAAGTGTTCCGTGGCATGTATATCAAGCTTTCTATTACTAATAATACAGACAGAGCACTGTGGGAGGAGAGGCAGTGAGACACAATAATTAACACATTAAAAGAGTTCAAATTAATTTTAGTTAAAAGGTTCTGGGCTGTATTGATTAGTTTGGGTGATTAGTTTTATCGGCTTTCTTGCACCATCAGTTGAGGTAATTTTGCAAAGCGTAGCATAAATACTAATTCATACTTTCTAATGTTCTAAGACAAGAGCAGCTTTTTTTTGAAGTTTGAATGATGCTATTTTTTTTTTGAATAGTCTTGGAGGATGTTAGCCTGGACTGAGTAGTTGGTGAAGTAACTGGACAAGACTGTAGATTCTGATGATGAGAGCTGGTGCTCCAATCCCCTTAAGGGAAGTCCTCATGCTCTTTGGTCAAAAGATCCGGAAATTGCATGACTGCAGCAATGGTGGAGCAACCCTGTCAGCTTCAAGTTCATCCCAGTCAATTGACTTGGAGAATGGATGGGATCTGATGTTTCCTGCCAAGTTGAGCCGAAGAAATGGTGTCTTAGACAGGAGTTGATTTAATAAGTCTTTCTCCTCCAACCTGAGCCATAATGGGAGTAATGGATTATAGTACAAAACTAATTTGTTTACTGCACGTTTATCCGGCCCATAATGAAATGGGTACTCTCCTATGACCGTTTGATACAATATAACCCCAAATGCCCACCAGTCCACTGCAGAGTCATATCGCTCTCCATGGATCATCTCAGGAGCCATGTACCCCACTTTTTCAGCACGTTCAGTTGCTGTCTTGTTCCTAAACATGTTTAAGAGGGCAAGTCCAAAATCAGCAATTTTGATGTGACCTTCTCCATCGATAAGAAGATTTTCTGGTTGGAGGTCACGGTGGACGATGCTATTGCAGTGGAGATACTGCAACCCACAGCTTATTTCCGCCACAAATAGTTTTGCAGTGTCAGTGCCAAGACTTTCATAACCTTCAAGGTAATCAAGCAAGGTCCCTCCACAGATATATTCCATTACATAGACGATATGGTCTTCAGTCTCAAACAAGGAAAATCCCTGGACAAGGTAACGGTATCCTTCCGCTATTCCCAAAACCTAGTAGTGAGTGTACAGCTTGTATAACAATGTAAATTTGCTGTCCCCTCAAATATAACTCAGTCCCCTAATTGGAAATGTTCAAATTGAGCCCAAAGTGTTAATATTTTGTGTGGCCACCATTATTTTCCAGCACTGCCTTAACCCTCTTGGGCATGGAGTTCACCAGAGCTTCACAGGTTGCCACTGGAGTCCTCTTCCACTGCTCCATGATGACATCACGGAGCTGGTGGATGTTAGAAACTTTGCGCTCCCCCACCTTCTGTTTGAGGATGCCCCACAGATGCTTAATAGGGTTTAGGTCTGGAGACATGCTTGGCCAGTCCATCACCTTTACCCTCAGTTTCTTAAGCTGGTCGTTATCATGTTGGAATACTGCCCTGTTGCCCAGTCTCTGAAGGGAGGGGATCATGCTCTGTTTCAGTATAACGCAGTACATGTTGGCATTCATGGTTCCCTCGATGAACTGTAGCTCCCCAGTGCCGGCCCAGACCATGACACTCCCACCACCACGTTTGACTGTAGGCAAGACACACTTGTCTTTGTACTCCTCACCTAGTTGCCGCCACACACACTTGACACCATCTGAACCAAATACGTTTATCTTGGTCTCATCGGACCACAGGACATGGTTCCAGTAATCCATAACCTTAGTCTGCTTGTCTTTAGCAGACTATTTGCGGGCTTTCTTGCGCATCATCTTTAGAAGAGGCTTCCTTCTGGGACGACAGCCATGTAGGCCAATTTGATGCAGTGTATGGCGTATGAGCACTGAGAGGCTGACCCCCCACCCCTTCAACCTCTGCAGCAATGCTGGCAGCACTCATATGTCTATTTCCCAAAGACAACCTCTGGATATGACGCTGAGCACGTGCACTCAACTTCTTTGGTCGACCATGGCGAGGCTTGTTCTGAGTGGAACCTGTCCTCTGAAACTGCTGTATGGTCTTACCCACCGTGCTGCAGCTAAGTTTCAGGGTCCTGGCAATCTTCTTATAGCCTAGGCCATTTTTATCTAGAGCAACAATTCTTTTTTTCAGATTCTCAGAGAGTTTTTTGCCATGAGGTGCCATGTTGAATTTCCAGTGACCAGTATGAGAGAGTTAACACACCTGCTCCCCATTCACACCTGAGACCTTGTAACACTAATGAGTCACATGACACCGGGGAGGGAAAATGGCTAATTGGGCCCAATTAGGACATTTTCACTTAAGGGTGTACTCACTTTTGTTGCCAAGGTTTAGACATTATTGTCTGTGTGTTGAGTTATTTTTAAGGGAACAGCAAATTTACACTGTTATACAGGCTGTACACTCACTACCTTACATTGTAGCCGAGTGTCATTTCTTTAGTGTTGTCACATAAAAAGATATAATAAAATATTTACAAAAATGTGAAGGGTGATACTGTACGTATGTAGGATCTTCCAAACCTAGTGTGATTTGCATGTATGTACAAACAACACAACTTATTGTATACCCACCTCTCTTTGCTTTGTTTATAATGACTATGGCCCTCGTTCATGTTTGTTTTTAATATATTTATACCTTTTTCCAATGAAAGATAAGCTTGTGAACATAGTTCTTTATCAGAAACCTCATCAGGTACATTTAGTTTTCCTATGAAGGAAATATCTCACTCAGCAAAGAGGATGATGGTTTGTATATGTGGGATGCACCCATGCAAAAAAATGGAAGACATGGGCAGGTTATCAAAGGTGAGGGTACCAGCACGTTTAGGCTACATTTAAGTACTGTTTAGCAAACAAAATTTCAGTTTTTCAGTGGAATGTCTTTAAGACAGATTTATCACTACCATTGAGTGAGATATACAGTATCTCACAAAAGTGAGTACACCCCTCAGATTTTTGTAAATATTTTATTATATCCTTTCATGTGACAACACTGAAAAAAATGACACTCGGCTACAATGTAAAGTAGTGAGCGTACAGCCTGTATAACAGTGTAAATTTGCTGTTCCCGTAAAAATAACTCAACACACAGCCATTAACGTCTAAACCTTGGCAACAATGGTGAGTACACACCTAAGATGAAATGTCCAAATTGGGCCCAAAGTGTCAATATTTTGTGAGGCCACCATTATTTTCCAGCACTGCCTTAACCCTCTTGGGCATGGAGTTCACCAGAGCTTCACAGGTTGCCACTGGAGTCCTCTTCCACTCCTCCATGACGACATCACGGAGCTGGTGTATGTTAGAGACCTTGCGCTCCGTTTCAGGATGCCTCACAGATGCTCAATAGGGTTTAGGTCTGGAGATGTGCTTGGCCAGTCCATCACCTTTACCCTCAGCTTCTTTAGCAAGGCCCTGCGGCCCAGTCTCTGAAGGGAGGGGATCATGCTCTGCTTCAGTATGTCACAGCATTCATGGTTCCCTCAATGAACTGTAGCTCCCCAGTGCCGGCAGCACTCATGCAGGCCCAGACCATGACACTCCCACCACCATGCTTGACTGTAGGCAAGACACACTTGTCTTTGTACTCCTCCCCTAGTTGCTGCCACACACGCTTGACACCATCTGAACCAAATAAATTTATCTTGGTCTCATTGGACTACAGGACATGGTTCCAGTAATCCATGTCCTTAGTCTGTTGTCTTCAGCAAGCTGTTTGCGGGCTTTCTTGTGCATCCTCTTTAGAAGAGGCTTCCTTCTGGGACAACAATTTAATGCAGTGTGCGGCACCTCAGCTCTGACGTAATTCTGATGGCAGGGGTCGCACTTACTGTTACTTACTGTCTCACCTTTTTGTTAAATCAAAAATGTTTGTATTGGCAGAACAGATTTATCTAAACTCTTTATTGAAAATATGGTTTAGGTTCAAAATTTAAACCTTGGCAGTGCTCGCATTGTTAGGTAAAGAATATTCAAGAATAGCAAGCATTAGCAATTCTTTCAAGTTATTTTTATGATTAAGTAGTTTCAAGTAGCTTTTTCACTAAAGATTTAGGGCACACAGGGCTATAATTTCCAGGATTATATAGTATTTTTTTTTTAACAATGAGTTTTGCTTTCATCTGAACCTGTGTGATGTCTCCCGATGATATAGAATCCTTGAAAATTAATAACAATGGTCTGACCATTGCAAAATGAAGCTTCTGCAAATGTCTTGTGTCAACCAAGGACACATCTAATGGCAAGTTAAAAAAAATGTATGATTGCTTTGTATTGTAGAGATAAATGAAGCACCGCGCCTCAGCCCCCCGGTGGCCGGCAATGTTTCTTTCCTCACCATTTTGTCCTGGCCTCTCTATTGAGTTAGTGTGCCTGTGACCTTATGGGGCACCACTGGGTTCAATCATAAGCCCGGGTAGTAGGCTGAGTAAGTAACGTTTCCAAGCTAAATGCAACTCTGGTTTCACCAAAATAGGCATCAAAGAATAAACTCAGTTTTCTTCACTTCTCCCCCAAATATAAAAATGTGCATACGTATCCAATTAAGACCGTTGGTGGGATTTCAGCTGCTGGGTTGTATTTCAATTACAAAGAATGAAATAATGTATTAATGTATAATATCAAAGGTAGTTTGTTAGCAATGCTTTAAAAACCAAAGGTAGTAGCGCAACCTTTGGGAGTACAGCTGAAAAATACTCAGATCAGTGTTCAGTAATTGGAAGGTTAAACAGGATAATAAGAAATGTTCATACAGTTCCCAAGTCTAAATCATGTCAAAAATGGAGAACAAAAAATATCTGAAATTGGTTTCCCCATTCTATTGGATATACCAGGTCCCGCTGAAGACAGAATCACCTTAGAAGACATATTGGTGACAGATTCATGGGAATCCACCGTTTAGGCCAGTGCAGGCCAAATCTTCTAAATTTCTCCTGGGCTTTTATGCATGAAAAAAGCAGTTTTGTGCAACGTTAGGAACTGCATCCCAAGAGAACAAATAACCATAATTTTTTTTATGTAGCCGAAAGAAGCGGGACACAAGAAGTATTATTGAGGATGTTGGCACTTGTCTTCCAAATTAAGACTACCATGGTGAATCTGGATCACTTGGTAAGTAGGAGGCTAAATAATGTACTATGTTCCTATATTACAATACTTTTCAAAGTCTATTTCCCCAGTGTTTAATTATTTCATTCAATTATAAATATCCCACTTGTTTTCTTTCACTTGAAGTTTCTTGCATTTGACTTTCAGAGTGGCTCCACAAACAAGGCAAGATCTATTTCTAAAAAAATAATGGTATATTTGAAGATCATAAAACATTACCTACTCTGAATCATCTGATATTTATTCACTGATTTATGTTCCATGAAAAGGTAAGAATTACAGTGCTGTCTATAAAATCACACACGTGGTCTAATTCTATTTGTATATGACTCGCAATGTTTACATGGATTAACGAATAAAAACATGGCATACATATACAAAAATAATGTATCTAAATAGGTAGCAGACTACTAAATATTGGTATACATAAGGGTAATCACAATTTCTTTTAGTTTAAAATGTTCAGTTTGACTCCACAATGGAAAAACACATTTGTTTATTTAAATGCCCTGTATTATAGAGTAATTTAATGTGGGGGAAAGTGATTTTTCTTTTACTAATGATTCTTCATATTTGTTGACGGTATCTGTGTTCACCTTTGCTAAACCTGCTGTTAGAGCTGATGAGTTTTGACAGTTTCAATACGTATCATAACACTATTATACACATTTTTATGGCTGAAATGGCTGTGGTGGACTTGGGACCACAAAATTAGCAGCAAACCACTGGTACAAGAGGAACCTCAGCCCAGCATCCTCAGAACCTCAACGCATCTCCCTTGGGTAACCCAGCTTCTTCAGGAAGAAAATCTGGGTTACCCCAGAGAATTGTGTTGAGGTTCTGAGGATTACCAACACTGGATACTGGGCGTTTTAAGGTTCTTGTTTTACCTGTGGTTTGCTGCTAATGTTGTGGTCCCAAGTCCATCACAGCCATTTCCTCCATACGAATTTGTGTTATGTTTGTGAAAACTCTAGATTAAAGAATGTATCATTGGACCGGGCAAAGGGTCTCTCAAACAAGCACGTGTTGTTCCATTTTATTCCTTTTATTATCCTTTTATTCCAATGTTTGAAGCTAATATAGTTTGGTGACAGTCGTTTAATGAGTAAATACTACTTATTTGACTTTGGCACGGGCTGCATGTTCCTGCACTGGTTGTACTGTAATATACCAATTATTGTAATTCCTTTACTTTCTGATGATTATAACATTATAAATACTGCTTTAAAGGCGACAATAATATATCAGGACATACAGCTGCGATCCATCCTCCCCACATCACAGAATACGCAGATCATATGTAATCAGGCTTTCTTTTCTTTATTTTAGGAGAACAACTAACTTGGTTTCTTGACCTTAAAACCTCTTACTTGACATGGAGCCACCACAGTCTTCTGTAACAGGCTTCTGCATTAGTGAATACAATATATTTTTTGAAGGGTGGTATAAATATGGTTGCATTTAACTGCATTTCTCAGCAGAAGCCTGTTTATTTTAAAAATGTATTTTTTCTGTTACATTGGTGTGATGGTCTGGAAGTGGACTGTGGAAATTACACGGAAACAAATCGCCTTAAACCTTTTGTTAAGTGTTATGATCTGGGAGGACTGTACCAGGTATTCTGTAAGCAACCTGTAGGTGGCATATGAGGCTATAATGGGCAGGAAAATGACATTCTGGCAAAAGTAGAAATAAAAAAGACCAAAGGGCTGGATGATAAAGGTTTCTGCTTCTCATTATTCTAACTGAAACTGATATGTAAAAGATGTGTAATGGTTCATCCATGGTATCTGTTCCGTTAAAAGTATTGAGCAACGCAAGGTGAGCCGGTGTAAACAGGACACGGTGATGTGAATTTTGCATTTATTGGAGTAAATAGAATTGAGAATCCAGATTGAGTATTTGAAATTGTAAATAAGACCACTAATAATAATAATTTATTGGTGAATCTAAAGATAATATTATCAATGTTCTGATTGTTGTAAAAAGTCTTATGCTTGTCAAAAGTGGAAATAAAAAAAAACTTAAGAACTAGAATGACACTGAATGAAAAAGTCTTCTCATAATTCTACAGTTACTGCCTCTCATCCACTCATGTTTGAAACCAGTAACATTGGGAGAGACAATATCTGGCTTGGTCTGACTTGTTAGGAAAGACTGACCTCCGAGACAGGCCAAAATATCCTTCCACTTCATTACTAATAGCTTTCAGTTTTCAAATAATGCATCGACATTCAAATCTACAAACTGATCGCTAACAGCCCAGATGCGGATTCCACATAAAACCCAAGGCGTGTTATTATTAATAAGCCACAATATGTAGAGATCATCATAGAGTCAGAGCGTTGTTAGTACAATATACTCTTACAAAAGTTTTGGTTTTTTTTTTCAACCAGTAAATATGTAGGATTGTCCTATTATAAAGTTATAATGAGTGGTGATGTTTGGGTAGTGCAGGTGATAACTTTTTTATGTATATTGCTTTGTTTCGGATTCCTACAGTTCCTGACATTTTTCAGACGCCTCTAAACAAGTTTTCTTTTATAGTTTGGAATCCATATGTAAAAGTGCATCAATGTTTAATAGAAATTTTCTAATAAATTAATTTTCTAATAAGCAAAATTAACTTTTTTTTTCACGGTAGGTGTCACTGAACCGAGCCCCAGGCATCATGTCAGACTGCTATGTACGCCCGGCTACCACCCCCCACGAGGCCTGGTCCTGTTCCTATACATTTCCAATTTACATGAACTAGCCTATTGTTAAACAAACGCCAACACATTCCACTGGTACCTGCTGCAGGCTGAGAAGTTAGCGCTTTATATTTATAGGGTTACCATTATAAAAACAGTACTAGTCCAAAAACAAAGGGAATATATGCTAAGAAGCATCATGCGAACCACATGTTGGGCTTTCTTATTTTTAAGGAACAGCATCTCTGTGCCTGTAGTATAATTAAATATTCTCCTGCGCAGCTACAAGTCTCATCTTGGCACCCCACGCCACCAGCTCTGCAGCCGCCATCCTCACAACGAAGCGCCAAAATATGATGCTTAGTGATTTTAATGCGACCTGTGGTGGCTCTGCTGGTTCCGGACAGTGCTTCATAGTGTAAATGAGTTGGTGGAGGAGAGGGCGATCTGCCAGGACAGTGACTATCAATGTGATCAGATCAGTGTGATCAGCAGGCACAGAGACCAGAATGAAAATTAAGGAAACAAAAAAAAACCCCATAAAAAGTAAAAACTGAAAATATATAAATATTTACTGTCTAAACTAACCCGCCAAAAACTTTGGCCCTCTAAAACCTATGTGGGATATTGCTTTACTAAAGGGGTCTAGCTGATGTCTTTGTAGTGGCACCTGTTCTGTCCTAAGTCGTAAATAAAAATCGGTGATTTTTTTTTAAATGTTAACCACATTTAATATTTTAGTCCTAATAAATTAGACTGTAAGCTCTATGGGGCAGTGACCTCCTTTGCTAATTTATTCATATCTATTATATCCGCTTAAAATGTCTATAGACTACCATACTTTTTATATAATAGCATTTATTATACCTTCCCCGTTTATTATACTGTAAACTGTAAAGCTTTTTGTAAATCTTTGTTAACTCTTAATAGATGTATTTGTGAATATTATGTTATGTGTGTGAATATGGTTTAAAACAAAAGACCTCATTTGCCCGATAAAGAAACAATATACAATTTCAAATTTGTGTGGGGATCATGGTTGAAATAAAAAAGTCATGTAATATTAAACATCTCAAACCTGTCTCACCAGTCTGCCCAGATACCCAGCAATACAAAACCCAGATTAGCAATTAAACGACAAGAAAACAAGGTGTATGTGTAGTAAGGTAACTAGATTCCCCCAGGCCGCTGTCCGGGATGCCTGAAGCAAACAATGAAGGCTGGCGATCATGAATATTCAAACTGTGTTTGAAACTGAACCTATTGCTATAGAAAATCTACAAGCTGTACCAACTAAAAATAACGAGTGGAACTTCTGCTTTAACAAAATACAATTTTAAGGTGTTTTTTTTCCTTAAAAATGAGCATGGGATAAAGAAGGGTTAAAAAAATGAGCTCTGGGAACTCCCAGAACCCCTTTTCCCTAAAATAATAATACATTAACACAATACCAAACAATATAATATTTTATTATTATCTTTTATTTTTATAGCACCAATAAATGTATGCAGAACATTTTACAAGACAAATCATATGACCTAAATATTACAGCTTCATGTGCATGATTACGAACAAATTGTGTTCAATGAAGAGTACAGCCCTGGAAGGAATATTTCATGGTTATCGCTTAACAATAAGAATGTAATAAACACCAGATCTGTTAAGACCAGGGATATACCGTTCATAACAAAATAATTATAATAATTAGGTAATAAATATAGGCAATAAATATAACAGGGTCCTATTAAACTGCTCCTCTAATCTAGGCCTAATCTAGGGCAGCATACCAGCCCCAAACCCTTCGCCGATGAACATGTCCACTACGACATCTTAATTATGAACCCCCTTGCATTTACTTTGCAGAGGGGGCTCCTCCAGGAAGGTCCTATGGTGCAGGTGCAGAGACGGCTGCCTGCTTCAGCACTGATCTTTGTCTCTTGGCTGCCCTAGATGCTCTTGGGCCCAAATAACCACCTTCTTGTTGTTTTTGAGGCATTAAGTGTACAAGTTTGCACGTTCCGGTGTGTTGTTCCCTAGAGTCCTACTGTGGTCCATCCAGGCTAGACTTGCCACAGAATGGGGGGTATTATCTGCTGAGTACAGTGAGGTACCATGTAAATCGCGACCATCATCTATAGATATCTTCATAGCAGCTCCCATACTGACCTTTCCTCTCTTATTTCCAACCTACCCATCCCTCTGCACATGTCTCTCTATTATTGATTGTCAGAGCTCGATCACCATAGACATGTCGACATGTAAAGCAAATATAATAAATACAAAATATATATATATTTATATATAATATAAAATAGATCCACTTTTCCTCTACGCATTTTGTAGGAAATTCGGCGTGGCTTCCACATGAGGTTCTCATGATCAAAGATAGTCACACGAGATCTAAACTCTACTGCAAACATCACGGAGGGGGACAGAAGGTACGGAGCAGCCAGGCCCCCCACACCCAATGTGGCTCTTACAGTTACCCATTTATGTACCATCTAGACTGGCTTCTGTTGGCAAAATGAGACTGCCGCTAGCTCTCCGTCAGAAGTGGGGCACCCCGCAACATGTGTAAATTACTGCTTTAACGGCTTTCCGCCCATCAGTAATCCGTTTGCCTCCTTTTACATTACGCCACCTTTTATCTATACATCTATATAGTAGATTCCGTAGTGCTATTACAACATGGAAGAGTTAAAATTAACAATAACATTCAAATTGCCAATAATGTTAATACACGTTAAGGCCTACTGGTACAGGAGGAAAAAAAGCTTACGATTTATCAGCGGCATTGAACCATATGGCTTTTGATCCCATCTTGTTACCAGTTATGTTCGGTGCAGTTACGTTACCAACGGCAATAATTATTACCACCAGCGCTGAAATTTGGATCATTAAGAGATTGGGCCGAGCGGAGTGTTTTGGTTTCACTGCCCGTTTCTACACCCAATCTGAAATGCACATTTCTTTTCTTGGGTGTCTATTGTCTGATTTCTATCAATGAGAATGACACAATAGATAAGAAGGTCCTGCCTAGTTCATGCATACATAATATATATCTACTACTTAAAGGATACATACTTTATAACATACATGACGAGAGGGTCAGAGGCTAAAATGTAATATAAGGAAGTAATAATTTACCGAGAGGATGGTAGACAAGTGGTTCTTTCTCCCAGTAGAAGTGGTAGAGGTTAACACAGTATGTTATTTTAAACATCGATTATGGCTATTCTAAATCTAAGACAAGACCAAGGGCTGATCAAGGGTTAAGTCTTTAAAGCAGGAAAAAATAGGCAGACTATTTCTTTATGTTTCTATATATGGCTTAACGGAGAGGTTTGTGTGTGAATAGATTGCAAGCTTACAAAAACAGGGCCTTCTTCTCCTTCCGCACCAACATGTTTCAATGTGTGTTTATGTTATTACCAATTTTAATTAAATTATCTTTGTTAAATATTTTCCCTCCTCTACAGACTCTGCTGGCGCTACATAAATAATTGAATGTAACGGATTAATGAATATAATATATTTGTTGGGAGGGTTTATTGCTGTTTGTAGGCTGGGTGACATGTATGTTAATCTTATTCTCTTTTGATCTCATTCTTATCCCGTTTGATCACTGGGAATCTGCAGACAGAAGATGCGAGATAGTGAAAATGCAAATACATCATTTTCCATTACAACTGGCACAGACTGAAAGATGTGGAGGTGGAGGTCTTATGTACGGAGACAGTACCTGCCCTGCTATTCATAAACAAAACTCCATTGTTTTGTCACCCCTGGGGGCAGGGAGGGCAGATCATGCACTGCATGCACCTGCCAGAGAGATAGGGGGTCTATATAAAGTCATCACTTGGCTGAGCTCCATACAGTCCCCATTAAGCACAGACATGGCCAGCACCGCACAGCTCACGTTTCTACTTGCCTGCGCCTTCTTCGGCGGCATCGCATGTTCTCCAGGTATGTGCTGCTCTGCATCAGCCTCTCAATTTCTTGGTTAACATTATTTTTTTTTTGGTCTTGCAAAAAGCTCTCTGTAATTATTATCAGTTGTATTTAAGTGAATTTCTTAATAGTGATATTTTACTGAACATTGGGTGCATGTGGGTTTTGTTACTTAAATTTATATATTTTGTTATAAACATATACACATGTATATTTTGTTATATACGTATGTGTGTGTATATGTATATTTATGTGTGTATATTATATTTAGGGGTTTTGATATATATACTTGTGTGTGTGTAATGAAAGGCAAGGGTTTAAATACAATAGCTTAAAATGATCACATCGTAAGGATTTGAAAAATAGTGAATATTTATAAATTCATGGTAAACAAAAAAGAAAACTTTCCTTTACTATTATTGTCTATAGGCGAACATCTTAATAGTGTCTGTTTTTTGTTTTTTTACTGAATGTGGGTTACATGTGTGTTTTGTTATTATATATTATTATATATACAATATATAATTTTGTTATATACTTATGTGGGTTCTCGGTGTCTCCTTTTTCTCCTTCAGTCTCTGGGGGTATATTACTGAGATCCAATGCTTTGCACACCCCACTAGGACTCAATGTGTTAATAATTGAAGCTTAGAAGAGACTATAATGAAAAGGTTTATAATAATACAGTAGAGGAAATGTATAAAGGATAAAGATAATAATTGTGCCTTCTACTCAGATGTTAAGATAATATCTATTTACACAGTACCATTATACATTGTATTTAGAGTCTGCCTGCAAATTAGAAAAGCACACACTTATAACACTTTAGAAGTGCAAAGTGCAATTAGTGGGGCAATCAGCAGCATGAAATGTTCTAAGTGCATAACCCTTTCGTCTTAGTAAATACCCTCACTGGACTTTAAAATTTGCTTTACTAGGTTAAACACAGACTTAACACTAAACACTGTGCGGCTTACCTTTTTACATTGAAATATATGAAGGTAGATGTCCTTCAAAGACTTATCAATTATCAATTAAGATACTAATGAATTATGTCCTTTTCATCAACCGAGGATGATTGTAACCTTTTTAGGCACATATTCTGGTGCAAAGTTTGAATTGTAGCCATATTACCATAGCAACCAATGCAATGAATCAATCACAAGGACTTTCTATTGATTTCTGTCTTCAGGACTGGTCCTAGACCAAAGGACATCCCAGGCAGGGATTCTATTTTCTGACCCCCCACCCCAAATTTGTAGATAGAATTACATTTTTGCACAATTATTGTGGCTTTTGGATCTCTAGAACACCGTGCTAAGACAAGCCCTGTAATCTTTGAGCCACTTTTTATGTAGTATGCCCTGTCTACAGGACATCATCAGTTGGCATAAATTCTCATCTATTCTTTTACGTTCTTTTGCAGTTCCGATCACATCATCTTGCTCAAAGCCCTGTAACTGGACAGACTGGTTCAATGTCTACAGGCCAACCAATGAGACAACCAGCGGTGACTTTGAGACGCTGGATAATATCAGGGGTATTGGGTATAAGGTGTGTCAGAAGCCAAGAGGTATCGAATGCCGTTCTGTCAGTTACCCCTACGTTCCTTTCGGGCAGCTTTACCATAACGCTCAGTGCGACGTTAACAAGGGGCTAACCTGTTACAACACAGGAAATTCAACGTGTTTGGATTACGAGGTCCGGCTGTTCTGCTGTCCCTGTGACGAGGTGGCTGTGCCTCCTACTACACTTCCAGGTAAGCTCACAAAATGGTCAAGGTCAGGCAGGATTCATTTCTAGAACTGAAATCTTATTGTACCTTTAATGGGGAAGTTCCAGATAAAATCTATTTTCCATAAGCATTAAATATAGCATATTGTAATAAGTTTAGCATTGAAAAAAAGCTTAATTGTTTTGTTCAGTTCGCTGTTGTCAGTCATGATATTTCGGGTGACTTTCTTTCTCAAACACCACACCGAGCCCATTCTTTATGGCAATGTTTATCAAGTGTGTTCCTCCACAGACTTTCATCAGCAGAGAATGGCCGGCTGGGCCATTCTGGTAAGGCAGGTGATAAGCAGTCAGGGTGTGTGTTTAGTAGATGGAGCTGATAGCGAGCTAGAATACATACAAAAAGACTGTTTATTGAGCGCTGTGCAATCTTTTCTTTTGTTTTGATTTTTTTGCAGATCATCCACCCTGCAACAATATAACTTGTGTTTGGTCAGACTGGTTCAATTTTCACAGACCCACATATGGTCCAGACGGTGGAGACTTTGAATCTTTGGAAGTGGTCCGGGCCAATCACAATTCTGTATGTCGTTTCCCCAAAGCAGTCAATTGTAGACTGGCCAACTTTCCATATGTCCCATTTGAGCAGTTATATTACAAACATGAATGTGGGGTGAACAACAGCCTACTCTGCATCAACAAACACAATAATGAAACCTGCTCGGACTATGAAATTCAGTTTTTATGCTGTGCTTGTAATTCTACTCCGATCTCCAATACTGCCGCAACAACAGGATTTAAACATGGGAATTATCAGGAAATAGGACACAGTATAGGAGGTCTAACTACAAGCGCCAAACATCTCACCGTCAAAAACTCGCTGGTCACTGTCCTTATGGCAAGCAGCAGTTATAGTAAGCCAACCCCCACTATCTCCACTAACTACTTTCAACATGAAATTACTGAAGACGACATGAGTTCATCTGGTACGGAAGTGGAAAACCTATAAAATTACAGATCTCCGGCATCAAGGAAGAAAAGGGGGTGTTTTGGGTTATTCTTAAAACGAGTAGTTAAGGAGAGTTACATTAAAAAAAAAAAAAATAAAAAGATATAGAAAAGAAAAAAAAAACTTTTATATTGTGCATGTGGCGCAAAGTGTTATTAAAACCAATTGTCTCATTAAACAATTTTTTTTTTTTTTAACTAAGCCACAGAACTGTTCTTTACAAGTATGACATTATGTATGTCCAACGAACGGAGACAGCTCACCAGGAGACTATTTGTTCCATGGTACAAGGAAGTAGACCTGCCAGCTTCCCAAACGTGTAATAACGCTAAATAAACCTACGCAATGATGATTACAGATTAAAATATGCAACGGCTAATGAGAGTAAAAAAACAAAACCCAAACATACGAAACATAAGAGGAATCCGAAATGACTCCCATAGAATACATCTAACACACACAGTGCTTGTTTTTAATCTGGAAATACTATCATTAACATTTACTTTTAACCAACTGCAAAATGTTGGCTTCTAAAATAAAATAAAAGCACTGGAACAATATATTACGCTATTAGATTATTAGATTTCTATTAGAAATTAGATTTCTCTATTTCTCCCTTTTTTTATTTTTTTAAGGAAATCTTATATGTTCCCAGACAATATTGTCATAAACAGCCGCAGACCTGGGTCTATCCGAGTTATATTACCTTGGGGAATACTTTTGCGCTGTGTAAAGAGGATCTACCTTGTAATAGAGCAGGGGCGTCCAACGTGCGGCCCGCTGGACTTGGAGGTGCGGCCCGTGTGTTCAAAGCAGCCGCACACCTTACTTTCAAGGGGGGCGGGCTCACAGAAGGTGTTCCTTGTGGCAAGGACAGGGTCATCACATCGGAGGAGAGCAGGAGAAAATTTAAGTACTAAAAAAATAGTTAGGAGTTATAGGAAAGCGGACCCATATTCAAGGGGGGGTGGCTGGGTTATGGCACACAGGGGTGTGTGTGTGGCTGGGGGGTAATACACATGGCAGTGGGGTCATCAATAGACAAGAACACCTTCTTGTCTATTGACCCCACTGCCATGTGTATTACCCCCCAGTTGGGCATCACACTAACCAATACAATAGGGGTGGGGCATTAATACACAAGGGAGGGGGTTGGCTGGGGCATTACATGAATCAATACACAAGGGAGTGAGGGCATAAATGCACAAAGGGGAGCAATACACAAGGTTGTGGGGGGGCATTAATCAACAGTAAAGGGGGCCTGGCTGGTGCATCAATACACAAAAGGGGCAGTTAATTACAAAGCAGTGTAGAAAATAATTTGTTTATGATTCAGTGTGGCAGAGCCTGTCCTCGTGTGTGTGGGTGTCGGGGTGGCAGAGCCTGTCCTTGTGTGTGTGTCTGGGTGTCGGTGTGGCAGAGCCTGCCCTGGTGTGTGTGTGTTTGGGTGTCGGTGTGGCAGAGCCTGTCCTTGTGTGTGTGTCTGGGTGTCGGTGTGGCAGAGCCTGCCCTGGTGTGTGTGTTTGCGTGTCGGTGTGGCAGAGCCTGTCCTGGTGTGTGTGTTTGGGTGTCAGTGTGGCAGAGCCTGTCCTGGTGCATGTGTGTTTGGTGTGTCGGTGTGGCAGATCCTGTCCTGGTGTGTGTGTGTGTGTGTGTGTGTCTGGGTGTCAGTGTGGCAGAGCCTGTCCTTGTGTGTGTGTCTGGGTGTCGGTGTGGCAGAGCCTGCCCTGGTGTGTGTGTTTGGGTGTCGGTGTGGCAGAGCCTGTCCTGGTGCATGTGTGTTTGGTGTGTCGGTGTGGCAGATCCTGTCCTGGTGTGTGTGTTTGGTGTGTCGGTGTGGCAGATCCTGTCCTGGTGTGTGTGTGTCTGGGTGTCGGTGTGGCAGAGCCTGTCCTGGTGTGTGGGTGTGTGTGTGTGTGTGTGTGTCAGTGTGGCAGAGCCTCTCCTGGTGTGTATTTGGGTGTCTGTTTCCTGGCACTTTACTTACTGCAGGAATAAATAGAACTATTTAATTTGTACCTATCCAGAGATAAAACGCCCTCCTGAATTTGTAGTCATTTCAGAGGACAAAACTTTCTTGGCTCAGAAATCAGTGAGAGGAAAAGTTTCAATCTGCATATTTTACTAAAAAGGATTAGTGGCACTAAATTGTGACTTCAGGTGTCCCGTGTATGATGATTTTTTTAGTGTACTGATTACTCCCAATCCCATCACATAAGATTCTGTCTTGTATTATCTGCCGAGCACTGATGTCATCTTTATCCTGTACACATGGATGCCAAGGAGTTAAGATTCTATTTTATTTCCATAAAATGGCCATCAAAATCCTCAGCAGCAGGCCCACTGCAGAAAAAACTTGGACACCCCTGCACTAGAGGATCTCTGTGTACAAGCTTTACCATAATTTAGAAACTGCTAAAACAAGGCCAGTCATCCATACATTGAACATATGTATACATACATGGTGGTTGCACAATTTCTAGCAAATGCATGTAAAAAATACTTAACTGTAAACACAGCATTAAATGTCGTACAGATTATATATTATATAATGTATAGACATACTCATATTTAAATAATGATAATAGAAATACAAAATTAGTGTTAATTTAAAGGTAATAATGTGATATACATGAAGTCTTCAACCATGTAAAATGTTGCCTCATTCATGCACCCTGGGAACGTTGTGTCATGTGGCACAGAATTTCGTGTAGGTGGAACAGCACCTTTAAATGAATGATCCGGCAGAGAATTTAGTTGGGTTCAATAAAGAGTGTACTGCAAACAGTAATCACACATAGGGAACGGCTGTACAGGAGTATAATTATCCATTTATTCAGTTCGGCAGCAAATCAAAAAAAAGTTAACAGTATAATAAGTATTAATTTACATTTAGAGCCACGAGTGGGCAGATGGCAGGTGAGAGAGCATCACGTAATGAATATGAACATAGGCACCGCCTTACAGCACAGAGCGACATGGCACAGAGAGAGCAAAGGGCTGGCTACTGGTATACCGGGAGATTATTATTATTTATTGTTTTATATAGCGCCATCAAATTCCGTAGCGCTGTACAATGGGTAGACAGGACATAACAAGTAGTATGTAACATAACAAATTGACTTACAGAGACAACAGAGGAGGGGGGCCCCGCTCAAAGGAGCTTACAATCTATAGGTCAATATAGTACACACTTTCTTAACAAACAGAAGAAAGAAGCGCAACGTGAAACCAGATGCGATAGTCCCGGATCCGACGCAAACCATCAGAATCCTCGCCCGTAAATAGAAGCCGCGGAAATCTCCAGTCTTTGAGTCTACATCTAAAGGAGACCGGTAGCACTAAGGCTAAGTGACGAGAAATGGATTAGCATCTGAAGAGTTAATGAGATATCACTACAATGCTTGAGTAGGAATATAAAAAAAACAGCAATTTTTTTTTCCCCCCCAATCTCCAGTGTTTAATGCTTAGTAGCGAAACATCATACAGGAATAAAAGTGATAACACATTGAAAAGGATTCCAAGTCCTACAGACATGCTATTTCCCCACAAATGGTTAATATGTGGAGTGAATTCTGCAATGGGCAAAAGGAAAAGCCATTCCCTAGTTACCGGTCCCCATATGTAGTCGCAGAATTCCCATTGTACATATCTGTAAGCTATAGAATAGAATTATAGAATTAAACCTCTGCTTTACCCGGCCCAGATTCACCTGCGTTACAACAAAGGGACTATTACAATTACAAAACTGCAGAAAACAAAAAAAAAATGAATCATATCTCATTGGGTAAATTTTTCATGAAAAGAAGGATTTCTTTACAGGGTATAAAAGGATACATAAATTGGCGACATGGCCATGCTGTCTTATTTTAGTTCTAGACCCACCATACCAACAAAGCAGGAGTCACAAATACCGGTTGTGAGAGAAATACTGCCCCCCACCCTGTTCTAGGTAAGGTTCTTCCCCCAAAGCCAGTGTGTTTCTTGAGTAGAATAAGAAATACATTTTAAAATATTACAAGTAATTTTCACATACATGCTTGGTTTCTGTGACGTCCCCATGCTCATGGACAAATACGCATCAACCCTGCTTGAAATTAGGTGTGTTACTCAAGTCCGTAAAAAGGATAAGTTCCGCAAACATGCCTTTTACCCCACGGAACCGTTATTATCTGGGATCCAATCACGCGGCCTTTTTCAGAGTAGAAAATAGGGAAGAGGCGATTAGATACTACATGGAGTAAAAAGGGACAATTTTAGAACAAAACATAACCGAGAGCACCGATCATTACTACCATGAACAAGACCCACTGGGAGTTATGTTTAAAAATGTGTTATCACCACAGCAACTGACAGACGGCCCAATGGATTTGATTATTGATTGCTATGACAATAAGAGCATTTCCAAAAATTTGCACTGGAATCGCTTCATCTACACAACACACTATTTTGATAGATTGGTCTTAAGGGAAAAGCCATCATGACATCAACTCACAGGGGCAGCTCGCCACTTTGCACTGGGCAGTACCAACCCGGAAACACAAAAACAGTGTAGGGTGGGTAATGAGCAGGTAGATCAAGCAAAACATTTAAGGGAGTCACAGTTACACACATGTACACAGTAAGAATATATTCATCTTTATATACACTAAAGAATCACACCACCTTCCATGAATGGCAACAAACCAGCTTGAAGAAAAAACATGACGACATGTCAATAGAGAGAATACCTACCTTTACAATAACACAATTAGGAGAGCGCTCCCTACCTTCCTTTGAAGGCTTCTCTTAACCCACAACCTGTTGACATGCATGGGAATGATGGTCAAATTTCTATTTAACAGGGGTGGAAAGACATGTTTGGCCACACCCACTCCCCTCCCACTCCATGCCCACTTAAGGCGTTCTCTCTGGAGTTCTCTCTCTTCACCCCACCTATTGCAGATCGCCCGCTGTTAACCTGTGCTGGCCATAAAGTGGCAAATTACCACAGGATTTTCCTCTCACCGAAAATGTGATGAACAACCCAAATATTGTCTGAAAATATTATTTAGCATAAAGGAAAGAATTGAGTCTATTACACTGATCCTCGCTGTTAAAACAAAAAAATAAAATAGATATATATAGAAAAATAAAATGTAACCGATATACAATTTTCTTTGAGTGGTTTCTGTACAATAAAACCTTACACTAAAATTAAACCATTAAACAAGTAAATCATTATTCTGATAATGCATGTTTTCAAAGAAGAATGGAGATGGTCATTTGGCCTATCCAAATTTCTGTACTAGGATATACATATACAAAGCTCCAGGAATATTCCACATTATTTTTTTCTATTTTCAAGGCATTGAATGCACAGCCGGGCCAAATGTTCTTTAAAGGGCCCAGATGTAGCTGAAGGGCATAGACTGCTGCAACACAAGCGAGGACTTCTACTTGGACTTGGTCCTCAACTTGGCAGGTGTCACTTAGTTTAGCCCTTTGGGTCGGCCTGAGCAAACCTCGCGTTAGAAGCCTTGTTTTTTCACCTATTAACGATAACACCTTGGGTCTACCTAAACCAGCTCAGGGCTTTAGATATACACCATGCTAGGCTGAATTTACCAAGTTAGAACTCTGCGGGAGTTTTTAACATCACAACCACCTGACTTGGCAATGCATTATGAATGACCAACCCCAAAGACCTTCTCCAGCAAAAAAAAAAGTGCTGAGTTGGCTATTCATTATATACAGCGTAACCGGCGAAATGACTTTCCATATAAATATATGCATCATGCAGAGTTTCCTGGAATTAGTACTTTGTAACGCATAATGAGATGAGGAGGCAGAAATATTTGACACTTGTTCGAACCAAAGGTTTGGTGGATATACTTGGGTTGGGCCTTGGAATCTTAATAGATTTGCCATGTGGCAATCTCACCCCCCCCCCCCCAAAAAAAAAACCCCAAAAAACTACAGTTTTAGTTCAGGAGACTGATTATATATATATATTATAATTTTTAATTTTTTTTTGAAGATCCATTCCTAATCCCATTGAACATCTTACCTATCCCTGGTCATGTTTTCCAGGACACACATCATTTTTACATATTGATGACCAGCCCAGTTAAAGTGTGTGGGATGCAGGGCAGCATTTTATCTGGGCTGGTCAGCAATATGTAAAAAATGTGTGGAAAACACGTAGATGTGGTCACCCTAATCTCAACGAAGCGCAATTGCGGGCTACTTTATACATTGCACTTATACGACCCTTGTCGTAGTTAAGCTAGCTCCCTTTGTAATTTGGTAACACAATTATAATTAACAGTGCCATACTTGGTCACAGCTTATATAAAAACAAATCCCGAGTTTGCATCGCTATAACTCTTCACACGTTGGTTAGCAGTATGATACGAGAAAGTTCTCAAGGTGGGTAAAATAGTTAGAGGACCATTCTCAGATTTAAAAATGCCTGCGAGATTAGCACAAGCGTCGTACAAAATTGTACCCTATCACCTCCTTGGAAAGCAGCTTCACCTACAGATGTGGCTAAACATCCCACCAACTAAGCAAATTGAGTAGGCCTATGAGTGAACAAAACGTTTAACATTACACTGTAAAAGATTACATGTTACGTTGGAATGGTATCGGCTAGGGTTATGGATTTTATGTATTCAAAGTCTAACCCTTATGCAGCATTAACTTAGTAAGGTGGTATGAGCAGATGCTTAGTGGATTTAAACTTGAGGACATATGAACAGAAGAAACCAGGCATCACAAGTAGAATGAATCGTACTTGTGAATCAATACTCTATGTCATTACACAGCACAGGTACATGTACAATGAGCTGATAACAATGTCAGAAGCATGTATTTCCACTGATGAAGGCCCCACCAGGGCAGGAGAAATAAGAGGCGATTTCTGTCATCAACCACTAAAAAAAAAAAAAAGAAAAAAAAAAAAAAAAAAGAAAGCTGAGAATATCGCAATCAACAGTCAACATAACGGAGCAGTCACAACTGCACATAACGGGTCGGAACAGCACAGATGGATAAATCCACCATGGCAAGTCAAATGAAAGAACAGCACGGGACGGGAATCGGCCAGGAGGAACAGGACACTATGAATCTTCTGCGATCTGGAGCAGGGAGTTGATTGCGGCGTCTCTATTTCCGTTTTGGGCTTCCAGGACGATTCGGATAGCTTCGGGGTCCATGCTGGGGAACATATCTAGAAGAGCTTTAAGGTCGGCTTCTTTGGTTTGATGCTGGGGATTAACTGCGGGTGGGGGGACATTCACTGGCGTTCCAGAGTTGTAGACAGTTGGCATGCCTACAGAAGAGAAGAAAAGGGCTTAAATATCATTTAATGGCGCACTATAGTCAATTAGCTGCTTAAGTCTTTTCAGAGACCAGATCCCCAGCACATACACGAGCCAAGCATGCACCACCCATGGCTTCTGAACATATTGTTGACGACGGACGTCTTCGCTTTCCATTCGTGATGTTTGGTTCTGTTGATCTATTTAGGTGTATGCCGAGTAAACAGAAGTCTACAAGGGCAAGTTTACTTGCAAAGGGCATCGGGGGCACCAAATCATAACCCAACACATGTCTGCTCCCGTGACAGAAAAATTGGGGCGGTCAGAAAGGCAAATGATGGACCACGGGTTCTACAACAAAAATAGTAAGATTTTATTCAGCTTGTTTATTAGAACATTGCCGACCTCCTCCAAAACAGCAACGGTCCGTAAAGGTGAGACTATACATTTTGATGACAGCTGGCATTTGTGTTTAGAGTCCAACATTCAGAGTCCCATGAAAATGGGGGCTTTCATTAGAAAATGTGCTAGCCTCATATAATAGTGATTCACTACATATACCATTTAGATCTAACATAAAATGTGTATATATATATATATAAGAGAAAATGCACCTTTTTTCTTGTTTTCAAATTGTAACACTTGCAAAGTAATATGAAGGGTTTTTGGTGTGTATAGTTTATTGCTAATAAAACCCTACTGATTTTGCAGAAATGTCCTCTTTTTTTTTTCTTGTCTCCATTGAGGACATAATACTTACATTTAACAAAAGTCAATTTGAAGAACTGATTGTATAAATAACCAGATGCTGACCGTCCCGGGGACATAGGAGGGTATTTTCTTAATGGTTGTAATGAGCGATAGACCCACTGATTAAATTATTTCCAGCAGGGCCATCTTCACATTTACAGAAAAGAAGGGATTTTTATTAAACCGGCTTGGTTTTAGAGGAGAATAAAAGGAGTCTTGGGGTTCTACTTTGCATGAGGTCACCCAGCATTATGCTTATGTTGGGGAAGAAAAAAAATACAGTATTTTAAAATACATTTTGTGTCTTATAATGCATGGCCAAGATTGCCCTTGCACGTTAATTATTAATTTGTGCACCAGTCTATGAAATAGTACACAACGTGCATTCTTATCCCTTTCAATGAGATTTACTGAACATGGAAGAAAGACACAAATGTAGTATAATGGAAATTTGGGTCACATCTACTTAGAAAAAGTGTATCTCTAAGAATACACTTTATTAACTTTATTTTAAGCTACAGTCCCACTATCATGGCAAAAACCATTCTAAAGCAGGCAAAGAGCACCACTTTTATGACGGGTGTATTGCTTATATAAAGAAAGCCATCATTTTTAGACATATTAAAACCACGGCCCTAAATACAGTTACATCAAAAATAGCTATAACGATAACATATAGTAGTTCTTTGGACAAAAGCGAACTGTGTAGACTTACCGAGAGAAAAATAATCAAAACCTGGGTGATCAGTGTAAGCAAAAGAGACAGACACAGATAGAAGAGAAAATGGAATAGAGAAGACAGAATGTTAATGGGTTGCATACAAAGATTTTTCTACGGACAGAACAATAACAATTAAGGAGAAAGGGGTGATCATCTATTCAAAGTACTAGTGTTCTCCTGTATTAAAATATTTAATCCTCCACACACCATTACACGGCACAAGGTTTTGCGCTAGCTTCAGGAAGGCGGGGGTTAAGTGTTGCACTGGAGGCAGAAGTATACAATGTGATGTTCTAGTGTATACATATGTTGGGGCTTGGTAGCAAATAAAATGACTCTTATGGCAGAGGTCTGCAGTGGTCCCCATAATGTTGGTGGGCACCGATTATACTTCTGCCATATTTTAGCTGAATTTAGTGACCCAAGGAATAAGATATTTCATGGTATGCAGGAAGATGAGGGCAAAGGAAAAAAAAAAAAGCATTATGTGGTCGAAAGCAAAATTTTGACAAAGGAGGTAATTCACAAAGGCAGATGTCTTCGTGTTATATCGGTATGTTATCTGCACATAGATCGGGATCAGATCTGTATTCCACGTAGCTTTTGCAGACACCATTTGCATTCCAATCCAACTAATTGAGAAAAAACTTTCTAGACATAGACCTAAAATAGGTACGGCCTGGGCAAAATGGGACAAGGGTAACAGGGACTTTGAAAACAGGCAGGGTTGGTAAAAGAGGTGTAAGCGTGTGTAGGTGTACCATTTACTTACTCTGCCTTACGCAAACTCCAGCCCTGCACAAGCTACAGCTACTTAACTACACTGTATGGACATGGAAAGCATGTTCTTCTGGTTATAAGAGAACACCGTACACGCTACAGAGCAGTGTATTCTGCGACGGTGCAAAGTGTGCTGCGGACATGTGCAGCAAAATAAAACATCAGGTGGGTATATCAACGTTTTACATATAGGTTTCTTAGTCACTCCAATAGCACAGGTTTGTCAGTTTTTCATCAATGGATAACTTATAGACCATAAAAACAACATGACCCATCCATCATTTGTTGATCCAGTTTAAAGGGATTGTTATGTCTCAGCCGCTCCTTGCACACAGACACCAAAGCAACAAATTAGAGTTCATGTCTAATAGTCAATCCGTTTCCCACCCATCAACAATGCATAGAAAAGCTGCGGTGCCCACCTTCTAATACATACGCTTGCATACCTTTTTAGAGCGACTGAATATGTATTTCAGCTACCAAACGCATGCACGAAGTCAATAGATCTCCCAAACCCCTAACAAAATCTGCCATCAGAAATCCAGAGAAGCCATAAGTAAGGCAGCTATCAGAATGGCAGCTTTAAGGCACACTATTTATTCCCATTTGGTTGGCATGCTGGGTTTCTAACGGTAGCCCTGAATGAAGGTGCTTATAACTCCTAAACAAGGTGCTGGAAGAGAGTCATAGGAAGGCAATGCACACAAATTCAATGAAAATATAGTATAATCAAAGCCACTCAAATGTCATGTTGATATAATGCAATAAAAAGTTGTTTACCCTACTGCATCTAGGAGAAGAAAAACTACCACAAAAAGGACACAGTAAGAGGGGCAAAGGTTTAAAAGTAATAACAGGAAATATTTTTTGACTGCGATAGTAGTGGATGCATGGAATAGCCTTCCAGTAGAAGTGGTAGGGGTTAGTGCAGTGAAGGAGTTTAAACATGCATGAGGTAGGTATAAGGTATAGGGAAAGTATTCCCTAGTTGGGCAGACTATATGGGCCACATACTACGTTTCTTTTAAAGGACTGGTTTCTTTCTACCTGTTCCAGAATGCTGTCATTTTCCACTAATAGAAAAATGTACCAGGTGACATTGCTGTCATCTTGGCATTTGCTACAAATACATCTAGCACAATGCACAGACACAACTGCATTCCATACAATAACCAAATCTGGCTTTTTGTCTATCCCATTGATGCTTAAGTTCCCTCACTGTACTACCATCTACTACTGAGAGACTGTTCCATTTATCTACCACCATCAAGTCTAATGAACGCTCCTCAACAGCAGCAGATAAGTTCTTTTGCTGTTGATGCACCTTTTATTGCCAGAGTTCAAGTCACCCAGAACTGTGAGACATCAGTACATTTCTCCCGTGCAATTAACCCAGCCCTATGGATTTAGACATTGATCATTCACCTGCAATGGGTACATAGCCGACTCCTTGCTGATAGACCGTAGGCATCAAAACCACTGACTGAGGCTGCATCATCATTGGCGCTGCAAGAGACTGAAACACAAGAAATACGCTCATTCAATAATTTTAATATAGAATAGATTTACAGACAAACCAAGAGGGTTGCGAGAGATCAGAATATTCCACTGAGAGGTAAGACCCTTATCAAGTAAGAAGTCAGGTTTTGCATAATGCATAGTTCAAGGCTTCTTCTACCTCATCTCACAGACTTAACTACGCATTATGCAGGGCCAGCAGGAGAAGCTGACGTGGGTTAGAGCATAGTAAAGTTGGGTTAGGTGTAGATGCATGGGAGAGGGTGAGAGATAAAGAGAGAGGGTGAGAGATAAAGAGAGAGAGGGGGTGAGAGAGAGATGAGTTATTTTAAACTGAAACAGAATATCAGTTATTGGATATTAAAACGCAATCTGATACTAACAAAGGTCTTCAAACTACCGGAGTGGGAATAAAGGGACAACAATTAAATAGATTATTCAGTTCATATAAGGTACTAATGAACTCTTCGTGATATCAATCGGAACATTAATATTCTGCACAGACAGCTAATTCTTCTCAGTAGCATTGTTTTCTCATTCATGCCCTCCAACCAAACATGTTCTCACCGTGTAGGACATGACCAGGTTAATCATGCCTTCTTTGTCATCCCCCTGCCTCCCACTCAGACTGAACCACTCGTCCACCACCTTTCCTTCTTTAAGCGTCTCTGGGATAGTGATGTGCGTCCAAGCAATGCGGTCATCCATGGAGAAAGCTCGCTGCCAGCACAGGAAAAAAAAAAAAAAGTTTGTTTTCCATGCAATGGTGGTCAACCATTTCCTAAAATAACTGAACTCCTCAATAAAAACATTATTTATTTATTATATATCATTTTTATTGAGGAGTTCAAATTCTACTGTTTATAGGGATGGGGAAATGTTTACATGTAAACATTTAGTAACGGGGTCCTTTGCAGGAAATAGAAAATTGTGAAGAATGCTGAAGGTGACTTAGAGCTTGAGGCGCATTCGCTGCCAGCTGCTGATTAGCAGGTAGCAGGCGACGGTGCCTCTGTTCACACTTTGATGTTCATTGGTATCTCCAATACAGAATAAATGTGGAAGCGTACAGTGCTATGTATATGGAGGGAAGAGCACAAAACATACACATGAATAACAAAGTTTTCTGCGCTAATGTAATACTTTGAGGTCTATTGTATGTACAGTAGTTGGGATTGTGCAGGGACAGCCAGGTTAAGGTAGACACAGTCTGGTTCTTGACATGTTTGCGTACACTGCAGTGATATATTCTTGTACGGAATTCAACACTGTGACAGGACTTCCAAACACCGTATTTGCTCAATTATAAGATGACCCCCCCAAATTTGAATATTAATTTAGGAAAAAAAGAAAAAGCCTAAATATAAGACTACCCTATAGGTAAAAAAGTTTTACTAGTAAATATTAATTCACATTAATTCATATTTAATAAAAACTTTTATTTCCTTTTACTTGCCAACCTGCCCCGCAGTTATGCACATCTGCCCTACGGCTTGCCACTATGCCCCCCAGATATGCCCTATACCTGCCAATATGTCACTGCCTCAATGATATGGTTTTTAACCCCCATTATGCCACTCTGCCCCCCAGAAATGCCTTTTAACCCCCTATATGCCACTCTGCCCCCCCCCCCCGACTTAACAACGCTTCCCCAGACTCGTTCCTCGTACTTCAGACTCCCTGGTGTCTAGTGGGGGCAGCCAGTAGACGTCTCCACAATGCACGTAGACAACCTCTGCTGCCCGTTAGTTCCGCCAGGGCTTCTATGACGGAGCACCTGCGTGACCTGACCTTCCGGTGCTCAGTCATAGAAACCCCGGCAACAGCGGAGGTTGTCTGTGCGTATCCTGCAGACAACCTCCGCTGCTGCCGGCACTTCCACCGGGGCTTCTATGATGGAGCACCGAAGGTCATGTCATAGAAGCCCCCAGAGGAAGTGCCGGCAGCAGCGGAGGTTACCAGAGAGGAGGATCCCTGCAGTGCTGCGGGGGATCTGGATCTTAGTCTTATAGTCAGACCTCTATTTGAGGTCTAAATATAAGACGAGGGGTATTTTTAATGGAATTATTGTAAGGAAAGGAAAACAAAATGAAAAAGTATAACTATGGTTCTCCTTAGTTATAAAATGAGCAGCTACGGCTCCTGTGTTACCTCCAGCCAAGAGGCAAATGCTACATTTAAAGTTCTAAAAACTGAGCGTACTGTGTACTGTAGGCAGTCAAAATTAAATCTATCATGGGGTAAAAATAGACCTATTAACCTGCAATTAGCACAAGGGCCAAGATTTAACCTGTGCAGCTTCCACTGCTGAATATATACACTAAGAAAATGCATTTAGTTGGAGGCTATTTGATTATAAAGGTGAAAGCGACATTTCATTTGCATTTTCATCCCAACCTCATCAAAGATTTCCAAGTAGAACGAGTCCACTCCAGGAGGAATAGTGCACTGGATGACTTTGTTCCACCTGGGGTTCTTGGCCCCATTATGGGCAGTGGGCGTCTCGTACACCGCATATCCCAGACGTATCCTGCAGTACGGATCCATCCTAGTCATGCCATAGTTCTTTGCAAGCTTAGCCTGGGAAGATAAGAAAAGTAAAATAAAACAATAGATAATAAGCATCTGATCGCAACAATAAATGGGGGCAATGTTTTCCAGCCAATGTCACAGTTTTCTGCAACTCCTGTGATGTCATCAAAATGTAGTTATATGAACTTCCCACCTAAAAAAGACACTTGGTGACTCTACTTTATGAAGTATTAAGGTAGTTAAAGGGAACGTGCTTTTCAACGTACCTGAACCACTGTGATACTCAGCCTGCCCATAGTGCCCATTGCTCCAGAGTACTGTAGTTGATGTGCAGCCTGGGCGTCCAATTGAATCTGTTGTTGTTGCTGGGTGGGAGTGATACGCAGGAAATCCTGAGGCAACTCCCCAATAAATACCTGCAGGAAAAAAAAAACGACATTTTCAATCAGTCAAACAGCCAGAAGCACTGCCATTATCCCAACCTACATACCGACATCATATGTACAGAAAATAAAATCAATTTATATTCTTCAACGATCTTCTAAAACAATGAAGGATCTAATAGCACATTCTCAAGCCACGATCTTTTAAAATGTACCTCAAGAGGCTAAGAAGACAGTAACTCCAGCATTTTTCCCCTCGGGGATCAATAAAGAAAATTGTGTTTACTTCCGTGATCCTGATCCTAATTCTAATCAAGCAGTGTTTGCCAGGCAGCGTCATTGGGTCTATTAAACATGTGCATGTACGGGTACGAGTCAGCTTCCTTCAGACAGGGTTTAGCCTCCTGCTGGTATAATGGCATGCCTGCTATCTGACCATTAAACAGAAAGGGATGGGGGTCCGGCTGCATACAGCGTGCATCACATACAATATATCGGTACATCATTAAACTGTTGGTAGTAAAGAAAGCGCGAGACCCCACTCCGCAATCCTTTGGTCTAAAAGCTTTAATGGGGAGGTCCCACTGGAAATTATTTTTGGGCTTGAGCATAAAATAACCTGCTTACACAGTAACGTATGCTAGTATCAAGAAAAAACTGGCTGCCATTGTTGTCAGCCATGCGATACTTTGGGTCATTTTCTCTGCTCAAACACCACACCGAGCCGATTGTTTATGGCAATGCTAATGAAGTCTGTTCCTCTATAGAATACTATTAGCCAGACTGTCCAGTTGGGTGACTGAGACCGAGACATTGTGTATCTTCAATGTATGACAAGGAGTCAGGATATTTGTACGGTAGAATGGGCTACAAAAAACAGAGCAAGAACACATGCAAATTGCGTATATACAGATTAAATACGCAAAAAAACAGAACAGGGCATGAAGTTGGATAATGAACGACCAAGTCAAAACGTGCAATGACACTACTTTGCAGCAAGGATAGTAGTTGACGATATATCAGACATACATACATTGTTATACAATTGTACAGCGCTGCAAAATATGATGGCGCTATATAAATCAATAAAGAAATCTCACACTGGGCAGACTAGTTGATGCACTAGTTTTCCCCAATGACGCAGAGAATTTCTGGTTTCTGTCACATAAGGTGTGGCAGCGCCTGCCACGTAAATCTGGTTTCCACTTTAGGTGTCTCAGAAAAGGTTCTTATTGAGAAACATTAAACAAGTGCATCGTTCCTGCATTCCTACGCAGCGAGAAGAACGGATGGGTACATACCAAGGCTTGGGACAGGCACTTCAGGAGGCAGAACCATCCCGAAAACCTACTGCCGCCTGAAGCAAAACCATCCCACCGACCTAAAAGGGAGAGCCTTCGTTACAGCTTTCAGCAGAGCGCAGTTTTTTAAGCTATACCTGCACATTTTGGCTTAAAAGCTGAAATTTTGAGGTATTTGGTATTGAAAAAGGAGGGGGGGGGGATTTGGCCTCATGGTAGCCTAGAGCGATTAATAAAAAAAAAAAAAAAAAAGTCCCTGTTGTGAGGACCGCTAGATCTTCCCCCAACACAAACAGTAAGAGCAACTCAATAGAGAGGGACAATCAAGCAACCAAGATGGCGGTTCTCATTGGTATCCTCACACAAGATGGTTTTCTGATGACAAATCTGAGTATTCCTGTCCATGCCACCAGTTTGAAGCTGTCCACACACCTGGAAGAGAGTTTATTTATGTGTATCAGGGATAGACAGCCATTTCTACTGCCCTGGAGCTCCACTCAACCACCGGCAGAGCCATACTGACCAAGACTAGTGACAGTGTTACAACTTCTCAGGAGAAGCCACCCTGCCAAAACCTCTTAAAGCCAAAGTGTGAAACCCCAGTAAACGGTACAAAGCCCTACTGCTCTGCAATAACACCATTTTAAAAAGCACCTTTCCAATCCTCAAAGGTTCTGATACAAGATTATATCGGCCTTGTGAGCCAAAGTCAGAAATCTTTACGCAAAAGGGCCCCCATTTAATACTACATTGCAATTTAAGAATCCCATAAGTCAGATGCGGTGGCATCAGTGTCAGGGAATGCAAGAACCATGAATTTCACAGACAGTTCTACAAGAGAGTTTCAGGATATCCACCTGCGGCAAAAGTAGAAAGGCTGAAGAACAAGAAGTAAAGTTAGTTGGGGAATTGCCCACCCAACTCCAGACCTACAACTCATAGAGATGGGGCAGGACCTGAAATGAGTTCACGTTCAAAAACCTACAACCGTTACAGAGTTAAAGCAGTTTGGCATGAAGGAGCCGGCCAAACCTCCCCTGGAGCTGTGAAACGTCAGCGTCGTTAATCTATCTAGAAAGAGAAATGTTTTAGCTTTTGCTAAGCATGCAGTGGGTAAGAATCCAGATCCATGTTGTTTAAAAATCTCACACCCCCTAAGACACAAAGCCTTAAATTGCAAAGAAACAAATTCCAATCAAGCCACTGCAATATCATTAAAGGGCTCAGCCACGCAAACCCGGTGCTATCATTAAACGTCCCGAGTCCCAGACGGCGAAGCAAGAAAGAACTTCATTAAATCTCTCTGCAGCGTCGCCTCATAACCAAAGCATTCTGCCAAAAATTCAAAACCAGTCTCCTTTCGGACGTCCAGATGTTTCATCATACCTTCGTCAAGTACACAGGTGGAGGTCCTAAGTGTTAAATCCCTGGATTAGAGAAGGTGTGATCGCCCGCTGCAAAACTGTGCTTATTCTCCCAGCGGTGAAATAAGAGGCACTCTCCTCTGTCAGACTGAATAAGAATGCGGTGCTTCCAGGTTATAACCGAAAGGTGTGTGATATGACATCATTGGACACGACCTTTGGATTTGCTGAATTTTTCATGTTCACAAAGGCTGAACGAAACAATACGTTTCTTAAAGTTTCAAGGAGTGTGCGATACCATTAATGAACAAAATAAGACGTTGCTGGGAAATAAGCTTATTCAAAGCTTGTGTTATTAAAGTCATTAAACCATTGGGCGCGGGGGGGGGTGAAACGACAAAAATGTTAAGATGTATTTATTGGTGTGTTGGTTACTCCAGTATCCCTTACAAACCTCACAGGCCTAACTGCTCTACGGCAGAGGTGGAAAAGGTGGAAAAATGCTTAATATCCTACATTTTACACAAAAAAGTCAAATGCAATTAAAATGTTATAATTTAATATGATAATATACAAGGATTCAGGCAAAAAGGAGGGGGACCAATTGGTCTTAATAAATCCTCAACGTTCATAAAAGCATATTTTGCCAAAAGATTAGGTGTTTCAGAAGCCAAGGTGGTCTCCCTCTATGTAAACATATTTTTTCAATCAATTACTGTAGAACATCTCTTAGATTTCCTAAATTTGTGATTTCTTGAGCACTCATTTCTGTCTTGTAATTTTTGTTATTTTATTTTTTTTATTAGTAGGGATAATCCATTTGGATCTTACATGGCTACAGTGAGATAAACAATATGATGCATGAGAAAAGCAACAATATATCTAAAGAGATATTATGTTCTCTTGTCATCAGTTCATTGACCTAAAAATAATAAAAAAAATCCTCTACCGAGCTGTAAAATTAGATCAAAATGCTTTTAAGCCGAGAAAGTCAGACGCAGGTCACATGATTAAGCGTGCAAGAAACACAACAAACTAAAAGTAAAACATAAAACAAAACAACAATTCCAATGTTATGCTTCATTAAGACCGAAATCTCAATTAGTAAAATAATTCTTATGGAGGACTAAGGAAGCAGCAATATTTTAAGCCCACTCCCTATTTTTATTTTTTTTTTAAGTGATTAAAAACTAAATCCACTGCAGTCTCCATAGGCTAGCCAGAGCATTTGGAGGCTGGAAAGATTTTATTCGGAAAAAAAAATAAAAATAAAACAGAAAAAAGGGGGAATCAGCATCTATTTTTTTTTAATAATTGAAGAGGTTTGCGCCCAGCTTTCTTTTTGGCTTCTATAAAAAAACACCATTAATGTTTTGTATGAGACCAGTGTCCGAGTCTGTCAGGTTCACTACAAGAGCCAGATTTAAAAAGAAAATGCGTCGGGCTTGCATTCAATTAGACCGGCAGTGCCTGTAAAATCATTGGCACCAAGCGCTCCAGACGAGGCTGTCAGTAATTATTGAACCGTTTTCTTATTAAAATATTAATTGAACCGCACAACTGTCACTGTAAGAAAAAAATCATCCTTTCGATCCTTTATTTTATGTACAAAACTGATTCAAATGTCATGTCATCTGTATAGAACGACATTAACCTATCTTTGCAAAATAAAATGAAAAATCACTATACTAATTATAAAGGTTATTAAAGATGTTCTTTTACAGTGAATCTCAGTGGCAACAAGTTCATTTCAGTCTTGCACTAGATAGTCGCAATAGAACAAATATAACCATTTAATCTTAGGTATTTGCCAAATTGGGACATAAATTAGCCCCTATGTATTCACACAGAAATCTACGGCGAGGTTCTGAAAGAGAAGCACTCGCCACGGGACTTTGAGGATTGATCCACATCCCCCTCCCAAACGGCCTAATGAGTTATAAGCAGGTCCTCTGTCTTCTCAATCAGAATGTCTTAACGTGTTGATACTACAGTCAATTGCAATGTAGTTATTTTCCTTCTCCCCATACTATAATAACCCTACAGAAACTGATGGCATTCTCTAAATGCAATATGATATTGAATAAAGACCATTGCGTCAACACCTTGTATGAACATACATATGGGTCTGATCATGACAACTTGCCTCAAGTATGCAAGCAGCTGCCTCACCTAGATTCTGGAATATATATATATATATATATATATATATATATATACATATATATACACACACACATACATATATACATATACATATATATATTACCGCTTGTCTCATTAGCTCTGCCATATCATGAGCGGTGTGTGCATTAAATCACATTCAGTAGGTTAATAAATATCTTGTATCATTTACTTATATTCTATATTCTTGGTTACCATAGCCCGGCCAATATCAGACTAAACCCACCCAATAGGAAGCTCTGTCGTTCGCTTCTTTCCCATTGTGTTGCCGCTTAAAAACCCCTCTTGCTACTATGTATCAAGTTCTGACAGGCATCAACAATCTGAACTTCAGTCAGTGACACAGTCACCATTTCTATCCCTCCCCTCATGCCCAGGCTGCACCTGGGGCTGTCTACCCTCCCCGCTCCTCCAGCACCCTACTAGTGTCGTTACGATTATTTACCGGGCCCCGCTGGGTGCTAACACTCGTCGCCATGGTCTCCGGGCTGTTGCAGTGTTCTGTTTCCTTTGGACCCAAGCACTTCCTGTTCTGAGTGTACCGTCTGACACTTAGTCAGCTGACCCGCACACTAGGCGCACGCGCTTGCTCAACCCACATCAACAACTTTATTACAACTCACAGACAGAGCAGGCTCGTTCACGTGCGCTCGGCGCGTGCGCGGCAGTATTATTCAGCGCGGGCTGCTCAGGGAATCTCAGAGCCCTTCGCCAGATGACAGTTTTGAATGTCTGCTGGTTCCCACATCCCATTAAAGGGAGGGCAAGCGAGATAGGCAGTGGTCTCTTTGCATATCTACCTGCTAATCTAACCCTTTTTCCTCCCCTGATGTATGTCCTTTGTAAGGGCTTGGAATGTTTGGTGGGTATGAGAGTATGACAGTGTTCTGCAGACAATGTGTTTATAACTTGAATCTGGTTTTAGATGGAATTGCCGCCTCACGGCTGATTGTTAGCGGTCCAATAAGCGCTATAGTCGTACCCGGGTACTGGTGCCAGCAGGAATTAATCCTCAATGCACTGGAGGCATATGCACTGTGATTTCTTAAAGGGATATTCCAGCCATCATATGCAGTTTAATCCATATGAGAGTTTAGCGGTCCCTTTACATTTTCTTGGTGACCCCATGGGGGGGATCTGCAGGATGCCACCCGTATGCATTTGCCACTTTCCGTACACCACAGCATGTTCAGCCGAACACACGTCCCTCCCCATGATATACGATCCATGTGATATATGATCCATGCGATATACTCTGTAAGTGCTTTAAAACGCATGCGTCATTAGTGGGGGGACAATGAGGTGCCCCTTTAGCTGATCTCTCATGGTAAAGTTTGTGGGCCCGAGACCTAAACAGAAAATACGGGCCACCTCTGTGGCAACAAACAATGTGAAGTAAACAAACATCATTTTGCATTTTAGATTTTCTTCAAAAGCTTTAGATGCTTGAAGACACTCTGCGTCTACAGTGTAATGTGTGACACTGGTTGGCTTTCCCTGCTTAAACACCACACTGAGCTGACTCTTTACGGCAATGCTAATGAAGTCCTCTCCTCCATACACTTTAATTAATCAGTGTGTCCAATTGGTTTGCCAGGAATCAAAGTGTTTGTCTACAGCTAGAACACATACAGATGGACCATATGCAGGTCTCTGAAACCATAATATTATATAAAAACTAAAACTGCTTTAAGACAGCACAATATTTTTGGCTATCGAATCTGATACTATTGGTATAAAATGGTTTATATAATATGTAAAGGCCATTACATGGGCTCATTTAGTGTATCTGTTCCTAATGAAATAATTATTTTATGGCTGGGTTTGACCGGTAGTAGGAATGCCATTATTAAAGCAGTATTAAATAGTGATAATAATGTTATATTCCGAACTGTTGGAACAGCATCCTAACGTACCGTTGTGTCTTTGCCAGCAATGATGGAGCCGAGCAGTTTATTTAGGCTGGGCTGACCTATTCTTCTTGATCCAGGTGAAGGTAACTATAAATCATCCTATACTATTGTCAGTTTAGCCTAAAAGGAAGGGAATAATTATAAGAAATTGAGCAACTACTTCATGGGAGAAAGAATCAATGCCCATTGTTGCCGCAAATGTATCCAATCTACTCTCAAAGCCATCTACAATTACTACATCTTTAGACTGTTAATTCCAGAGCTTTACATCCCTTACTGTAAGGATAATTTCCTATGTTTAAGGTGAAATCATTCTTCATCTAATAATAACCTGAGCCTGTTTTCTAGAATCCTTAAACCCAGTTTAGCGAGATGATTCCCTTTATTGAAATCTTGCATTTTATTGACTTTGGGTCAGTCCTGAACATTAGGGAGGTAAATCATGAATTCAATCATTCCGAGCAAACCATTAATACCTTTGGAGATATGTTTTCTGTTATATCAGGTAGACAAGAGATCCCCATGGGTGCTGGAGAATGTGGAATCCAAAAGGCCCCCAAGGTACCAGCACCGATCTGAGGCTAAGAGCGTCAGAATAATACGTATGGGGTTTGAAAGCATCGAAAGTTTGCAAGGTGACTTAATCCCTAAGAGATGGTTGCTTGCGTGTTTTCTGTGTTCGGAGACTTTTGACTATTTGCTCCACACATCCTACCCCACACCAAAAATCATTAAGAAGACCCCTGTCTGTCTATTCCCCTCCAAAAGTATTTTAAGTGTGGCCCCTAATACCTGGCCCAGTTTAAAATGAACTTTCCAGAGTGACGCTGCATGAAAAGTATGGACGCATACATGTCATGATAGAGTTTCTTGGAGTGCCATTTAGTTATTAATGGGGGCCATAAAGCAGGTAAATAGTCCACGAAGCATCCAAGAAACCAGGGCGGCACGTGATCATGTTGTGAAGGAAGTTAACGGCCAGTACATGAATAAGGATTCATTGGGTCAGTGTTGTGTATTTATAAGCAAGTAGGATGTTTCATAAACCGCTTTATCCAGAAAGAACAAAGATGTCTCCAGACCCGGGAAGTCTGGGTAAAATATATTTATGATAATAAATATAAACAATAATACTGGTATATATAAAACAATAAAACACGTTATTATAATAAATATAAATAATTATATATATAACAATGTATTATAATAAATATAATATAAAATAATAATATATATGTATAAATATAACATAAAATAATATCTATGTAAAACAATAAAACAATTTATTATAATAAATATAAATAAAAAATATATAAAACAATACAACAATTTATTATAATATAAATAATAATATATATATATATATATATAAAACAATATTTAGTTATTGTTACTTGGGAAAGCATCATATGTTAATATATGTCTTGTTACTTTTTTTTTCCTTCTTTAAATCCATATGAGAGAAAAAAATTGTGAAGAATTTCTTTTGCTCTCGAAGGATACATGTCTCTCCATAGAAAAGAGGTAAGCGAGTATATTTGTAATTTTCTGCTCATTCATTTTTAGAATATGGATATGGGGTTAGTTTTATTTTTAGGGTAGAATTAAAAGGATTTGGCATTATAACACCATCTTGTTTTTTTTATTCCTTTTGGTAGGATTTTTCTCTTTTTTTACTATAAACAGTATGTAGACCACAAAATTAGATGATGAACAGCTATATATGTTTCAGAGAAAATACTATGGCTGAATGTGAGTTTTGGCAAAAATCTTATCCTTGGACAGTAAATAGACCATACAAACTTAGCATCACAGGGACCACAGAATTAGATGACGGACAGCATGTTTTAGGAAAATAGTGTGGGGTTTAGGTAAATGCTTGTCCTTTAGATAGCAAACATAATTCCGAACTTGATCGGAGTACAAATGTAAGACAAGGAAGGAAGGTTTTGCTGCAGCGTATAATACTGGGTATTATTACTGTATGGGTTAGTGTTCTATTAGTTGGAACAGACAGAATTGTCGATGGTTTTGTGTTGGAAGGAGAAGCAAAATTTAGTTGCAGTATTAATACATTGGGAAACTAAGGGAGGAATGTAATTTGCCCCGGGGCAATGCACTTGCAAGCTGGGATAAATAGCAGTGCAGTTGACTGTAATTTATCAATAAGCCTTCACTGAAGTCTATAGGACACTAATGCTAATAATCCGTGGTATGGACTCAAAACCATTTGAATGATAAATGTGTTATATAGACAGCAGGACAAATGAGTGTAGAAAACGTATCACTTAGATCCCCTACTCCTGGGGCAAATATTACCAGCCAAGGATTGGGGTAATCCGTTTTAAATCTAGATTTAACCCTTTTCAGTGTCAGAGGATCTCGACATTTTTCAACTAAGAAGACCAATTTTGTCTTCCTATGAAAAGAAAATGTTAAAAATAGAATAAAAAATCCAGCTTTTAATAAACTGCAATTAATTGTAAGTTAAGTGCTCTGACTCCCTTAGAAAAAAAATGCATATATAATATATATATATGACCATGCAGGGCTGTTAACAGGTTGAAGTGTGTATCATGGGAGCAGCCATCTTTCTGTGCAAGTGAATTCTATACGTCTATCCACAATAGTTACAAGCCAGTGGAAATTAGTAGACTATAGACAATTGTAAACAGTTACCCACATATTTACACTTTTATATGACCCATCTGGGGCATAAGGCGAGTTTGGGGCAATAAGGACACGTTTGTATTTGTTTAAAACCATTTCTGTATAAGGTGGTCACCAGCATTTTCGCACTCTATATTTAGTGAGCACGAGGGGTTCTTAAACTCCAGGGAACAGAAGGAAGGGCTTCCCATTTCTTAAGCAGGCTGGTATGTGGGGTATCCTCATCTGGTTGATGTCCTCGGAAATCTATCCCGCCATTAGCGCAAACCAACAAGAGGCGATGGGATATGGCTTCGCAAAGAAGCGGGTGCCAGTGGTATGAGAGCCTTGTGCTGCAGAAGCCACACTTTGGGGACCTTGTGTTACCCAGCACGATGTTTGCTTCTCCGATTTCCCCAACTGGCCCATAGACGAGAACCCGCAGTCCCGTGGACGCCTGTACTCATGGCATTCTCGCCTCGTAAGGCAGTGACTCCATCAAGTTTGCTGAAGCTTTCAGTCTTTCACATGACATCCCAGCATTGTGCATGCGCAAACTCAATGGTTTGGTAGGGTCTATGTGGACATTTTCAGTAAGCAGTAAACCTACAACAAAGATATGGCAGCCTTTGTAGGAAAGACATCTGCCAGGAAAACTGCTTGTCAGTGGCAACTTTCTGTAATTAATTAATAATAAAGTCTATCGGTTTTTGGGGTATTGTGTTCAAAATCGGTTTTTGGTCTAGTGTGATAGACTCAATGTATGAGAAATCCGCATTATGCCAAAGGGGGATCTATTAGTTAATACTTTTGTCTATGTATGAACTATGTGTGGCACGCATGGGCCAGTCATTACAGAAGCCATAAAACTAGATGCTGAACGAATGGATACTGAATTCTATGTGCAATCATTTTAGATAACAAAGGCAGGGACTTTATTTCCCAGGCACAGCACATAACCTACTAGAGGGGATGCAGATACACGTTACATGGAGCCATACGAGAATTCCTAAATGTGTTGCCAAATTACATTATGAGAGCAGTGACTAATATGGAGTAATAAGGAGGTATAGAAATATAAATATGGAGTAAAAAGGGGAGTACGGCTATTTTATGGAGCAATGTGAGGGTTAAAGTGATCTGTTGTGTGGAGCAATAGGAGGCATTATATGGATCTGTTATATGGAGGAATAGGAGGCATTATATGGATCTGTTATATGGAGGAATAGGAGGCATTATATGGATCTGTTATATGGAGGAATAGGAGGCATTATATGGATCTGTTATATGGAGGAATAGGAGGCATTATATGGATCTGTTATATGGAGGAATAGGAGGCATTATATGGATCTGTTATATGGAGGAATAGGAGGCATTATATGGATCTGTTATATGGAGGAATAGGAGGCATTATATGGATCTGTTATATGGAGGAATAGGAGGCATTATATGGATCTGTTATATGGAGGAATAGGAGGCATTATATGGATCTGTTATATGGAGGAATAGGAGGCATTATATGGATCTGTTATATGGAGGAATAGGAGGCATTATGTGGATCTGTTATATGGAGGAATAGGAGGCATTATATGGATCTGTTATATGGAGGAATAGGAGGCATTATATGGATCTGTTATATGGAGGAATAGGAGGCATTATATGGATCTGTTATATGGAGGAATAGGAGGAATTATGTGGATCTGTTATATGGAGGAATAGGAGGAGTCATATGGATCCGTTATATGGAGTAATAAAGGGGGTTAAAGTTATTATGTGGAGAAGTAAGTAGAGTAATAGGGAATATTTCTATAAAATAATAGTTACTTGAACACTTAAATGCAACATACATAATGGATTTTTGTCCAGAAAGTAATTTTTGTGAAAAGCCTGAAAAAGTGGTCTTATTGCCATAGCAACCAACGGGCTAAAGCAGCTGATCGACCATTCCAGTGGTTGCCATGGTGATAAGGCAACATTTTGGACTTCACACTTTTAATATATAGCCCTCAACAAGTCGCTTCTGAGAGATTCTGAGATCAGGAAAGCGTATTCAGTATCCATTCTCCATATGTTCACTGGAAGGTCGTGTAATCGTCTCTGGGACTGATGACAATAATTGTTCTTGAAAAATAATAATAATAAAAAAAAAGGATGACAAATTCAACAATCAATTTAAGTGGCATGATTTCAGGAGTATTTTGGTGAAATGATGAATTTGGTGGTAATGCCCAGCCCTGCTGAAAAAACAAAATATGTAAAAGTATATAAATGACAGTAACTTATACAAAGTCATTCCGGTTCTAGAAAATAAGCAACGATGTATAAAAATGTAACAAATATGCATTTGCGTAATATTATTTTCTGCTGACGAACAAAATCAATGTTTCACAGTTTAGAAATATTTTTACACAAAAACAAATAATGTATCAGCCATCTTCCGCAACCCATTTTACATATAATGTTCCATCTACACGCAGCCACACATCCCTACACACAAGGTAACCCCCCTTCATAGTCCAATTATAATGCAACCTTCTGCCACCAACCAGAAAAGAGCCTTGCATCTACCAATCACATGCAGACTAACATCCCTGCTCCAGAGGGCTGCATGCTCCCCCCTCCTTCACTCCCCACCTCTAGCAGTGAGCGTGATCAGCAGGTCCCTGCTGGGCTGCTTGTATGTAACACGGCAGCATCCACACCATGCTCCCGTCACCCTGACACCATCCTGCTTTTACAATCCACCGTGATCAATACTGCATTATTTATTTATTTTCTTCAGAAGCAGGAGGGTGCTTCTTCCATTAGGGTGTGCTCTCTTTTTTTTTTTTTTTTTGTTTCATTCATCACATTGAGACTTCAGAGATCTGCATTAAAGGCAGAACATATGAAAGGGTCCAGCAGACAAGCAAGACCTTATTGATGGTGGAGGACCAAAAGGATCTTGGTTGGGCGTCACAAGAACGGACAGGTTTATCCAGCAAGAGAGGGGGGGAGAAGAAGCAAAGACAGCCCCCCCCCCCCCTCCATCCCCAGTCCTCCTCCCCCTTTCCTCTTGAGGATTTTCCTTGCATCTGGATCCCCGTGGAAAGAGAGAGGAGAAGATGACCACAGTGGGAAAAGATGGTGGTGGAACACCACACATGCAATATGTGGGTCCATACCGGCTGGAGAAGACGCTTGGGAAGGGTCAGACAGGTGGGTACAGGCGGAAACAATAAAGATGTAGGAGGGAGGACTGGGTGGTTGCAATCCATTATTCTGTGGGAGGACCTGTACTTGGCAATGGTCTCCTCCTGGGGTAAAGATGCTTCCTTACATATATCAAGACAACCTGAGGGTTGGGTTGACAAAGAATCTGGTTGGAGGCTGTATGGGCCTGGTTCCACCAAGGCTGGGATGAGGTGGAGACAGTCATTATTTGATCAGGAGAAGAAAGGTATATAGCAACTTCCTTGAGGTCATTAGGAGACGTACAGAAATTGCGTTGACGTTGGTAGATGCAAAACTAGAAATGGAGGTAGAAGATTTGGGATTTACCTGGCAGGCTAAACGTGGGAAAATCACCTCCACTGAACATTCATTATGGTTCAGCGGCTACATAACATTACAAAAGCCCATCTTCTGATGGTGTGGGACCGAGTGATTTGCTTGAAACAATCTGCTTAGCCATAAGAAGTAGCTCTAAGAATGCCTTGTCATTGTGCACGCTTAGCTTCTTCCATTTGTACCATATTGTAGTTACTGCACTTCCTCGTGAGCCGGGGCCAGCTTGTCGTATAAACTTTTCCATTGCGGGAAAATCACACTGCAAAACATACGGTTATTGCAGAATATAAAGGAATAATGCAACAAAAAGCCCTTCTAGATAATGCATTAGACTCGGGCCTTCTGTAATATAGTTGAAGTTCATTCACAACTATTCTTGTTCGGTACCAAATATCATAGGTCCAGTAGCAGTAGTGTCGTGAAGACCCGGTGCCTGTTTTATAGGACAGGTACCGGCCGCATTGTGTTGCGGACATAGAATTACCACTAGGAAAAGTGTATTGTGTGGGATGAGCTCTTGGCTGACCCGGTAGCCTGTGTGACAGAAGTGACAGTCCTTGGGTCATTGTTTCATTCTCAGTGTTTGTGGGCCAAGCATTAGAATATGGACCCGACTATTCCACCTTCTTTTCCCTGGCAACAGATGCAAGCAGTGACTTGATGGTGAGGTCACGGGAGCCTTTCGCTTTCCACCAGTCGGTGCAGTACTTCGATTATTCGTTTTAATGTTTTTGATGACATAAAATGTGATAGTTTGTAGTGCCTTCCTTCTAACCAATCAGAATGTAATCCACCTTTTTGGTCACCGTTCTTACCTTTAAGGATATGTTGGACCACTCTTGAGCGATACCGGATTTCATATCTAACACGAGGTGTCCCGGTTTAAATCTGATATAAAGTAACTGCCTGGCTACAGACTATCAGGAGAGGCTTAGACAGTCCTGTTTAATATCTCATCTGGAGTGACCACCTGCTGACAGATTTTCCGACACAGGCTCAGACGGCGTGGAATTATATCTAATATTGGGTGATCTGATGAAAAAGAGATTATGGGCTGCATCTGATAATTATGCCTGTATGGCCGGATCAAGTCTATGCTAAGCCTAAGACCAAGGCAGCAGTGCAAGGGTAAATTTTCATTGTGTGACAGCACTGGTAGCGTGGATGCTTGCGTGCACCATCCGTCATAGAGGGGAACAATAGCCACAGCTCACATCTTCAAGGGCTTGGTGAGGCGGGGGATGTGTCGTGTCCCAGGAAAGGAGAAGATTTAGGAGGGGGGGTAGATCTTCTTTTTTTGGGGGAAAGGGAAGCAGGTGTTAGAACCAACCGGTATGTAATTAGCCAGAGGGGATTCAGCTGGGGCACCCGGGCAATGTGAAAATGATCACATATGCCCCCCTTCTGTCAGTTCACAGACACACAAAGACCAATTACCCAATCCCACACACACAAAAGACACAAGTACACACACACACACACACACACACACACAGGACGAATCCCTTCCTAAACCAGAGCCAAAATACATCTCAGCTCTGCTTAAAAGACACAGTAGCGACATTAAGGTTTACCATAAATACAGCATATATCCCTTACCGAGATACATCTCATCCATCCCAAGTCGACACAAGCCAAGAATCCATGGCTCTACCCCATTTCCTATGTATCAGGGAATTGCATATTATCCGTAACAATCAGTTATTGCATACTGAGCAACTGTCCTAAATTGGAACCAGAGTCACGCCGTAGAGGATTGTCCCTTTGTTGTCCCTTTTCTTCTAGGACACGGTGGGAAATTGTCTATGTGGAGATGCTTCTTGTTTGCAGGGATGGCTGGCAGTCTGTGGGTCGCCTCATTACAAAGGTGGCTTGGATGACTATTATTTTATCCATTTGTTAAAGTTAGTTTAAATACACCAAGCTCATACTGTATTCTCTGGTCTTTCTGGAGAGATCAGGAGGTAAACCTCTCATCTTCCCAACAAGCAGTCGTCAGAGCTCTCCTCGCTGCCTTAGGGACAGACATGAAGATCTAGACTTCTAACCCCCTTAACAAACAGGATTCAAAAGGCTTATAAAATCCATATCTCGCGAACCCGTATCTGCCTTCCCCAACCGATACACCGACATCAAGGACTCGCTGCTCAAAGTCTTCCTACTAATACACAGACATTGTGCAGAAATACCAAAAAATCCTCTTTATAGACAGATCTCAGTCCTGCACGCTGCCATTCAAAAGTTTGGGGTCACTTTGAAATGTCCTTGTTTTTGAAAGAGAAACATTTTTTCCCACACAAAAAATAACATCAAATGGATGAAAAAAACATGGCAGGTGCTGTTAATGTTGTAAATTACTATTTTTAATGGAATCTCTTCATAGGCGTACAGAGGCCCTTTATCAATCATTTAGGAATCATCATTCCTTTATCACACCCATCACTCCTTTATCACTCTCATCACTCCTGTGCTCCAATGGCACGTTGTGTATGCTGATCCAAGTTTAAGTTTAAAAGGCTAATTGATCGTTAAAACCCTTTTTTGCAATTATGTTACAGCGAGAAAGTGCCGTGTTTTCAAAGTGTCCCCAAACTTTTGAACGGTAGTGTATATCCTAAAATCACTTCATACACAAACACATATTTTAAATCAAGCCCCGGCAGCTGGGTAGCTGTGGCTCATATTTTTTTGTTGTTGCTCACACCTAACTTTCTGTTCTGTTCCATTTCGGATTGATTTCTATGGTTACATCTATTCCAGAACAAAAACGTAACTTTTCAGCATGCTCAGAATCATGTATCACTGTTTTAACTTCTACCACTTCCACTGAAAGGCTGTTCCACTTAACTACCACCCTTTCACCCTCTAGTTTTAGTCCATGACATTTTGTCCTTTGTTGAAATGGACTTATCTTTTGGATTCTCTTATGCATTTAAATGTATCTATCATATTCTCTCTCCTCATCCACTGACTATTCGATGCAACGTGTTGTATTCATTTTTCCCTTGGCGTTGCTGCTTCAGGAAGGTAGTTTAAGTAGATTTTTGCACTTTTTAGAGATCTCCTGGTAAATACTATATACGTGTGCCCCAAAACACAAATGGTAGAGAGTACACACTATAACTTACAGAAATAGACTGTATAAAACACTAATGCGTGATCACAGAAAGGATCCGGTCAGGGCATAACTGATGCCTTGTCCTTGTTGTTCCAAGAATCCCAGCGATATATGTGGAACAGCAATGAAAACTGTCCGAATGGCCCAAATTGGCAAATCAGAGCTGCCCAGGGAGAAATTGCCCATCTGCCCCTCTTCAGTACTCTTCTCCCTCTATTGAATCTGCAGCTTCTCTCTTATATACAGAATTCACCCTCTAATCCTGGGGCAGCCAACAAGAAGCTCTCCAGTTGCTGTGGAACTACAACTCCCATGGTGCATCCCACTAAGTCTTGCTAGGGACAGTACCCTAATTTAAACCGAACAGGAACACCTTGCAGACAATGACAAACTGACACATCAGGGGCGTTGAGGTCCCTGGGTGTTTAGAATCTCATGCATGTCGTTTAAAATACACCGAGGGGTCTATTCACCAACTCCCTAATTTCTTTATGCATTTTGTAGGGGAACCCCATTAAGCTGCCAAGAAGAGCTAATCTGGCCCTGTGTAATGTATGACATAATCAGCGAGGTGACTTTAATAAATCTTTCCCGTTACTTATGCATTATGAAAGGTCGATTCAGACCTTCTTGCAGGAGCACAGAGGCTTAGCCTTCAGAATGCATAGTGACATTAGGGAATCGAAACCCCTCTTTAGTGAATAGACCACTAAAGACTAACCACTCATCTCTCCCTACGACAAAGGTATTAGACATAAAGGGTTGGGGGCACATCATATAAGAGTCAGATATAAAGGACCCATCCAAAACGCACGCCTGCATTGCAAATCAAGACCTTTTAATCGTCGTACTATTAAGTCACAGAACCTCATTCTGTCCTTAAGCACAGGTGCCAAAGGTGTGTTTGAGCTCTTTAATATTTGCCGTAGTCCTAATGACTTTAGCTTACAAGGAATCCTGCCATATTCTGCTCTGTTAGTGAGCCTGAGGGGGGGTTGGAGGTCAAGAAACTACATTGTTAAATAAGCCATGAAGAATTTTGCCTCTTTTTTTTAGAAAAACGACCCCAGGATATCTACAAATTACCTACTATGGCCCAGCAGCTGCCACACAAACCCCTATGCATTAGTTTAATATGATGGGCATTATAGAGCTGTCACTTGGCTAATGCTAAGGCATGACGGGCTCGTACCTGATGGTCATATATCATGTAATGCACCGTGTGCCGAAAGACTGATTAGGTCCTGGAAACGGTAACAGCTGTGTACATATCTCATCGATCGCCAAACACCTATGAGGTCACAATCTCAAAGAGGTCCGCGGGTCTCCCACCTCCATATTGCGGCACACGTCCGTGTTCCCAGTGTGCCGCTTCTCACTTGATTAATCACTGGGCAATTCATGATGAATTCTGTGCTCGTTACAATAATACAGGGCTGGATGCACTTTGATCTCCGCTTATTAACATATGTTCACTCCCATGGAAAGAAGATATATTAAATAGGCAAAATGTGAGTTGCGGTGTCTAGTATGTGCACCAAAGGAACCTTAGCCATTCGGGAGATCTTTATTTATTATTTTAATCCCATACAACAACACAGAATCTGAACACGCTATCAGTGCCGGCTTTTGTGTCACATGACCATTAAGTGCTCCCGGCCAAAATTCTGAATGGTGTAAAATTTGACACCGTTAAAGAATTACATCTGGGAAGGATCTGGGCAGTGAAAGCACAACTGGGGTTTCTACTTCATTTAGTTACAAAAGTGTTAAGTTTAGCAAGGTAGGCGGAATCAGAGCTTTCAGGCAGACCCGCTAAGCAAATTTTGACACTGGCTCATGGCGTGTGGCGACAAACGTAATATGCACACAGGAGGGATCCATTTCGGCAGGGACGATTCCATCATCCAGCAGTAATGTAGTAATCAAAGAATGGATGTCTTCCAGGAGAGGGTGGCGGATAAGTGGAATGCTGTTCCAGCAGAAGTGGTAGAGGTTATTACGGTGAGCGAAGTTAAACATGCGTGGGATAGGTAGAAGGCCGTCCTGTATGTTATTATTAATTGCGTTATATAGCACCATCATGTTCCGCAGCGTTGTACAATGGAAACAATGATGGCATCAAAGACTTAATAAGGTAGAAAAATGGCAGATTCTGTGTTTGGATCATATGCTCCGACGGGTAATGCATGTGGCTCGCAGCGGCTGGGGGGCCGCCTGTGATTGATCAGTGAGAGTGCGCCAACGGTCTAGAGGAACAGGCAGGGAACCTGCTCGGAGGAGTCAGCCAAGGTACACATAGATCGGAAATTGTGTAGGAATAAAATGCGGAGAGCATACAATACTTGGTTCTTCATTAGTGACTGAGACCAGTGGAATCTCCGACAGCATAGACACAGTCCCTGCAGCAGCCATGCAGCAAAGCCTACGTCATGCCCTGCACGGTTATATAAATATAAAAGTGCCTCTGGACTGACGTCCAAACTGTGCGTTTAGCAGTGGATGACCTTCGCGTCGCATATTTAACCCACAGATTAACTGCTTGAGCTCTGGAATGGTGAGAAATCCCATACATTGCATACCTGTTATCCAACCAATGAAAATACAACACATACATTGGGTTCAGTACCCGGCATGGTAAAATAAATGACACATTAGAAACCCTTATAGAAGGCCTGTTGCATGGCGGCATTAGTCCCATCACACGTTATGGTAACAGAAGAAGACGGGCCATGGTTTTCACATTCTGGGATATATAGCGGAGACCTGGCCACAAACAGGAAGTTATTAAAGAAGCCATTGGCCTTTTGGGACCTGGGCTGCCCTTTAAACTTCAATTCACTTGGTTGTCGTCGCGTTTCTTCTCAAGCGTATGGCTTCCCGACTGGAACACAGGCATCTATTGCTGTTGCCCTCACAATGGCTGCCATTGTTTTGGTCAAGGGGCTGGACATGTTCTTACGCTCCCCTTGTACATAACACTGGCAGCCCCCAGAAATGACACATATGTGCTGGAATCTCGCCCTACGCGTCTCTGGCACGTTAGAAATCCTCAGTGCCGTCGGAATATTTTTCTTTCTGGTTTTTGTTTTTACGCTGTTAAGTAATGGACAGTCTGAAATAGTTTTACTTTATTCCAAAATGGAAAGCTGATCTCCGAAAAGTAAGGTTAGGCTCAGAAAATAGCATTTTATGTAATGCAATGACATATTATCTGTGACAGACCCTGACATCATCACTGGGTTCATCGTTTGCTTGCTGAAGGCCCATGTCTACTAAGGTCTGAGGAGCACATATGAATCTCTATCTGAGCCGCAGAGCAAGACTGTAACCCTTGCCAGGTTTTCTCTAAAAGAAACCGGTTCGTCATCCTGGTTTTGATGCTGCTGAGGACAGGCTAGAAAAACACACCATTCATTCAAAGAAAACTGTGTTCTGACCCCGAGAGCGCTGATTATCAGGATCAGTCTTGCTTTTATTTGTGATACAGTGTTATCCGCCGATTATTGTGTAAATCTGAGATGGTATTAGTTATAGTTCATATAGGGTGACGTCCTGACTCCAGATTATAAAGTCATATAACGAGTGTATACATCACCCACCTACAGGCTACGGGAGAAAGGATCTAGTGGATCAGGTGGGATTTACATATCTTTTTGCTGAAGTTGAAGGAATTCTACACTATTCAGGATCTTTTTAGGTCTTGTAGGACTTTAGTCAGTAAACATTCTGAACAGAGGATTTTGTAAACCATGAGTTTGTAGGTGAGTTGAAAGATTTAAGACTTCTCTAGTCCTGCAGGAATGGTATTCAGGTCCTTCCTAAGGTACATTTTAGTTGGTGAGATCACTTGCATTAAGGAGAAACTCAGTGGGACTGCCGCTTCATAATGCATAATCAAGTCTATCACTTAAAATGCTTCATCTAAACTAAAAGTGTCTTGGTGAGTAAACTGTCAGATGGCCTACACTGATAATACATATAAGACTTGGTTGTTGCTTCTCCTACTTAGATTTTAGAGATCACACACCTGCTTGCATGCAGGCAACTGATATATGTTAATTTGTAGTATGGTAGGCTTTCCACAAGGACTGCTGGATAATTTGGGGTTAGCCAGTACATCACAAATGTTGGCTTGGAACAGGTTTTGGTGTTATGGTTAATGTTCTTAGGGTTTTCAGGATCATTTGATGCTTTGCGTTCCTTTATGGCAGTCTCACTAGCTACTCAACAAAGAAGCAGGTCTCTGAATCAGGTTAATGACGTAGTTGTCTGTAACAAGATTGGGTTACCTGCAATTTCCATCTGTTACCGGATATGATTACATCTTTCGCTAAATCCAGTACTTCCCGGAGACTGGTTGGAATAGTTCTGCAGGAAGAGCAGGAATTCTCCTGATTTGAATATGCCTTTTCCATAGATACTCCAGTGGACATTAATGTGCAAACACATTTGGGACGGTTTACAGTAAACACTTTCCCAATATCAGCTTTCAACCAGGCTTTATGAAGATTTGTGAACTCGCAAACCAGGTCTTATCAAACAAACCTTTCCCAGCTTTGGAATAATTAAGGGCTGTTCACCTACCAAACAGGTTAGAATTCTGGAGTCTATGGTTGAATCGCTTGGACAGTTCCTCCAGCCCAGGCAGCTACGGACTGTGATTCTCACGCTGCCATTCGACATTATGTGAGCCGTAGTCCTCAACCGCAGGAATTTAAAAGGTTATAGTTTGAATAATATGCGCTCCTTAGTTTTGAGAGAGAGTGGTGGATGCATTGAAAAGCTCTCTGGCAAAAGGTTGGAAGGCTAGTACTTTAAGCGGGTGACCATTACTGCAACTTTAGTATAATTGTTTGTAAAGAATAAAGCGTTAAGGCTGCATTGTTAGAAGCGAGAATAGGTAGAGAAGATTTGCCAACAACAATATCTGTGTAGAGTGTACCATTTGCATTTGCTATCCAAAATTACCTGTCTGAGGTTGTATCCTCACCAGTATTGGGGTATTCTTACTCGCCACTGGATTTTAGATACTTGCACACGGTTGGCTTGTGCTCAGCTCGGAAGTCTCTATTTGGTGGGTTGCCCACACCACTACCGTGCCCTGCGTCGTTAACAGCTGATAGACCCAGGTTTGGCTCGCTTCTCCAGCTAACTCCGACAGAACTCACTGAAGCTCGGCACAGAGGTCCCAAGTTCAGCTGCTTAGTTGAGTTTCCTGTAGTCTTGGGTGAGCCCAATATGCTCTGCCAAATTAAGCCAACAAATTTGGGCAATTTAAGCTTGGATTTTCCACTATGAGTACAACCGGTTGGTTTGTAATGGAGACCGGTGACCTTGGAGTTTCATTGAGGACTTTATGGAATAGACTCCATGAGGTTGTTGGCCAGATCTGGTTTGGCCTTTGCCTTAACTGTTTATCATTATTACATTTTATTGAACATAATACATTTACAAGACCTTTCCACAGCAATCACTAACCCTCATCTACAAAAATGTATTGTCTTAAAAAGACTCGTCTGAACGTTACCTGTGGAAGCTCAGATGAATGTAGAGAGAAAGCATACAATGTATATGTTTTTTAACCCAAAATAACACTGTGGGATTTGTAACGTGTGCATCCCGCATTCTCATTGCAATGATATAGATTGTTTTTGTTGTGAGCGCATCCAGTGTGTAAATAGTGTGGGTGTCTGCACTGCAATGGCTGAGAGGGTCCTTGTCACCACCGTACCGCAGAGTTATATATAGAGCTTCTATCTGCAGTCTCTGTGCTGCTTGCACTAGGATTGCAGAGACCAATGGAGGTCAGGCACATGCAAATCAGGATTAACTCATGCATTGCCGCCAACGTGCACATTTCCCACTAACCCTTCCCCAATGCATACACTGTCTGTCGAGGGTTAATTGCTTCTCTCCCAAGCAGATCCCAAAACAGTAGAAAATACTGCGGAAAAGGTCTCCGAGACATTCCATTAACCCTTAACTGCTAGCAGCCGTTAACCTGCTGTCAATCAGAACTCAAGTTCATCTTTTCACGAGGCTGAGATTGTGAGCACTATCATTTTTACTATTTTTATGCCAAACGGGACTTTGTTTAACCACTTCCTTGTGAGAGATATGTGGCACACGAACCCATTTCATGCCAAAAAATTAAAATAAACAAGTCTGCTTCTTAATGTGAGTGATAGGTTCAGTACTTAGGACAGCAGCAAGGGATGAGGAATAGGTGATGATGGGAAAAATATGGCATAGCCATACAATGAATTAACATGCACTACCAGAAATGGTCGTCATTACCTACAGAGGAATTATAAAAAATCTTCCATTATATTGATATCAAGAAATGGGTTACATTGTAACAGATGACAATATAATACGCCCGGTGAATTATTTCCAGTCCTATGTGTTATTTGATCTTATTTTTCTTGGGGTGCTGGGCTATGAGTCTGCAATTTCTTGGATGAATTCATCCTATGCTATTCTACATATAGTGCCGTGGATCTAATTAATCTCCGGTTGCATTCTGGGTAATCTCGCCACCGGCGATCATAGAATAATCACGACCAGAGAAACTTTTTGCGTGACACACAGGAGAAGCAGCATGTAAATGCCCCAGGTCCCTTTCCGCGGATCACTTACAATCCCCAGAAATCACAAAAGCAGATGGATACTGAGCAGATCTGCGCTAAGCCGGGCTGGGAGATTACAGGGGGTGGTATTTGTGTGGCACGGAGCGGTAGGCAGATGGTGCTGCACCAAACTTCATCTCCATCCCTTTCTCTTTTGCGCTCCCCCTTTGTCTGCCTTTCATTCTGCCCTTTATTTAAAGCCCCCCTTTCATTCCTCTTCATATATCTCCTATTTCCATCAAGATATACATTTGCGTTGTTATGTACATTTTTTTGTTCAAATTAAAATAACAAAGAAAAATGCTTTATTATATACCCGTGAATCAAGTATTATTAAAAATACTTATATATTAGAGGATATTATTTATTACCCCCTTCTAACATTCTCAGGCCATTGGTCATCTGATGGGCTCGGTTATTTAAATCTGATTTGTACATGATTTAATGGTTTAATTGGGATTCACCAATTCTGGACATTCTTGGCGTTCTTTGACAAGCCAAACAATTGCTAAAAAAAATCATCTCACAACAAGATCAGCCTAGCACAGCGGTGTGCATGATCATTGCCGTAATAATAAACCGCATAACACAGTTCTCCTTATTTCTTTTTAAGTATACAAGATTGTTTTTGCCATAAAAATGTCGAACAAAAAATAGCAATATGTGAGCCTATTCCTTGGCACAGTGGATTTGATTGCTTGGGAAATCAGATGTTCCTACAGTTTACTTTGCAAAGTGGATGCGCTGCACATTTTTTCGGCACTAATTGTATTTTTAGCATCCTTTCTTGCATGTTTAATCTTCCATAAATAGGACAGATCCAGAACACAAGCTAATATGAAAATAATCCAAATTCTGCCTGCGATAGATCCCGGCCTATGTATAAAATGGCTTTCAAAGGCGCTCGTTTCCCCCCCCCCCTACGATTCTCTTGCATCTGCTGTCTGTTTATTTCTTTTTTCGTCCAACTTTTCTCCCATCTTTATATCCTCCATCTTTTACATTCTCTCTCTCTTCCTCAAATCTTTCTCTTATGTTTATTCTTTCATGTTGTTCTTTTTTCTCCCATCTCATTCTCTCATTCCCTGTCTCCCTCTTCCATCTGTTTTAATCTTCCCTGCCTGGATTGTTATTTTTTCTATTACTCTCCCAATATTTATTATCCTTCTGCCCAAGCAGGGCCTGTGTGGTGCACTGTGGCCCCTGAGACCCATGATTCAAAGAGAAAGCCTTCGTAATGCTCACAATATTCCAGTCTAATGCATTTAGTATATAGTACACCTGTAAAATAATTGTATGGGGTTTGTGTGTGTCGCGTCACTGAATTGCATGCATGAATGCCAAATGTCTTTATGCACGCTGACTTGGAGGAGCTCACATGGGCAAGACTTTTCACTACGGTGTATCTTCACCAAACTGACATATTCACGTTAGTCCTACTTATTGACTTGTGAAGGGCACCCCCCAGTAAAGTTCTTCTATCTAATGTAATATACAGGAGGAATTCTGAAAAGGTATCAGACACTATTATGTATTCTGCAAGGCCAGTCTTCCCTGTAGGAGAAGCTCACTAGGGATGGCGTTTCATAGTGAAGTCAGGGAGTTGAAATGTTTTTTTCTCACCTACAAAGTCCCGGTTAGCGAATACATCTCTTAGGAGTGCTATACAGCATTTTCCTTATCCCGCTATATCCAAAGAACATCGTTCTGATATATCATCCTACCCTTGTCTATCCGTTCTCTCTATCGTCAGTCCAAAGATGTCCTTTATCTTGCCATCTTCCAGTTCATTTAGAAGCGGTACTGTGCATGTGGTGTTTTAGTGTTCTCACTGTTGTGAAGGCGAGGACTTTTCACAAATTTGTGAGTTTCTTGAAGAAAGTCTAGCCCAAGTCTACAGTTTGGTCAGTTATACGTGTTCTGTATATGCCCAGCTGGAAAAAGGATTCTGATCTCATCTAGCCTCCACATTCCAGGTCCAACCGAGTCAGATCTGGAGAATGCGTCTGTGTATCTTGTTTTGTAAAAGGCATTAATATGGAATCCCTCTTTTACCTCTATCCTCTATTAATGACCAGGTACTTTCTTCTAGGTACCTCTAGCTGATGCTGTTTGATATCTGTGATATATTCCTACACTCCTTTTTTCTTCTTATTGATGTGTTTTTATTATACGGACCTTCTTTGAATTTTTCCAGGGTTATTAATATCATTTTAACAATAAGCACTTTTGATGTAGACCCACTATCGGTCCTTTACCATTCTCACGGCTTGATTTGCACATAAATGTTTCTTAACTTCTTATTCCTCTGACTTTCTTCACTCCATATTTTTTTTTCTTCCAGTAAATCTCTTTTCATGTTCCACTGTTAATTACGTCTTTTTAGTCTCCTTAGACCGGTTGGTTTCTCTCAAGTAATCCGGATTGTGGTTTCCTTCCAATGACATTTTGTGACATCGTAATACACGGGGTTTATCTTTTAATGATTTTCTGGTCAGTATCACGAACGGCAAGGTTTTTCGCATTTCTCTTGAGATACAATATAAGTGAAATACCCCATAAGGCATGAAGGTGGATTCTCACTTACCAAGGGCATTTCCAGAATTCAGCTATGGCCCACAAGCCTTCCCAAACTTATAAGCCAATCCTATTGGCATGCATTGCTGGTACAGCACTAGGCTCAGATGTCCTTCCTCAAGTTCAACGTCTTAAAAAAGTGGAAGGAGTGTGATGATTCGCCTTGGGGTTTATTCACTAAACATCATGCTGTCGGTAACCTACTGTGAGGTGCATTCTAAATCATTACACAGGGGCAAGACGGCGAGTAACACTCACTGGGTTTGGACTTCGTGCATAGTGAACGAGATATGATTACCGCTAACTGCTTTGTAAATATAAACTTGCCTTTAGAAAATGTATTCACTACTCCATGACTTTCACGGCTTCTGCAATAACAGCTTCATTAGTCCTGCATAATGTACTCAGATTAAAATATTTGTATGCAGGGCCGACAAACCTACTGTGGTGTATTCACTAAGGAGCGCACTGTCACTAGTTTGTTGGGGAGTTGTAGTTTTACCCCTCTCATTTCGCTATTTATTATGCACATGAAGGGCTAAGCTGGCCATGCGTAATTCAGTGAGCAAGCAGAGATCTTGCTGACAAACCTAAAGAAATCTTGCTGACTTAGCCAGGTCTCAGAGTACCCCCAGCCATGTTGGTGCACAAATGGGCTCTTTGAAGCTGACCCCAGTTGACATAGTTTCCTAATGACTTGTGTCTGGAATCCTCTCTGGATCTCTATGGTGCAAAAAAATATTATTCTGAGACACAGCGTTTAGATCCAACCAGAATAGGAACATGAACAGTAGGCCCATTAGCGTGTCTTTCATGGAGCTCCAGCACTTGGTGTGATGCCTACATTACTACAGGACACTATCGTGAACACTGCCGTAATATTACGGAAAGCTCTTGACCTGCATTGACTGCTGGGACTTCAGTGTCCACCAGTCTACTGAGGGCCACACTTTTTGGATCAATCACCATATTTCTTCATCGTATTTAAACCCACTGCCTTCCTTTACAGTATTCACATACAGAACCGTATGCAATAACTGGTAGTACGTGGGAATTTTCTGATTTAGCTGATCATGAGTGTTTTCAAACATTAACCCTTTAATAGCCCGTCACAAAGGTAATGGCTCACTGCTGACAGCAACAAAATGGTTCTAATTACTGTCCCTGTGAATATCATAACTTGTCACGAAGTAAGACTATTCAGAACCTGTATTTAAGCAGGGATTTCAACTGTGATATTATTATTATTGATTCATACAGCCTCATTATATTCCGGGTAGACCGGTACTGAAATCCCATCATGCTCTCCATTTGCACAATGTGAAATGAAGTAGTCAAGGCTGGTGAAAGGTCCGGAGAGTGACTTTGCCCACGGACTCATTACTCAGATGCGCTGCTCAGTGGCCCGGTTACAAGGCAGATCTCTGATCCTCCAACTGGACCATTCACACGATGCACACCACAGTATGAAGTAGCCAGCGCCACGCGCCTGAGACAACGTTTCAGGAAATGACATCCTATCACGCTGGGTCAGGCCAAGAGCAGCCAAGTTAAATACGTCCCTTTCTAGGGCGTCTGGAGTAACAAGAACATCAGGCAGCATTTACACGCTTACTGGATCCGCCCAGTGCTCTTCTTATGTGGATCTGTGTTGAGTTGGACTGGATAGAAATTATCATGATGTCTACCAAATAGGTTTTAGACAATATATTACAGCATCGGCGGATGAGGCTTGCCTCCTGGACGGTGAGGTACCAGACCTTGCCTGAATCATCTGGACTTGTAAGCAAGGATAATGTTATTTCGAGGCCTAGGATCAGAGTGTAGGATCAGAATCTAAAACAGATAATATTCCATTAAACGACAATAAAACCAGTGATATGTTAATTTGAGATAAGGGACAGAAGGGAGAAGAGGGAAAAGATATTTTTAACTTGTCAAATAACTGGGTGATGATGAAGTTGGGGGAAAGATGGATTGTAACCTAGCAAGCAATTTGCTGTTATACAAGCTGCTTGATCAAATGTACCATATGTGATTATTTGTAAATCCTACATATGGTCCGCTGTATGGCATGCTAACCAGGATTCAGAATGATTGATAACGTGTTTTGTATCCAAGCACTTTTACCTTATTGCAAATTGAATAAGTACAGCGGAGAAAGCGGCAGGCTATGGAAACTGTTTGCAGATAACTGATCCCAAGAGCTTGCAGTCCTTTTTCTTAAATATCACCTTTAGTATTCTGATTCTGCAAGCATTTCACTCAGCTTCTTATGTTAAATTGTCCAGGACTAATCACTGTTTCTATCATAACTACCAGCGCTCAGAGCTAGAACTGAGTCAGCAGGAACCTTAAGGGGCTTGCATGGGGAGAGAGACCAAACCGTGGAGGGAGGGCTCCAATGAGAAGCTGTAGAAGAGGAAGGAGGAATGCTGGTAGGTGGTGGGGTGGGGTAAGCTGACAATGCAGGAGTAGAGCGCTTATGAGAGAGTGTAGGGTGTGTTGCAGAGGATTATTCGGTAACCCTGTCCAGGGTGCTGAAACACACGATAAGACAAATCCTCAGCAACACATACAGCGTTCTCTCTGGTGGATTCTATCAAGACAATGGAGCTGGTTCAGTTTCCTAAGGAAGCAGCACATCTCCATTTAGTTACACGGTTCCCTTATCTGTTAGCGCAGGAGAGCTGCATTAGTGTTTCACAAAGTGCCCAAGAACCATTTGCACACTAATACTAAAGCCATCAGTAACATTGCTGATTGTCTGTTGTATTTATGGATGTGCAAGGCAGGATCCACGCTCAATTACTAATTGTTATAACCCCACCTTATCTCAGCAGTTAATAGAAACATAGAAAACAGATAAGGCCCATCAAGTCTGTCTGTTTTAAGCCTTAAAAAGTCCTTGGTCTCACCTTAGATTCAGGAGCCATATGCCTATCCCATGCCCGTTTAAGGTAACATCAAAATCCCTTGAGACCTTGAGTGTAACCTGTTCTCCATTCTTATTTGGGGGGGTTGATGTTCCTTTGGCAATCACCCCGTGAGATAACGTATACTGTGAGAGGGCTCTTGTCCTGGGGATGCTATGAGCCCTGTTAAATATGTTATAGTAAATGCAATACAGACCTGTGCCTTAATCATACTGGCTTTGATGGCTGCTGTCGCATTGGCTTGGTAGCCTGGTTCCCCCTACACTTTGTTAACCCTTCATCACTTGCATGACACTTGCAGACACTCTTTTTGGGAGCTAAAATGGCACAGACAAGCTGGGGACAAAGATGGCATAGACAGGCTGTTTGTGGGCTAAGATGGCACAGAGAAGCTGTTTGTGGGCTAAGATGGCACAGTCAAGCTGGAGACAAAGATGGATCAGACAAGGTGGGATAAAGATATATCGCAGAGAAGCTGTTTGGGGGTACAGTGACACAGAAGCTGTATGGGGGGGGTAAAATGACACAGAGAAGCTGTTTGGGGAAATACTTGACAATGACTAGCTGTTTTGGGACAAAGCTGGCACTGCGGGACATGTTTACTGTTAAGGGGGCCCAGGCAGTTTTTGCACTGAGGCCCTGTTAATCTAGTTATGCCCCTGTTCTGCAGCCTGTGTTACCCTTCATCATGTTTGTTCCTTACCCTGCTCTCGAGTAAACGTATTCTCCTCGAGAAAATGGGGGCATTTATATTATGAAGGGTTATTAATTATCACTCAATATAAAATGTTACAAGCGTTTTATGGCAACATGTCTTTTATTAGTAAAATGTACAGGGACTTAAAAGGTTACATTTATTAGTAAATGATTTTAAGCCGCAGATACACTAAAGCTGGCATAAGAGTAAATGCACTCTTTCTAAGCCAGATCCATGTGACCCCCCCGGCACAGAAAGGGTTACCAGTTAAGTACTAATTATTACAATACAGTAAAGCTTCCATTATTCATTTGTTCTGTTAGAGGGTAAATGAGGGGCTAATTTGATCATCGGCGACATCTTTATTTCAATCAGGGATTGCCATTTGGTGCTGCTCAGATAGGAGCGGTGCGTTCTGAAGATTATAATGGGATTCCACGTGCCGTGTCTGGCTGCGAGGTTATGTTCTTGTAACATGATGGGCAGGTAGGCAGTGTTTTGTCTTTCGCTTTTCCACTCAGTAGGAGGCCTGGCTCGTCTTTGGTTCCCGCGTTGTACGATTGTCACCTCAGTTGCTCTCTTTCGAGCGCGTGCTGCTACTTCTAACGCTGTGTAAGTAGTGACAAGTAGGACAGTTGTAGGGTATATTACCAAGTCAGCAGATAACAATCCCCCGTACCTGACTTTTCTATATCTTCTAAATGAGAGCAGAAATGAAATCCATTGCCGTGCAACTTATAATATGTATATAATAATAACCTATGTGCAAACAATTAAGTGGAGACATGACCATTTTGCCGCACAAGACTCCTTTTTCCAGAGGGCGAGAAAGGCAGCTCCCCAGCGTGATGCCGGTCTCAGTACTGAATTCCGGCAGGGTCACGCCGGGCGGCCAACCCGGTTCCTTTCAAGAGCTACATGGAAAGCAGACAATAAAACAGACTTCTGCAAATATGGATATATCTAAGACTGTGATAGTCCTGATGCTGGCCATCAGCTTGGGATTCCAGCACCCCTCGCCCGCTTGGAAGATACACCATGGAGTTTGTGCGCTTTATTATACAACATGATATCCCCAACACTTTATTGCACCCTCGCATCTTGTTATTTTTATTAATATTTTCAAATTGTTTTTCACTCCCAACTTTTTCTCTGCATCCCCGTCATTATCTCGAATTCCCTCTTTTTCTCTCTCCTTTTGCTTCATTTTCTGTGCCCCACTTTTTAAAACATCGTCCGTTCCCAGAAGCGGTTTATTTTTTGTGTCCTGCCTCCTGTGACTAACTTCAAAGAGCGTGAGACGCAGCGAGATGGGACCCCCGTCCACCCACCCCAATCAGCTTCCGCCACCCCCTCCAGCCCACAACCCACACCATCCCCTGAGTCTTCATTACCAGACTTCTTGCTAATTAGCGCTACTCTTTTATGAGTTATTATAAAGGTGGGTGTGTGTATGTATGTGTGTGTATATATATATATATATATAGATACATATATGCTGTATATATATACAGTATACACATATACACAGGTACGTACGTATATATATATATATATATATATATATATAGATCATTGATTATCCTTTTCCGATAAAGTGATGACATTCGCTTGTGATGTACAATATAGCATTATAATAATTTATTGTATAATGGCGGCCAGAAGTGAAAGGGGAACTCCCACCAAAAGGAGAACTTTTATATCTTTTAGTTATTGCCCTAAACTTGTAAGGAATATAGAGTATGTGTACATTTAATGGGCAAGAAAACTTGTAAATAGTAACTCTTTCATTTATTTTATGTTCCGCACGAGTACTGATGCACGGATTGCATCACACGGATGTAAATGCGTAAAATTAACGTCACAAATGGCGTCAAAAGTCCTTACGGCAGACACATCGCGAGCACAGCTATAGTCTGGCGTCACACACTTCAGCGCAGACTAGTACCGCCGCTTAGTAAACCTGGGAAAGCGTGGTAGGTGTATATTAGAGGTGCAAGCGCTTGCGAGCACGTGGCGGTCCCGCCACGAGCCAAATAGGAAGCAGACATCGGCGAGTGTTATCGGCTGATCTGTGACCCGCCGCCTGGCAGCATTCTGCAGAATGGCAAATTTTGCCCAGAATTCTGTCACATATTAATTTATTTCTTTTCTTCCCCGACAGGTCTGGTGAAACTTGGTGTTCATTGCGTCACGTGTCAAAAGGTTGCCATCAAAATCGTCAACAGAGAAAAGCTCAGCGAGTCCGTGTTAATGAAGGTAATGGTCCAGCAAAGACGGGCCGTGTCATTCTTCCCGTTTCTGTATGAAATATGATTCTTATATGATTTCTTAACCCTTTGCATGTCAGAGGGCTGCAAACTGTTGGTGGGAAATTATGGAGCTCAAAGGATTGAAGCAATACCTTCGGCAGAAAGGGAAAACTGAAAGATGTTTGTGTCCATGGTGACTAGGGTTAAAACTAGTATTAAAATTATCTTTAAATAAAGTAAATTAATTTAAAAAAAAAAATATATATATATATATATAAAATAGAAAGGTGTAAAAAAAATATATATATATTTTATATATATATATATATTTTATATATATTTATAGGGCATATATTGATGGATGGAAAAGCAAAATAAATTGGACACTGGCCTCAGTTTCTCTTGTTTAACCCGTCAGTATTTGTTTAAGGAGGAAATCTGTGTCCTTATCCATATGTAGGTACCTATTGTCCTTTACATACACAATGAGCATCCTATTGAATAAGCCTATTCTATGGCAGAGAAGGCTCTGACTCTGGTGCCTGTTGTTTGCCCTCACTGGCAGCAAAAAAAAAATCTATATTTTCTGTATAACGTATTTGCGAGGCTTTCTTCTGACAGGGGAGAGGTGAAGGTGACAGGCTGGCTTTGCATGTGCAGAAGATGGGGGAGGCAGCAGATGTTCCATACATGTTAGTGGGGTGGAGAGCAGATGGTACCAATCGGTGTGAAAAGCTGAAAAGAGGCAGGTGTTGCTACATTAAACATACAGTATCATGCTGTTAACTCATAAGAGACATGCCTTTGCTCCTACTGATTAAAAAATGCTTATTTTTCCCAATGCATACCTATCTTTTTTTTTTGTGTGTGTGTGTGTCTTCATTGTCGAAGATTTCATGGCCATATATGACTCAAAGAGCTTCGCTAATTTAGCAAACACAGCTAATTTAAAAGAAAGTGGGTATTTCATCAGACCTACATCTCGACTCCATCATGCCAAAGACAAACAGAGCCTCCCATGTTAGTGGTAGTTCAAGTTATTCATGTATATAGCTACAATATCTATAGCTGAATGTCCCGTAATTGTAGGGTCTGCAACTCTTCGTATTTTGGGGGATGATAAAAGGAAAGAAAGGTTCACAAGACATTTCCCACATTCATATACTCTATAAGTTCAAGTCATGTACACGAATATGCAATGATCAGGGGCCATTGCCAATAAATATGACAGAGCACCAGAGGTTTTCTTTTCGACAACACCAATAGCAGTTAGAGGCAGGTATTTATGGACGCCATCTGGTCTTCTGTACCACTAGGAGGGACATTTAAATTTCTCAGTGGCTCTGATTTTTTTCCCCTCTGGATGGGTGTTAATGAGATGCTTAGACCATTGTCTCCCATTGTCTTGTATAATAGAGCAGTCACATTTGTGATGGATGTTCCAGACTTTACTTATTTCAATACTGTGAGCTGGATAGGGTACCTTGAGAAAGCAGTGCGTTTAGTACGCGTCTCCATTAATTTAGTATTTATATTTGTATGTGTCGTATTGTACCAATTAATTTGTGGAGTAGCTTTCCAGCTGCCATTAAACTTCATGTCCCATGGTCTTTTGCCAGTTTGTAACCAGCCAGAGGTTGGCTGAGTTGGCTGCAGTTTGACAACAGCTCGAGTAGGAGATGGTGGCAAAGGGGGAAGTGTGTCTCCCCCTGCGTGGATTTTATTTTTGGGGAATCAGGAATATTTCCAGTTAGCACTTCTCTTTGTGACCACATAACGATAAAGCCAGGTTTACTTGGGAAGAACAGTCGCTCCGTGTGCCACAACGTTCCTTCATCACCATTCCTTCCTCCCCTGATGTCCTTCTTTTCTAGGAGCTCGGAGTCTCTGTAATAAAGGCACAGCAATGAATATAGAAACGAGAGTAAATGGTTTTATAAATCAAATAGATTATAAATCAAATAGATTATATGTGTAGAGAAAACATAATTATGCATCTAAACGCCTTAATTACACAAATAGCTATAACTTTACATAACTAAGAAGCCTCGAAACTAAAACCTTGCCCCTTAAAAGAAGTCTTTCCTAGGCCATGTCAGATGGTGGATGTATTTGTTTTTCTTTATGTAGACTTTTTTTACAAAACCATTGATATTTTACTCTTTTTGCCCATGAAACTGCTCAGAGATGTGACTATTTTACGGAGTGGGATTCGGCCAAACACAGAGGGTTTTTTTTAATATAATTTTTTTTTCCCCCTGGTTCCTTCCAGAATTGACTGCCAGGTTTAGCTGGGATCTGCCCCAAATCTATAAAGAAAAAATAGTGAAATTTCTACATTCTGCACAGAATGGATGGTAAATCTAAAATAGAAATGGAATATTCTCAATGTAACTCTGTATTTAAAGTGATAGTAAAGCCCTGTAACACTTAGCAAGATCCCTATTTTTTCAAAGTACCTTCAAAGTGTTGTATTTAAACTGTGTGCAGCTCATGACACAGTCCACGCGAAGATGAATAATCGCATATCGAACAGGGTCTTGGGTGTTTTAGCGACTGATGTGACGTCTTCCTGGGAACTAAGCATTGATCAGAAATGTATCTATGTTTTTGAAGCCCTGAGCCATTCTCCCCAAAAATAATGAATAGAAACTGGCCTACTTACTACTAACAGGACTCCACCGAATCTAGAAGGTTATGATAGTCTTAGATATAGAGAGAACAGAGCAACTTCATGGATGATGTTATTTTGATGAGGAGATTTCATTATTTTTTAATAAAATATGAGAATGAATTAAAAAGGTGAGACAAAAAAAATTCCATCCTTGCGGTCTTCATCAGGCAAACGAATTAAGTGGAGAAAGAAGAAATAAATAAAAAAAGCTGAAAGGTATGGGGAATATGAACACAGAATTTGATGACAGGTAGGAACAATTTGGCCAATCTAGTCTGCTGTAAACCTTTTTTGGTCCTCGGTCTGCTCTCAAATTAAGGATAGCCATATGCCTGCCCATGATTAATGCCCTCTCTATACTGTAAAGCTAATAAGTGGAATAAGCTCAGATAGAGAAAACAATGATAAAGGAACTAGAGGAGTTGAGGTGCAGGCGTATATATGGATCTCAGATATACAGGCAGGAGGAAAGAGAAAAATAAGCTAAAATGATGGTTTACAGGTAATGTAGGAGGTAGAGAAATACTCAATTCACTGGGGCAGAGAAAGCTGAATTGGGGAAATTTTACAAAAATTAAGGAGCAAGGCTTTAATGGAGGAGAGAGGAGACTGACGCTGGGATGACTTCTTGGGCAGGAGTGTCTTGGGCAGGGCATGTGGCTGCAGTGGTAACTGTAGCTCCAACCATTGGTGGTCGAGATAGACGGAGGCATCCTCCGTGAGTATGATGTTAGTGTATGTGTCTGTGTATGTTAGTGCATATCTGTGTGTCTTGATATGTCAGTGTGTGACCATGTGTCTTTGGCTATATTTATGAGTATGGTTGTGAATGTTGGCATTTCAGTGTGTAAAGGTGTGTCTATGTCTGGGTATGTTAGTGTGTGTGTGTTTGGGTATGTTTTTGAGTGTATGGGGCGTATTTTTGTGTGTGAAAATGTGACTTGTTTTTGAGTGTGTGGGGGTAGTTTAGTGTGTGTCTGGGTATGTTAGTATGTGTGTGTATTTTTGTGAGTAGGGGGTATGTTAGTGTGTGTATGGGTATGTTAGTGTGTGTGTGGGTATTTTTGTGAGTGGGGGGGTGTTAGTGTGTGTCTGGGTATGTTAGTATGTGTATGTGTGTGGGTATTTTTGTGAGTAGGGGGTATGTTAGTGTGTGTATGGGTATGTTAGTGTGTGTGTGTGTGTGTATTTTTGTGAGTGGGGGTATGTTAGTGTGTGTCTGGGTATATTAGTATGTGTATGTGTGTGTGTATTTTTGTGAGTGGGGTGTGTGTGTGTGTCTGGGTATGTTAGTATGTGTGTGTGTCTGTGTATGCTCGCCATTCACACATACATTTCTAATGAAGTTCACTGCAGAATAAACCTGTAATACCCCTGTTCTAGGGGGTAGAAGAGAAGTTGAAATGAGTAAGATGGAACTAGAATAGAGGGATTGATACATTGTTGTAGGCATCACTTGCCATCACAAGTATTGGGCATTGAAATATCCACTTACAGTGGATTGCATTACAGGATTTATGATGGTGACCCCACAAAGATAGACGGGTAAGATGTGCTGACATGCAGACGCCTGTCATAGAGTCTGTAAAACAGTCTACAGAACACACCAAAGAGTCTGCATGTGTGACAGGAGCACTTAGCCCTGGTTCACCTCTTGTATCCCTGCAGCTAGCTTTGGCAGCCTGACAAAAAGAGGACGACAGAATGATAGACTAGGACACGCACGCCTCGAGCTGCTGTGCGGACCGTAAAACACACCATTTACACTAGCCCAGAATGGCATCACCGGCACATTTATAAAGTCCCTTCCTTGTGGAACTTTCAACCTCTGGCACTGAAATAGTTACTGCGTGTATCCACAAATACATGTAAACGTTCCTATTTATGAGCTCTGACCAGACAGACCCTTGACTTGTTTCCTTGGTAACAGGAAATCAGTGGATTAATACAAATTTCTATACTCCACTGGCACACATCATTGGGACAATGTGTGTAAGGAGGCCAATTGCAGGGACGGGGTAAGTGGATAAAATCTATGAAAATTCCACTTTCCAATCACCTCACCATTTGCCATCTAAATACAAAAGTAATCTCGCCCTTTGTCTTGACACCGTGTCCGTCTCCCCGTATGCGTTCATTCTCCATTGTATTACGTTCTGGTTGTCTCTTCTCCCCTGCTTCTTCCAAATTTGCTTCTCGTCTTCTCCCTCTCTGTCTTTCTTTTTCTCGGTAGCTTTCCTCCCCCTCTTCTCTTACCAATAGCTCTCCTTTTAGTTCTCTCTATTTCTATCCTCAATGCTGTCTACATCTCCCTCCCCCACCCTCCAGCCCCTTTTCTTTGATGTGTCTGTACATTAGAAAGTGGATAATTAAAGATTAGGAAGTAATCATCCCCCCTTCTGTACGATCCCCTCCCGAGGCCAGACTGATAATGATGCTAATCAGGCTGGGGTGTCTGAGACTCGTCTTGTTACAGTAGGCTGCGTAGGAATGTGGCATGGGATTCTCTATAGACTTACACAATGTGACCTAATGACTGAAACACGCTTAATGTGTTAAGAAACCAGTTCGTCGTAGACTCAAACTGACCTAATTATTATTAACGTCTGTGTTAAAAGCACAGGTATTCAGGAAGGTCCTTGGAGCTGACATCATACACGCGTGAACCATTTTTAGGGATCTTCTATGGTCTTGAAAGCTTATGCGAGACTACATCTTACTCTGTGATTATCTTGGTATCCTAATAAGTTCTATACTGACATCCATCCATGCATACTGTAGGTATGCACAAAAGCATGGAGGGCATGCATACAATTCCGGTGCAAAGTTTGAGAGGTCTTATTACCATAGCAACTGCAGCAGTGTTTTCAAGCAGTGTTGAGCATACAGGGGCTAGTTAGGAGTGATGATAGTCAATGGCACTCTGGATTGGTGTCAAAGTCAATGGTGGTGTCAAAGAGTATGAAATTCGACCCTGGCACTTCAAGCCAAGGGGGAGGATAAATGGCGTACGCAGCCTCCTGCTAGATACACTTGGCAGCACTCAGAAGGACCAAATCTGATGCACGAACAGCCATTTTCCCCAAGGGACTGGCGATGATGGGATGCCTTGGCGTTTTAAGGGCAGCAGCAGCCTGATGATGTAAGTGGGGCCGATGGCTGGATATGATCAGCCACACGTTACGTTCTTCTGTAGTGCTTGACCAGACTTTCCAGCCATGTACTGGGGCGGCAGATCGGCCAGTCCAGACCTGAACATTATATTATTACATATTATTTAAAGAGCACCATTAGATTCTATAGCGCTAGTGGGAACTAAAAACTAATAAAAACATTAAAATTGGACAACAAGATTAACACACGTTAAGACATACTGGTGCAGGTGGAGAAGAGGGCCATGTCACGAACACGGGCTATTGGCCCGGCTGAGACAGTGGGGAGAGTGTAGCAGTGAAAGGGTTAATGACACCAGATCCCCGGTTACCTGTTGCTAGTCCCAGCAACCACTAAATTCACCCCAGCAATCCCTCCTACCCCTAGAACACAATTTGTTGCCACCACCAAGACTTTATATCCGGGCATCTTAGGTTACCCCAAACACATTAGAATTATATTATAGCCAGGGCCGGCCCGACAATGGAGCCGAGTGGGGCAACCGCTCCAGGCGGCACTTTTGAAGGGGCGGCACTTTTGAAGGGGCGGCACTTTGCCGCCCCAAGCCCTTTTTTTTTTTTTAAAAAAGCGAAAGAGAGAAAGGGGCGCCGAGTGGTTTTCGCTTACCAAGCTGTCAGTACCCGCTCGGCGCCCCTCTCTCTCTCCTCTGCGGCGAGTCTCCAGGAGACTGCTGAAAGGTAAGTACAAGGGGGGCGGCAGGGACGGAGGGAGAGGAAGGGTAGATAATGGGGGGGGGCGGCAGGGACGGAGGGAGAGGAAGGGTAGATAAGGGGGGGGCGGCATTTTAAAATTCGCCCCAGGCGGCATTTTGCCTTGGGCCGGCCCTGATTATACCAACCTTACTTTTCTAGTCAGACATATATATAATTAACCCTTTGGTAACGTATCTCGCAGAAGAGTGAGTTCATATAATTAGAGAGCAAAGACATGAGCTGATTAATTAAACATTTAATCTGACAAAAGACGTCACAGTGCTGTGTACAAACATACAGAAATAAATGACATGCAGAATACAAGTTACAAAACAGTCCATAAAATCAAATTGGAGAAAACACAAGAAATCCTTATATATATAATTACCGATATCTATAGTCCTTGTGGGAGATTCAGATGGTAAAGGTTCTCCGTGCAGTTGTTAAAAGAAAAAAGAGAGACTCTCTAAAGATCTAAAATCTTCTTATAGTGAACCCTGGTTGTTCCTAAAATGACCAGCCCCCCTAGGTGGGTCAGAGGGGTTTGGCCTTGACAGTTTATGGTCCACTCCATCGTACCTGTCAAGAGCCCAGTGCAGACTTCTACCTGAGAATGCAGTAGTCTTCCCAAAACTAGCCATTTACAATACACCATTATAATTTTGATATGATCAGATTTATGAATCTTTAGACACCAAACACACTTGGTTTATCTATTTTGGAAAGTAGCCATTCTCATCTCTCAGGGCAGAAATACACCAGCTGGGCATGTTTGGTACCCAACAAAAGGATACAACCTGGGCAATCTAAATATACATTCATATTGGACCCTCTCACAATACATATACATGTTCTCGATATTTCATTGTATGTGGTTATGCTCTGGTTATTCAGAGGACATGTCCCAATATACTTTACGACCCCCCCACATTTGGCTCTGGTGATCCTTATCTTAAGTAAATTTTATGGCATAGGCCTGGTGTTACAAACCAGAGGTTTCCTGATCAAAGCCCACAATAAAAACAAAACAAACAAAAAAACACAGTATATTGCACACCAAATGCCAATTCATGAATTGACATTACAGGCCATGTTCCTGAGATGTAACAAGGGATTGCGATGGCTACAAGGGAACCGTCTACTTGACTTGATTTACCAGAATAAATCGTTTTTATATCCCTGATGAAGTGTAGTTGTGGCTTCTTATTACAGCTTTCCTCTGTATGTCAGGAGAGGCTCATCACCTTTAGGAGTAAATAGTTATCGTGTAACTACCCCAATTAAACCATTGACAATATCCTATAGGTTCTTTTATACTTTGTGGTATCTTATGGATTCTGGCATGGGTGGAATGGGCCATCTCTGATTAATCCTGCGAATGCCGGACCATCTCTCATATGTAAGTAGCACAGACATTGCATGTGAATGAGACACCATTGATTCACGCTCCTAGTGGATGAATGTGGAACCAAAAGTGATGACATTTGCTTCACTTAACATCTGTCTAGCAGTCAGAAGCTTAAAGGCGAATTATCTTTTTTTTGTTTGATAATTCTTCTTGAAAAGCACTGGGTATTAGTATAATTGGATAATATAGAAAAGAGTTGTTAAAGATTATGTTCTGGTAATCTTACTCATTTCAAGGAGGATATGTAAGATTCGTTAATAATTAAGAAAAAAAAACACAGATCTATTAAATGTACACCAAAAATAGCTTGATTTATTTGTCATTCAATATACTATGCCAATATATATGCTTTTTCAACTCCGGTTCTCTATGTGTGTTAACACAACAGGATTACAGGATGGTAAATTAAACACAAATAATTTCATGACATCATAGCGACATAGAATATTCTGTGGCTAAAAGATGTTTACGTACTACATTTACCCTTAAAATTCTGAAAACGCAGTCCAGATGATCCTGAAAAGCATGGTAGCCAAGGATGGGCATAACCACAGTGCCAGTATGTTATTGTGTAGCATTGTATGTTTGTGTATGTTATGCGAAATAAATATATCTTGTAACCATATGCTTGTTGACAGGTGGAGCGTGAGATCGCTATCCTCAAGTTAATTGAACATCCGCACGTCTTAAAATTACATGATGTCTATGAGAATAAGAAATACCTGTGAGTATACACGAATTCCAGGGCCCGGCTTAGGAGCAGCGTCGGTTCTGTAGAGCAGACTTATGTGCTTTCTAATCCTTCTAAAAAAAAAAAACACACAGAGTAGAATACAAGGATTTTCAAGGGCTTTTTCACAGTTTTCATTAAAATTTTTGTTTTTATTGCAAACACCTCTAGTTCCCATTTTGATGTACCGATATGACAATTTGCGAGACTTTGTACCACATCTGTGATATGTACGGTACATATAGGTTCGATTATATTGCCCTCTCCCTGTCTGGTTGTCAGCTCACCTTAGCAGTTTGACTCCATGTAACTTCCCTGCCTCGTTCCTTCCTTCCGTTCCCATGATAAGCCATACTTTCTTCTCATTCCCAAACCCTTGTGATTGCGCAGGTACCTTGTTTTGGAGCATGTGTCTGGGGGAGAACTCTTTGACTACCTGGTAAAGAAAGGGCGCCTTACCCCTAAGGAAGCTCGCAAATTCTTCCGGCAGATCATCTCGGCGCTGGACTTTTGCCACAGTCATTCCATCTGGTAAGCTTTATTGTGAAAAGTGTTTGCTAAAGTTATATGGTTATGGTATGAAAATCAAGAAGTAAGTTGGTCAACTTCAACTTTTTCCAGAATGTCTCTAATAAGAAACAGACCTTACATACTTACTTGGCTTTGTTTCACATACACAGAGTCTGTGAGTACTTTAATTCTTATGAACGAAAACAACATAAAATAATAAATATATAAATAAATAATAAAAATAAAGCACTAACCTGACACAGAAGAGGCTGCCCTGCTGCAGCAGCTGCCTTCTCCTAGATGGTCTGAATATTCTTGACACAGGTTTGCTGCTTCAAGCAGACTTTTGAGTTTCCTTGAGTTGGTTTATGGAAGGTGGAATAGGATTTTAGTGGGATTTACTGGGGTCTGAAGGAGCAGGAAACCCTGTCCATTCTACTTTCAAAAAGGGCCGGGTTTACCAAGAGAAAAAACATGCCAGGGTTATTCTCTGCCAATTAAGCCTTTGGTGGCCAGACCCTATGGTGAAATCATTACGATATACATCCTGTGTGCCTTCTCACGCTTTCAGTGATGTCACCATAACTTATTTCTTCTGTGGCTTTTTTCCTCCTCCATATCTTACCCTTAGCCACAGGGATCTGAAGCCTGAAAACCTCCTGCTTGATGAGAAGAATAACATCCGCATCGCTGATTTTGGGATGGCCTCTCTGCAGGTCGGAGACAGCTTGCTGGAGACCAGCTGCGGGTGGGTATATTTGGCATTACAAGATCTTCTAAAGAGGTTTAAAGTAGACAGAGTGTTTGTGGTTGGCGTGGGCTCGGCGATCTAGAAATGCTAATGTTTTTTAGATTGCTGATGTGGTTTTTTTTGGAATATAGGGATAATTTGGATACTTTCATCAGAACAGTGTTGGTGGTTTAAAGGTGCTGTTCCACTTAGACAAAATCTTGATGACATTCTCTAATATAATGTCTAAAATAAACATTTGCAGATCTGTCATTTTATTATTTCCTCTGAAAGTTTAATCACATAAGAGCAATACAGGAAAGTTTAGGCTTTCCAGTTTCTATAGCAACAACCTAATACCTTTTATTATTACCAATGCAGGTCACCACATTATGCCTGTCCAGAGGTGATCCGGGTAAGTCCTGTTTATGTCCCTTGCTTTGTACTAATCTACTATGTAGGGTGCAAGAAACCAACAGCTATTATCGTGTGTGTCTTGTGCAGGGCGAGAAATATGATGGAAGGAAAGCAGATATCTGGAGCTGTGGGGTCATCCTGTTTGCTCTGCTTGTGGTAAGAATATCCATGATTAAAACGCCCCTTAACACATCAAAAAGATTAGTGCCCTTTGATCACTTTGATCTAGAAAGCACCAGAACATCACAAACGCACTAAAACATCACAGCCATCATGCCACTAACTCCACAGGACACGGGGATCATGCTTCTATACTATAAGCACTTATTCCTATGTCCTATAATAAGACCTTAGAATGCAAAGCGATTATTCGCATTACTTTTGTACAAACAGCAACAGCTAGAGGTCTGGGCCATTTTTATATATATATAGAGTCGTTGTAGGCAACCAGCTCTCAATAAGCTTCAACTCCCATAATCCTCTGCAGCTGAAGGCTAAGACTAACCTGCATGTTATAGAACACACTGACACTCAAAATTATTTATTATATTCATTAAACGTGACTATTAACTATTCACTGCATCAGATTACATATGTAATTCATTCATTTATATTGACAAAAAATGGATTTAAAAAGGCTTATTTATTATGTATTCCAAATAAATATAAATTTTTTTCACAGGGCGCTCTGCCATTTGATGATGATAACTTGAGGCAGCTTCTAGAGAAAGTGAAGCGAGGGGTCTTCCACATGCCACACTTCATTCCCCCCGACTGTCAGAACCTGCTGTGCGGGATGATTGAGGTGGAACCCATAAAGAGGTTGACGGTGAGATACAGGCGTGGGAGAGCAGGCTCTGGCTTTTCATTATGCTACAACTTACAGCAGCTATAAACGTTAAAGACAAGCCTGTAGAAGAGCCAATTGCTGAGAACACTGACAGCGGCAGCATCCATAGTACGCTGTCTGATCCTCACTTAATTGTGATGATCTAACAGTCTCTTATACACTCTGTCGGTGGCCGGATAGATTTTTTTTATTGAATCTTTTTAAAAAATGATTGTGCAGCCCTTACTTTGGATGTAAATAAGTCTCTTTAAGTTGGAACATATTGACAAAGGGGATTAATCAATTATTAAACAACAGTTCCAAATTTTCTAGGTATGGACATGCGGGATTGGATTGAAGTTGTAGAGACAATGAGCTGATGTAGAGCTGTAATAAGGGTTCTACACGACAGTGCCATCTAAATAGTGTTATTTCTCTCTTGCAGTTAGAAGCCATACAGAAGCACACCTGGTACATGTAAGTATAAAAAGTACAACATAATCAGAGCTAGTCATTCATTTTACTTTAAACTCTGCTACAAAAAATAGAAGGCATATATATGATGGAGCTGGACCAATATAGATACTAGGCTGGAAATGGAAACCAAAAAACATGATGCTATTAAAAGGAAATACGTGGTTAAATAAGGGCCCAAAGCAGGCTTTAAATTTGCAGTTTTTAGACAAATTATGGTAGATAGATCTGCGATCAGATAAGTGCCCTGTATGTTCAAGCCTCCAGGCTCCACAGTACATATAACCTACATAAATGGACCATACTATTTTATCACTAAGGCCCCATCGCATCACTCGGTTGCATTACATATGGCAAAGCCCCAATTAACCAGCCCTATAACTAATTTCTCTGGAAAGTCAACAGTGTTTGAAGAAATTTTGATATAGATCATAGTTCCTGTGATCTCCAGAACAGCGCAAGGTATCCCAGTTGAGTCTTAAGCTAATGTTCATACATTAGACTGTGTAAGCCTGCCGGAGCAGCGCGCTCTTCTCTACCGCTCTAGATTTATTTTTTAATTTTCAATCTCCCCTTTTGTAACATAACTATGAGAGTCTGCTGGCGTTCTTTACTTGTGATATAATGCAATATGTTTTTATATGAAGCATGATGATAAATCTCTACTGTCCTGCAGCGGTGGGAAGAATGAGCCAGAACCGGAACAAGCTGTCCCAAGAAAGGTGCAGATGGGGTCTCTGCCATCGCTGGAGGATGTGGACCCGGATGTGCTGGACAGTATGCACTCCCTAGGCTGCTTCAGGGATCGCAACAAGTTACTGCAGGACCTGCTGTCTGAAGAGTAAGTGCCGTGGACATGGGGAAGGGTTAGGAAAGGTAGACCAAAGACAGTAGAATGTATTTACGTGAGGGGCGGTCGGCAGGATGATGACAAGTTAGGTGTAACAAATAGAGGAGATAAAGGAATAAATGAATATATATATATATATATATATATATATATATATATATATATATATATATATATTGCATATGTACTGTGAAAGTCTAACTCCCCTGCTTAAATTCAGGGAAAACCAAGAGAAGATGATTTATTTCCTATTACTGGATCGGAAGGAAAGATACCCCAGCCAGGAAGATGAAGATCTACCACCAAGGGCAGATATTGGTGAGAACCAAATGCCAGGCCCTGAAGCCTGGTTATTTTTTTTAATAAAAGATGCACAAGGCCTAGCAGATTACTGTTCTGAAATGCCATGGATCATATATCACTTGAAATGTTAAAATCTTACTGTATTAGCTGTATATTTGATTTATGCAAACAGTAGTCAGTACACCCTCTCCTGTCGACAGTTGTGTGCATCCATCCACTATATAGTTTTGGCAAAATAAAGTCTTTATAAAGAAAAATGTTAAGCCCATCTTTCAGATTTAGAGTTTAATAATAAAGTGTCTTCCTCTAAATATATAGACCCTCCGAGGAAAAGAGTGGACTCTCCTATGCTGACTCGTCATGGAAAGAGAAGGCCGGAGCGAAAGTCTATGGAGGTTCTTAGCGGAACAGATGGAGGGTCACCAGTACCAGCTCGCAGAGCTATTGAGATGGCACAGCATGGTCAGAGGTAAGTAATGAAAAAGGAAGAACATAACATATATAATTATGTTTCATTATTATAATACCTCTTGCATCCCATAGCAAGTGCATGCAGCGGGTGTCCTGTATGTTCTCCATTCTCAGTGCTGCAGGTTAGTCATGATTCAGAAGCAAACTCATGAAGAATTGGGAGTACTAACTTGTGCTCGTAGCTACCTGTTTCATCATCCCTTTTTGCCAATACACCCAGCGCTCACTTGCTCACAGAGCTCATCAATCTAGAATACTCAGTGGCGGTAATTTGGCCTTTAGTGTATAGAACCTATGTTGTTTTAAAATATTAACTTCTCGTCATATGAATAATTGATGAATGAAAATATTATAAACGTCTGTAAATAAGGTCATTGGCATACCAGGATGGTTATTAACCCCATTTGTATCTCTCCCTTACAGGTCTCGTTCTATCAGCGGTGCTTCTTCAGGACTCTCGATCAGTCCAGTGAGCAGCCCAAGGGTGAGTGCAGATTGTCAGCATACACTAACCATCCCGTGCTCACTCCACTCTTCCTATCCTGTTAGTAACAGAACAAAGTGTGTACATATATTGACATTTCTTCTACACTGGCTCCGTTGGCTGTTGGCCGATGAGAAGAAACATCAGTTTGTGTTTCTTTATGTCATTGTGTGTGTATGTCGCTCGCACATCCGTGATTACGCACATATATATAAATATATATGAAATATGTAAAGCGCAGGGACCTATTACACCCACATAAACTCAGCAATCCTTCCTGCTTCTTGTATGGTTTTGTCACAGAATCCCCACGCACAAAAAGCCCCTAGAGCTAAAATAGCCTATTTATAGCTCCGGAGACCAGAACCATTTAACGATTTCTTGCCGTTTTTAAAGAAAGCTGCCATGTTTTCTCAATAGAAAGCTGCAGCACATCATCGCCACGCAGAGCTGTCCTATTGCCCTGCTTGAAAAAGTTTGTTTGATGGCCACATTGTTTCTGTGAATGGGAACAGAAGTGTTATTTGCTCAGAAACAAGGGGAGGGGGTAGAGAAACATTATTTTCAGTGGCTCCAACAACAAATCTAGAAGGATTGCTGATTTAACCCATGTTTTAGCATTGACAGGTTACACGGCAGATTGCTTTTCATGAGCTGCTCTGTGCTTTTTGCTGATTTTGTTGGTGCTAATGCTAACATGCATGTCTTTTTTCTTTTTTTTTTTTCCATTCTTTTTTGTCCACTTTGCTGGCTGCTCCTGTTCTCTCATTTGACCTTATCCTATGCACCCCTAAATGAGCGCATCCTCACCCCCTTATCTCGGTCATTTCTCCTCCTTTGGCTGCTTCGCTAAAACATGTTTTTTTATTCTGGATCTTTTCCAACACATCTGTGCGTTCGTGTTTTCCTTTTCTTCTTACTTTTCTTTCCTGTTGCTTTGTTACTGTATCTGTGTTTGTGATCCATTTGGTCTCTGACTTTTTCTGTCTCCATCGTCTTTTTTACGCTTGTCTTATTCGCCATACATCTGGTGTCTCCCTTTTCTCTCTGTGCCCTGCGTCTCTGAATGAATGTCTTTATTCTTTGTTCAATTACTGTATTTCCTTCTTTCACTGGTTATATCTACTGTTATTGTATGCTACTTTACCTTATTCCTCTGTATACTCCTCTCTACTGTGTATATCTGCTTTCCTCTTTTTTAATATATCACAGCCAATAAGGAGGTTTTTTGCCCTGTCCCAACCCCCCACACCACCCAACTCTAATCATACAACTTTGAACTCCAATCCCTCTGTTCCAAAAGATTGCCCATTATCTCACCCAAACAAAACCCATACCTTCCCTCCCAAACCACGAGCATCTGAGAAACCGCTCCAGACTACCCGATCCAACCCCCTTCCTTCCACTAACTCTTGTAGCACCGCTCCATGTGCCACGAATTCTCCCGCAGGGAATACTGCTTGCAGACCCCCAACCAGGCCTCCTCTCTCTGACCTGGCCCCCAAATCTGTGCCCCTTATACAGGTCACCCCTCATCCGTCACCTCGTGGCAGCCCCCTCCCTACTCCCAAGGGGACACCTGTCCATACACCCAAGGAAAGTCCAGCGGGGACTCCTTCACCTACTCCACCCTCCAGCCCGAGCATTGGGGGAATGCCCTGGAGGACCAGGCTGAATTCTATCAAGAATAACTTCCTGGGGTCACCAAGATTCCATCGCCGTAAACTGCAAGGTAAGAAATGGTAAACAAAACAGAGGCTGGGAAATATGTTCCTTTGCTTCCCTTGACACTGGTGAAGGACCAGGGAAGTGTAGCCCACTGTGTAGCCCACTCGCATGTATGAGTAGGTTTTGTTCTTTCTCCATGAAGGGTTGATTTTTCTTCCCTTCAACAAGGGTAGCGCAGAAGTAAAGAGTAATCTACCAAACAAGAACTATTTAAAGGGACCCCTATCGGCTGGTACTTGGAGTTCTAGATTTAGAGGTACTTAATAGAACGTGAGAGAATATATGCCCATGGTTGGCTAGTTCATTAGGATTACGGCATAGAGGTAAATGATGTAGTTATCGTGTGAACTAATAGCGCTAAAATAAACATACCTCGTGCAAAACACATTACTGTATCCATGAGGACGGTCGCTGGTAGACTGTAACCCTTCTTCATTATCAAAATGGCAAGGTTTCGTTTATGCCTGCTCTTCCTGACAGCGCTTACCGTAGCTGTTAAGCAGATAAACCTTGTCTGAGATGCCTTTTTAATAAATTATGGATAATCAAAGGTCCTGCAGAAAGCTCCATAAAGAGACCATCGAGATGCCGCGTCTGCTTCAGTAATGTGTGATCTTTTCACGGGCTTAGCTCATCAGCAACCTGCAGCTGTCTCCATCACTCGAAGACACAATAAAATACCTGTTAAATAAGAAATGTCACACACTAATGTAAAGGACCTGTCATGATGACAGTGCTCATGTATTGTATGTTGAGTTGATTTGTATGATCAAATAAACATAGGTGGTGTAGGCTACTGCTTGGATCTGAAATTAAAAGTGCTGTGCATGCTGACAGCTGCCCCATATGGTTAAGGATGTAAAGGGGACCCTTAAATTATCCCGGTGGAATCTTTGCCCAGCTCTGTAAATGAGCCAACACTGAAAATCACACTAAAGTCACCCATTTATCTTACACACTTCATAATGTTGAATACAATATCGTATGATATAAAGAAACCTGCCCCATAGGTGAAACGTAACGAGACAAGGGTACATCTATCTTATTTTTTTAGGAATGATTGTGCCCCAAGATTTGGTAGCATCATTTGCCTCTGAATTCCACAGCTTTTATAATCTGCTAGGACCACTTTCTGTCCTGGAGGAGTCCGGCTGAGCTGATGAATTATCTTCACAGATCAGCATAACGTGTCCATGGACAGACTCTCCGGAAAGCCTTTAGGCTTAGACTTATTTCCCTGTGGTGATTACGTAAGAGACCAGAACTCATTAGAGCGTCTCCAGAATGAATTATCTCATAACCATAAATGGTGATAAAGCCTCACCAGCCACGCACCGCCGAGACTTTAGATTTCCCTAATGGGTCTCTAACCCCGTCCCCAGTTTTAATGTATACGGCGATTGTGCAAGCTCATCAATTTCCATGTTAAAGATCCTGCCCTGTTTAGCCTGGAGGAAGTAAGCCCAACCCTTTTAGGTTGTAGGCACCATTAATTAGTGTCTTCTCAGCACGGCATTGCTCTCAACTATCCCTCGTTTGGAGGGGCAGTCACTTACCTGTCGTCGTATGATTCTTGTTACAGCTCAGTATCCTGTTGTATGCGAATGCATTGCAGTGCCCAACAGCAAAACATGTATTAAAAACAGCAGGAATTGTCTTTAGATAATAAAATAACCTTTTTTGTTCTAAATTAGCTATCCCCTAACATAAATGGTTAACCCATTTTGAATAAGTTTATTGTTAGAAATGAGTCATGGTGTAACATCAATGGCTGTCCCCGTTCTCTGTGACCACTTGCCATCTAGGAAACCACCCAGACTCGGTAACAAGTGGTTTTTTACAAAGGTTTTTTCCTTCCTTGCCAATCAGAGTTTTACACAGTTTATCCTTATTTATCCTAGTAACACATTTGGCAATGTGGTTAGAAGGCTGGCTCTCTAACTGCAAAATTAAGAAAATCTATATTTATATCACCGTGTTCTATGATAGAAATGTCAGGAGATTAGAATGGGTAAAGATCATGCCAAGCGAAGAATACAGATAAGATCCCAACAGAAGTAACCTTTTCTTTATGCTTAGTTCCTACAGCTGATGAAATGACTAACCTGACTCCAGAATCATCACCAGAGTGAGTAGATTGCCATATCCGACACCATTCTGTAGACACCCGTCCTGATTACACGTGCTTCTATTCGAGGGACAATCTGATGTTCATTTGTAGCTCTTTACCAGATGTCTAACCACAATTCCTGTTGTGTATGATTCCAATCTCAGGGATTTTATATTGCTATTGATTGCATTATATTGACCGCTGTGGGGGGATTTTAGAGCTAGGGGTGGTTTTGTTGGTTTTTTTTTCTTGTTTTTTTCACTTTGCTCTTTCTTTTCTAACTGTTCTGGTTAGTGGAGCCTACATTGAAAGACTATTTTAAATGAGTGGCTTTACCAGAATGTTAAACATTTTGGAATTTACATGTATGTTTTGCTCATCTGGTACATCCTCACATTACATCTTCTATCTATTTTATGTTGAAATTGTATATAACCATGTTTGCCCACATCATCGTCTCATTTGAGTCTCTTTGAGTCTCTCTCTCTCTTTCTCTCTCTCTCTGCACCACTCACTTATCCATTACTAATTGCATTTCTTATTTCATCAGATTGGCGAAAAAGTCTTGGTTTGGTAACTTCCTCACCCTGGAAAAAGAGGATCAGATCTTCGTGGTCATTAAAGATAAACCTTTAAGTTCCATCAAAGCTGATATTGTACAAGCGTTCCTCTCGGTGAGACAATCATCCTGGCTGAATACACTCTTGTAGACTCCATGTAGACTCTTCTGTGACCCTGTCATACAAATGCCTTTTCTTGGGTTTTCACAGATCCCAAGTCTCAGTCACAGTGTGATCTCACAAACCAGTTTCCGAGCAGAGTACAAATCCACAGGGGGTCCATCCGTCTTCCAGAAGCCAGTGAAGTTCCAGGTGGATATCACATATACGGAAAGTGGAGAGAAGCAGAAGGACTGCGGGATATATTCAGTCACTTTCACTCTGTTATCAGGTATCTGCCAGCGTGTGGGGGAGACATTCAGGTTTGGACAAGATTGTATATCGACATCATTTTGTAGTCTTGTGTCATTAAGAGAATGGTAAATATCATCACACAAAAGTTAATACAGTAAGGAAATGTAAGCATGTACGGGTTAGGCACAAGGATATCCTGAACAGAAGACAAGGTCTGCGGAAAGTAGAAGTAAGGGAGTCTAACAGAGAGCTTAGATAAAATTTGGGAACCTCTTTAGTGAAGCGCAAGGAAACACAGATCCATGCCTTTGATTCTGTATTGCACATCCCATCCTTGGCCCTAGTCACTGAATATAATGGGATATAACATCACACCCTCAGTCACTGTTGTGATGGAGGTTGGTGTCAGAGAATCCACCAAAGGGGTTAGGCCCCCATCTGGACATGTATGCAAGAGGCAGAGGGTCATCACAACTTTATTTTTCTGGATGGGGAGTTGACGGAGATCAAAATTGGTGGAACCGCATTATGAACATCCCTTCATCTCACACGGTTCTCCTAATAACATAGAGCTGTAGGTAGACACCTAGTCTTCCAAGGAGATAATCCAGTTCTGACTGTGGAGGTTTCATCGGATGATGTCTGGTACTCCTTTCTGCTGACCTTTATGTCATCCTTGTTGCTTTAGGTCCCAGCCGGCGGTTTAAGCGGGTTGTCGAGACAATTCAAACCCAGCTTTTGAGCTCACATGAACAACCGTCTGTACTGCAGCTTTCAGGTGAGTCGGGTGGGTGGAAAGACTGAATGTCGCCACACTCTATTACTATGAATTATCAATTACTATTATCTATCAATTTGTATACAGTGATCAGTTGCTTGTCTTATGATGCAGCCAGTGCCAGGGAAATACATGCACTGTATTAGATGATACTTCGTTATGCCTGGACAGGGCTGATTTTAATCAGACATAACGGTCAGTTACAGCCAGTTACAATGGGTCTGTCATGGATCCTACATTTTTTCTTTTCAGAACACAGGAAGTAATGTGTTTGTTAAAAAAAAATATTAATTTATACCAAGTGGAAATTTATTGGAACTTCCTATTGCTTGGATCAGTATGGTTGTTAAGTTATCCCCATTAAGTTATCTCTTGCTTATTGAAAAGTCGCTGAGGAGGAGGAACGGGAACTTCAGGACAGGAAATTGAATTGACATAATATTTCTGGCCTTTTTTTACTTCCCTGAAGTAAAATAATCCCTATATCAAATATAGCAGAAACAGCTAAATGGCAAAGCTAACCATTTTCATAAATTAATTTAGTTATTATTGCAAATGGGAGAAAAACTATTCTTTTTCGGCCCATTTTTTTTTTGTGCAACGAATTTTGTTCCCTGCACATTCAGTTCGGCCAAAAATTCAGGGGCATTTTTAATTCAGGACCAGTGCCCACATTCACTCTCTCTCTCTCACTCTCATTCTCGTTCACTCTCTCTCACGCTCTCTAAATGTTTTTCCTGCCTTCTCTGCCGACCACTTCCACAGCATCTTTAATCTGCTGTCTTCCATCTTCTGTCTTCGCCAGCATCTCTGCAGACATAACACAGTGGGAACTTCCACAAAAATGGCGGTGACATCCACTCCGCGATCCTCCAACCAGACGCACTGCCATGTTGCTCTAAGTTCAAGTTAGGGCAAAATGACGGCACTTTCGGTGATGTCCTCTCATCCCATTGGGGGATCAGGGAGAGGATATCAGCCCAAGAGCCACCATTTTTGACGAAAGTTCCTGCTGGGTAATGCCTGTGGAGATGCGGACAAATATAGAAGATTGAAGATATCAGACTGAAGAGAGAAGATGAGGGAGAAGAAAAAAGATAAAAAAAGATGTGAAAACGGAAGTGTTCGGCAGAACCAGTCAGCAGAGAAGGTAGGCAAACATTTTGTGTGAGAAAGAGACTGAACCAAAATGAGAGTGTGAGAGAATGAGAGTGTGTAAGAGTGTGAATGAATGTAGGCCTACGTATTTTGGACGAAAATTCCGGGTCTGGCCTTATTTCTGTGGCTTCGTTTAGTGACCAAAATTCCCCATATTTGCAATACATACAATTCTGAATACACAAGTTCTATTATTACTAAAAGCTGCAAGGATGGCAACTCCTTTTAAGTGGTGTAATCCTACCAGAAAAAAATCACTTTGCAGCCTTAAAATGCCGGATAAACACAAAAGAGCGATCAGTATCCACAACAGACACAAACACCCAACAAACCCCGCTGCAATTCACCTACAGAAACCCAACGTTTACACCAATGAATGAGCAGGGCAGTGCAGCGTGTGGGGTGGTTGCATTTGTTTTGTGTGGGAATGTTTGGTTCATATGCCCCACCCTGTTTTTCCCCCTGTGCTGTTCAGACCCCAATAACTGTATGGAGTACCTCAGTGGAAAGCTCTCAAAATGTGGTAAGGACCCTCCAGCTGTGTGCTAATGCCTCCGCTGCTGTTGCTATTGCTCCACTCCCCGTCCTTCCCTCCTTGCTAACCACGCAGACTCTGGCTTGTAGAGACTACTCATTTGGGTTCTTCCCTCTCATTATTACTGAAACTATTAATTACATAGTTACCTAGAGTCCCCTGATCGTGCCCTACTGACCAACGCCAGCTAGGGTTGAGCAACCTGCCGCCCTAATGTTATTGAAGGATTGACATTCTCAGTTCCCTGACTGCTGAGAGTTGAAGTCCAGCAACAGCTGGAGGGTCGCAGTTGCCCAACCTTTCTGTCCAGTTTTTCTATAGTTGATACAACATTCCCTCACCCACACACATATAGGCCATTTAGTACTAAAGCTTCCCAGGGACACACAATATTTTGGCTTTTCCACTGTTGACTTCACTTCACTTTATCCACACAGAACAAGTACATTTTAACATATTTCAAACATGAAGGATGCTCCAAAAACAACCGATTATTTTTTTTACTTCCTATGCAGAACTTTCCAGCCAGAAGTTGGCTGATTTGAATCCATGTCAACAAATCCCTAAATACTTCTTCTAAAATGTGTGGCTTCCCGGTCCCTAGTTCTGCCTCTTCTTTTCTCTCTCTGTACTGATCTTTTATCTCCTCTTTTCCATTTTCATTTTCACCTGACCTTCTCTTATAGTGTCACAACCCCACATTTTGATCATGTTCATAATTAAAGTCATACTTATTAGAGCTAATCTCGCTAATCCTTGCCATGCACCACTACCCACATTTTATCTTCTTCATTCTGTGATTTTAATCCATCTCAGCCAATTAAGTGTTGTCTTACATCCATCTTTTAATGGTTATCCACTGCTTTTTGCTCCTTCCACATGCTCCATTTTTCTATGTCAACATTGTTGGTTAAGTAAACCTATACATATACATATACATATATATATATAGATTGATATATATATATATATGGATATATAAAGTACCGAGTTTACAGTGTTTACATGACAGTACAGAGATATGGTAGACCAAACAGCCTAGGACATGTGGAAGTTAAAGTTGTGAAGCTGTCCCTAGTAACAAATACAAGACTTATAGATAAAACCAGTAATTTAACTGGTTTATCATAACCTGGTGTGTCTTACGTCAGACACTAAAGCAGACCCAAACCCAAACTAATCGATTGCTCTCTAGTAACTCCCTCGCTTCACTATTCATTAAGAAGGACCAACATGGGGAGGTTTTTCCAGGAAGAAGGGTTAAGATGACCCTGCAAAAAGTATAATTTAATGGGCGATGAGACTTTGAAGGAATTTCACTTGACTTAACTCTGCATTATACGGGACCATCAAAGATTTCCTGTTCCACTAGCTCAATAGACTTGGACCTTCATAACATATAGTGAAGTCAAGCGGTTGAAATCACAGCTCTCCCGTCAACTCCCCCTTTAGTGAATACATCCTGAGTCTCTGTAGACCTGCTGACTCAATACAAAAAGTTTAGAGGCCTAAAAAATTTCATAACGTTTCTGACTGCAACACAATCTTCCCAGTACAACATCTTATAAATAAAAAGATTTTGGATCCCTTAAGAGTAAGCAGCCCCAAGATATGAGTTCTTATGTCCTCAGAAGTTTCTAGTCAATTGCAACTCATAGGCTACACTGCGCTAAAGGAAGGCCCAACTTGCGAGAAGGGCTAAACTGTGCCCATGCATAATGGATTGTTAAATTGATGGTATCTCTTGAATATCTTCTCACCAATTAAAGTACGCAAGGGCCAGCTCAGCCCATGGTTTCTTTCCTATAAAGAACAGGAGAGCTGGGGAGGCCAGCACTAGGAAGGCCCCAGATTTGGTGATATGAGGGGTAGGTAACGATAGGCTATGCGGTCGCCATTTTAGTAAAATTCAGCTCTGTCTTTGTGCCTCTGAGTGATTGTATTATACCACCATAGCAGGTAGATGGAAGTCACTTAGGGGCACAAATTCAGAGTTGTAGAGTAATTTGGGGATTTGCGCACGCAGCACCCAACGCCTTGTTGCATGATTACACTATAACCCCATGGGCACTCGTGGCATCCAAAAGTCTTGTCAGAGATAACCAGAGGTAATATTTAGTATACTACAAGAGCCCAACACACCCCAGGAAACAAGTAACCTAAAAGTTTTGCGCCCATCTATGTTGTTGCCTCTAGGCATACACATCCTAAAAGAATATGGTGCCGTCTACTATAATTTATTGCCTGGCCTCTAAGTTTCTCCATACGTTTTCCACCCTGTATGCTGCCATTTGCAATACACCCATGCTGTTTCTTCACCTACTTCAATCATCCCTTTTTAGCTCCTCTGATTATTTTGTTTAAGCACCGGTCCCGCTCCTTCCAGACCCTGACCCACACTTTCCAGTGCAGGGGAAACCCCATACACCTACTCAGTATTTAGGAAGTTACAGACGAATCCCACAATCCTTTGCTGGGTAGAAGATGATGGTAGTGGCATCACCTGCATATGATAATCGGCACGTGCACCGCTTTCTCACCCCATGTCCAACCTCCCCCATGATGTCCTCATCCTCTCCATCTGATCCACCCGCACCCATGCATCTGGAGTCTTTCCATCAGAACCATTTGGCTGCATTGGGCTTAGCGGCGTTCACCGTTCTGTATCTCTCAGCTGTAGGCTGGGGCTGCTGCATCATCCATGTAAAATGTGATATATTCTCTGCATTCTTTCAATGATTAGTCTTCATCTAGAAATGTCATTTTGTCTGTGACTGCATATCAGCTCTGTGTGCCACACCAGCTTGTCTTTCAAAATTCACAACCTCTTCCTGATTTTACTGCTGGTTTTATTTTATCTTCTTCATAACCCTCCCTCCACCTCTCCCACGTTCTAATGCAGCGCTATTGTCCGTCCACTGGTGCTTTATTTCACTATAAGAGGGCTATTCACTAACCGCTGATGTGATTTGGTTGCCGACATGACTGCTTTCGCCCCTACGAAGCCAGAATGATATCCTCATCATGTGTGATACGTTCAGTAGGAGAGGTGGCCACGGCTCTCCACCGGAACTGTCCACGAAGCATTATTATGCCTGTAGATTCTATGTAGAAAGATAGATTCTGAGGCAAAAATGGTAAAAGTAGAGGAATCTGTTTTCCAGCAGACCAGTATGACCACTACTGAAACTAGATTGCAATATGGAACATATGCCATATGTTACGGCACATGTACTATTGGTTTAATCTTTAAAATATAAATAGATGCGTATACCCGCCATAAAAGCTTTAGCATATCACAAATACCAGAGTATACAGCAAGGGTTTGGCACATATCGCTCTTGCTATGTGATCCTGGGCTCTGAGAATGGGTTCCACTTTCCAGTCACATCCAACCCCCTAAAATGGGAATATATACCAGCGCTGTGAGGAGATTCGGAATAATAACGCTTCAGATAATAACGCTGCTTTACGATTGCCAGAACTCTCTCATTCTCTCCCCTTTTTTCTGCAGTTTAACCCACGGTTGGACGCCTGCCGTCTTACAGCTTTTGTTCCATGTGCAGCTCCCATCACTGTCGTTCTGCACTATCCAGATTTCCCCCTTAACCAAGGATACTTCTAGCAATAACTTTTGGCAGGGATGCACTAAAAGTCACTAGTATCCTAAAAAATGGTTTTAAAAAATAATTACAAGCACCCCTGCTTGAAGGGGACATATGTGACCCACTTCTAGGCAAATTCATGTCGGTTAAGGATGATGGGACAGGAAAGGAAACGGAACAGCTGTCGGACAGTCGTTGTGCAACCCTGGGTTGGACCCTTATTTCTACTTGTTTTGTATAATCCCCGTTCACACATTCACTCTAATTGCACTGCTTGACTCACACCATCTCACACTCCCCACTTTGTTTCCCCCTGCACTCTATTCTGTCTCCCTCTCTCTTATCCTCCCTCCCTCTCTCCCTTCCCTGTTTTTCTCTCTCTATCTCTAGGCCGCCCAATCAGTAACTTCTTTGACGTACTTAAACAACTTTTTTCAGACGAGAAGAATGGTCACGCCTCTCCCCCCCCTGGGCCCCTCAGCAAGCAGCGTCCGGCTGATAACAAGGAGCAGGGGCCCTTGGGAGCCAGCGGGAAAGAGAAAGCCAGGAAAACCAGCAATGCCATCACTCAGGATCCCCCTGTCCCTGCTTCCCCCAGCAAACAGGGCACATAACACTGGAAATTCCCGCAGTGACCACAGGGTGGCACTAGAGGTCAATGACCATATAGAGAACATACCCTGCAATACTCTCAGTGAACACACAGTGGCTGCAACTACAAGGGTTAATGTTGGATAGACATACCCAGCATTCCCTAATGAAAATAATAATGGTTGTGTCTGTCACTAGAAACAGGGAAACATGTCATCTTCATGATATGCAGTTTAATCAGCTTGTCGCATTTTATATAGACATCTCTAAAGAACTTGTACCAATATAGTGACCACTAGCCAAGTGTTTTCTCTTAGGAATCGGTGTCCTGCAATATACACAATGGCCACAAGATGTCACTATCACATTCACTCCATGGTTTGTGTCTGGAATGTACGAAACAAATAATGATTTCTCATCAATGTGCACCTCTGTGTTACACCACTGGTTGTATATAAATACAGAGTTATTCGGTTTACCTTATATATACATATATATACTGCTATGTAAATACATATACGTATATTAGTGTGTATATATATTCTTGCACACAATCTTAACTACAGTATTACTTAGGAGCTAGAAGTGCATCGTTTTGTAGTGAGAACACTAATGTTCATGTATATAATATACCAAGTATAAATATGTATATAGAGAGCTCAGAGCACAATCTTTACACGCTGCATTCTGCTTAAGGCTGTATATTTATTTATTAATGATTTTTCTTTCCTTTCTGTATGTTTGTTCTCCATTCCACCTCTTTGGGCCATCTTTCCTCTTTTCATTTTGCCCACCTTGGTTCCTTTGTCTTCACAACCTGCCCATGTTTAATTTCTATTTTTGCTTTTCTTTTGTACACATCCCTATATCGCAATCTCTCTCTCTATCGCCTGTCTGTTCCCATTCATTTTGCTTTCCCCCCAGGTATTATCACAAAAAGCTAACCAGCCGCCCTACCTACCCTCTTTTCTCCGTCTGCCTGGCCAGAAGGTGACCTTGACTCTACCCTGCATCAATACCCACATTGGAGGCTGAAGCAGGGGGCATTTCTCTTTAGTAGAGGGACAATAAGGCACTCCGGAGTTGGGTTATCTTCAAGTTGTAACAAACCAGAGATAAAACCAGAGCTGCGTAGGGCATATACATGTTACCTTAATGATAACCCTACTACTAGCCCCCTGCATTACAAAGGGGGTATCTCAGGGCTAGGTAACAGCAGGCCTCTAGCTGTTGTTACGGATTACAACTCCCATTATTGCTACTCATCCACTTGCTGAGAATAACATGACATAAGTTGTAGTTCAACAGCAGCTGGACAGGAGCAGGCACCCAGCCCTGGACGAGCTGCACCATCTACGCCATTTGAAATCTTTAGGTAGGGGCAGCTTTTTAGGCAGGGAAATGATTGATAAACTACAGTATGGGGTTTTTAATGCTGAATGTATTCAAGGGATTAAATATGTTTACACACATATGTATATTCAAAAGACACATGCAATCATCGTCCGCTGGAGCAGGGATAGCCAACAGATAGCTCTCCAGCTGTTGTGGCACTACAGCTCCCATGGTGCCTGGTATGATAAACAATGCGCATGCTTCATGGGAGTTGTAATTCCTGTTGGCCACCAATGCATTATAGACATCACAGTGGGACAGAAGCTGTGGTCCATACTGACCCCCATTTAGGGCAGTGCCCTACTATTTGGCTGATCATCTAGTGGGGGCAGGGAATGTTTTGAGGAGGGTATGTATAAAGGGAGGTGGGGCATGTCCTATTGCATAATGTGAAATATCGGGGCTATTTTTATAAGGTTTGTAAGTTTAGGGGTGGGCCGTTAATCCTTTGTGTTTAAATTATTAACTGCTAACTGCAAGAATGGCCTGCAGAACAGTGCTCTGTAGGGTGTGTGTGTGTAGTTGTGCGATGTTCTGCAGCACACAGGCATTGCATCTTTAGTGTTTACATAATGCTCTAATGTATGTCTATAAGCACAGAGCGCTCTGCAAGCTGCTTTTTGTATACAGGTCCTCCCGATATCTAGAGGTACACGGGACCGGCCAATCACAACCGCGACCAGGCAAAACATTTCATAGGCAAGTCTTCATGGGTGGGGCATTGGCAGAAATGGGTGGGGCTTGGTCCAAATTGACAGTTTGTGGGTGGTGCTGGCAAACCCCACAGTGCTCTAGGCATTAAATTCCGCTGAGCACCAAATCTGGCCCTGGCTGGGCATTTAAATTTGGGCACCTGGGGAAAATAGCATTCATTATCTGTGGCTGAGGAAACGTGGAATCCCAGAGAATAATATCCAGTAGGATAGTGTAATCCCTGTTTTTTTAACCATTTAGGAGAAATATTATGGCATAATAAAGAGCTACCTCACTCTTTTACACGCTTACCCTAAGGAGACATATACAGCTAAGGAGCGGTAGTCAAAATACACCTTAACCTTCATCTTTACACTTTTGAGATAATTAGACCCTATTTATTACTCTTCAATATTCACAAAGTGAGTTGTGTTTCTTCTACTAAAGGAAAATGAATCTATAGACTTAGGTATATATTACACATATATATTTGGGGCACTGAAGGACTAGCACACGGTGCAACCGTTTGGATTTACTTCACTTAAAAGGAGGACAGAAGGGCCGTAAAACAACACACAGTGGCTGTAATTTACCTTCTGTTTTCATTATCTATACGGGCATCCAGGTAAAGCAGGAATAAGGTCCCTATATTTAACCCACACGCTGCCAACAAAGTTTAAAAAGCCCAGCGTCACATCCATACGGGGAGGAAAAATGGCCATTGCCAGCCTAGTGCTGTGCAACAGCTGCATATTCCCAACGTGTTGCCGCATTCAGTGGGTAGAGTATACAAAAGGCAAGCGCCAGCACTGATTGTATACACGCAACGCGCTGCTCTGCTTTCTCTATGCATCTACATGCAGCACCGTGCTCTGCAGGCCTTTCGCGCAGACTGCGGTGGTCTCTGTTATTTATAAATACAATATAAATATATATATTTAAGCGACTAGCTGTACAAGGATCGACTTTGCGATGAATGATTCCGTTGCTATGTAAATATTCCGATTTTTCTGAGAATACGTCCTGTGAATGAAAGAGACAGCACAATATACAGGTCATTGCGGACACGCAGGTTCTCGTGATACATTAGAAGAATACCATCAACTTATCTTATCCTGACACCCCCCCCCCCCCAAATTCCGAGACAAGAGACATACAACTTCAGCATCTTCCCCTCGCCGTTCTCATGCATTCCCATTTAGAACGTACCCTTTTGTTGTATATAGATTTCAAATAAGTGTTTGACAGGAGGGTATTACATGTTAAAGAGGTGCTGAATCCTTGGGGTGAGAACGAAACGGAGGGCCGGGTACATGATTCCTGTTGACACATTTAATGGTGCCGTGTAGACGAAAGGGTTAATGCCAATGTTTTGTTGATCTCCTGCCTTTTTACACTCGTGTGATTTCAGTGTTACAACCCCACGTCCTCGCCAATGGGTCTCAGCTCCATGGTAGGAGTGGTGGCGATAGGCATCTGGACAGCAATATTTCCCTTGTGTATTTTGTAAGGCCAGCGGGCGCACACTGCGGCATGTTACCCACCCGTGTTGGCATTGAAAACGAAAACTGAACGACAGGAAAAAAAAAAAAATGCCAATAAAATTGTTCAGTATGTAGAATCTGTTGTGGTGTCATCATTTCTTGAACAGTGAGGTCATCCATGAAATCAAAAGGTGCCAATGAACCAAAGCTCAAAAGTTTGTGTTGTTACAAATTGTCACACTATTTTGTAACAAACACACGCACACACACCATCACTTCCCTGGACTTCAAAACCAACCTGATTTGTTCCATGGATTAACAGCTCATGCATTGTTTAGGTAAGTGTTCCTTTATATTTGGACCCCCATCTCCCTTGAAAATGCAAAGAGAGATTCTGCTCCAAACCCAATACATTAGCCTCATTCCCCACCATCAGCAGGCGCTCGCCAAAGAGCTTGCATTCTATAGTCCCCGCCAGCCTGCTGCAGCAGTGGTTCACAGGAGACTTCCAGGGTGTCCAACAAGACAATTTAAGCAAAAACAGGACAATGGTGAGGAGTGCTACACAATCTCTTTAAGGTAAGCGACCGCACACACACACACACACACATATATATATACACAGGTACTTTGTGAGCGCTCTATTATACATAATCATTGGCTGGACGGGACACGAGACTAGGCCTCCAATATCATGGAATTAACTACACACAATGAACAGCCGACCCCGTAAAAAAACACACAGTTGAGTGCATAAAACCCATCCTCAAAAAACATGCAAGCGTATGGTTTGTCTCACCCTTTTCTGTTCTCCTAAAGGCACAAATTGGCCAAAACACGGTCCCGTTCCCAAGTATTGCCCGAAAGAGCCGACGCGTTATAACTTTAACTCTTTACATCTTAGTTATGTTACCTAAATTAATTTAGTTTTTTACAACTACACCTGAAGCCCATACAGGCTTCCTTATTGCCGATACTTTTCTGCTGATTCCACTTGTAAACGTCATCACATTTAACATCAAGAAAAGCCCTATGGATATAATTCCCATTATAGCAACGGCCAATCTCCATATGTGAGGCAATCCCACTTCCAGTGATCTCCCAGTGGGACCAGAATAGACGGGACGTAAAAAGGCCTAGTGCGATCCTAATGAACCAAGAACGGCGTAACCCTTTCCACCCATCATGTATTCCCAGCTAGCGCAGGAGCTATGAGAATAGAACGGCACCACACAGCGCCTCTCAAACCTTTCACAAACTTTCTGGTTTTTAGACTAGGGCTGCAAAATTGTCAAATACGGACGGATTTTAGCATCTAGTCAGCGGTGAAAATTATATATTTGACAACAAATCAGAAGAGGGTTCAGAAGATGCCAGCATATTTTTGTAGATTCAATAATTATCTCAGATTTGATGGTTTAACTTTTACGTAAGTTGTGTCACTTTTTACTACCATTAATCTATTCTACATATTGGGGTTATTTATTCACTAAAGGGAGCGTCTGGGCTTAAGTCCCTCGCTTCATTATGAAGAGCCAGCACTGGTAGTCAAGTAGGGCTGAGGTGACTCAGTATAATGTAAAGCTCAATGGATGAGAAGACCTTGAAGTGTGATTAAGCTATGCATTATACAGGGCCATCCTAGTGAAGCCAGACAGCCTCACCCCTGCACTGCAGAGCTGCTCAGCTCCATCACCTTTTGACAAGTCTTGAGCCTGTAGCTGTACCTTCCTGCTGGGGAGGAAAAGCACTGGATGATAATGTTCACCGCCGTCTGAGGCATCATGTATGTAGTGTCACTCGTGTACGGGGGCAGTGGATACTGCAGCGCAGCTTGCCAGAAGAGCGTTAGCAGCCTCTAGAAAGCCATTGAAACATCTCTTTTAGCAGAAAGGTTATACTCGAAGTTCTACCTTCCTTACTTGGTAAATGCAGCGCTTCTTTAATAGGGCGAGTATTCCTTGAAAATGAGCTCCAGAATGGAGTCTTTGTACGTCGTCCAATGCATTTTACCGCAAGCAAAACGGAGCATGGCGTCTAGAAAATAACATTTCTATCTCCTCAGTCTACTGAACCCAGCAAGCACCGGTATGTACACGTCCCACACATGCTCAGTAGCATTAAAGAAATTGGAAATCCAATCAAGTGTATCGTAGCAAAACCTCAGTGTTCAGATGGTACGTGTGATTGGCTGCCGCTACTGAGCATATGCGAGACGCATACAGAGGAATGCACTACGCATCAAGCAGAGGAAGCTTGGGGGGATTAATGAGACAGAAGACTTTTCTAATTGCAATAACTAAAGAACGTCGGCACCACTTTGCATGCGATAAAATACGCATTCAAGAGAACTCTAATATGCATTCAGCATGACGATAGGGTTGGAGTGCTCATTTAACACACTGAAGTTACATATTCCTACTAAATTTCTAGTAAAAAATCTGAAAGTGCAATGTTATATTAAAGCTCAAATTCATATTATAAGGGCCCTTTCAAACTAGACTGTACCGAACACCTTTACTAACGCTGTCTAAGTAGGAGTCTTTTCAGTAGGAACACACCAATCCATCATGAACCGTATCGCTGATCTCCGCTGATCAACTGCTGTAATAGAGCCACACAGGCTGATAGAATCTTTTTTATTATTATCATTATTATTTAACAGATAAACTAAAAGAAGCAAACCGCATGGTTTCACCCCAACCAGGGATGAGGGCCCTGCACCCCCCTCTCCAAGGGAGGGGAGAGGAAAAGTTGATGTCCGAGGGTCAGACTGGATTAGATCCAGACCAAAGAGATTTCAGGCAGCAGAAAGATGATTCTTCTCGGCTCTGGCAGCCCATTCTCTCCGAATCTCACTTCCAGCTTAGAAGCCTCTACCATTCTTCCAAAGCCACGGCAAAATAAAATAGAAAACCCAAAATATTTTCTCTTTATAGAATAATAGAATTAAGCCAGAAATGGCAGTGCCACCCGTAAGAAGGGGGGAGAAACACGAAAGAAAAGGGAAGAAAGGAAGAAAAACATGGGAAGGATCAGAAAGAGAAAGAACAAAGACAAACTTAACAAAAATAAAAGAAGGAGGAAAAACTCAAGACATAAAATAAAAATAAGGTGATACTCGGTGCAAGTTCCTGCTAAAGATAAGAGCGAGGTTTTCTCCCCTTCAGGCTGGGGTATAACAGGCAGAGCCTTCCCCACCGTGAGAAGGGCAACGCGGTTCCTGCACCCGCCTGTCCCCTGTGCTTGTAGCTGGGAGGTAATCCAGCTCTCTGTAGGGGTGTGGGGCACGCCTGGAGTGGAAGGAGAGGAAGCAGGACAGTAGGGGGGGACTCATCTCTCCTTCACGTGATTCTGTGCCCCTCCTGTGGCCCCTGCTGCTTCCCTGCTGTCCTCAGAGAAGAGGATGTCAGACAGGTCGTCCAGGATGGCTGTCTCCTTGGGGTCCAGTAAGTTGAACTCTCGTACAAAGAGAAGAAAGTGAATAAAGAGCGTGTTTAAATGTCCGTGTAGCTCCAGGGCTGCGATTTCCTTGAAATGAGCAGAATAGATGTGAGCCATGACGTGGAATAGATATCGGGAGATCTTCTTCACCAACGACTCAAACGAGCTGGGGAATTCCCGGCCTGGAAGACAGGAAACAGATTTAAAACGTACAGCTCTAGCACCGGAGTAACTACAGGGGTCCGTGTTCATGTCCCCTCGCACCGGTTAAATTTTTTTTAGAAAGCCCCCCCCCTCCCCAAACCATTTTGAACCAGCATAGGGAGACAGGGACATATCCGGTTGACGTTAGGTCACATGACCCCGTGGTAAAAAAACAAGAGAAAGCTGCAGGAGCGGTGAGAGGTAAGCGGGAGGGAGGTGGGATGTATGTATATATGTGTATGTTTGGCCATGTGTGTGCAATTATGGATGTGCAATTGTGTGTGCAATTATGGATGTGTAATTGTGTGTGCAATTATGGATGTGTAATTGTGTGTGCAATTATGGATGTGCAATTGTGTGTGCAATTATGGATGTGTAATTGTGTGTGCAATTATGGATGTGTAATTGTGTGTGTGCGCGTGATCATGGATGTGTAACTGTGTGTTTGGGTGCGATTATGGATGTGTAATTGTGTTTGTGATCATGGCTGTGTAATTGTGTGTGCATGCGTGATCATGGATGTGTAATTGTGTGTGCGTGATCATGGATTTGTAATTGTGTGTGTGTGCGTGATCATGGATGTGTAATTGTGTTTGTGATCATGGCTGTGTAATTGTGTGCGTGCGTGAGGATGTATGTGTAGGTGGGTGAGATGGAGTGTGTATTAGTGAGTAAGTGTGTTTACATTTGGTGTATCTTGGAGGGGGGGGCAAGGGGCAAAGAAGGCACAGACACATTGTTCGGGGGCAATGATGGTACCGACCAGCTAATGAAGTTGGGGGCCCACAGGGCAATTTTTACACCAAGGCTCCATGGTCTCTCTAGTTACGCCCCTGAGCTCTAGTCCAATCACAACATGGCAAATACTTGTACATGAAACATGCAGAATAACCAAGGAAAGCCACCCAAACCATCCAAACAAATACAAGTGACAAACACCTCCCGAAAGAAAACAACTCAAACACTTTCTAAACTCACCGTATTTGGTGGGGAAGACGTCCTCATCTGTTACAAGTTTCTGTACAGAGCTCATGACGAAGTCAATGTACTGAGGAGCCGTGCATTTTATTTTTTTTCCCCGCTCATCATACCAGTAGTATTGTCTGCAACAGAAAGGTGGAAATATTACAGAAAAAACCCTCTGATCTTGTACACCTTAGAAGGAACATCTTCCAATTCAAAGCCAATGACAGAACATAACCAACACACATGTTAATAGAGGTACTGTTGGTACAGCACACTTACGTGTTACAGGCGGCCATCGTCTGGCAGGTCTCCGCTGTGCAGAACTCGGAGATGGTGCTGTACTGAAGGTTAATATGGTTGAAGAAAGTAGTGACTGAAAGAATAGAGAAAAAATGTCAGAGGAGCCTTCAAATATCAAGCACACATTGCTGGCCTTTTGAATCCATATAATAAATGTGTTTTCATTTGCAAATCAGATATTGGTCAGCAGTTCCAAGGCAGAACCACGGCCCGAAGTTCCCAGTCTTTTGGCCAAACAGTCTATGGGGAGCGGATTACTCACATAAACCGCCGGTTTAAAAATAATTAAAGAAAAAGGAAATATCACTGTTGTAACATTCAGGTTTAAGGAAAATATTTTAGAGAAACTGCTGGCTCATTAAAGTTTAATCCGGACAAACTTTGACAGCCTCTTTGGGAACGAGTTTCTGACGCGCCATGTGCCATCCAGTGTAACGAGCGGTCAGGGAACTCACTGTTGCTCGCCAACCACTCGTTGAGGTCTATCTCCTGCGGTAATGTCACCAACTGCTTGAATTCAAAATCCGATACGCGTACACGCGTGTATTCTGGCTCCAGGTATAACTTCTTCTCTTCTGATGCTGGTTTCTTACCATTTGGCTTTGTCTTCGATTTTCTGTTGAGAGATGGATTCCATTTAAAAAAAAAAAATACATTTTAAATATTATATATATAAATCCAGATGGATTTTCCCTTACTAGAGCGGTTTTTAGGACATCTCATGTTGCACGGTTTCAGGAACAGAACGCTGCGTAAACCATTTTTTGTGTTCATTAGAGGACAACAAGGCAACTGCTTAGGACCTTTGGGGATGGAGGTGACACCAAACTGTTTATGTTGTATTTATGTTGTCCTTACTTTCATGACGTGCCGTGCTGGACTAAAGGAGTTGTGGGCCTGGAGCTGAAAATGTTACTGGCACGTTAAAGGTAGACAGGTGCACCACACATGGTGGCCAGGAGGAACATTATGAGGTTCTGCCCTAACTCCCCTCCAAGAGCACCTGACACCCCCAACCGAGTCTTAAAACAGTTTATTACTATGAAGTTTTGCTAATAGTTCTATCCCAGGAAAAATGTCTGTTAGGTCAGAGATGAGACCAAGGACTGATTAAGGTCTCTGCATCAGGAGAAACAGGCAGACAAGATGAGCTGAATGAGTCTTATCTACTGACAAAGTCTGTGTTACTATGTAACGCCAACCCCTGTTTTAACCCGGCAGAGATTCCATGCAATAAAGACCATGGCTCATGAAGTAAAGTGCTTACAACCCCTTAAACTAAGTAGCATTCACACACACACACACACACGCAGAAGTGTAACACAAATCACCAACAACTATCTTAGTAAAAAGAGAAGGGTTCGGATCTAGTGCTGCATGGCTCTGCTCTCTTCCTATTCTCTGAATGAGTTAAACGACTGTAAACGCGGGCAGACGGAGGAATTCCCGTGTCCTGCGTAATACCGGTGGTGACGGGGTTAAGAGAGCAGGTCGCTTGCCAGTCTGGATTCCCCGCGCTCGCTTTCTCACGAGGAGTCTTTGCCTTAAATGGAATCTCAGATCTTCGGTGAATCGCGGAGACGGGGAAGGGTGGGGAGGGGGCACTGCCCAGGCATGTTATACATACCATAATCTTAACAAAAACACACAGCGGAAGCAGGCGGGCATCAGCCGACATCGCCAACGAGGTGGGAAGCACAGGCGGGGGGGGCACTGGCTGCCACCGCGGCTCTTATGTCATCAATATTATTGGGAAAGGAAACAATGGAGCAAGAAAACTGAGCAGGCGTGAAGTGAGAGGCGCCGGCCACCAAACAGAAGGAAATGGACTTTCCCATAAAAGACAATCCTTAACGTTCCCAAATCTGGGAGCTGGAGAACACCCCAGAGATATCAATATGAAAAAAAAAAGTGAAATATAAAGATCTGCGGGTTGTGGCTCCCTGGCATTTGTCAAGCCCTGCCATAAAGTAGCGCTGCAAACACGGACATGGTATGGCAGCGACCAATCAAGAGAGGAGTGCAGAGCAGGGACAGGGATACAAGGAGGAAGTACTTAACTTAAAAAAGCAGCGGAAAGGGGGCAGAAAGAGGTATACAGACCATCTAGTTTGCCCTTTTTAAATCGATCCTTGATCTCATCTTACATTCAAATAGCCATACCTATATTTTAATTCCCTTACTTTATCAGCCACTGACACCTCTGCTAGGAGGTGGCTCCACTTACCTACTACACTCGTACCACTGCAAAACTTCCTTACGTCACATCTGTTATATCTTGTTATATTAGTTCCCCCCCCAGATCACTAATATATGTTTTATGCTACTTTTTAAGCTTCTAATACAAGGTTATCAGGTTACCAGTTACACAGTGGGGCAACAATGTGTCCATTTAATCAATTCAAGGCATCAAATACACCGCATCCACCAAAATAACTTCCAAGAACATGTGACCGTTAAACACATCGGAGACAAACTACACACACTGGTTTGCCTGTTATTAGCCATATTTATTTTTTTTGGGGGGGGGCAGGTTTTGCCCCCTGTTTGCAGGGTCTCCCGCTGCTCCAACTACTTAAACGTTCACATCACAATATCACACACCTATAGAAATATGAGGCTATAAATACACGCTATAAACATGCGGCGATGGATGCAAAGGGCATTTCCAGAGAACAATTAAGGGGGAATAAAAAGAAAACTGCTAAAAACAAAAAAAAATGGTGATTCTTCAATTGCGACCATAATATATGGTGAGTTTGAGCGAACTGCATATATATACATTTTATAATACACACACACACACACACACTAGATTAGTTGTCATCTGTAGCCGAAGTCTGCTTTTCTCTGCATTTCCCCCAAACCGTACGGCCCTCCTTGCTGCGGACGGGTCCAGGCAGAGCACCGGAAGCCTGGTTAGCCTGCAGCGAAGATCCTTCCATCGCTCGATGCCTTCTCCACACGCACTGGAACACGACGGAGATTTCATCTGGGACACGCTTCATTACCTTCAGAGAGGAGACGTCTCCACGCATTCCCAGAGGATTCACAGGATCCCTCATCCAGTAACGCTGGAGAACCCGGCCAATCCCCAGCGTGTGCAGATCCCGGCTAACAGGATCGCCAGCTATAGAAAGTTCTAACCCTTATGAACCCACACGACAGACAGCTTCGCCAATCATTCAGTTATCTGCCTACCGACCACTGTCTTTATACACCGTGCTTGTTCTATACGTCAAAGCTCTAACATACAGAAGTGACGAGGAGATGTGGGGCCAGAGGACAATCATTAGATGGGGAAACCCTTTATGGTCTTTCCACCTCTGTAGAACCTTCACACACGGACTTTTAAATAGTATTCGTTATATCGTAATCTTTTGTAACATCATGAAGAGGCTTTCTGACATGATCATTTTTCTCCAGGTTTAATAATGAAATCACTCAAGGATTCCCCCCACCCCACTCCACAGATAATCCCTCGTTAACAGGACACGCATCACAGCTCCGTGACCAGACCCCACATGCAATACGTGTCCTGGAGTGATCAAAGCCCTCATCTTTACGCGTGGTTTTAGAGAACCCATTCCTATTAACTGCCCCACAAATACCTGATTGTTGAGGAGCTCCCTTTAAATAAAACGTCCTACACATACGGTTATCTACCAGCAGAGACCACCCCAAAAACCTGCCTCGCTCCTATATTACTAGAGGGCAGGAGTCCACATTTGCCCCAAGGTTGAGCTAAATCCGTCCCGTTCGCCCATAAAAAGCGTTGTGAGGTATAGTAACCCCACAAAGCATTGAGGGGGTGCCGGTTACCTGGGCAAACTAATCAGGGGATGAGATAAAGGGGGCTTTGCTCGCATAGAGGAGGACGCAGGATGTGGACGCACATGTAATGTTTAAATATCACCTTCCGGCAGGGTATGGAAAATTTTTCCTGCAACTCTCCAATGTTACAAAAAGCTTATTCATGCAAAAATGTGTTTAATAGCACTTCTCATTCCAGCCCTGCGCGGTCTCCACTCGCTCGGCACCAACCCAGAGCTTTGAAACCTCAGGTTGCAGACTGATTAGTAAGACTACCCTGAACCTCCTAAAACCCAGGCGTGCAGTATAGGGGGTCTCCTACAGCTACCCTCTCCTCGTATAACACACAATTCAAATGGAAAGACTTCTCAAACGGCATCTCTATAACTCGGCGTTACACAGAGCCAACTCAGAAATCCATGTAGGCAATGGTAAGTAAACTCGCAGTTTAGTGAATAAACCCCTAGAACACAGACTCCCAATCAGTAGGCACTTATGTTTACTCTCTACACCAACCTCAGGGAAGCACAAAAGAACAGAATTTAAGGAAACGACTGACCAGGTTTGCATTTGAACAGATGGGCTCATAGAAGAACTACGTGCAAATATAACACCCGACGACCACCGGCTCTCAGACATCTACAGAGTTATTCTGCAATCTAGCTCACTACAGGCAGGGCCTGGAATAAACCCCCCAGCAGATGGGATTCGCGAGGCATCTCATCACTAAATCACCTGCAATGAACATCAACCACTCAGAGATCCGCGATATTATTCAACGTGTGATGTCAAACGCCTAAACGTCTACGATCATCAAACCCCCCTTAAAAGCTTTAGTGCACCACTTTCTCCCCATTACTATACAATCCGCCCTCCACTCAAAGCCATTCTGCACCTTACTGTCCATGGCAAGAGGTCCTACGTACGGTTTATCACGTTAAGCCCTCAGAGAGCAGAACGTCACCTCTTTCTGTCTAATGTACGTTCCTGTCTGTGAGCCGCTCACGGCTGACTCTTCTTGTGGTCTTCTAAACGACGTCCAGCCGGTAGTTTATCAGGGAGACCCAACGGAAAATGAAGGAACACATTCTAGAACAGCCACCAAACAGAACTAACTCCACGCCGGTTATAGCAATGGAAGCGGTGACACCGCCACGCTGATGGGAAGCTGGAGCCTGTGCTAACCCAGAAGCAGCCCGACAGCAACGGAAGCACAATTCCCATGACCCTCCGTGAGCGATACAGAGACACAGGTGAGACCAGAAGTTATGGACTAGCTGTCCTCAAACATTTAGGGTTAAAAACCCCGGTAGCCTCAGAGTCGGGGAGAGGCGTTTAACGTTCTCCAAGAAACTCATCTGCCCAAAGAAGTCATTACTGGGAGATCTCCCCGCACTCGTTAAAGGAATCTACACCTTACTGCATCTGCTTAATACCTTGAGCCACAATTAAGCGTCACAAATACCCTCCGGCTCGTAACTAACAGACGAGACAGCCGGGGCAGAAAACGCTGTACAGGAGCGGCCGGCATACCTCAGCACTCTGCCCACCGCCTGCAGGACCATCTTGCAGCTGAATCCAGGTTTGGGGCTGCCGCTGAGGGCCAGGGCTCTGTCTGGGGACAGTGGAGTGAGGTCCCCAAGCATTCTCACACCAGAGGGCTCCCCAGCCCTCCAACTCACAGCAGACAGCTCTGTGACCGAGCCCACTCCAAAACTTCCCAGCACATAGACAAGGGGGGACCGAGACCTCCCTCCCAAGCCCTCCTCCAATGATGGGGAGAGGAGGAGGAAGGGAGGGAGCCTCGGAGCAAAACAAACAGAATGAAAAGCTTCTATTCATAGAGAAGAGAAACATTCTGAATTAAGGGACCCCCCACAACCGCAGCCCAGAGACAGAAGAGGACTCATCTGTACCGAAGTCTATCAGCATTAAGATACATGGATAGACCACAACCCAGAACACAAACTACACAAATACAAGCAGCGTGCACACGCCGGCAGGAAAACACAGCACTTTTACAGCCTCGTGCCTTAAAAAATGCAGAGTTCTATTAAACACACAGTCGAGCGGACAAAGGGTGGTAGGTGCGCATGCACACACGCTAACACCGTGCAGAAACAGACGTCCATGTGCATACAACACACACACAATGACAGCTCAGCCCGGGACAAACCACTAGACAACCCAGCACGGCCCATTACACTGCCAGTCTATCAGAGGAGACGTGGAACACGGCCTGCATTAACCGCTTCCTTCCCATAAACTTTTAGCGCAGCAAAGCAACCCGTCCCGCCAGCCACTTCCCTGCTCGAGGCCTGCGATCCCGCTTCGGTGAGTGCATCCTCGCCACAGACGAGCGCAGCATCTGCCGCTTAAGCTTCCATACGATTAACCCCTTCACTGCTGAAACATCGCATCCACTCCATGGACCCCCATGGTCACCCCATTCACCTTCTGCCTTTCCAGAGAAACGCAAGCATACCGTCCCATTCAGCACGTCCTTGGCCCGAGATCGGGAATGTCACAGATAACCGTGTCAGAAACCTGCGCGGTTTCACCTTACACACATCCGTCTCGAGGCACGCAGACACCGGCTCGCTCGCCCCTTCTCCTGTCTGATGCCGACTCGCACCTCCGGCCCCCCAACTTTAACAAAGAAATAGTCCAACTTTTAAGACCACTTTAAAAGGTGTGTTGCACATCATTCTTGCACATGAGAGGTTAACGTGGTTAAACACCATTAAGATCCGAGTCCCTCCGGTTAACCATAAGGGCGCACAACCCAGAGGATCATCTCAAGGAGTAATTTCATCCAATGAGCCGTATGGATTAATATTCAATATACCGAGATTTAAAGGAAAAGCGGACCCCCGTCCCGCATGGGGCACTTCACACCTTTTAGCAAAAATACATTAATTTACCAAAACTGGGAAGCTTAGATCTGCGGCTAAAGTAGCATGTTAATTGGCTTACGATTCTGTAGCCCAGTCTCTTCGCGGTTAAACAGCAACGTAACAGATGAATCGTTTATTGGGGAGGAATAATCATATACATCCCAAGAAAAGGCTGCTCCTAAGGCATACATCGTATGTAAAGATCATTCTTTAGGTTTATGAATTGCACAAAACTGTAAGATATAGGATTTGGGAAAAGACTCGCGTTAAAGGGGACATCTAGTCACATCCGAGGGGGGGGGGGGGGCAGAAACAACATATAAAACTTATATATAACTTTTAAAGGACTTTGCGACACTCGCTCCATGTATACCGCCCGTTACGGCACCACCAGCGTGAGTTTAGGCACCTTCATGCGGAACCCCCTCCCGAGTTGTTTAATAAGCATTTCAGATCTTCTCAGGTGGACCAACCCAGAGTCCAGCAGGGGGCAACCAATTCAATCTGCCCTGCTGGGGGTACTTCAGGGGCAGCTGTAATAACTGGGATTCATATACGGCCGAGATCCCTGAGCTACACGCCATAAACATACAGAAGTACAAGCGTCATGTTCCGTAGGACACCGTAACCAAGCCATAAAGACACAATCGCCACGCTGGCCATTACTCAACGTACGAATCGGGGCTCCTGCTCGGCCTTTCCCGTTAAAGCAATCGTAACGCCTGCCGTAGTAAAGATCAGTTCTTAACACTCTGTGTAAAGCTCATTTCGCGCAGGTATATTCCTCCCGGATATTGCATATTTATATGTGTTGTTAACCCCTTAGCGCCACGCCAGAAGCCACGAACCCATCTTACTTCTGTACATTATAAGAGCCTTTACGTCTGATGCTCATAAGAAAAGAAAGCAGCTTGGCAAACAGCTCCAGAGTAAAAGCTTTTCCGGGGCCCTGCTGATCCAGCCGCGCTATCACACACCCGCCCGGCCCGTGCTAATCAATACTAATCTGCTCCTGTTGCGCTAATCAGTCATTTTATTCCGGGTGGGAGCCGAAGGCAGTTTGTAAGGACGCATGCGCCGTATCACACAGAGGGATCCAAGCCACTGCCAAGGACGCAGGCAGAACGTGTACGGCTGAGAGTGATGGAAGTTCTAGTCCAACCAAAGCCGGACCGCCACAACTGTAGCGCAGAGGGTACAGCGCAAATGGCATTTGGCAGGGCTGGAAGGGTTAAACTGGAGAGGCAGGAAGCAAGAAGGGAGGGGAGGCAATGCCAGCCGGGGAGGGACACGCCCCACCTGCTATAAATACCGCGCGGCAAAATATAGACACGCAGTGCTAGCTGAGCAAGCAAGAGAGCGCGGAGTCCTCTCGTACAGTACAGCGCCGAGTACCACACTCCTTTAATGTCCTTCTTCATTAACCCTTCAGAGCCCCACGCGTGCAGAGCGTCGGTTTAAGGAACGGCTCGTGCGCGGATATACCTGAACACTCAGAGCCCGCCATATATCATTCTCTTAACGTATCTGCAGAGCATCGCGCCTTTCCATCAGGAGCCGTCCGCTCGTTCATCCAGGGATACTCTGCAATGCAATAACGTGGCCCTGGAGATTAGATGTTTCACGTGTCTAATATATTATTCCTAATATCTATTAGAAGCATTTTCTGCTTTAACATCAGTTTCCACAAAATGAAATGCTCTTAACATACGTGTAGGAGACTTTTGTGTGCATTTAGGAGGTTTGTTTCCTTGGAAGTCAACACTAAGTTCCTGTTCATACAGCCTTATGCTAAACAGAATGCATGGGTCTTAATCACCAGACAGACCTTCTCATCAATTAACCAATTCACACCCACATTGATTACTACCTTTTTTAAGAAATGGATAGAACGAGCACTAGAACGAAATCGGACATTCTACTGAAAGGGTTGTGATGCGCTAGAGTCAGAGCCACGGGTTCCCGGCGCAGCGGAAGCAGTCCCACGGCAATAAATACCAGCCACGACCGCTGCGGTCACAGCGATCGCATGCATTCTTATACCAAAAACACATTCTGCATTTCCCCTAATTTTCATCCAAAACACAAGAGGTGAAACGGATTGATCCACAGCGATCTGAGATTGTTTCTTCATAGTTCTAATCAAATATTCCTTCAAAGGTCCTTGAGTCCCCCACCGGTCACTTCCCTATTACCTGCCACATTTCTACAGCTGAGAAGTAGCTTATACATGGCATCCAAATCCCAATCGGGAACAGTGTCTGGTATGGATCACATAATATCTCCCTTCAGGAAACGCTGTTTAACTCCTTCCACTCTGTGAAATAAGGGCCACTAAACCTGTGACTGTTGCTCATGATAGTTGGGTACCCCAATGGACCCCTTCCAAGTTAGCATACCTAAACCATCTCACGTTCAGCATGCGCACAGCGTCTCCATAAAGAGAATATCTCAACTTTATACTTAAAAGTCAAAGTTTGACCGATAGGTCAAAGTATATCCAGTAAATACGTCCAGAGGTCACTTCAAAGAAGACTTAAAGAACAATAGTTTGATGGCTACAATATAACAAGGACATGGCAACTATCAGAAACAGGCATAAACCATTCATTATAGGGGGGGGTTCGGTCAGAGGATCCACTGATGGAGTCCCATTGAGGATTATTCTATAGACATGTTATTGTATTTTGGCATGCATGGTCCAGGGCAGCCATTTTCCATACGCTACCGATACTTTGTTTGGCATAAAATGTCGTGCCGAGGAATCGCTCCTTGCCTTTTCCACTTCCTAGCGACACAAACTGACTGCCACGAGACTCTAAACCAGGGGTGTCCAAGTTTTTTCTGCAGTGGGCCACTTCATCAGAATTGTATACGTGCGAGGGCCGCACTCATTTTTCACTTAGAGAAAATATGGCCTTTAATAAAATATGCAGATTAAAATAAAGTAAATGACACAAAACCTTTACTTTTCCTCTCACTGATTTCTGGGATTTCTGGGCCTACAAATTCAGGATTCTGGAAAAGTTAAAATAAAATAGTTCTATTTATTTTAGGGATGCACTAAAATGAAAATTCTGGACCAAAACCGAAAATTCAGGGTTCACTTAGCCGAAACTGAAAGTGACCCCCCTAACACACACACACACTTTTAATAAAAGTAAGTTGCACACCAAAATTGTACAAAAAAATTCTATATTATGATTGTTAACAGAAATCTCAGGCATACCCAGATTCCAGCATGTACTGGTTGGCTGGGCATTGTATTTTTCGTCCAATTTTAGTGTTAACCACACTTTTATTAAAAGTAACACCACAATTGGACAAAAAAAAATCAACAATATGACTTGGCATGATAGGAGTGTGATTGCTAACAGCAAACTAGGGCTGAAACAACAAATCGATAAAATCGATAATAATCGATAACGGAAATCGTTGTCGACGATTTCCGTTATCGATTAATCGAGTGATCGATTCGTTGTTGGAGCACTCGGCTCCTTTTACTTACCTCCGCGAGAGTTCCCCGCTTCCGCTGCACTCTCTGCCTTCTTTTAGTTGCGTGTGGCTCCGTTCGCACAGAGCGGTTCGAACAAGAAAAGAAAAAAACATGTGGCAAATAAGGTACTAAAAGCCCTTGGTACGCAAAGGGTTAACCAGGAAATCAGGGGGCAAGAAGTTTTGGATCATGGGGAACCAGGGAAGATTTTGCGGCACGGCTTTAACATCTCTATTAGGTAAGGGCGTCAGGGACATCGATCTGTCCCTTTAACTCTGGAGACTAGAATGGAAATCGTATTCACGACGAGGTATTTATACCGCTGAACGCGTTCCGATGGAGTCCGCAGTCGCGTGTAACTTGAGCAAAATATCCTATGCGACGTAGACAAAAACACAGAGGTTTTCTGCCCCGGCAAGCGATGGCAGAGATCGGCGGGGAAACGGCTACAACCAGCGTCCAAACGCTCCCGGAAATATACGGGTTTGTCTGCTATTCAGAAATATCCTTTTGTTGGTTCTTCCGGAGTTCTTTGTTTGCTAATAAAGTAGCCTCTCGGTTAAAAAGGGGTTAACGTCTATCTGGGAAAGAGACTTCATTAGCATCGCCGTGAATCGTCATCCCCTCAATGCGGCGTTTGGATGTTTTGGTAAAGGTAAGGTCTGTGTGCATATAAAACCACGAGCGGTGCCAATATACTTTGACCCCTTAAGGACCATCGGTTGTCCTTAAACTCAATAAAAAACCAATGCATTGTGAGCCCGTAGATGTACGGCTTTATCATTAAGGGGTTAAACGTCCTTGTGCTGCAGGGAATCAGACCGCGGCACCCTTACATGCCCCACAATCATTATATCCATAACCCCTGCAACACCCTCCTAAGACATCGGTGCTACGGACCCCTATTAACTCATCCATGCCGCGTATGTGTACAGGGCTGCTCTGCTAGCATTTCTCCCAGAAAACTGCCATCCTAAAGAACTGCAAATAATTTCTGCCCTCCCTTGGACTGCTTTATTTGCCCTTCCATCTCGTTAACCATTTCACGCTCATAGAATTCTTCTGTTAACCCCGTCAGCCTACACTATGGACAGATCAGTGCTATGCACCTGCTTCACTTTGTTGGATGTACTGTGCTGACACTATGTAATCCATGTGTACATCCCACCCATCAATCTCTCTCCCACCCGTCCAACTGCTTTCACACAGACACACGGACGGCTATTGTGGCCGAAACAAAAGGCGGGAGGAGAACTTCCTCCCAGCAGGTACAAGACAGGAAGCTGCCGTCTGCTGCGAGCGCCAGATCACGCCATCAACAGGCCTCTAACATCTTGTGTTTTAGAAGCAAGTAACCTGCATTACAGGAAGCGTTCTGACGGAGAATGAAACTCCTAGAGCGCTGCGGCTGGAACTCTGCGGCACGGGACAAAACGTTCAGAAACTCCATAGATCTGGATCAGCGCCGTTTCTCCTGGGGTTTGGGCTGAAGCATCTCGTCTCTGGTCTGCAGCCCTGTCCGGTCCCCAAGCCGTGCAGGCGCCACAAGGCACATAGCATGGGTGGACCAACCATGATGGAGAAACTCGCTGCTGCCTGGCAATGTACAGCCTGCTTCAGAGAAGTTTATCCTACTTACTGGACATCCCGTCCATGTAACACAGTTATGGCTCACTGTGCGCCAAAAGGCATGGAGGGCTTTGTTATATTTGGGCTTCACCTCTCACATCAAGTCATCAGTTAGTAGCGGAGTTAAAACCAAAATGACAAAGGATCAGCCGCTGTATTGCTGATCACATAAAGATGAACGGTTCCAAGTAGCAGCAACAGGCAAGATTCAGGTAATACGAGGGGTCTGACCAAAACTCGCCAAATATACATTTTTATTGTCAGTTGGTCTATCTTAGGGTAGCCTAAGTCTAGACTGAACTGGAAACGTCCATCCACAGAGATAAAAGAAATTGCTATAACATAATAGGTGACGTGACACCCGCAGTATGCTTGTCATTTAAGAAAAGCTGAGCCAGCCCTGGATAATGCATATTTAAACCAGTGATGCAACGTACGAGAACTCTCATTTGTTTAGCTGCACATTATGTAGGGGCAGCTCAGCAATTCTCGCCGGACAGGTCTGGCCTTTTAAAATACATACAGACAGGGCCGGCCCGACAATGGAGCCGAGTGGGGCAACCGCTCCAGGCGGCACTTTTGAAGGGGCGGCACTTTGCTGCCCCAAGCCCTTTTTTTTTTTTTTTAAAGCGAAAGAGAGAGAAAGGGGCGCCGAGTGGTTTTCGCTTACCAAGCTGTCAGTACCCGCTCGGCACCCCTCTCTCTCTCCTCTGCGGCGAGTCTCCCTGTTCGGTCTCGGTGCCGGCTTGTAATGCTGAGTGCCGGAAGATTTCCGGCGCTCAGCATTACAAGCCGGCACCGAGACCGAACAGGGAGACTCGCCGCAGGACTGCTGAAAGGTAAGTACAGGGGGGGGGGTAGATAATGGGGGGGGGGGTAGATAATGGGGGGGGGGGCGGCAGGGACGGAGGGAGATAAGGGGGGACGGCATTTTGCCTTGGGCCGGCCCTGCATACAGAAGTCACTTGAAACATTGGGAAAAAAAAAAGTGAACAACGTCAATCATGGATCCTTTCTCCAAAGTGAAAAAGGAAGGACTTTCTTTCATATCCCCTTTAAAATGTTTTAGAAATCCACCGACAGACGTACAATTCTCTGGCTTAACGATCAGCTAGACAAACACATTACGGACTTGTCCTCCTCGCTCACACCCATCTAGCGACTCTTTCCCTCAAAGCTCTATTGTACGTACTTTCTAGTTGTTTGCTAGCATTTGGGTTAGCTTTAAAATCCAATAATTGTGTTCTTCACTAATTCGGAGGATGCCCATTTCTGAAATCTGCATTATAAATATATATTACGAACCAAACCGAATTACTGTTACACAAGTAACAGTATCTGGTGTGACAAATATTTCACTTTCAGGTAAGTAAGCTCCACTTTTGGGTTTATATATATAATTTATTTATATTTTTCCCCTATATAGTTCTATTTTTAGATCTATCTCCTACATTTCTCTAAAATACTTCCATGACTATAGTATAGAACTATGATAGCTCCACCATGTGGTTGGGAACAGACAGAATAAGTCATTTGACAGCTGCCCTCCCATGCCAGAAACTATAAAAAGACCCAACGGCCATGATGAGACCACATTAAAGAGCTATATTTAAAATTAGGACTATAACTCAACCTTGATATAAAACCAAGGAATTGAACGCTGATTTATACCCAATCTAATATTATTCTTTTCCCCAGGATCCAGTTGAGGGACACATACATACATGCTGTCCTACAGAACATACAAGTAGTACAAACGCAGTAGCGTGTTTAGGAACCAGGGAGTCCAATTACAAATGACTCAAATCAATGATTGATTGTGACAGCTTAAAACAGGGAAGGATAATATAACCCCCCCCCCCCCCCCAAAGAAGTGATACAGTAACATAAATGGACAGGGGGACTTGCTGGCAGGATAGCTACATATATATTATAATTCAGAATAAGTTATTCATACAGCTAGCATTTGGCTGATGGAGGATACCCGGTACTCAGCACATTCCCAATTAATACTTGGAAAAAAGATGGAGGAAATGACTAAAGGATTCTGGGAAATACAGTAAGTACACAAAAGCAATGTAAATGTAAGCCAGCCCCCCTCCAATGGCATTAAGTATGGATGACAGATCACGTGACAGCTTTGAATTGACACAGAGAGCCATTTATTCTCATAGCTGAATAACAGATTGACCCAGATCCAATAAATGGATCATAACCCCACGTTACCGGCCTAGCCCTTTCCTATTACGTCATCATGTTACTTGCTGCACCTGCCAAAACCTGGGGTATCACTTCCTTCCTGCTCATCTCTCCACTTCCCCTACACACTCCGGGGCAGTTTACTCCAGTAACTGCAACCCGGGCTCTCTGACTGACCTGTAAATGGATACTTGATCGCAGGTCCATTTTACCCCATGTTGCCTGTTGCTACCTGCCTCTGCCCCAGACTACTTCACACCAGGATCTTCTCACACGTATCCATGATGTCACTTCCATTCGCACCAATGTCACCCCAGCTGTCACATGCCGCCTTCTCCTCATGCCCCCTGCACCCTTCCCTTACTTCACGGGAACTCCTTCTTACGAATCAGTGTAACTCGTGCAATCACCCCACCCTTTGCCCTTCACATTCCCCCACTCCACCTGCACCAGCCCTTCATTTAAAGCTGTCAGTGGCATTTCTCCCACAGGCTCCGCGGAAGTTGCCCCATGTCTTACCCCATAAGCCACTCCATGTCGGATGCCTACTCCGGCTCAGCTCATCCTCGATGTCTCCCCGGCTTCAGCTTCAGTCCCAGCTCTAGCTCCGGCGGAAGTAAACACAGCACCGCCCGCAGCACGCACACTTCCGGGTTTGACGTCACGAAGCGGCGCAGCAAGGCCGAAAGAGCTGTCATTGCACAAGGCATTCTGGGAAATGGAGTCCTGGGATATGTATGGCATTGCTGCCCGTGGGCAATATTTTTTCAAATAAATTTTCAGCAAAGTATAGAAATCACCATGGAAACTAATAGAATCGACCTGCTGTTTTCTTCGTACTTGCTGGCGATATATATTAATATTAGACCCCGCTGCCAATATATATTAATATTAGCCCCTGCTGACAATATATAAATATTAGTCCCTGCTGACAATATACATAAATATTAGACCCTGCTGCCAACACATTGTATATTGAAAAAAAATTGGACCCTACGCAAGCATCCTAGTGTTCCCTCATTCACTAAGACATACCTCCCTTTTACTTACTCCCTGTAGTGTAGGTATAGATCAAATAAACTACACTTGTATGTATAGATCAACTGAATAAGACATACAAACTCTGTATTTGCAGGTACAATAATAATGTATGGAAGCATAGCATTGCCGGTATAGAGCAACAGAATAACACACAAACCCAAAATTACAGGTATAGATCAACTGGAAATCACATGTAAACTCACTGCTCTGCAGCGGTGCGCGCTGCTTCCGAGCTAGAGGCTTCGAGAGTGAGGGGCGCCGAGCAATTGCTGAAAACTTCATGAGCGACCTCTCAGTGCCCCTCTCTCTCCTCCAACAACGAGGTTTCAATTCCGGGGCATGAGACTGCACAATCTGGGACATGTGGTCACCCTACTCCCAGGTCTCCCTCTTTGGGAGGCACTGTCCCTCTTTCCTCCCTTGACGGCAGTCTTTCCATTTATCTCAGAATGTTTGCTGGCTATGATGGTATCCCAGTGCTCTACAGCCGTTGTATAGAAATAGTATACAATGTTTTAAAAATTAAGCTGTGTGAATAGAATGGATTATTCTTCTGGATGCCTCACTCAGTTACATAACTAGCATAAGAAGTCTTAGTAAAGCCCCGCCCCCTGGTCACACCTCTAAGAACACCTTCAAAAACAGAAGTGTCCTCTTTGGCCATTTGAAATGTTGGGAGGTACCTGGGAGCATCCAGGTACCCATAGCCCTTTCTCTTCAGGGGAGGAGCTAGCTGTATAAGGGCGGGGCTAGCCCCAGATAGATTGCTTTTGTATAGGGAGGGGAGTGGGTATGCCTTCATCCAGTGTTTTCCTTAGGTTTTGTGTTGCCCTAGGCCTGACTAAGCTCACTCCCCCCATTTATGATCCACCTCTTCCTCTGTAAACTCCACCCCAGCATCCATATTGGCTACCTCCCAACATGCGCAGTAAGGCTTACCGCTTAACCTCTGGCCCACTGCATTTTGTTTTCCAGGGGGAGAAGCTTATGTGCATGCGCACGATCATGTAGGGATCATAATGCTATCGCTCTGGTGGGTTTGCAATCTTGATTCCCACTGTCCTGCCCAACACTACCTCAGAGGGGGAGGGGAAAAATCAGACTGTCCCCTGCAATGTGGGACAATTGAGAGGCTTGAATAGGCCTTGCCACAGCAACCAGATTATATACAGTCCCCGGATTTACCCTGCACCCAGATTGTACCCACAGTGGCCTCCCCAGCTCATGTGCACCCTTTATTCATTCTGTACCCTTTACGCCCACAACAGAAACAGTAATGGATAGACTATCACAATACACACATATACACAACTCTTACAAATGCCTGCTCATAAACATCTGCACATTCACGCTTGCCCCAAAACATAAACATCCTGGTTTACACTTGCCTTGCATCCACACACTTGCTTGTCCTCAGACACTCTTGCCCAGCACACTCTCTCTCTCTCTGCCCTTTCTCATAAATCCCCCTCTGTCTCATTATCTAAACCCTCTCTCATTACCCTCCCTTTTTTTTATAATCTCCCCCCCTCTATTTGTTCCTTCTCTTTATCTTTCCTCCTTTTTTTTTTATCTCTCTATTTTCCCTATCTCTTCCCTTTCTCTTTATTTATCCCCTCCTTTCTCCCATTATCCCCCTCTCTTTATTTCTCCCGTCCTCTTTCTCCCATTATTGCTCCCCTTTCTTTTTATCTGTATTTGTTCTCTTTATCTCCCCACCCTTTCTCCTTATCTCTGCTGAGACAGTGTAGTGTTGTAAAAGTTAATCACTATGGCACAAGCTGCATTGTGCAATGATGTCTGTGTTGGTGCATAAGGGGACCTCTGTTACAGAGACTTGTCCCGTTTACTATATTTGCTCATTTATAGGACATTTAAGGGAAAGAATATTCTGGAATAAACGACCTTGTATTATAATTAACGTCTTTTATTGAAAACTCAGATCTGTGCAGCAATCCTCCGATATAGCGTTTCCACCAATCAGCCAAATCAGCACTTCTGCCACCTGTTATAGCCCCCCTGAAACATGATATGCACGCTTGTGCGCATTTATTGACTTGCTGGACTCTAAACTGTAAGCCAATATGCAGACACAGCATTTTTCACGTAACCCGGCCACTAAGGAACAATCTTCATGAAGTGTATGCTGCATAATGCACATGATCTCCCAAGGTCTTGCCTATTAGTCTGTGCTCCTCTTCGCACGTTGTGTAGCGTTGCTGGTTAAAATAGGGGAAATCTTTGGACTACATATCCCATGATTCTTAGACTGCCTTAAGGTTGAGTGAGCATCATGGGACATGTTTCTCCTAAAGATCTGCTACTCATCTCTGAGCCTACTGACTGTAGCAAGCGAGTATACTACGGCTACTGTACATAAATGTTTCTCTCCACATAGGATCGTCGTATATTCAGTTATTTTCTTTTGAAAACACAGCTCTCCAGGAAACATTCCTTTTAGTGAATAAACCTTTTAGGCTACAACCTCTAGGCAGAGGGAGATGAGCGCACAAGACAAAAGATGCAACTTTTATTCATATAGCCCCTACAATTTATCCAGCGCGTCTTACAATCCATACATTCAAAGAGTCTGAACAAAACTAGAACTGACAAAGACGGACTGATACATTAAGAAAAGAAGTCTGACATGTTATATGCAAACCTGTTTTGTATTTAGAACATCATGGTGGACAGCAACATATTCTGGCCTAGGGTATTAGGCTACTCAGTGGCCTGGTTACACTATGAAGGCCTGTACTGAATGGGCATAGCCTCAATGGGATGCTTTACATCATATGGAGCGACAGGAAACGATGTCATAACCAGATGCTCCGCAATCAGGATGGTAGCTGTCGGGGGAGATTCCCTGGGTCAAGCCTAGAGCAACACCCAAAGTAACAGATCCCTGGTAATGGATACACTTAACATGTACAAATCCTGAATTCCCTGATTTTTTTTCAGCCGTAGCAACCAAAGCAACGTCCCGGTGATTGCTCCCCCTTTTCACCTAGAATCACTCTGCAGGGATCTGCAATGATAGCACATATATGAGTATAAATGGATGGTGCACAGAAAGGTCAGCTCAGGTAATTGAAGAGACATATGTGATCTTTCACACGTAAATGACAATACTATAAGTAATAAAAGTTCTATATCTAATTGTGTACTTAATACAATGTTGGGTGCATCCTATATGCCATAAATATCAAGGAGTATTTTTGTAGATGTTGAAAGGCTGAATTTAATGCATATGACTGCTGGGTGGGTCCCATTAAGTTTTTGTGGGGTTCCTTTTGCAAATGCAGACTCCCCCACTATCCATTTGCCCCTATCCCCCACCACCCAGTTACTTTGTGTGCCGGAGATGTGTTAAGCAGAAAGGACTATGGAGGCAGCATTAATAAGAGCTTCCCTGGACCAACTCCTGAGCATTTCCACTTGTGGCTGATTTAGTGGCGGATAATGCTAGCACCAATAGCCTTTAAATAGATGGGGCAGAACCTGGGTGGGGATGGGGCAGAACTTGAGTGGGGAGTGGGCAGGGCCTAGCACAACTCCCCCGCCCAAAAATTAAACACTGACCCATTTTTTGTAAGCAGCTTCTTCAAGGTGAAATAAACAGAGTTCTCAGGTTTTCACAATCATTTCTATAGTGGAAGTGACAACCTGTGACATGTACTCATGACATAATAACAAAATACATTACAATAAATGTTTAGATCCGTATTCACTGTAACTGAAGACAGGAAAGGGGAAATGTTATGGGTGGGGAGCCATAGAGTTAAAACACCATGCGCTCGATCAAGACAATAACCTATGGAACCAACTGTTTAATCTGAGACCACAAACACACTGAAAAAAGTAAGTCCTTTATTTGATGAGATGTATTCAATTGCCCAGAGTGATGACACTCTAATTCACAGGCTTGGTCACTTATGATGAGGCACATGAGGGGAGGGGCTCAGAGAACAACCCAGTCACGTGCAAAGAACCTCCTCCCCCTGCGGTGCTGAGAAGGTTAACTCGCCCGCTGTTGCTGTTTTGCATATAAGCTGCCATCAGCCAGTCTGGAGGCTGCCTTTCGGCAAGGCATGATGACATCACAGTGAGGTCCGGAGAAATTTGAATGATGGAATAATTGAGAGAAAGGGAGACGTAAGGGCAATATTTAACTGTATTGGGCAGGGCTACCATTCACTCAGCTCCTGTCTCAGTATGGGATGAAAGGCTATGAAAGACTACAGTTCACTCTTTGGGTAGAGATGCACCACTGCTAATAGTGAGACGGAGGGGAGCGCAGGTAAAGAAGCAAGATGATGATGCAGAGCGTCGCAAGAGCTGAGCTCGTTATATTGAAAGCCCGCGCAGTTTTTGCATCTTCTACGGCACCTGTGAGATCATTCAGGAGCTTTTTGTCACGGACCTGAAGAAGTATAAAAAAACAGAGCAAATCATCTAGGAGGTGGACAAATCTATGACCCAGCACCCACATATGTGCGCACTGCAGTATGGTACAATACTACATTTTTAATTAGGTGTATTACCAAACAAGTCTAGGCCTTATAACCATCTTGCCCACATGTAATTTTCAAGATAAGGACTAACATTTCACCTGTGTCTTTACAGCATATCAAATAACTGTGCAAACAATCTGGGCCTGCATTTCACGTGGTTGACTCCATGCCTGTTCTATCAAAGAACTTTCCCAACCCACATAGGTTCTCCTGAATATACAGTATATACAATATATAATAAACCAAACCCAAATGAATCAGCACACATGTGACTTTTGCTAAGGAATGATCGAAATGCGCTTATCTAAGAGCTTTTGAAATTTGCATTGGTGGCGGCCTTCAAGGACACCCCATCTAGCAGTGCAGATATTTGCAATATTGTAACTTGAGATCAATGAGATCATCGAGCATCTCAGTCACCTGAATGCATCCGGTGATAATGGAGAAGCCTCTCAGTGTGAGTAGATGCTGAAAGCAGTGTGAGTAGATGCTGAAAGCCTGCTGTGCTGGGTACAGTGAAGTCTCAATTTCATAATCTATGGGCTCCTACTCTCTTCTACTATGATGTAATTTATACTCAGACTATTCTATTCTGCTCGTTGGCGGTGGTCATCATGGACACTCCGTGTAGCAGTGCAGATGTTTGATTTATTGTCACATGAGAACAATGAGATCATTGAGCATCTCAGTCACTTGAATATATTCTGTGGTTATGGGGACACTTACGAGTAGATCTGGATTGATCCTAAAAGACCAGAGTGCTGGGGTATCTTGCAATCTGAACTTCATAATGGATGGACTGTCTTCTAGTATGACCTAATTCATACTCAGACTACTCACGACCATCTTCTTCTTCCTGCGCTCAGGTTACTGTACACCTGCAGGACATCCGGGTTTGCTCACCCAGCATTGTCAGTGGTATTTCATAGACCTACTTAAAATTGTGCTGCTTTCTTTTTTAAAAAAACACTTGAGTTTCCTTATAATATAGTATTTTCAGGCAGATACACATTAGTCATGTGTATGTTTTATACAAATGTGTTATGAGTTATCATAGCCCAGTCCACTATACAAACACCTACTAATCAATATACTGGCTGTATGAATGGCTCGGTCTCAAGCAGCCAGTCGGACACTCGGGCTAATGAATGTTTATGGAGGTAGAGACTTCATTAGCATTGCCATAAAGAATCATCTCGTTGTGGTGCTGGATCATTGTTGTTGACTGACAACAATGACAGCCTCCAATATTTTACTGTGTTTCACACACCTTACAGGGCCTGATGTAAACATATTTGGGCTACCAGAAAACATTATATTCAAAACACTAATAAACAATATTTTTGGGAACTTACTTTTAATCTAATACTAGCAATAAAAAAGACGTAGGAGTTCCCACCAGAAGTTGTAGACTCAACGTGTGTCAAATTTTATATACAAGAACATGTATTTTACACTAAGCAGTATTGGTTATTCATCTTCCGCCATAACAATGACTCACCTTGAGTGAATAGGCCAGTGCAATGAAGCCCAAGCAGCAGAAATTCAGGTAGACAAAGTTGAAGATGGACCACAAGTAATAATCGTTTACCTCAGTTGTCTCAGGTGAAATCTCAATGACTGTGGCCGGAGGCCCACTTTTTCCTGTTGTCACAGAAACCGTGCCTGGTGGTGGCTTAATCTTCTTTTTGTCTCGTTCCAGAGTATGTTTGCAATGTGTTGGTGGCCATGTGCCCTCACACTTATATGCTTTGTTTTCCATAATGCTGACAAGTAGTGAGCAAAGTTACTGTATTTTAAACCCCACCCACAAGGAGTCAGACCCTGCCCACGATGAGCAACCACAGCTATACATGGGAAGAAAAGAGAAAACAAATACAATTTTAGGCTCATATTAGGGCCATTTGAGACATCACAGAGACATTTAACAAACATATATGAATGTAAATTGGGTCTAACACAGGAAAAAAATATCCATACCAAAAAATCAGGAGACAGAAAATCTAATAAAGTAATCCAGAGTAACCGTGTGAATTACGCTAAATGACTACCTGAAAACCAGTTACATAAAAAATACGTTGATAGGACAAGATTTCCCGTTGCTCCAGGGGATTACATTAAAAGCAAGCTGCTAGACCATGCAACAGCGAAATTGGTTTTCTCTCCATCTAATTACTTCTTATTATTTCTGTTCTAGTCGACGATTTCTCTGTTCTGCAGTGGGATTCCGCAGCACACACAGCCATTGCTCTGCAACGAGAACTGCAGGCAGAGAATCTATAGCTGTCAATAAGCCTGCAGAGCACCGCATCCAACATATAACACGTAGACCTTTCAGAGCATGCTAACACATCTGGGCAGTCCACCCGACGATTGTGAGCGTCCCACTGCACTAACTCCAGCCTATCTGCATTCAACAACTCATAACACATAAATAACTTCCGAGCATCACAACACACATTACTGAAAGAGCACCGTACAGACAATCCAACCAAAACCCACTATGGAACAACACACTTCGACAAGCCAGAGGATGCTCTTGGCTGCCAAGAACATAAAATGCATTATTTGCACAGCTTCATTCATTGGAGACGTGCAGAGTATATTTGCGAATCCATCGTCCCTATGACCCCTGCAGAGCATCACACTGCATCTAGTCTTTTGTGAATGTCCGCAGAGTATCGTCTTACTCATCCCAGGTCAGCAGCGCACCCACAGCCACGGTTCAACCTCCATCTGTGCTTAACCACTCACCTCAGGGGGCTCGTACGTTTGTTAGGATGCTTCTGTCCTCCTGTCTGTGACCAATGGGTATCCCCAAGGAGAGAGAGCAGAGAGGAACAGCTGCATGTCTTAAAACAAGAGACTGTCTGTATCCGACAGAACACAGAAAAACAGGAGGGAGGAGAGACAGGGAGAGAGGAGGAGGTAAGGAGTGAAGGAATGAAAGAGGGAAAGAATGGTAGGAGGAGTGGATAGGGAGGAGACTGGGCAAAGGAACACAAAAATATTGGAAACGAACGTAGGGGCACATAAGCCCAAATACACGGAGCTTGATGGAGTATAGAGAGAGAGGAGATATAATAGAAACATCTAAATACATAAAATGATTCAAAAATGTGCAGGAGGGAAAATGTATTGTAGGAGGAGAAATGTCAAAACAGCAAATCTTGGTTTCAAATTGGAGGCTCAAGGCTTAGATGTAGGGAAGTTTTAGAAGTACAGGACAGTCTAGGAATGGTCTAGGAGTCTAAGGGAAGGTTCATTTAAAAACAAATCTTTGTCTACTGTGTGTCATTGTTGATAATTGTGATATTTGGGAGCTACCCATGAAGATTAAGCGATTCTGTATGAATTACGGTAGAACTTTGTTAATTTGCTTGGGGTCCCCTTGTTTCCATATAAACAGAAACAGCCCCAATGAGGTTGAAACACACACACACTCTCATTGTGGATACAACAATCTCCAGATGTCATTGTGAATGGACAGATTGTCTCAATACACCTGTATATTTCAGACTGTCGAAGGAGTCCCAGAGCCTCCAGGGCAGCCGCTGAGGCCACACTAGGAGGACCACGTCCTTATTGTCACTGGAAAGTCCATTAATTAAGGTCTCTGATCTTGGCTTCGATCCAATGAACTTCTTAAGACTTAAGATTTGATCTCAAACACCACTAAAGATATTTATCGCAATAAATGCCTTTATAAAACCAGCCAGAAGACAATCTGTTCTTGAAAATGTCATTTCCAAACACAGTTGCCACCTGCGTTTTACTATAGAGCCCACCGGATGATTTTTATATCGGTGGAGAATGGCACCATGGAACTTGGTGGGGTAGGCTACCCTGTCCCTCTTATAGGAGAGGCTTTGCATAGGGGTGGGACTAGCCCCAGACAGTATTTACTGGGCAGGAATTAGGTGGGGAATGGTTGCAGAGTGGGTGTGGCCAAATACATTATTCCTGCCCAATCAAAGCAACCGACATGGAGAATCCAGATCAGACATGGAGAGCTCCCTATCATAATAATGTGATATCACACCGCCCTAACAGAATGTTCGACAAACGGGGACACAACGCTGGGGACTGTTCATGTGGGTCTCTGCACCAAACATGTCCATTCAATTCATTTTAAGGGCATTTGGTCAGTTTAAACTAAGCTGCAGCGATAACAGGTAATTATATGTCCCCACTCCCTCCCACTGACAGTTTATTATGCAGATATTAAAGAGACTTCACGAAGTATTTCTATTTTTTTTTTTAAATATATTACATTATATATACAGCCAAAAAATTATGATCATCTGCCTAATATTCTGTAGGTCCCCATTTTGCCTCCACTAGACCTCTGAAGGTGTGCTGTGGTATTTGGCACCAAGACGGTAGCAGCAGATCCTTAATGTCCTATTAGTTGCGAGGTGCGGCCTCCATGGATGCATCCTGGTGCCGCGTGTTCTCTAGGTAAGCGACGCACCCGGTCATCCACCGGATTCATCAGACCAGGCCACCTTCTTCCATTGCTCCATGGTCCAGTTCTTATAGTCACGTGACCATAGTAGGAACGTTTGGCAGAGGACAGGGGTCAGTATGGGCTGTTCTGTGGCTACGCAGCCCCATAAGCAACAAACTGCGATGCACTGTGTTCGGACACCTTTCTCTCAGAACCAGTATTAACCTTTACAGCAATTTGAGTAACAGTAGCTCATCTGCTGGATTTGGCCACATGGACCAGCCCTCACACCCCCTCCACGTGCATCAACGAGCCTCGGCTGTCCATGACCCTGTTGCCATTCCACTGATTTAAATGTCTAGTAGTGGCCACAAAGCGGTAGACCACAAAACACTCACAGAGGAGGGCTGCTGGGTGCTGAAGAGCATCTCATCACTCACTACAGAGATCCAAAGCGCCTCTAGAAAAAGTAGATAAAGATAGAACGAGAACAAAAAGCAAAAAATACGAAGAGACCCAAAAAAAGTGCACATTGTTTTAATCATGGGCAGATATGCTAGTAATTTTTCTATTTGACTGAGAAAAGACACGCATACATCAGTGACTATCGGCACGCATACATCTTATTGGTTTTTGGGGTTTTTAACCTCAAAGTATACACGTATGCTCTAACATAAAACTATTGTTTAACGGATGCACCGTTAGCGTGACTGTCTGTGACCACAAAGCAATTTGTCTTTTTACCCCGCGGCGTGGGTGTAGAGTATTTCCTCAGGTACCAAAGCGGTGGAACCAACTGGGACCTGAAAAAAGGAATTTCCACTAAAAGCAACAAAAAAACTGTACAGAAGGAACAATCACTATCCGCAGAGGGGCTGTGGTCAAATTTAATGTATTCCTTTAAATACGAAACTTTCAAGCAAAGACGGATATACACGGATAACACGTTATGCGGATATAATTTACTACGGGTTGTTGATCCGGAGAGAAGTGGGGTCCTTTGAGGCACAATTTGAAATGGCTTTCAAACACGGAGGTTTTGACTTCTGGATCTACATCGGTGTTGAACTTGATGGACTTGCGTCCGTTTTCAACCCTTTACCCATCGGTCTGTCAGTTCTAATTTTGTTCTACCCTTGGAAAGTAAGGACTGTAAAAAGCGCTGTGTAAGTAAATGGCATATAGAAATACAAGATAAACAAAGATATGTATATGCTAATCACTCCTATGGAAGTGTGTGGGCTTTTTTTGGTCTGCTTCCGCAATGCAATATCTAAAGTTTTTAATAGAAATTGTGTGTGTCGATATTTTTCCTCCCATAATGACGTATTTTAAAAAGGCCAAGTTGTTTGCTCAGCACTTCTGATGTACTGTAAAAAATTAGAATAAATAAAGACATAAGAATGAACTTGGCCGATCCGGTTAACAAAAAAAAAAAAAAAAAAAAAAGCCGCCTCACCATGTACTGCCGAGATGTGGTTTCAGGTTTAAAGGAGTGTCACACAAACCAAAATGCACAACACGAAGCAAGTTGAATGGAAGAATTGTTCTTTAATATCATCTAACACAAAATATTAATTTTTTTATTCAATCCCTGAACATTTTCCACTGATTTCCATTGAGAGTTATTTCTTTAAGAAAGAAAGACATCACCAGCTTAAAATGTGTAGAAAAGCAAAGGATTCAGATTATTCTCCAACCTGCACTGTGCATGTAAGATGCCGGGGGGGGGGGGCAATAAGGAATATTTACTCTACCAGATCTCTTCTCTGCTCTCTCGCCACACAGTCACCTTTGTTGGGCAGAATAGGGCGCTCCGTAAGCTCCCGGCCAAGTTGTCTTGGCTCTGTACTACTGTGCTTACTAGCCCTATCCTTCTGTACTCCACATTGATGCTGAAATATCCTTTGGCCGCCATGATCCTCCTTTATGGGGTCACATCTTCACATTTAGTCTTATAAGTCACAATTCTCTTCACTTGAATCTTTTTTTCAACTCTGAATAGAATTCATGTAGACCATGGACAGCCTCACCTTGCCTCATAGGTGTTGCCAACTATCCAGCAGAAATGGCTTGCATGCGCAACCAACCAGGTAACCACAAATCCAAACCATGTTAAGGTTACAGCGAGTAACTTGCTACGGCTATTGCAGTTGAAGGCATGCAGCTTCATCCTGATACACAAAGTTTCTAGTCGCCGTGACCGGTTAGGAATAAATATAGCGGTCAAGAACACTGGGGTCAATTGGAGACTAATCCCCCCCCCCCCTATGCATCTGCAATGGGAAAATGTTGATTTAAAGAGGGGGCTTAAAGGGCATATAGCAGGGGAGCATCCTTATTTTAGGTTATGTTCTAAATGTAAGATCAGCATTGAGATCTGTGTTTTCTTTAGAGATTAATTAAGCATCAAAAAGATGCCACTTATTAAACATATTGTTTCAGTAGTTACAAAAAGCTAGTATTACTAATGCAACCGTTAAGTGCTATTCAAAAAAAAAAAATACAAAAAGCAAAGCTGGTTTAAATTTGCTTAGTGTAGTTAAACATGTGGCAATCCACATCACGCATGATGGGAGTCCGTCAAGAAGCAGCAGGTGGGCTACCTCTGTGCCAGACTCCGAAAAAAACATAAGCCATTCTCTCGGCCAGTTTTCTACTATGATCTCAAGTACCAGGATAGCAAATCAAACAAACAGAGGGCTGTCTAATAGACCATAAATTATTAATTCACTAAACAAGTTTTTACCGCCCTACAGAAAAACTGGGAAGTTTAGCATCTGTTGTGTCACTGTGGGCACTAGTGAGATTTAAGATAACTTCACTAAGAATGGGATATACAGTGGGGCAAAATTCATTGCAATTGATTACTATAGCAAAAGGGCTACAGCATTGCACAGGGGTTAACAGCTAACAAGATATGCCCTTGTTAACCCATTCTCTGTCAGAGGAAAAAAAATCAAAAAAGTTTACAAGCGTACCTGGCAGTGAAGAGGTTAATAGAGCTAGTAGCCGTGAACATGCCCTTTGGTGGAGTGGGATGCACAACTCAATGGTTCATCCTCAATTAGAGGCGCTATAATTGAGGATGAACGGGTCAAATAGGGTGAAATATAAAAACAGTTCCTTTACACTGCTTAGTAAGGGGTGTCCAACCTGAGGCCCTCCAGCCGCTGCAGGACTACATCTCCCATACTCCTCAGCCAGCCCCTTAGCTGAAAGAGCATCATGGGAGATGTAGTCCTGCAGCAGCTGGCGGGCCGCAGGTTGGACACCCCTGGCTTAGTAGATCTCCCTCTAAGCTAAACCACTTTGGATTATCAGTCTGCAGTGCAATTTGACTTTGTAGGAACTTTTGTGGAGTGTCGGGCTACCAACTGGAGGGGTGAAGTAGACGTGGTTGGGATTAGTCCATTCCTACAGCCTGTGAAGTGGAGTTCACTTGGCTTTGGCAAACCCTACACGGTCATTCGCCCGATCAAAAACAGTGTAATACTGCCCAATGAACACATCTCCGATTATCCACAGGGGGCCAGCCGGAGGAGGGATATCAAGACCCATGAAACCACTCAGACACACGGTGCGGCCAGCCTGGGTTACCTGCAGGAGAGACGGCAAATGTCAGCATCAGCATTATCTAGAGAACCCAGTCAGAAGTATCTCCCCTCCATCTGTACATCGCCGTTCCCCTTAAATATAGCCAAAAGGCATAAGGGGGCCAATAACAGTTTGGGCTGCACAGCGGGTTGACTATGGTTCCACTCCAAAGACTCTGAAGAGCAGCATTAATCCACTTTATTGGTGTGCCATAGGCTCGCGTGTGTTCAGACATTTAAAGGAACAGCCATGTCAAGAACCATTTTCTGTCTGTTCCTTAGGCAGATGAATTATTATCTAGTTTCCCCGTTTATCTTGCATCTGCCATCCCCATTTTAATGACAAGAGTACAGGTTGAGGTCACCCAACTCAGTTTCCAAAGGCCATTATACTGTTACAGTTATGCGAAACTGAATAAGACGTCGCCATCTTTTGTTCTCACCTTTAGAACATATTGCTCGCCGGTTAAAGTGTACTTTTGGCCACCGAAAGTGAAAGTCACGACAGGTAAAGATGGGATTTTATCACACAGGATCATGTACTGTACAGAAAAGAAAAGAACGTTATAAATAAAATGTATGTTTCAGGTTACTAAACATTTCAACACTGATTTTGGTAATTTGGAAAGACCACCACATGAAACCAAGAGTGAAGGGTAATCAAGATGTAGAATACAAGTTTCTCTCTTCAAGTTTATCTCTTAACAGGGGACATCACAAGACTACCGAAAAATTACATCCAATACAGATCAAAAGATCTCCACTGACCAAGTAGAACAAAAATAATGGTTGTGAAATAACTGGGAGTCTAATATTGTTTTTTTGTGTGTGCGCGAGATATACATGCATCAGTCTAGCATGTTCTAAATTCAGGACGATTTACAGGAAAGACATGCAAGAATCTCTCACCTCTCCGTGGATTAGAGGGATGGCCCCAATAGCTTTTTGCAGAGCTGTGATTTCTTTTTCTGGACCAGTTATAAGTGAAGTTCCGGTATCTATGATCGCTTCACAGCCACCTTTGCAAAGAGTGAGCTGATCACCAACCGCCACCCTGTAGAGAAAGGCAATCATGTAAGAAACAGGCAGGCGGCAAGATAGCGGTAGAGATGGCACCATTCATGGCCAGCACAGCAGCTTCCATTATTATATCTGGAAGTATTGGGGTGGGACACCTAGATTTGGTGTGAAATCTCTATGTACAGAAGCTGAAGTTGAAGCGTGGTGGAAAGTGGATCTGTTTTAGGCACCTCATTCTATCACCTTCTAGTTTCCTATTGAGCAAGGTACATGGTTGCTTTGAGGCATACACACCTAGTATCACATTGCCTTCCTGCAGGGTTACTAAGCCAAGATGTTTTTGGGAGACAGCTAAGCTGCATACAAACATCCTCCTGCCAACTATATGCATCCTTATTCCAATATCATGGACCTCAGGAGGGAGGGGGTATATATGTAAGTATGAATGTCTATGTATAAGTATCTGTGCATGAATGTATGTGAAAGAGTTTGTATGTATGAGTATGTATGTGTAAGATGGAGTGTGTGTAAGTGTTGGATGTAGGGCTGCAACTAACGATTATTTTCATAATAGATTAGTTGGACGATTATTTTTTCCATTAAAACCAGAAAAAAAACAAAAACCTTGCATTTCTTGTTTTTATTTCCCAACCTGCCCCCCAGTTATGCACATTTGAGCCCAGACATGCCACACTGCCTCCCAGACAGGGCCGGCCTTAGGGGTGTGCGACCGCACAGGGCGCCATGGTAGCACGGGCGCCTGCCTGGGACTTAACTTAAAACATCATTTTTTTTTACCCTTTATTTAACATCATTCATGTGAAATAAAGTTTAAAAAAAAACCCAAAAAAACAAAACCTGATGCTTTAACCCAAGTCCCGGGCAGGTGCGCCGAGCGGTTGCTCGTGAAGTTCTCAGCAGCCGCTCGGTGCCCCTTACTCCCCGTGACTCCGTCGCGGTGCCGGCATCTCATGTTGAGCGCCGGACTATTCCGGTGCTCAACATGAAATGCCGGCACCGCGGCAGAGCGAGAAGACGGATGCCTCCCGCTCTCACCGCAGGACTCCGGCAACAAGGTAAGGGGGGGTGCCAGAGGAGTAGTCCGCACAGGGCGCCACAACGCCTAAGGCCGGCTCTGCTCCCAGACATGCCACACCGCCTCCCGACATAAGCCTTATATACCCTATATGCCTTATACACCCAGATATGTAACTCCGTCCTCCCCAGGTATGCCTTATACCCCCCCTCCCGATATGCCATAGTGCACTCATAGATTTGCAGACTCGCTCACAGAAATTTTTTTTTATAAATAAATACAGGGTTAATCTTCACTGCCCCCAGGATTTAGATTCCCCTCAGTTTGCCCCCCTTCACCTCTAACTGCACCTTAAGTTAACCTTATTAAATTAACCCTGAAGAGAAGACCCCATTAACCATAATTGCCCCTAAATTAACCCTGAAGACTCCACCAGCCACAACTGCCCCTAAATTAACCCTGAAGACCCCATCAACCACAACTGCCCCTAAATTAACCGTGAAGACCCCATCAACAACTGCCCCTAAATTAACCCTGAAGACCCCATCAACCACAACTGCCCCTAAATTAACCCTGAAGACCCCATCAACCACAACTGCCCCAAAATTAACCCTAAACACCCCAGTAACTATAACTGCCCCTAACTTTCAGCAGCCCAAATATTCATTTTATACTGAGTTAGATGAGTTCTTGAACCATGTGGACGCTCTAAGAAATGGGCGGGGCCAATCAGCAGTTTGGTTCTGCCCCTCTTTCTTTCTCCCTGTCCCTCCTTGCAGCCAATCGGCAGTGACTGCAGGGAGGGAGAGTAAGTAGGAGCTGCTGCTGTGAGTCACACTTAAACGGATTATAAAACGAGGGTTTTTTCAGAGCTCTGAAAAATACCCCTCATTTTATAAATCGATAAAAATCGACTCAACAAATCGATAATGAAATTCGTTGGCAACGATTTTCATTATCGATTAGTTGTTGCAGCCCTAGTTGGATGCATGTGTTGTGTGTGTGAGCATGAAGATTGTATGAAAATGTCATTGTTGGTTACTTGAAGCCTAACGGTTTTTGCGTAATGCATCGGTCTAGGGAAATAAATCTCTGAAGGTCTTCAGACTGAGCCCAACACACCACAGATACAACTTTTACAGCATTGACTGTCACTTACTGGTCCATATGAACCTGCCAGTAAGCCTTTCGGGTCACATTCAAGTAGTTGAAGTCTCCTGTGAAATACTTTGGGTCTGTGCCTCCTAGTAAGAGTTCTCCACCAGGCTGAGAGGCAGGATCTCTGAAAAAGAAAAACAAATATATTATATATAAAATTATAGGATGTGAGAAATGGATAGCTTGTGTCCAATCACCGGTTTGTTTCGGAAAGTTACTTTAAATGGTTATTTAAATCTAAAACAGATTACACATTTATTTAAAGAAGTGCAATTAGTAAGTGGCATTTAAGGAGGCCCTTTGGTATTTGGCAACGCTTAACTCACTAGATGAAAAGACGCCTCCACTTAAGAAATTGGTTATTTGGAAGAGATTATCCTGGCTGCCAAGACAAAAAAAATTGAACTTAACGAGACAGAGACTGGATTCAAGAAATCTTTATTAGGTAAGTCATATTTGGCCATGGAGAAAACCTACCCAAGTTGGTCATACTTGCTGGCGACGTTAGAGGTCTAAGCATCAAGCAGCCCAGAGCTCTACATTTTCTGTAACTCCCGATTCTGGGCACAGGGGTATGATGTCATAGCCCAGCACTCAGCAGCGTCAGGCAGTGAAATAGGGCAGAGGTCTGTGTGGCCACAGACTTCTTACTGTGCCTTGAAGACCTCAGTGTCTGGCAGCAGAACAGACTAGGGAAGAGCTAGCGTGGTTCCCGAAAGCATAGCCACCAAGAAAACCACCAATACTGTACTAAAAAAAAAAAAAAAAAAAACCCACACCACAACAAATGTCCTTTTACCGATTTAGATAGAAAGAGAAAACATTTTCATCCACCAGCTTTTGTTCCATGATGTCATCAAACACAGGGGGGACGCCATCCACAGAGATTCTGGGGTACGCCATACCAAGGATTCCATCAAATTTGGCTGCCACAAAGGTGATGCCGGGCTGCTTGATGGCCTCACCAAAGATCTGTCCCTTTACACCCAGGCTGCCAATCTTTGGAAGAAACAAACAATATGAATTTACTAGAATAATTTGTGACAGTACGTATACTATCCCGCATTTATACACGGTCAATAAAAACAAATGCATTGGAGGGCAGGGGAAGGTATACAGTTCAGGTGGTAGCAGGGGCTAAAGTTTTCCCATCCGCATCACTTAAATATTCGAAAGAACGGACAGAATAAAGTTAAGAAAACGTAAATCTACCAAGCCTTACATGGTTCATCAGACGTACTAAAGGCAACATAAAATATAGAAAGCCTGGAATTTTATCATCGCCTCAATTCACTGGGCATTTCTCATTAATATGTGAATAGGTTATCTAAAGTAACAGAAGCCATCCAGCGTGACACAGAACATGTTTCTAGCTACCAAACCGGTTCTCGAGGAGTAACGCAGTGTATACGGTATACGGAGGAGGTTCTACATTTGGAGTGTAGATTGACCTTTATATAGGGTGATGGAAATAAATGTCGGATTACTGAATGTTTGGCTATGAACCAAGAGGACAGCGGCACCAGACGTGCCCTTCAGTGACGCAATAAGACCGAGCGCTAAACCAGAAGGATCCAGAAGCGGAGTCCGAGGGCACTTGACACTGAGTGTTTGGAAATTCTGGAGCCAAGGTACAGCATAGCAAGAAATGATGGCGTGAATGAAGTTATATTTGTTTTCACTTCAGCAAATGAAGCACTTACTGAATCATTCAGAGCTGGCCAGAACATACCTTGAACTGATTTTATTGTAAAAGAATACAAAGTTATGCCAATATTGAAGTTCTACTCCATGTGTCGTGAACGCAATCCTCAAGATTTAGGTCCTCTCTAATTAACAAGTAGTCAAACAATTACTACTGAGTAGCATTGTGTCATATGGCAAGATTTACCCTGAAAAATGTCCTTTAGGTTATCAAGGACTTGGGTTTAACCACCATGTTCTACAATCTCATAGCAGAAAATGAAGTCAGGACCCCGACCTCCTAGACCCCAGTCTTAGCTCTTCTGCTTACCATCACAGTGTCCTGACTCAGGTACCCCGAGAGGCTCCCGCTACCATACTGTATGGAGAATGCGGTGCCATTCTTCACATAGGTTGAGGATTTGGAGGAGTCATATTTGTGATGGATCCCTAGGAGAAAAGGTGAAAAAGTTTGGTAACAATATCAAGTATTTTGATTCTATGTTACAACATAACTGGGACTGAATGATGGATCAATTCACTAAACTATAAGCTGTAAGAGTAAAATCTTTTTGTTGTAGTAACTATGTGTTAATGAGGTCTTAGTTTGTATAGCAGGAGAAGAGGTTGGCCCACCCCACCAACCACACAAATCCAGAATCTCCAAGCCACCAAATACAAGGTCTGGTGAATAACAGATATCACCCTTTTTTAAATGGAGACTAACCCCCTCTGTTTAAATTTAAATTTGTGTCTCTTCAAGCTATTTTGTCTGAACCAGGTGACTTCTCTAGTAAAATCTAAAAATCAAGAAAACTTCATAACTGGACTGATGGCTAAGTGAAACATCACAACTCAAATTATAAGATGTGCCCGATATTAGCCCAAGCTAAACCCACTATCGTCGAATTGATTCTCGTGACCCGATGGTAATGCAGAATCAAAGCGGTCTTTATTCACAGAGATCGCCATGAAAATACCAGAACCCAGACAACTCGTTTAATATTACATTTACTAAATGTCTGCTCAAGAACCATTAATTACAAAAAGTTTTATAAGAGATCACTTAATGTGAAGGCACCGTCAGCGATAACACAAGAGGATTAGTTAATGGAGAGCGGCCAACACCCAAAACATTGCCTAACTCTCAGAGAACCAGCCTTCGACAAGGTGTTTCAGAACAAACAGGTATGACCGTGTCCAAGGCGCACGCAGGAAATCCGTTCTTCCCCGCATAAGAGCTCTTTTAAAATACTTGTTACAGGGCTGCATGTCAGCCAGCTGGGTTCTTCTTTGCGAGGTGGAGGTATAGCTTTCGAATATAAATAGCGTGTTGGGGGCGTCTTACATCATTATTCGGGAAAACATGGCGCAAGACACCCAAGATAAAGCAAAATCTATAATTTTTCTAGTAAAAATATATTTTTTTTTAATCATCTGGCAGGTCTAATATCCAGTGGTTAAAGCTATAGAAAACTTCAGCTATTGAAGTAGTGATATATGATGAGCCCACGTGTATTATACAGAACATATTTACTATTTCATCAGATATCTGTTACAAATATAACCCCATCCATACATTCATTCCTTATAATTCCTGTTTTCAAATGTCTTTTCAAAGCTGAAGTTATGCAGGATTCACTACCATGCTTTAAAGATTAATACAATGGAAGGGGGTCATCAGAAAGACTTCTGCAGACTCGTTCCTTTTCTCACATTACTCACAGCAGGCAAAATCCAGCCAGGAGCAGTGGATGGATGGCACCCAAAGATTAGAAGATCCCGTGTCAAAGACCACCATGAAGGTCTGAGGAGGGTTCCCAATGCTGATCTCGCCATAGTACTGAGCCTGTCGCAGTCAAGACAGAAGAAAGTAGGGTGTTTAGTTTAAAAAGGATGATGAATAAATGTTAGATAATGAGGTCCAGCCTAGTGGATAAAACACCAAGAGGGAATACGCTACAGAGTACATTACCCTAATTGCTGAACTACAACTCCCATGATCCTTCAGCAACAGCCATGCAAGAGAAGGCTTCATGTGCTGTAAGACGGGGTTCAGGTTACCCTAGTCCCTGTTGCGTGTATCATATGGTGGCCCATAAGCAAGTGCTTATTGCCCGACATGCCTTAGGCATGGTTTCAATGCGAGCCCCGCAGTGCTTCAGGGGTATGCCTCAAATTTCTAATATGAATCGATCTTTTATTTTGTGACATTTAAAAATAACTATTATTCATTAATGACCCGAGCAACCGTCCTCATTTTTCTGTATTGTCCACTAACTGGTTGCGTGGATCAAGAAATCCATCCAAACCCCCCCAAAGCATACACCCACCGACACTTACATCCAGGTAGTTGAGTAAGGCTTCTGGTGTGGGACTCCCACTCTGAGGGAAACCAGAAATATATTTTTGATTGGCGCCATCAGCAATCATCTTGTGAAGATCCCCAGAAGCTTCAGACATAGTTCGACGTATTGACTGGAACTTCTTCAGTGGGATTCTGCAGACAGATAGGAGAGAACTGTGACCAGGGGGCCGCCATTGTTGTTAGTCACGTGATATTTTGGGTGACTTTCCAAACTCAAAAACCAGAGAGGGCTGAGTAATTACATCAACGATAATGAAGCCTACTCCTCCACAGACTTTCATTAGTCAGAGTCTGGGTGATTAAGACCGAGCCATTCCATTGTTTAGCACAGGCAGCAAGACAGGAAGTCAGATTGTTTAGTAGATTGGGCCGAGGTAACTGAACTAGAATGCACACAGGTGGCAATGTGCATCATCATGCAAAATAATAAAATAAACAGGGAAATAACCCAATATTTTTGAAAAACTACAAAAAAGGTGTGCTGTCCTAAACCTACATTTGAATACGGCCTTTTAAACTCTAAAGGGTTAATTGTGGTATAATATAAACACCTTCTTACCTGTGTGCACGTTTGCCAAAAATATACGTTATATACCATATGTTCCTTCTTCACCTGCTCTTTAGCACTCCTTGCACCAATAAGGTTCTTATCATACTGCGGATTATTCTGCACACCTGCCTGGGTTTACTTTCTACTGCTTTCTGGTGATAACAGTTATGTTTTAAATTCAAATCGCATGCAACAATGCGGCATATGAACTCATGACGATATACGCTATCGGTACCAAGAAAAACAAACAAGCAGATGATACAAAAATATTCGGATAAACATAATCTCCTGGACTTGGCAGAAGCCACATTAACAGACTTCAGCAAACAACCCACTGGGTAACATATAGGACTGTATTCATATGGATAGCCCCAAAATACCCCCCCTATCAGGAGCAACACTCATTCCTAAGGGGTCTGAATGTTTGCCAGGTTGTACTAAAATATTTATACACTAAACTGTTCCAAAAAGCCCTACTAGATCTCGTAAATACAATCACTAGGACAAGCGCCCATTAAACGCAGTCAGGTAAGCATATGGCACGCTCACTTCTGCGAGAATTCAGACCAGAACACCTGTGTAGACTCGCTCAGCACGTATAGAGGTATTTATGTGACGTCATTACACCGCTTTCTTAATGACAAAAAGGTGAGATTATAAAAGTTCCTGCACCTATAGCTTCCTACACTAACAAACCCAATAGCACCACCTGCTGGCCGACACCTGTACTGCACATTACAAGTCCGACCCTTTCACTGCCAGTACAACCAAGCACTGCTTTCCAGACCTTACTTGGGGTCTTTAGTTGCAAGAAGCTCATTACGTTATAACATATGCAGAACAATACATATGCAGAACAATACATATGCAGAACAATACATATGCAGAACAATACATATGCAGAACAAGCTACCCTGATGTGTGCTCGTATAGCAATGCGCTTGTTAAAGCAAACAATTATTTCAGCTCATACCCTCTCCATTTATCTACACAAATACCCGGACAAGCCACGCATGTTATATGTAGCATTAGACAAACGCATGAAGACATTGGCAGCTGCGATGAAGCCTAGTAATAGCTCAATTAGGCCTGTTTGTACCAACGCGCACACATAACGCGTCAGACTCTCACCTTATTAAAGCCGAATCCGGCTGGATGAGGGTTAAAACCAAGAGCCCCCATAATAGCAGCGAATGCATTGCGGTATCTGTATCGGTACGCAGCCTGCTCCCACTGACTTCCTGCGTCCTCCGTACCTGACTCTACAGTACAAACAACGCAGACACACGTGATGTATCAGCTGACCTGCAGTCACATGACGGGGGCGGGGTCTGCCCTGACACAGCTGTTTGCAATACTCGCTAGCTTATTGTTATTATAACTCTCACTCCGACTCCGATGAATGATTAACCTGCTTTTAATGTGCAAGTAAATGGGATACTTAAAACAAAAAAGGAATTCTGTGTTAAATTTATAAAGTGGTGCCCTCGCCACAGCAATTTGGTTGCTATGGTGACAAGACCACTTTGCGCTTGGATCAGTTTTTAAACAGCGAAGGAACTCAAGGAACACGAACCTGCTTGTTGTGATAGAACATAATTATTGCAATGTTAGGAAGGGTGGTAGATAAGGGGGGCAGCTTTCCAGCAGAAGTGGTAGGGGTTAATACATGACCACATGTAAGCATACATTGGCATATGGCTACTGTGAATATGAGACAAAGCCAAAGACCGAATAAGCTTTGAGGGCTTTACAGCAGGCTGGATGGGCCTATATTTTTTATCTGTCTTCAAAGTCTATTTCTGACTTTTGTGCTCCATTAGAAAATTAAGGGGCGCTCCTTAATTCATAAAGTCACCGGTGCAGAAAGTGGATTGGTATGTAAGGCCCGTCACTATGGATTTGTTGTTAGGGGGTTAATAGGCTGTGATGCTCCTGTTTCAGGTTGTTACATGTCACTATTTGGGTGTGATGATGGTGTCAATCCTACCACAAGCTGCCGCCATTTCATTTTATGAGGGTTTTTGTCCCACGCTGTGTGGTAGGCACCAAAGTAAATCAGGGAAACGGACGGCGACCCGTGAGCAGGACCCGGTCCTCCCATGTTCTCGTTTGTGTTTGTAGATTTCACTCTGTCATACCTCATGATTGGTAAAAGTCACATAAACACTAACACACACACTTACACAGCACATCCTCCATACACTGCATTAATTGGACCTTTAAGACATGAGACGTAGGGATACGACATGATATTCCGGCACCCTCTAGTGAATATAGCGGCTGAGGGGGTGGCTGGGCATGGGCGTAGGAACCGGGGGGACGGGGGGGACAGATCCCCCCCAGTAACTCATGCGGGGGGGACCGATAATGAAGAAATCCCCCCCCAGGGCCGTAGGAACCCCCCCAATAGAAAAGCCGCAAATGCGGCCGCGAGACCTCGAGGTGCAGCCCGCGTAAGATCGGCAGCCAGGGCAACAGATCTTACACGGTCCGCACCTCGAGCCCTGCTACTTACCTGTGGGAGGGTCTTCTGTACTGCATAGAGGAAGCGGAACCCAGCAGAGTTCACGTGACATCCCATCACATCCTGCTTCCTCTGTGCAGTACCAGAGAACGCAGAGGGAGGCTGTGCCCCCTGCTGAAGTCTGTGAGCGGCATCGAGGAGCTGCAGTGCAGGTATGGGGGTGGTTGAATGAGTATGTGTGATTGAGGGAATGAATCTGTGAATGAATGAGTATATGAATGAATGAGTGTGTGTGATAGCATGGATGTGTAAGTGCTGGAACCTAGGCATGATGGGACTATGATTCCTGTTAGCAATCACACTCCTATCATGCCAAGTCAGCCAGTACATGCTGAAACCTAGCTAGCTGCCCCCTTGTGTATTGATGCTGCCAGCAATATGGGGTCTGCACATCACTTACAGCCACCCTGTACCAGCATGTACTGGCTGCCTGGGTATGATAGGAGTGTGAGAGATGGGGATAAAGTGGGGATCTGATGGGGGAAAATGCTGTCTCCCCCAGATTTTTTGGGGCTCCTACACCCATGTGGCTGGGTGTGCTGCAAACTTAATGCACTGCTGACTATGGCCCTCTTATATATATATAGATAGATAGATAGATAGATAGATAGATAGATAGATAGATAGATAGATAGATAGATAGATAGATAGATGTTCTTTATTTGTATGTCTTCTAGATTGTAAGCAGGGCTCTCCTTACATTTTTTATGTGATGCACTACTTGTTATGTCCTGTTTATTGTACAGCGCTGTGGAGTATGATGGTGCTATATAACTCAATAAATAATAATAAGGCATTCCTCGATAGTAGAGACAAGGCCTGCAAATCATTTCTTAAATGAAACGCCTACAGTAACAGAAGAACTTTTTCTAATAACGAAGACAAGGAGACCACAGGAAGCGGGGAGAATTGTATCGTATTTAATTCCTGCCACGGAACATCACACAAAACATTGAAACTGTAAGAGTTTAAAGCATTTCCCCGATCTCATAACAAACATGTTACCGCATGCTCATTTACACAGAGTTTACACGTCTGGCCGTAAAACTGAATGTTTCTCACCAAGAACTCCTTATTTACAACTAATTCCTATGAAATACCATTATGTTCCGACGCTGAACCAAAGCCAGAATTCTCTTTAGAGCTGGAAGGACGTAGCAAAGCCACACGGCACATGCCTCGGAGAATTAATATTATGTCAAAGCGTGATGTAGGATTACTGTACATGGCCTTTTCACAGGCACGGCTGAAGTATCGCTCCATACTTTGTTACAGATTTACTTTGCGGTGCGCACCACCCACGTTTTACTCCATACACCACATACACAGCGACAGTGAAAAGATATTTCTCGTGATCCTGTGCATTGTATTTTATAGTAATGTACACCATAATGCCTTGTTCCACTACAGCAGGGGTGTCCAACCTGCGGCCCTCCGGCTGCTGCAGAACTACATCTCCCATAATGCTCTTTGAGCTAAGGGCCTGGCAGAGGAGTATTGGAGATGTAGTCCTGCAGCAGCTGGAGGGCCGCTTTTGGACACCCCTGCACTACAGGGAGATGCTAGAAAGACACCATCTTAAAAATGGCCGCTATCCCTGTCAATGTCCTACTGCATATTTGTATTTTCCTGCCTTGTCTAGAATAATAAATGCCTTTATCTCAAAATCACTCCCCAGGGAATGTTATCCAGTGATATTACATGCTATCCAGTGATATTAAGTGCTTTAATAACGCTTATTGTCTTCTGCCACCCCACCAGGACCAAGGTCCAAATGGACATTGTAACTATATAGTCATCGATAAATACTTTTAAACAATGGACTGTATTTCTTTCTAACATTTATTTCGTTTGGCAGGACTTACACCATTTCTGTAGAAAATCTCTTAAGATCTAAGTGATCCCTCACAGGAATGTTGGAATTTGGGGTAATTTCTAAAAGGGGCACCTAATAATGTATGAATACAACAAAACTGGAGAGAAAAACATTCTATTTGATTCTTTCGTATCGCCTAATCTCAAATCCAAATTAATTAGAGTAAGAACTACTTCAGAAGTTAAAAAAATACTGATTGACCAGCAAAGTCTGCCGGCAGTCGTTGATCTGGTTGCTGGCAGTTACCCCCTGAGGAACATTGAGGAACTTTGTCTACAGTTAGATCCTGAGAGGGGATCATAACTAAACCCCCTCTACTCATCTAGTATACCTGTCAGGAATCAGGCACCGAGATACACTCAGTTTTCTGAAAATTTTAATTTCAGATTGCTCTTGAAGCAAGGTGTTTGTTACAGTGCTACTACATTTACAATTGTGGAAGAACTATTTTGCCATGACATAGAGCGAACTGAGGTTCAAGTGATGAGCAAATGTATGAGCATATAGGTCTTAAATTTTGTAAAGTTTGATAAGAACAAAAAAAACCAAAAAATTACAAAATCTCTAAAATGTCCTGATTACCTGCCAGGGATAGGCAGCTTCTTACAGTTCCACTGCTTTGTGTGATAAATCCCATTGGCTGGATAAACATGTTCTAACAGGTTCTAAGTGCCATTAAGTCAGCTCTTGGACTGAAAGAAGCTGCTAACCCCTGTTGACGTCTCAATTTTCTTTGAAAACATGCCCAAATAGTTTTGTTTAAATACACAAAGAGCTACGACAACAGCTACGTTAAGAGAAAGTGTGTGATTGTGTAACTTCTCATCAACAGTCCCAAATGTTAAGTGGTGGATGGAGCCTGTGCAACAGATGAAGGTCCTGGTGTCCGTAGCTGCACTTTCTTGCGTACAACAAGGCGCACTGGGTTAAGGACACAAGCCAAAGAGGTCTGCGGTTACACAATGCTCTACGATGAGCTGGAAGGGTTAGGATTGCAGTAGATTGTCAGGAAGCGGTTGCACACCGGGTGCTTCCTCGAGTCATTGCATACGCTGCTGGGTTCACTTGGCTTTAGCAAAACCAACACGGTCATTTGCTCGGTCAAATACTGTGTAATACTGGCCAATGAAGACATCTCCAAGTATCCAGAGGGGGCCGGCAGGAGGGGGGATGTTGAGGCCCATGAAGCCACTCACACAAATTGTGCGGCCACCCTGGGATACCTAAAATCACATGAAAATAAGTCAGATTTCCAATAATCTGTATACCTTCCTTTAAACATGAAGACATCTATCATTCACCCTTTCACATATAGCCATGGTGCATCTTTCTATTACAACTGTAATAGCCCTGGCTGAGCATTGAGAATGAAGATCTCTATACCTTCCCACATAGCAGATTTTTTTCAACCTGGGTCACCATAAAATTAAAAACACTCTGAACTGTTTTTTTACCTTATCAAAAATTACTCCTGAATGGACAAACATATCACACACCTCTGTCTTCCATTTAAACTCCGGAGTGGAGCTTACACTACAGAGATGTAAAGCACGCTGGGTCCCTCTTCTCTGTAGGTGGTGACACCAAAATACGTAGAGCCATATTCATAACCTAGGTCCTAACTACGTCTAATCTAGTGCAAAGTTCAAATGTGAAGTAATCTTCCCAACTTTAAGAACTTTGGCCCAGAATTGCTACTTATAACCTTATCTTTTTTTGACATATTTGCAGCAGAAGCTCACTGAGGCTTGCTCCTCATAAGATATAGAGAAGTCCGAGAGCTGAAACCACACCATTCCTGCAAACTCTCCAGTAAACTCTCCCTTTATAGAAGAGACCCAAGGAGCAGCCTTCAGAGCTTAACATCTCTGAACGTCCACCTCTGCTTCCATGGTGAAAGCACATAGCATAATACACTTCAATGTCCCATGTTATACAAAAACTTAGTTAACTCAAGCCTCCAGGCCTTACCTTCATCACATACTGTCCCCCTGTCAGGGTGTACGTTTGTCCCCCAAGCTTCAAATTGATCACCGGCAATGATGAAACCTTTTCACACGGTACCATATACTGCAAGAGACCCACAAAACTCATCTATACTTATATTATATTACACACATATAATATGTATATTGGGTTATATAGCAAATGTTTCCAACAAAGGTCCCAGCCGTGGCCACACAAGGCATAAGTTGGTACACACAACTAGTACAGGATCCTTTATATGAATACCTCTGCTTCTATCATCTCCCTGCCACTTCTCTATACTGACTACTTCCACCTGCTTTGGGAAAGATAGACAGATACAATTCCTAGTGGTCTAGTGTGATGGAGGATCCAGGCCTCTGAGGCTTGCTCTTTGCCATGGACTTATTAGCCTCCCCCTGTTAGATGATGAGGAATACATCCTGAATCCTGGGACTCCAGAACCACTTATATTGTTATGTATTTAGAATAAAAATTGCTGAAAACAATCAGGTTGTTTTCTTTTATTCTATTCACATATAACACTACATTTCCAAAGCTGGGGATGGTGTGGAGGGATCTAGACTCCCATGTGTCTTGAAGGTATGAACCTGGTAATGTGGCTTATTGCAACCAGGTCATTGACACGACCCACGGCAAGAGCCAGGGTTACCTACAGTTAAAGAAGAGACTGCAAGTATAAAGGAATGATAATAGGAGAATGTATACTCTGATGTTACAAGGTACAAACAAGCTGGACACTACATGTGTTGGTTTCCAGATATATTTTGAGGGTAATGATGAATTCTTTAGCACTATTACAACAGGGGACAGTGAAAATAAACAATAACATCAACAAGATGCACTTTGAAGATAAGACTAACACGCGTTGAGACATGCAGGCTCAGAAGGAGAAGACCCTGCTCTTGTGAGCTTACTCTTCCTATGAGCTACTGCAGAATGGATGTAGATACTCATAAGAGTAACCCTACCTCTCCCTGGATAAGCGGAATGGCCCCGATAGCTTTCTGTAGTGCAGTCACTTCATCCACCGGGCCAGTGATAAGCGACGTTCCTGTATCCACAATAGCCTGGCAGCCACCTTTGCAGAGAGTGAGCTGATCCCCAACGGCCAGCCTGCAGGGATTGGCAAATGTGGTTAACAGTATTTTGGTAATAACAGAGAGGTTATGAGAGATACCAAACATGGAAGCTTGTCCCTTTCAGAGCAATGCAATGGCACCGAAAGACCTTGAATGAGTCATAAAGTAGTACTAGTATGGAGAAGAAGAACAGAAGAGGATACCAGAGGAAGACTAATGCTCAGAAGTACATCAGGAGGAACTAGTAAGATACACAGTACATGGTGATGGTTTAAGGCAGACCCACATAAGATCGATTTACTGAATAGTAACTAAACCCAGGAAGGTATCCATATACTACTCAGAGGCGCCAGGCTTTGCACCAATGTCAGATAGTCGAATAACTGGCACAGAGATGTGCATACTCAAACACTTTAGCACGGACACTCCTGTACTCTCACTTACTGGTCCATATGAACCTCCCAGTATGCTTTTCGGGTTACATTCACATAGTGGAAATCTCCAGTGTAATATTTTGGGTCCGTGCCTCCCAGTAACAGCTCTCCGCCAGGCTGGGTATCCGGATTCCTAAAAGGATGCAGTACAGAGAGTTTGTAATAACTATGCGTGCTCAAAATTTAAAAAGCACAATTTTACAACTTTAAGAGCCAAATTTGTCAAAGCAAATGTGGAGAGAAATAGTCTTGTTTTGTACCTTATCTCCCTAACTGTCTATTACAGTAGTGGAAGAAACAAATACGGTTTTACACATAGTTGCCTTTTTACAGATTCGGTAGCCTAAACCAAACTCAAACCTAAATTGAAAGCGTGTTTCTCACCTGTTTAGGTAGAAAGAGAATATGTTACTTTCCACCAGTTTCTGGTTCATAATGTTGTCAAACACTGGAGCGACTCCGTCAACAGAGATGCGGGGGTACGCCATGCCCAGGATGCCATCGAACTTAGCTGCCACAAAGGTGACCCCTGGCTGCTTAATGGCCTCGCCAAAAAGCTGCCCTTTGACAGCCAGATTGCCAATCTGGGACAGAAAGAAAGTTTTAAAAGTCACGACTCACTGATTAGAACACATGCTGGTGGCAAAATAATAATCTCTTTAATTATTCAACCCACCTAATGTACTTATACTTTTTATGTCGGTGATGAAGCCTGGTTCTACCTAACCCTGTCTATTGATTACTTTCCGGAAGCCTTGTCACCAACACTGAAGTCCTGGTACAGACACATTGCCTACCCTTCTCTAGTTCTCGACGCATTCAAATTTTTTTAAATGGCAAATATTTGGGTTTTTTTAATCAGAAAGTAGTGCATGTTTTTATGAAAAACATTTTTATTTTACCAGCGTGTTATTTTTTGTAATGGTATTTCTTGCTAAATTAACCATTCAAAAGCACCATATGTTAGCGTTTACCTACATGTAATCTACAAAAGATGCATAAATACTAGGTTACACTCAGGGTCATAACTACAAACCACGGGGGCCTGGTGTGAAAAACTTCCCCGGGCCCTCCAACTTTCACAGCTAGTCTGAGCCATCATTGCCCCCACACAACTGGTCTGTGCCTTCTTTGCCCCCCTTCCAACATACAACATATGTAAACACACGTACTCATACTCACTAACACACACTCCATCTCACCCCACTTATACAAACATGCTCACAAACACCTACACACCTATGCTCACACACACTTTCCCTCTGGCTGCTTGCACACTGTGCGGACAGCCTCGGTTTCACCGCGGGAATGAGATCACGTGACCCCGATACGCTCCTGTCTCCCTGTGCCGGTTCAAAATAATTTAGAAAGGGCCCTTCACCAGAGGCTACACTATAAATATATACACATACTATATATATATATATATATATATATATATATATATATACACACATATATATACACACGTACTGTATATATATATGGTTGTCTATCCGTTCTGCACTCACCGTCACCGTATCCTCACTAAGGTACCCCGACAGACTGCCAGTGCCATATTGGATGGCAAACTCTGTGCCATTCTTCTTGTAGGTAGAGGACTTTGAAGAGTCATACCTATGATGCAGCCCTGCCAAAGGTAAGAATGCTTAACTCCAATGTTCTACGACACGTGTATTGTTTATACTATAAATATAGGTTTTCTCGGTAATCCATAATAACGAAATGAACGCATGACACTGACCTTCCTCAGAGACATATTACATTATAGGAGAAACAGACAGCAGGGACGCCAGTGGTTTCTAAGATAATATTTAAGACTATGGGTATTTTCAACAAAGGGATAAATGGTAAAGTACAAATGTTTAACATTATTTAACATATAGAAATGCCGGACAGACGTAGTGTAACTGATTAAATGTCTGCGTGGCTTTGCCTATATAAATCCGACTATAGGATAATCTGAAGTTAGGATTGGGGAAGGTTAAAGCACCATTAGAACTAAGGGTGGTTGGATGTGTGCAGTAATTTAGCCGTAATGATGATACCAGAAGAATATATTGGACACCTGTAATTGCAAATAAGAAATAACCATGATAAAAGAAACATGCTGTAATGATATACTTACAGCAGGCCACGTCCAGCATTGAGCAGTGGACTGATGGAACCCAAAGGTTTGAGGATCCAGTATCAAAGACCACCATGAAGGTCTGAGAAGGGGTCCCAATACTTATCTCTCCATAGTATTGCGCCTGTGAAGAATGGGAAGGTCAAGTCTAGACATGGCAATGTTTATACAAATGTAATATATAACTATGGGAGACTTTTGTCTATAAGACTATGTTATAGAGCAAGTGGGTACCTGAACCCCTCTGTTATTCAGGCTGTTAGGGAATATAGTTCATGTACGGTACATTTCTGTGCTCTATCATAGCACGTTATACAATCTGTTGCCACAAATTGCAATGAACTTTAGTGCAAGAGTCCTTCTTGCTTACACTATGATATCAGTGGGATTCCAAAACACACTCACATCCAGATAATTCTTCAGTGCCTCTGGAGTGGGACCTCCATTTGGGGGGAACCCAGAGTAATATTTCAGGGGGCTGTCTGTGCCAATCAGCCTTTGCACATCACCACCAGCTTCTGACAGGGTGCGGCGGATGGATGGGAATTTCTTCAGCGGTATTCTGCAAACAAAACATAATTAGTATTCTAATCTTAGATGCAGGTTCCCAGAGGAGGAACTTTTCTTCTTGCATTATTCACTAACAAGACTGAAAAAGCTAACATGAGCCTTCTTGCGGGTAAAGTTTGCTGTGGCCCCTCACCACCCCAGGCCACACTAGTACAAAATGTAAAAAGTGGTCTCAACACCAAAGCAACCAATCCAACGAGCATAAACTTGCCATTGGTCGCCCTTCTTATCAAAACAACAAGGAACTTGCTGGATGACAACTTTTAAAACTTTGCGCCTGATTTGTTTTTTAGAAATAATAACCCAGTTATAATTATAAATATAATTATAATAATTGCACAGTAACGTGGTCCAAGACTCTTAAGATCCGTAACATTTCTGTTCATTCTTCTGGCCTACGTATTTTCGAGGGTATGTTGCAAACACAAGAACGGTTTTCAAGTTTTCAGAGTCTACAGCAGGCATGATTCAGATGTCATGGCATTCAAGACACTCGAGTGAGGAGGAGCCAGGTAGCCATTATGGGTGGCCCCCTACCTCCATTAGGGGAAAGGACCAAGAAGATCCAGCCCTAGTGCAAGGAGGGAATGGTTCAGCTTGGGTTGGAGGCTTCTGCAAATATTTTACAAGGCAGACATGTAACTCTATAGCCCACCTCTCCAGCCAGGGCAGATATGTTTATACACAGTGCAAGGAAGACCATCTGAAAGCCAAAGAAAAGAAGCGTCTTTCTCTGTCAGGACCGTCTAGGTTAAGGTTTATTTATTATGAGACTGTAACACTATCCATTCGATGAGTGACTTCTACAGGTCAGGAATATAATAATAATAGATTTGGACTGGCTTTCAGTGGACCTCTCACGAACATAAAAAGAAATGTCATATTTCCATAACTGAACTAATAAGATGTGATTGGATCTTTTTTTTTAACATCTTGGTATCTCTACAAGAGTTACTGATAGCAGCAATAACACTTTTCCTTATTGCAGAAGAAGTTCACTTTAATACCACTTTAAGCATCGCTGGAGGCTTTCAAAGAGTTAAATAATTATACCGTGTTATGGCTATAGAAATAAATCCACCAGATTCACAAAAACATATCTTTTTACGTGCTTCATGCAAGCATGGTCGCTATAACTAAGCAAGGGATGTAGATATATTGCTTATTGTGTATTTGAGGCTACTACATACATGCCAGACCTCAGAGCTATGGTCACCGACACGTTCCTCTACTCGTTGAATAAATGACAATAAAACAAACATAACTACTACACTTATAAGAACTCCCGCAAATATTCTATAGACTAAACCGACTGTTTTAAAGCCATTCCGATTCATTCATATATTATAATAATGCATTGCACCTTGCGTGCCTTTGTCCGACTAATGTTTAGATTCAATCCGATGCATTTGCCTCCCCTCTTACCTGATGAGTGCCGATTGTGGCTGGATCAAGGCACAGACGAGCAGAGCCCACACTGACAGTGAGTCCATGGTGACAGGAGTGTGTGTGTGAGTGTGCAGCGTTGTTCCCTTTACACATATATATATATATGCAAGCTGTATACCACTCCTGCTGTCAGCAATGACCCAGCACTCTCATGAGATGTCAGCTGACCCAGCAGTCATATGATCAGGGGAGGGCCACAAGCCACGCTAATCTTTCCTCCACTAAGTTCTGTGTACGGGCATCACACAGAGCAGAGGCAATTACAATGCCCTGCAGCAATGATTTTGTATTAATTCAGCCGTATGGAAAACGCAGACCCCTTTTCTTTTACAGAACACGTGTGGATGCGTGCGGCTTTGTCTAGCTGCAGAATGCCGCATGTTGCTGTAACCCATGTGGGGCAGTGTTTTAGGAGGGTCCAAGGCTCCGTGCTGAGCGAGCGGGCCCATAGAATGATCTCTGGAGTCATGTCCAGAAACGCATAAGGCGTTTGTTATCATATCACTGGCTTATTTTTGTGCAGAACCAAATAAGTGGATAAATGGAACAAAATTGCATTTGTGCAGCGACATAGACACAGTCACAACAGGGTGCACACATAGAGTCTCGGCTGGAAATGATACATTGTAATGTTTTCCTTAATTACTTGACAATATTTGTATTCCGTCAAACCGCTACTAGCCGTGTACAGAACACAATGTAACTTGCTTTGTATTCTGTTTGGGGCACTTTGGACACAAGGTGAACAACTTTCTTTGTTAGAAGAGAACAGCAACTTTGGACGATGGAGCAAATCCAACCCAAATGGGTTCTAATTAGTAAAACTTACATACAATGAGGTTTTGTAGGGTACGCTAAAACTTACCATTAAGTGCATGCCTAGTGGCCTCATGCTCTAGAAAAAGCCTGAATATAAGACTACCCTACAGAAAAAAAGTTTTACCGGTAAATATTAATTCACATGTAAACTATTTTTTCATATTTAATAAAAACTATGATTGAGAAAAAAATGTATTTTCTTGTTTTTATTTCCTTTTATTTGCCAACCTGCCCCCCCCCCCAGTTTTGCACAGAGGAGTAGTCCGCACAGGGAGCCACAACGCCTAAGGCCGGCTCTGTGCGTGATCCGCATAGACAACCTCTGCTGCTGCTCCCCGACACTTCTGCCGGGGCTTCTATGACTGAGCACCAGAAGTTCATGTGACGCATCGCGCAGTCGTTCGCTATCTGCCAGAGAGGAGGATCCAGGTCCCCTGCAGAGCTGCGGGGATCTCGATCTTAGTTTTATAGCCAGCCACTATTTGAGGTCAGATTTTAAGCCGACCTCGAAAATAAGAGGGGTATTTTTCAGAGCATTTGCTACCAAAAAAACTCCTCTTATATTTCAGCAGATACAGTATTTTTTGGAAGACTATGTGTTCATTTTAATTTTTTTTTATAATGTGTAAAATGTAATATGATTTAGTTTTTGTTGTAGCACATACTTATACTAACATGGCTACCATGCTGTGGTTGTGCCTGCGTTGGCGTTGTAAATCAATGGTATAGTATGGAAACAGCAACCAAACACAGAAGAAACCTATGCTAAGCACAATACACATACTACAAAAGGAACATAAAAATAAAGAAAGGGTGACCTCAAAGGATGAAGGGAAGCCACTTGGTTGCAGGGACAATGAAAAGGCTTTCTATGGACCACATTTATAGCATGTGGTAGAAAAATAAAAAATCTTATTTTTCTACATTAAATATTTATTAAAAAAAAAAAGGACCACCATTACTTATCTTGGAGAAGAAAGTTGCCCTTAACACTTGCATTCTCACCTTTAGAGACCATTGCAGAAGCTCCAACTAAACCTTTTCGATATTCTCCTCCAATTAGTGGCTCACTACAATTCCTCTAAATCAGGGGCGTCCAACATGCGGCAGCCAGGGCAACTGATCTTACGCGGGCTGCACCTCGAGCCCTGCTACTTACCTGTGGGAGGGTCTTCTGTACTGCATAGAGGAAGCGGAACCTAGCAGAGTTCACGTGACACCACATGACTCTGCTCCAGTCCTGCTTCCTCTGTGCAGTACCAGAGAACTCAGAGGGAGGCCGCGCCCCCTGCTGAAGTCTGTGAGCGGCATCGAGGAGCTGCAGTGCAGGTAAGGGGGTGGGGAGGGTGCTTGAATGAGTATGCGTGATTCAGGGAATTAATCTGTGAATAAATGAGTATATGAATGAATGAGTGTGTGTGTGATAGCATGAATGTGCAAGTGCTGGAACCTAGGCATGATGGGACTTTGATTGCTGTTAGCAATCACACTCCTATCATGCCAAGTCAGCCAGTACATGCTGAAACCTAGCTAGCTGCCCCCCTTGTGTATTGATGCTGCCAGCAATATGGGGTCTACACATCACTTACAGCCACCCTGTACCAACATGTACTGGCTGACTTGGCATGATAGGAGTGTGATTGCTAACAACAATCACAGCAAGCACAGTCCCATCATGCCTAGGTACCAGCATTTACTGGTTGCCTGGGTATGATAGGTGTATGATTGCTGTTGGCAATCACACTCCTATCATGCCAAGTCATACTGCTAATTGTTTTGTCCAATTGTGGTGTGTTACCTACTTTTATTAAAAATGTGAGTTTTTATTATTATTTATAAAGGTGGGGGGTCATTTTTGGTTTTGGCTAAGTGAACTGTGAAAGTTTTGGTCCAGAATTTTCATTTTGGTGCATCCCTAGAATAAATAGAACTATTTCATTTTTAATTATCCTGAATTTGTAGTCACAAACCTTTCTAGGCCCAGAAATCAGTGAGAGGAAAAGTAAAGGTTTTGTGTCATTTACTTTATTTTAATCTGCATATCTTATTAAAGGCCATATTTTCTCACAGTGAAAAATGAGTGCGGCCCTCGCACGGATACAATTCTGATGAAGTGGCCCACCGCAGAAAAAACTTGGACACCCCTGCTCTAAATTCTAAGGTTGATGGGTTGGTTTCCATGCACAGAAACACAGCATAGCTAGAAAAACAATTTTATCATTTGATATATGTACAGATTACTCAACATTTGCATGATAAACTATATATAAAAATGCCTACTCATATGTTATGAGTAGACATTTTTTAAATTGCGTTGTCTTGCAAATAAATGTTTTGTTCTCCTTTCAATTATTAAAGGTTCTGTTCCACTTAAACATTAACTGCACTATCTATTATGCAAAGGAAATAAACCTTAGCAGATCTGAAGGTTTAATCATATACACTTAACATAAAGCTTTTAAGAAGCCCTTTGAGTTTCTACGCCAGCAGCTCATCACTACCTGCTTCTCTCTCACATGACGATTAAAAACACATTTCAATTTTTCTTGATGTAAAGACTTGGACCTTAATCAGTCTTTGGTCTTGTCTTAAATTTCGGAGCCATAAACCTATCCCGTGTTAAATGACCCTTACTGTATTACCCTCTACCACATCTGCTGGGAGGATTTTCCACTTATCTACCACCTTATCTCATCATTTTAAATAAACTTCCCTCCTGTACTTTGTTAAATCCCTGTATTTTAATGTTTCTTCCATTTCTCTCCTCTCTTTTTTCCTCCAAACTATGCATGTTGTGCTATGTCACCATATGTCAAAAATGTCAATATCCTTCTGGAGATGGGGTCTCTAGGACTGTACCCAATACTGTATGCGAGGTCTGACAAGAGATCTGTAAAGTGGCAAAACCATCTCCCTATTTCTGCTACCGATGCACTCTGCTTAGTTTATCCAATGGTTTGTTGCATTGACTGCTTACCTTTAAATCATCAGAAATATTTTATTTTTTTACCTTTTAAAGAATGCATATTAATGTACTCATAAAGTAAGTAAATATGTTTTCTTTGGTGAGGCTTTCTGGGATATTTAACTGTATGCTTAAAGGTCTGTTTCTTCGAAAGGTACTCAGTTCACTGGCAATAGGAATGATGTTTCCAATGTGGTGTTTGGTAACAGGATTGCAAAATTCAACAGTATCGTTCATTTGATGAGTTCTGGGTTTTTGTTACATTGAAAGTTCCATGCAAACAAATAACACAACAAAGGGCAAATACTCTTAAGTCTCCTAATGACTTTAACCCATGCAGTGGCTTTGCTATGCTCTACATTTTTTACTTAAATGGACAGTTTACTGGTACTGATAGCCCCTCATAAGAGATGCATGAATGATTTTGCATTTTTTAAATATAAAAAGTACCTACCTTAGAGAGAAGCTGCAGCTTCCCTCCTCCTTCTCGGTCCAAGGTTGGGGCCAATCAGTGGGAGAAAGGGCTCTCCTTTAAATCTATAGGGCACTTTAGGCACATGTGCACGAGGGTCTAAATAGACCCCTGCCTGCATTGTTTGCCAAACCCAGTGCTGGAGCTGCCTGACAGTAAGTATATCACGTGCAAGCAAATGTGTTCAGCTGAACAAATCGCCTGCACATAACGTAGCTGAGGGGCCGGGTATGGGGCAACTCTATATGGTGAATTTTGCGAAATGCCCCCAATGCAAGGGGGGACACCACGGTAATTTAAGTGGACCTCTCATCTATCATACTGTATGCATTAAAGTCCATGTGATGACCAGTGTGTCCCTTTAACACAACAGAGCAATGCTGATACAGCTGTGCTTGCAAGCGTGCTTGAAGAATAAGTAATGGTACACATTAGTTTTGGGATTTGCAGAAGTTTAATGTATTTCATAAGACCCCAGAACTTCCTCGTTCATATTTCTGATAATGACTAATTCTGGGTGAAAGGGACAAAGGAAGACGTCTTACATTTGTAAGTCTAGGAACAATGATACGTTAAGTGACTCATCTGAAACTACAAATAGCTGAATACTCAGCTCTCAGCCCAGATCTACAATGAGAAGCTTGTCCAAGGCCCGTTTGTCACTGAAGACACTAACTGTGCATTATGCAGGAGCGTTTAATAATGCATTGCAAATTCGGCGAGGTGAACTCGTCAACTTACCACCAAACTCTTGGTTTAGTGAATACTCCCCAAAGATGGGTCACCTGCATGGCTCTCTACACATAAATCCTCCCAGCAGAAGTGGTAGAGGTTACATAGTAACATAGTTCATAAGGTTGAAAAAAGACCAAAGTCCATCAAGTTCAACCTATATACATATTGTGTCCCTACTGTGTTGATCCAGAGGAAGGCAAAAAACCCTTATGAAGCAGATGCCAATTGCCCCATACCAGGGGGAAAATTCCTTCCCGACTCCAAATATGGCAATCAGAATAAATCCCTGGATCAACGTTCTGTCCCTATTAATCTAATATCCATAACTTGTAATATTATTGCTTTCAAGAAACACGTCCAGGCTCCTTTTGAACTCTTTTATTGAGTTTACCATCACCACTTCCTCTGGCAGAGAGTTCCATAATCTCACCGCTCTTACTGTAAAGAACCCCCGTCTGTGCTGGTGTAGAAACCTTCTTTCCTCCAGCCGTAGAGGATGTCCCCTTGTTATAGATACAGTCCTGGGTATAAATAGGTCCTGGGAGTGATCTCTGTACTGTCCCCTTATATATTTATACATAGTTATTAAGTCCCCCCTAAGCCGTCTTTTTTCCAAACTAAATAACCCCAATTCTGATAATCTTTCTGGGTACTGTAGTCCTCCCATTCCCCTTATTACTCTGGTTGCCCGTCTTTGAACCCTCTCCAGCTCCACTATATCTTTCTTGTACACTGGTGCCCAGTACTGTACACAGTATTCCATGTGTGGTCTGACTAGTGACTTGTACAGGGGTAGAATTATTTCCTTGTCGTGGGCATCTATGCCCCTTTTGATGCACCCCATGATTTTATTTGCCTTAGCAGCAGCTGCCTGACACTGGTCGCTACAGGTAAATTTACTGTTAACTAAAACTCCTAAGTCCTTTTCCATGTCAGTCGTCCCCAGTGTTTTCCCATTTAATACATATTCCCAGCCTGGATTTTTCTTCCCCATGTGCATAACCTTACATTTATCTGTGTTGAACCTCATCTGCCACATCCCAGCCCAAGCCTCCAACCTATGCAGATCCATTTGTAATCGTGCGCTGTCCTCTATTGTGTTAACCACGTTACAGAGCTTAGTATCGTCTGCAAAGATTGATACTTTACTATGCAATCCCTCTACAAGGTCATTAATAAATATATTAAAAAGAATAGGACCCAAAACTGACCCCTGTGGTACCCCACTAGCAACAGTCACCCACTCAGAGTATGTACCATTAATAACCACCCTCTGTTTCCTATCACTGAGCCAGTTACTTACCCACATACACACATTCTCCCCCAGCCCAAGCATTCTCATTTTATGTACGAGCCTTTTATGTGGCACCGTATCAAATGCTTTGGAAAAATCAAGATATACGACATCCAGCGATTCACCCCGATCCAGTCTTGAGCTCACCTCCTCATAAAAGCTGATCAGGTTAGTTTGACAGGACCGATCCCTTGTAAACCCATGCTGATATGGAGTCATACACTTATTTTCATTGAGATACTCCAAAATAGCATCTCTTAGGAAACCCTCAAACAGTTTACACACAACAGAAGTTAAACTAACAGGCCTATAATTCCCCGGGTCACTTTTTGTCCCCTTTTTGAATATTGGCACAACATTTGCTATGCGCCAGTCCTGGGGAACAGACCCTGTCACTATAGAGTCCTTGAATATTAGAAATAGGGGTCTGTCTATTACATTACTTAACTCCCTTAGAACGCGGGGGTGAATGCCATCTGGACCTGGTGATTTGTCTATTTTGATTTTTTTTAGGCGGCACTGCACTTCTTCCTGGGTTAGACAGGCGACATGTACTGGGGCATTTATCTCATCCTGCTGTATATTACCTGGCATTTCATTTTCCTCTGTGAATACAGCAGAGAAGAATATATTTAATAGATTAGCTTTTTCCTGATCCCCGTCTATAACTTCTCCCTCATTACTTTTTAAGGGGCCAACGCTTTCATTGTTAACCTTTTTACTATTTATATAGTTAAAGAACATTTTGGGGTTTGTTTTACTCTCTTTGGCAATGAGTCTTTCTGTCTCCAATTTTGCTGCTTTTATCTGATTTTTACATATTTTATTTTTTTCCCGATAGCTTTTTAGTGCTTCCTCACTGCCTTCCTGTTTTAGTAGCTTAAATGCCTTTTTTTTGCCATTTATTACCCCCTTTACATTTTTATTTATCCACATTGGTTTTCTCTTGTTCCTGACTCTTTTATTCCCATACGGTATGTACCTTTCACAGTGAGAATTTAAGATATTCTTAAAAATCTCCCATTGAGCGTCTGTACTCTTGTTTTTGAGGACATTTTCCCAATTTACAGTGTTAAGGGCTTCTCTTAGTTGATCAAACTTTGCCCTCCTAAAGTGCATAGTTCTTGTGGCTCCTCTAAGAGTTCCCTTATTGAAGGACAAGTTATAATGCATCATATTGTGATCACTATTTCCTAGATGTCCCCTGACCTGCACATTAGTTACTCTGTCAGGTCTGTTGGTTAATATTAAGTCCAGTAGGGCGCCCCCTCTGGTCGGGTCCTGTACCATTTGGGACAGATAATTATCCTTACTTATAGTCAGAAACCGGTTTCCTTTATGAGATTCACAGGTCTCGGTTTCCCAGTTTATGTCGGGATAGTTAAAGTCCCCCATAATAACCACCTCATCGTGATTAGCTGCCTTGTTTATTTGCTTTAATAATTGATCTTCTGCTGCTTCCATTATATTTGGTGGCTTATAGCAAACCCCGATCAGTATTTTATTATTTTTCTTTCCATATATTTCTACCCATAATGACTCCACATTATCATTTCCCTCACATATATTCTCCCGCAGTGTGGCCTTTAGGCTGGACTTTACATAAAGGCAAACTCCTCCCCCTTTTCGTTTTTTCCGATCCTTCCTGAATAGACTATACCCCTGTATGTTAACCGCCCAGTCATAGCTATCATCCAACCATGTCTCTGTTATACCCACTATGTCATAATTTTCTTCAGACATTATTAACTCCAGTTCGTCAGTTTTATTGGTCAGACTTCTGGCATTAGTAAGCATACAATTTAGAGGTGTATGGTTTTTTTCCCTATGAAGCCTATCCCTATTAACTATTCTAACCCCTCCCTCTGCTCCACCCCCAGGTACATTTATAAGTGAGGGGATTTATACATGGATAAGACAAGGCTCAGAACCTAGCTAATGTTTAAGGCAGACTAGATGGGCCAGACGGTTCTTATCTGCTATGAAGTTCTATGTTTCTATGAACAGAAGCTCCCTTTATGTGGCTGCGTTCTGGATAACGCCCGAGGTGCTGCAATTCATTTTGTGTTATCACAGCGGAAGTGGGTGAAGGGCTGCACGTTGTCTGTTGTAAAGTGAAGTCATGTTAAGGTTTGGCCTCAGTTTTATGATCTGCCTCTGTCTGTATTCTCATTGCCTTGTATAATGTTCCATGTAGGAGACAAACTTCTGGGGTCGACATCCATGGTCCACCAAAGCAGGAGATCCATCATTTTAATGCTCTGAGGGCATTGTGTTATGACATCATATCCTGGCACTATAAGCGGGTAATATAAAGGACTCAACATGAGATCACATATAAGAACCAGGAACAGGGGCACCCTCATACAGCAGCATAAACGGTTGTGGCATCTGCGACCCTGTGGTCTACAACTCCAGAACAGCCCCGGAGGGAAAAAGATTGGACGGAGGGGCCACATGAATTTAGTGCGGACAAGGTACCCATGGTCAGGCCTGTTGAAGGGGTTAAGGCATGACTAAGGAAAATTTTGGTACTGAAAGTGTTAAGTTAGTGGCACGTGCAGGGGCCAGAAGGGAGGGGGTAATTACCCTCCCTTAGGGGTATATAAGGAAGGGTCGTGGCCTATAGGGGCAACCATTTTAAAGAAAATTTTCCCGCCCGTCCCTCCCCTGATTTTGGCATTTTGCCGGGTACTCTGGTTTTAAGCTGGTACGGCGCAGGAGTTAACCATCTAGGTATGGTTACTTGTGGTGCACAGAGGTGTAAGTGCAGGACACTCCAGGGGCATGCGCCTCTGTGAATCGTAAGGTCATGTGACTGCCGCGCTAGGGGACGCCGGCAGTTTCAGCAGGGATACAGGTGGACACGCCCATACCAGCAGGTTACTTATTTGGTTATTAAGTTGGTTATTAAGTGGTTATTAAAATGTTTACAATTGGTTATGTTATTTATATATATTGTGTCAAATTGGTTGTGGTAATAATATTTGACACTTTGTAACATGTTAATAAAGGTTGAGTGTCGCGGTGCTGAAGTTATTTCAAGTCCGCACCGCGGACAAATAATTCCATATCTGACATTTAATAAAGCTTGTAAAATAAAGAAGTGTCTCTTGTTTTATTTTGTAAAGAGGTACCGAAACTGGACGCTACTACATTCATGGCTGGTCCTTGAGATCTGTGACGTGTTCTGTGCCAAAAGCAGGGAGCGAAGCAAGTCATCACAATGTCCTCAAACGCGGCCTGACATCACATACGTATTTGATTTTCTACAACCATTTAGACGCAGCAAGCCCAGTAGCCTATATCATTTTCCCAGTGATCCAGGCTAAATGATTGATGGATGGTTGGAGTTGTAGTCCGCTGCACGTGGCCAGGCTACAGTAAGACACGGTTTGTTTTTTCCAGAGAAGAAAAAAAAAATAGGATTCAGAACAAGAGTGTGACTGAGATGAAAAGAGATTTGTAGGGGGAATGCATTTAGCCTGGCTACCCCGGAGAGATTTAGGAAGCGCAGATTAGAGCGTGAGTAATTGCCAGACGCAGCACGAGGGAAGAAAAGCAGATTATCATATGAGGAACAGTTCCAGGTTAGGTGTAATAGAACTTGTTTACAGCAAAATGTATCATCTGCAGGAGGAGATAAATGGATATGGAGTATCAGGGGGTGTTTAGGGAAGTTATACGGGGCAATAGGAGGTTTTGGGGGGATCACATGCATTGAGCGACAGGAGTTATGGGGATTATAGTAAGAGCAGTTATATTTATTTGATTGTTTAATGGGTGATCCTTATACACATGAGCACCGAATAAAATATTTTAATAGCTTTATTAATTATTGGCCCCTATCATGTGGGCTATATTTCTCTAAATAGGTGCATACAGAATAAATACAAATATAAAGTATATATTTATAGAGTGTACAAATGTTAAAGAAACATAGAAACACATAATTTCATGGCAAATGGGAACTATTCATCTCATCTAGGGTTTCCTGATGTAAAGACTCAAACCATAATGAGTCCTTAGTCTCATTTTAGATTTAGGAGTTTTATGCCTATACCATGTATGTTAAATTCCCTCACTGGATGAACCTCTGCCACTTCTGCTGGGAGGTTGTTGCACTTAGTTTGCAGGGATACAGAAATCCTCTAATCCTCCTTGAATGTGTGTGTCTGAGTATGATAGTGTGAATATCTGGTTGTGTTAATGTCTGTGAGAGTAAGTGTGTTTGGCTGTGTTAGTGTGAGTGACTGTGTTTTAGTGTTGAATGTCTGGTAGTGTTGGTGTGAGTGTTCCGGTAGTGTTGGCGTAAGTGTCTGGAAGTGTGAGTTAGCATGAATGTCTGGCTGTGTGTGTTAATGCGAGTGTCTGGATCTGCCACTGTTCACTAGGTAATGCCTAAAAGGGACTCAGCTGAAATCAGCTCTAAATTATAAATGTTCAAGCACAGTCTGCATCCACCTTCTGCTGTTACTTAGACTGACCAGCAGAGAGCAGTGTTGTCATTGGAATCGATCAAATAGAAATTCCTTCTGTTAAATTCTATAATAGCTCATACATTCATGAATCCATTCTCAGTGGATCTGTCACTTTCCAAATCCCAACATGCTACTGATCTACACAAAAACAGCAAAGTAAAATGTACATATTAATATAAAGCAATGTATATGTTCTCAAGATCTGTACGATTCTTCTCCCCTCATGATATTTCTGCCCTGCTGTTAAGTCACTGTTTGTTATTGATTGACTCAGCCAGGCTTTGAAAGGGTGGGTGAAGAGAAGAATATAGATGATATAATTCTGGCTCTGCCACAAATCTCAGCATTAATAAGGTGATTTTTCTCCAAACCTATTATGATGAACCAATGAAAAACACACAGCATGGTTCATTTTAATGAATTCATTTAGCTTTGCTGAACACTGATGATGATGACAGTTCCTCTTTAGTTAATACTGGGAACCAGTCATGTTTTGTATTCATTTTCCTATATTGAATGCATTACTTATCTATATTATTGTTACAGTACAACTCTTTACCATTGGAAACAGTATAAAACAGTACTGACATTTGTGCTGAGAACAAAATATGGACCATCATGAGTAAGGGGAGGCATGATATCCCTCAGCACTAAAGATACGCCAAGGGACCAAGTTATATAGCAGCACAAGCAGGCAACTCACTTCACTGACATACTATATAAAACCATTAAAAAGAGCCAGACCTGGACTGACCATCTGGTCTGGCCTTTATACTCACCTATAGTACTGATCCAGCGGATACATTCTCCTTGAGTATAAAAACATAATATACAGTTGTCTCTAAGTCGTTTGAGAGCCACTAGCCCTAAAGTGCCAAGGCCACCTAATTATCCCTGGTTTGGCTCTGAAACAATCATAGGAAGCACACAGTTAGGGTGTACACTAGTGGCTGTTTGTGGAACTACAAACAAAATGCAGAAAAATAAACATGGTGCAGTCGACCCATATCTTCAGATCACAAGTAGCCTTTTGCTAGCCCTCTCCTAACCTGAATTGGGCGATTGTTTATGCTACATATAATTTATTTTTTAATGTCTTGGGATTGTTTCATATTTGTTTTTATTTTGTCAGATTTCACAACTCATTTAGTCTTAACCCAATAGAATGTCATGGAATTTCTTCTTTATTTCATCTAAAGTGGGAACTTTATACAGAGGATCCATCAATACCCTGTTAGCTTGTTCTCTTTCTAATTAATATTCTGCCTAATCAAAAGGAATTCTTGATTGTGGGCCTTCGGAGATTTCTTTTTTGCGATGCGTGGTTCACATCAGCAGATGCTTCTCAAGAATAGCAAACCTAAAATGCTCTGAAACACACCTTCAATCCTGTTTCATTGACTGGAATGCAAGTTTTATAACTCTTGACTCCAATTAGCTTTTGTTGAAGTGATTAGCCTAAGGATTCACATACTTTTTCCAACCCACACTGTGAATGTTTGAATGATGTATGCAATATGGACAAGAACAATACAATAGGTTGTGTGTTATTAGTTAAAACAGATTGTGTTTGTCCATAATTATAACTTAGATGAAGATCATATAATATTTTAAGACAAATTTATACATAAATGATTGTAATTCCAAAGGTTTAAATTACTTTTTCTTGCCACTGTGTATGTTTAACTTGGGTAATTTTCTTAACAATCCACAAGCAGGGCAGAAAAGCACACTTGCCCCCTTCCGCTTGTAGACGGCGTTAAGCAACAGTGGAAAACCGCAAGGATAGAGGTTCGTGAAATAAAATAGTCTGAAATTAAATAATAAAATAAACCTGATCGGATTCAATAAGGGAGAAATATGGCTGAAATGAAAAGGAAGACAAATGTTAGGAACAGGACGATCATAACTTTTTCCCTTGTTAACAGTCAATTCACTTCTCAATATGTGTATGTTACAACGAACTAGAAACGAAATGTACAGATTTAAAGATTTTCCAACTATATATTTCACAAATTACAGTTTCTCTGTCAATTTATATCGACTGTCCTAGCGCCATACTGGTGGATTCCATTGTGCTGTCTCAGGAATGGACACTCTATGAGACAGCCTTTCCCTTCCAATGTTCTTTTGTGACAGCCTCTTCTTGCGGTGGTATTTTAGTGACAGTTTCCTTGTAAACAGCCTCTGTGCATACCATTCTTTGTGAAATGTCCTGCGTGTGACACTCTGTGGGTGTGGTGTCCGTTAACATTGTTATATAGTTGAATTTCCAGTTCTTTGTGTAGGCAAAGGGGGACTTGGAAGACTGGAAAACAGATCGAAGAAGCAGGAAGCCTGCGTGCTTCTGGTGAGTTCTCTGTTCTGTCCGACGGTCTTGTCTATATGGACTATCATGGAATGATCGTAGGAGTATTGAGAATGCTGGGGGGTTTTCATGCTTGCAACTGTATGGCTGACATCACTGGTTCATGAAGTCAGTCCTCCCTGACCCCGGCGGTGCACATTTTCTGATTGTACAAGTGAGTCACTCAACAACCTTGGAACACTATTTGATTTACTTGCGCACAGGTGAGGAGGTTTGAAAAAAATTGCATTTTTGTGACTTGTTCATTTTTTCTACTTTTATTACTGTTAAACCTCTTTTACACACCTGATAGAGGAGATAAAAATAGCATGGCAGAAGTAAAGAGGCATATTCTGGGTAATTCTGGTAGCGGTCGCTGACTCCTAGCACCCTATCCTAGCACCCTATCCAGGACTTACAAGAAGAGATCAAGTAGATCTATCGATGACAGCTAAAAGCCAAAAGCATATGCAGTATCAATACAGGGGCTCTGGCAGAATGTCCCAAACAGTACACATCTACACCGCCGTATCCGAGTACATACATACTGTACATCTATTTCATTGTGCGATATATGTATATATATATATATATATATATAATAAAATGCTATACAATGTGTGTACAGTATGTATCTGCATCTCACAGCATGTCTAATCAGAAATTAGCCTCTTGTTGAAATGCTTCAGTGCAGCAGACATGACCAGGGGCCACTGTGTGGATGGGAATTAGCCTAGCCGACTACTGATGTAGAATTGTTTGCCGCTATCAGTGATGAAGGCTTATAGTGTATTATTATGACACTGTTATTGTATACAATGAATGTGCCATAGACACAAATAACGTGAGTGAGATATACATAGAGGCAAATAGAAATAGTGTGCGTATGAGGGTGTAAAGTGTAAATATGAATTCATAGTGTGAATATGTATAGAGTGCCAAAGGCATATATGTGTACAAGGCGTTGTATTATGTGGGACTCAATGAGTGTGTATTCAGGTAGGTGTATACTATAAGCTTTATGGAGACGCTAATCCTATAGGTTATTCTATTTTATATAGCAAGCAGGGAACAGAAGCTCCAGAAACACTTAACTGCACCTCACCGTTACTTATTCCTGAGAGCTGCTTTACACCCTAACAACTTTTCAGTTAAGTGTGCCTAATAAAAATGCTTAACGATTACAGAATAAATATCTATTAGACACCCATTTTTATTTTATCACACATATATCACTCAAAATCCCGCTCACAGGATGATTATTTCTCCCCATTAAGTTATTTCTCCCTGTTTGTTACATTGCCGTCTGTCTTTGTAATGGTAGGGGAGGAGAAGGGGAAATAACATATCTTAGTTCTGCCACATTTTGCCCCAGACATCTGTTGCCATAATATAACCTTTCAAGCAAATGTGTCCTAAGCAATAATGATTATTGCTAAACAAAAACAACAAACTAGATGTGGTTTCAATCCAAACATTTAACGAAACACAGCGCCAGCAGCTATCATGTTTTTGCTATGTCTTTCATGAACCCTAATATCCCAATTTTTTGACACAAAAATATGACACATAAAACAGTCCTTTCATTTGAAGCCGTACCCATATATATATTATTTATCAGGATTAAAATATTAAAAACAACGTGTGTCTCTACCACACTAAGGGATGTCCGGGAATTGGCTCTTTAAAAAAGGTGCCGTTTCACCAAAAATAAATGATTACGAATTATGAATGAAGCCAAAGTTTATATGAATTATTTCTCGAACAGCTTTGCACGTTCAACACTACTAGGAATGATGTTTCAGCAAAGTAGGTGGAACAGCACCTTTAACTCCACTCCCTAGTATCCTAAACACTCAGAGCTATTAAAGGCTCACGGGGTTGCGCTGCGTCTGCGACTGTTTACATAGCAAAGAGGCAGCGGATTTGCCATCAAAAGGGCAGCAGACTGTTTTAATCATGGAATCTCAATAAATCAGGCTGTGATTCCTGTTAAACGACTCCAGTAATGTCAGCCACGGCTGCTTCCTCTGTCAACAACGTGCGGCGCTTATTGTAGCAGCCGCAAGAGTCGGCAGAGATTTATGTTAATGTGATATTTACAAATCCCTGTAAAAAGATTCCTGAATATCTGCCGTTATGTGCTAAGGGAGCACATCGGCCATTTAAATCCTGTAGATTGTAAACTCATTTCAGCAGGGCCCTCCTTACCTGTTGTTTCCATAAGTCAAATTATTATGTCCTGGTTACCCATTGTCCAGTGCTGCAGAACATGATGGCGCTATATAAAACGATAAATTATAATAATAATAATAAAACAAGGAGCCTATGAATTGTATTTACTATAGAATATAGTACATAGAGAATAGTCTTGTGCATTTGGATTTGTGTGATTTGCACAGAAATTACAGAATTTTGGCACATTTCGGCATTTTGTACAAAGCCACGAAAATGAAGCAAAGAGGTACAAAATTTGCTGGCCCTTTCACCCACGCTATCTTACACTCTCATTCACTTCTGTATCTTCTTGTTCGTCATCTTCTATTTTCTTTCTTTTATATTCTCTCTTCTATCTCCGTCTGCATCTCAGAAGACATAACCTGCACTTCCAGTGACGCTTTCTCCCTCGATCCTCCAATCATTGAAAACACAGCAATTTTGATGAAAGTTCACCTTAGAGCAAAACTGGCATAGTGGACATAACCTGGCGTGAACTTCCGCCAAAAAGGCGGTGCCTTTGGAGACATCCTCCCCCCAAATCCTCCAATCGGGACAGAGCACGTCACTGAAAGCTCCGTGATTTGGGCGGAAGTTCACCTTAGGGCGTCGATCCTCCAATCAATTGAGATTACTCCACTGAAAGCGTCTTTTGGTCCCCAATGTTTCCTCAGAACCAAGGGATGTAAATTGTTGCCTGAAAACAATTGGGCCAAAAGAGAAAATTTGTCCAAATCGTTTTAAGCCCATTTGCTACACGTGGTGGTAGGATAAAAAATATGGTGAAAATACACTAAGAAAAAAGCAAGTACATATAGATAACAAAACCGGTGATGGGTTATGGGGTACCAAGTGAAGGCTGGCAACTTCCAACACGGGAGGAAAGCCCTTACACATAGTCCAGGACTACAGAGGCCAAGCGCACAGCCAAAGTGCATTATCTAGTCCTATCCAACACACCTTAAAACAAAAGTGACTACTTTGGGAACATGTAAAACCAAAATACTTCTAAATCCTCCTTAAATACATGAAGGGATTTAACAAAGCTCAGGAGGGTCATTTATTTCATAGGAAAAGAGGTCATAATCTGAAAGTGAGTCAGAGGCTTAGATACAATGTAAGGAAGTTTTACTTTAGTAAAAATGTAAATTAATTTTAAAGAAATTAATCAAATACAACCCAAAATTTGGGATCAATATTACTATACCAAAAAAATGAACTAAAAACAACCATTAAATAAATAAATATACAAACAGATATATTGGGAGAAACTGCACAATCATGCAGCAATATAGTGCATGTACACAAAAAAGAATAACCAAATAAGCTCACTTTCGCTTCAGACAAAATGATTGCGCTCCTGGCCGTGAACACCATAGAACACCAAATCACCACAATGTGGGCTGTGAGAATGGCTGAACCAGTAAACTACTAATGAGAGGAAAGGAAAGATACACAATCGCCTTGGTTACAGCAGTTGGCTAAATTCCCAACTCTGGGAACTTTGCCAGATCATTAATTGGACACTTAGAAGTTACAAAACAGTTGGGAAAGTAATCATTTCTTGTAGGTGTCCATGTTGAGATTAGTCATGTCTAGTGGAGCTTATAAGAACATTTTGATGGTCTGAACTCAATTTAGTGCTCGTACCAAATATGCACCTCATTGAATATCAGGGTATGTTTTTTTGGTTTGGTTTACAATTTCTGTGTATTCATACTGTTAAATGTACGGTTATTTGCTGTTTAGTCAGGTCATTGAATTGCTTGATGATTTTACAAATCTCAGTTTGTTGAGGTAATCGAATCGACCCTGATGCATTTAAATTCATTTATTACTGATCAGGTACTCTAAAAAGTATTCAGTCCATGTACTTTATCTGGAGTTTTTTTTTTTGGAGGATCAGCTATGTCTCATATGTCAGAAAACTTATTGGAAGATTAAAGGGACCGAAGGGGGTTTAAATACATAACCCTCATCCTACAGGCAGTGTTGGGGCACATATGTGCACTATTTTATAGCTGTTACAGTTAAGCCTAACACTGAATAGGTATAATGTTGTAATTGAAAAATATATTGTGGCCATAGACCTACCCCATCAAAGGTGGATGTCTCTATTTTCCATGAATCAGGTAATTACTTTGTCCGGTATAAGTGTAATATGTGTGTGTGTGTGTATGTGTGTGTGTGGTATGTATGTGTGGGGTATGTGTGTGTGTGGTATGTGTGTGTGTGTGGTGTGTGTATGTGTGGCGGATCTATTGCAGACTATGAGAACAGAAAATTAGCCAAACAGCACACATTTTATTAAACCAACCAAACAGGTCCCAGCCTCATGTAATGACCCGTCTGTCCACTGACCCTGCTGCGGTATGAATCAACTTTTCCCCACAAACGTGTTGTAAATATTTTGGGTTTAGAATGAGGATCGCTGGTTACGGTATCCTGATGAGTGCCTTATTGCTCTCTCACTGACCCGGCAATTCCTCATTACAATAACCCATCTCATGAGCCATATTGCGGTATCACTTACCGTGTAACGCATTACTGTAAGACAGTCTTATTGTTTTACCTCTTATGTAAATTTTTAAGTAGGAACAGATGTACCTATTGAAAAAAAGAGGTACAACGGTCCTGAATGCCTTATTGCGTTGTCACTGACCCAATATATAAGCCAGCTCCCAAGTGCTTTATTGTGTAGTGTAACAGTGTTACAGTAACTGCTGATGGTTTGTTGAGGTACAGGAAAGACACACAAAGGTTTAGAAATATCGCTAAGCGTTAAGCACATGGAATGCTTCGTATTCTTGTAAAACCAGTGCAGGGTGTGTTAGGACTGGAATAGCAAAGGAAGGTGCATGTGTGCTAAACAAGATCCTTTGAAGATCTGTGCGTCATAGAACTGAAACGACAAATGGGGCGGTACTAGTGGGAGAGTCTATCACCCTCTCTAGTTACAGAGAGGGTGATAGATACGTGGAACAGCCTCCCAGTAAAGTGGTAGAGCCTAATAATGTAAGGAGGTTTTACTTCTACTAAGAGGGGGTAGATAAATAGAACAGCTCCCCAAGAGAAGTAGAGGGGATTTAAACATTCATGGGATAGGCATATGGCTCCAAGCCAACACCAAGGACTGATTAAAGATTGTGTCTATACAGGAAAAACGGGCAGACTAGATGGGCTGAATGGGTATTACCTGCCGGCAAATTCTATGTTTCCGTGTTTCAAAAACACTATATTTTGTAAAAAAGTCAGGAACAGATGCCTTAAAATAAGCTCTTAGTCCAGAATATTAGTGTTTTAGGCAGTTTATTGAAGAAGTGGAAGAGCTGGGATGTTTTTGGAGCTGGGATGTTGGGCGAGTCGCCTCACTCTTCTTACTGATTAAAAGAGGAGGCCGACAACAGGACTGATTTGAGGTTCCTGTCATTTAATCTGTAAGGAAGTTATTTCCTTCCTCTCCCTCTATCACATACCACTTGCTTAACAGATGTATTACCTCCAAGCTTCGTGGCACTTTGTTCGTCACTAAGCTACAGGAATTTTTACAAAAGCTTTCCGAAAGTTATACAATCATTATACTTTGTTATCCAGAAACCGATGTAATAATAAGAGGGACATTTTTTTTTCTAGTATTGATAGGGTGGTGGATATGTGGGATAGTCATCAGTAGCATACCTCCCGGGGGGGGGTCGGTGTGCCTCAGTATATTGTGATAGGTGTAATGCTGTACCACCGTCAATGTCTGCCTTAGTATATAATGATAACAATTATGCTGTATCCCTGTCAATGTTTGCCTAATGATAAAAGCTATGCAGTTTTAAAGTGTGTGTGTGTGGGGGGGGGGGTACATACAGGATCCGCCCCAGGTGCCAAATACTCTAGGTACGCCCCTGATGGCTTACTAATGGGCCATTATGATGGGCCAATTTGTATTTTTCATCAAATTCCGTGTGTCCATGTCTCTAGTACATATTTATTACAGAACGATCTTTGTGAATTCCAATTAACGTTTTTGTACAAAAATGATTATGAAAGGAGGACGCATCCATAACAGCGAGACCAGTGGCTCCAGTGGCTTCAAGTAGGATTGGGGGTAGTGGCGCATGGCGCACAGGACTAGCAGTGCACAGGGGTAGGAATAGCTACATATAATGGGGGGGCTAGCCCTGGAAAGCCTTGAATGGAAGAGAACTGGGCAGGAGAAATAGCTTAAGAAGTAGTTGGAACATGAGTGGGAAGAAAGTGAGCTTGGTCACACACTTCTCCACTACTCGGAAAAAGAAGAAACTGACCGTACTGCATGCAAGAATTATTAAACATAATATTAATCATATCATCTTTTCACAGCTGCACCGGTATACCGGAAGGGGAATCTCTCCTCTCTCCAGCCACAAACATGGCCAAAAACACAACTATCATTCCCGCAACTACAGTTCATCAACATACCACAGCTGAACCAGAATCGTGGATAGACGGTATTCTGAACCGTATCCCACGTAAGTACGACAACAGAATCAACCAACCAAGAACGGGTCATTTAGTAAAGGTAAATGTAAAGGTCACTAAGCTCAAGCAAGCTTTGCCCACCTATGTTGGGGGCACCAAAGAGATCTTGTACCCAGGCCAAAGTAATATCAGGCTCACCATCGCTCTTCTTGACAGCCCTTCTACAACATAAATAAGTAGATAATAAATTATACAAATTCAATTGTTCACGTAAAACAAGAAAGACACAGTCTTCCAATAATGTCATCTCATCAGCCATGTAAAGAACGCAAGGGGGTAAATGTCTATTATCTCTTTGTACCCCATTATACTAGGGATGAGCTTGTGTTCTGTCCTGATCTACCGCCCCAAGCTCTCTGTTTGAACAAGCATGTTCACACCTTAAGGGCTTTACAGGGGAATGCTGACATGAATTTTGCTATTAATTGCACAGTTTAATTTTTTTCCTAACATATATTATTGTACCCGACTTAGCCTGGCCGTTTCTCACTAATTGTCTAATCCCTTTTTTCTCCATTTCTCCAACAGTGCCACGATGGGCCATATACACGCTAGCAGGTGTAGCAGCATTCTTACTCCTTCTGATATTCATCTGCTGTCTTTGTTGTTGTTGCCGACGTAAGAACAAGCAAAAAAAGAAAGAGAAAATCAACCTTGGGAATGTACAGAGCAGCGTCACTACCAGCCTGGTGAGTCCTTGGAGCTCTTCTAGGCTTTAAAGATCCTTGATATCTATCATAGTCATTTCTAGACCAACCTATGGACCAAAATAAAATAACTAATGCTGCTGTTATAGTATCCCTGCATCTCAATACAATGTGCGATTTTCCTGAACTTGAAAATACTTAATAAAAAATCACTTGAGAGGAAAAAAAATATATTCATATGTTCTATGTGGGGGTAAGAATTAGGATTGCCAATGACCTGAAGCGTGACAGTTTCCCTTGAAGTGCTTAATGTCAGTAAGGTTCCGGATATATCTCAAAATAAAAAACCTGAGTTACAGTGAGTTTAGGAAACTTCTAGTCATAAGCCCTGTAATAGGTTTATCTTTTTTTATGATTGATAAATCACAACATGAGGTTATTCCAATGGAGATGTTCTTCTCCGGTCTATGTGTTTGCTCTCTCGTGCTTTTAGGTGCAGCCTGATATTGAAGGACTACAGAGGTCGCAGGAAAACGAGTATCGGGGTCGTCTGCAATTCTCGCTGGAGTATAACTTCCAGAGGGAAGAGGTAAGAGTTCTTCAAGCTGAGCGTCTAGTAAAGGTCCACAACATTTATCTTATTTAATTCTCTAATGACGAGCAGTCAAAAACTTTAGCAACTGGATTATTTTAGTAAAAGTTTGTTAATTTATCACAAATAAGGGTTTTCTATGTAATGCTGTTGCTGGAGTCATTGTAAGATAGCTCTTGTTAAGAAGGATATTAGGACAACAGATGAAGAACAGTGTTTACACTTTACTTGTGACAATATTTTGTATTACATGACATATTGTCCCATAATTATGTAATATTCTACCTTGTATGGATTAAGTTTTAGAATCTTCTTGAATGGACATTACAAATAGAATAGTTTAAACAGAATTGTGCACTGATCACATAAATGGAGTTATCGTAGATGGTACAGGTTAATGGAGTAGCACCTCTATGTTACTATGAAGGCTCCAGGGTCATTGTTGGTTTCCTCTACCACAGGTCACAGTAGCAGTGAAACAAGCAGCGGCACTGAAAGCGATGGACAGTGGTGGCACATCAGACCCGTATGTCATAGTGTATTTAACCAACGACACCCGCAAGAAGAACGAAACCAAAGTACATCGCAAGACATTACATCCGGTCTTCAATGAGACCTTCATTTTTAAGGTATTGTAGGAATAAGCTGGAAAACACCAGAAAGTAAGGGAAAGAGACATTTACAAGAGAGGAAAGAGAGGGTGGAGAAGAGTTAGAGTTAATATGACTTGCAAAGTATGACCGGCGGATACAGTGGGTGAGAAAGATTCAAGAAATGCAATATGTCAGAGAATAGTGTAAATGATGTAAAGAAAGATATCAATGATAAAACTGATTAGAAAGCAAACATTGAGGATAGGCAGACATCATCATTCATTTTTTATAAGCTACAATCATTATGTGTTTATAGGGGATGCTGCCCCAGGACTGATCCATTGATATAGATAATCTCTACTAATGGCTGCCGTCCTCACCCCCCTGCCAGATCTGCCACCCTAGGCCAAAATATACCTTTGACTTTACGTTGCAGTTAAAGGGACACTTGCATGGCAAACTCTGCATCTATGCAAACTATGGACTATTAAATAAGTCTCTTCAAGGAAAATGTGGTTCTTATATCAGACAAAGGCAGGAACTTAATAAATGAATGATTTATTATGAAATAAAAAAAAATATTCACAGTACATATAAAAAATATATTAACAATTTAATCACACCAAACAGATAAAAATAAAAGGGAGAAAAATTAATAGAAATCCTACTGACAGAAGTACTCGATTCTATTCCCGGGGGAGCTTCCGGCAGTAAAATGGCGACTTATTTCAAAATTAGATCTTGGCCCCCCAAAATAAGCACGCTTTAATTCCCAAGTACAGGGTACTTTATACCTGTTGCCTGCAAGTCAGATATCAGCCCGGCTTCTGAGATGAACGGGGCAGAAAGATAGGAGCCGCTATGAGATAGGGTCACCTTTTTGACACCTAGCAAAGGGGTTTTTCCATTTACAGCGCCCTACAACAAGAAAAGCTTGATATCTTGAAGTATGGATTTTTTATTCTTTTTTATTCTTTCCGTTAAGACTTTACACGGTCACTCTGTGATCTAACACAGCAGACTTTTCTTTATCTCCTAAACAATTGGAGAGACCTCAACCTTGTCTGGTGTCATTCTGTTGGGGGCACCTCAAATATACATATGAGGACCTCCAGAAGTTAAGCCCTGGATCTATATTTAATCTTTAGTAATAAAAAGGGGCTGAGTTTGTAACTCCTTTGTTTGCCGGAGGGCTCTTTGCAGGATCAAAACGGTGCCTTTCTGGCTAGGAGAGGTGTCAGATTTGCCACCTGGTCATGGTTTAGGCAAAAGGACCCCTATAATAACACAAAGATGCCAATTGACTGTAGTAAACCTCATGTATGGTTCATTGGGTTCACACTGCATCTCATTTAAACTCTCACCACTCCACCCTCGTACCATCTCTGCCTGAATGGGTAACCAGTCCATGTATCTACTACACACATATTTACGATAAACTGTCTACTGGGCCTGACAACATCTAGGACAGATATGTGCTTTTTTCATTTTGAAAGAATACATGTTAAAGCAGTAACAGAGTACTTTAATATGCATATTTTTTTTTAGATGGGTTGTTAGAGACATTAGACCGACCTTTTAAAGGAGGATCTAGAGAGTGTGCTTTTCACTGCAGAGATTTTACTTAGTGAGTCACTACATATTAACATAACAATCTATAAGCAGTCTTCAAGGATTTATCACGGAACTAGGAATTAAAGGTAATCCTCGATTGGGATCATGCATGTGATCTCTTGTTCCAATCTACAGCCAAGTAGTTATTTGAACATGAAGTACGGTTAACAATGAGGGACGGCTATAGGGATTGAAAAAGACGATCTATGCTAACCAACTAGATGAAATCGTCACAGTGCTTGTTCATTTTATTGAACTCCCTGTGCTGAGCTCAGACTCTTATTCCCAGATTCCTCTCCATCCCGCATCTAAGACAGTTTTACCAAAGCTAGCAGGATATACCCAAGGGAGTAAAGAAGGTAGGGGAGGCATATAATCCTGGGGCTTGTTCGAGATACATAGTTATATAGTTGCATAGTACATAAGGTTGAAAAAAGACCTAAGTCCATCAAGTTTAACCCTTCTACCTAACCTTCCTACTCTTGATCCAAAGGAAGGCAACCCCCCCCCCCTAATAAACTACTTTGAATTCTGCCATCAGGGGAAAAAATCCTTCTTGGCTCCAAAAGGCAATCAGATTTCTCCTTGGATTAAGAAGCTCTAAAATATTAATACAAAATCTGTTAAATTTGCTTCCATAAGAAGCTATTTTTGGCCACGGCTACCAGAAGTGATAGAGGAAGAAGTCTTAATCTTGGCAGCATTTCCAATGGAAGGCTTTGGGAAATGGATCAAATAGCTGACAAACATTTCTTTTTTTGCCATAAACCCATGGATTTGGTCTGTACAAACCTGTACTTGAAATTAAAACTTGCATATAAATATATCTTATGAACTTAATATGGTATATAGAAAGTTTATAAAAATAATATACACCTTTCGATTTAAAGCAGAATTGGGCAAGGGAAAGGTAGACTTCATAGAACCTGGAATGCATGTAGTGTTACTAGACAGTTCAAATGTTCTTTTTCTAGGTCCTGCAATCAGAGGTACCAGAGACAGCCGTAGTAATGCAGGTTTTTGATTTCAACCGATTCTCCAAACATGATGTGATAGGAGAGCTGCGTCTAGCACTGGGGGAGATGGAGCTACAGCATGTTATTGAAGAGTGGAGGGACCTGACTCCTGCAGGAAAACCAGAGGTGAGAACAGAAAGAGTTATTTGAAAGTACAGCCTGGCATAAAGAGAGCTAACTCCGAATACAGGCTGGTGTGGCGAGAGCTAACCCACAGTACAGGCTGGTTTAACGAGAACCAACCCAAAGAACAGGCAGGAATCCAGAGAGCTAACCCAAATTACAGGCTGGTATAATGAGAATCACCTGAAGAACAGGCACCATACAGAGAGCTAACCCAAAGTAAAGGGCAGCATGCAGAAGAATCGTATCGGGGTACAAGCTGGCATAGAAAGAGCCAACTCAAAGTATAGGTAGGCATACAGAATGTCAACTCAGAATAGCATAGAGAAAGAGCTGGATTGGTGTACAGCCTGGAAAACAGTCAGCTAAGTACATGTAGGATAAAGAGAAGACAACCTTTAGGGAGCTATCCCCAAAGAGAACAACAAACTGCTTCTTTTGCTACGTTTAGACAGCAAACGTAGCATACAGTCAGCTTGTATCTAATACCAATTAGTTTGATGTACGTGGCAAAAATGCCAAGTATGCGGTCACATTGGCGATGTTATTCTTCAGGGCGATAGTACCCCATGATGGAGTGAATAAGTGGTACTTGTTCACTATCTCTTCTAAGCTTACCAATGTCAGGCCTATATCTGCTCATAGATACTCTTTCAAACATGATACAGAGAGTATTCTTTGGTTCTTATATTCGCAAAGTTCACCCCCTTCATTTTTTTTGTTATTTCATTTACAGCAAGAGCGTCTGGGGGAAATTTGCTTCTCTTTGAGATATGTACCCAGCACAGGGAAACTCACTGTTGTCATCCTTGAGGCAAAGAAACTCAAAAAAATGGATTCAGATGGCTTTTCTGGTATGTGGCGGAGGGTGGTGGAGAATCCGTCTCAATTGCTTGTATTGTTGCAATTTTTTCTATAATAGTTAGTTGTTGGGCAGGTTGCTAATGCTAGATAAGAGATAACCAACGCGTACATCTCCATCTATTCTCATCATTTTTCTCTATTCAAAAAGCAATGAATTATCAATCAAAGAATTGGTAACAACATGTATATAGATGTATATAGATGCTTACCCTATTTACCCCGAGCCCATTACTAGCCGCACCCTATTGTGAAAATACAGTATATCTGATCAATTAAGAAAGGAAAACACACAGGCAATGAATATCACCACATATGGGAAAGAACATACTGCCGGCTGTGTGTATGCCCTACACAGGTTTCTCCAGTTAAGGTGGCTTTGTCAGGGTACCCGTAGTCCCAACTACTCACAGACTCACTGCTGGTCAATGCTGGTACTGTATGCGTCCTTTCAAATTGCTGCTGATCTTAGAAATAGAGCCCATCTAACAGTAAGTAAGAAGGGACATACCTTGTGTCCTTATCTGTATATCTCCCCCTAGAATTCAATTTGTGAATCAGTGGAGGATTGTTTAGATATGGTCGTATTGGACCACCATAGGTTCCAAGCACTTAGCTACCACTTACTAACATCCAGCGCACAGCGGTATGATGTGAAGATTATCCAGTGCTTGCTCATTCTTGTAACATTACATTACTGTATAAAATGTTGTTTGTTTCCACTTTCCGTAACATATACTGCAAGGACAAATAGATTTATTCATAATGTTTTCTCACAGACCCGTATGTAAAGGTGCAGCTTGCATTAAATAAAAAGAAATGGAAGCGCAAAAAGACAGGGGTGAAGAAAAACACAATCAATCCATATTTTAACGAGGCTTTCACCTTTGAGGTTACACTGGAACAAATTCAGGTATTTATGTGTTTTTTCAACAACAACCTTTTATTTCCTGTTTTTGGTGTTCCCAGAAAAAATTGCATGACTAAAGATTTATTTCCATGAAAGATTTGGGGTTTTAACAGTACTAGGAATGATCTAATGCTGCGTTTCGTCACAAAGTGATTACATTTAGTAGGTGGAGTAGGTGGAACGGTGCCTTTAATTTCCACAAACTCTTTAGAGCCTAAACTGAATCATCTATACATTTTTTTTACTGCCATTTATCTGTTCCAAGTGTCTTTCCTTCCTTCCTTCGTTCCTTATGAGGTTGGACCCGATTTCATTATTAATTGACTTCAAATTGCCATGACCCTTTATATATACAGTAATGAAATAGATGTTAAAGTTGTAAAGTAACAAATGTCTTGCTTTCTCCTTCAGAACGTGGACCTTATAATCACAGTGTGGGATCATGATAAAGTCAACAAGAACAAACAGATTGGAAAAGTGTTTTTAGGGTGTCGAGCGTCAGGAAATGCCTTGCGGCACTGGTCGGACATGCTTGCCCATCCCCGACGCCCCATGGCACAGTGGCACAATTTGCAGCCCGCAGAAGAAGTGGACAAGGCGCTGGGACTGAAATCCAATTTCAAACTGCCCATCCAACGCAGCTAAATTCCTTCACCAGGGCTGCCTGATCAATTTATTGAGTGATCCATCAACTCTTTATTGATTAACGCTAACACCATACATTGTGGTGAGGAATCTGATGGAGACTTCCACATTCAATCAACACAAGATGTATGGAACACTATTCAGTACTGATTCATAGCTGTAATATATATTATTGAATCATGGTTGCTGTGTGGGAAGGATAAGTCTACACTGTTTTCTGCACCATCTTCTATAAAACAATGATATTGTAACAACGGGTGCTACTGACCTCAGATTTTGAAAGGACCATCAGTGGAATATTGGCGAACGACTTAATGCTTTAAGTTGATGACCAAGTAGCTTGGAATTGTCCAGGCAATCTTTTCCACAGCCTTTACTCAGGTGATACTATTTTATAATATTGACCTAAGATCTCAGCTGCCTATAACCCCCCCATAGTTATATGCAGGCAGGGGTAAGAGAGAACATTTTCCTCCAGAAGGAATTTATCCCAGGGAATCTTCACGGGATTTTAAAGACTGGAGAAGAGTGCTTCTCCAATGACAAAACATAGAGTAAGCACCTTTAAGAAATTTGGTGATCTGAAATCAAAGCAGAAGTACCGGTAATAATAATTTGCTGAAATAAATCCTCAGTGGATAGACAAATCACTCTGGAGTTGTGCAGAATGCAGATTATTTATGAGAGCCCTATGATGTAAAACACTAGCTAACCTCAGCGATTTAGGTTAATTATATTTATCTATAGCAGATAAGGTCTTGAATACCAAAGATGATTGTAAGATTGGCCTTATCTCAATAAATATTATGTTTGTGTTCGGGAAGGATACATTAGTTATTTTACAGCGGTTGTGTCTTTATGTAAACGTTTCTAAGTGGGCATGACGTGCACTAGCTGAGTAGTCACTTATTATGTTATGAATGCCTATATTACTGATTAGCATGAAAATGGCATGTGATCTTACACATTTACACACACTTATACATAAGAGCCAATTACGTATTTCCCTCGTGTGCTGCTCTAGGCCTGACCCAGGGTAAAGCCTCCAACTGCCCTCACCTAGGCCACCATCCTCACTCCCATGTATAGAAGCTGTGCAAGCTCAGCACAACCCGCCTTAATGTAAACGGGTGGGTTGGGAGATCAGAAGCAGGGGGGCCTGGTTGCCCAAAAGGGCCGTCTACCTCCACGTTTTGGCAGCAGGTGGACCTCTGCCCTTTGGACCTGCTGCTGATAACAGTAAATATTTGGCTTAAGTCCATATGTTGTCACCTAGTATTAAAATAGCAATTGAAAAATAGAAATTAAAAACATCCACAAGTTTGACAAGTTCAGCCTGTTCCTGCTGTCGACCCTGCTGCTTCACTGCTCAATGCTCTGCGCTCTGTATCTCGCTGTGCCTTCCTGGCTCGCACACACTCCGCCATACACTCAAACACCCAAACGCTAATGCTATTTGCTAACACACGCTCACTTTATTTTTTATTAAAGGCCTCATAGAACCATTTGGTTTTCACAAGCTGACAAATACATTGCTAGTCTGTACAGCGCCAGGGGCATATCCAAAGCCTGACCTCCGGAGGGGCGCACACACATATTGAGACACTCACGCTAACACATACTGTAAGGATAGTTGGTGAGGAGCCCGGTATGCAGGATACACAAAGTTCAGGTGGAGAAGGCAGGGTCAGACTCACTAAAACAGCGATGTCTAGAAACGTAGCCACAGGTAGGATCACAGGAAAATAGGGAGGTCAGGTAAACGATAGCCAAGATCAGGATCACAGAAGACATCGTAGGCCAAAAAATATAAGCCAAAGGTCAGGGTCAGAGAAGGTAACAAAATCCAATAATCAATAGCCAAGGGTCTGTAAAAGGAATCAATCTTAAACGCAGAGAAGATCTCTAAACAAGCCCAATAACTGAGCACTGAGTGATACTCAGTGTCGATTTTTAAACCTCCCGCCAGAGGCCGCCCCGTGGAGATGGCGCACGTTCTCCGCCATCTCCACTCAGGGATAGATACAGCGGAGTGGGGGCGCGCGCGCGTGCACCCAGAGCCGGCCATGCGGGGAGCAGGAGCAGCAGCGTTGGAACCAGTACCCGGCTGTGGACCCTGACACATACATCCAGACACTCACATGAACACAATAAGACACTCACACTAACACAACCAGACACAGTAACACACCCATACACAGACACAGATACACACCCACTCACACTAACACAGACGCAGACACTTATCCTAACACCAAAACACACACATACAGACACTTACACTAACATTCCCAGGCACTCACAAACACACATTCAGACACTTACATTAACATCCTCACACACACATTCAGACACTCACGCTAACATGTCTAGGCACTCACACTAAAACAACTAGACACATTAGCACACAGACATTCAGACAACTGGACACACTAACATTAACCAACACACACATACTTATACTAACCAAGACATACACACACTTACACTGTCATAACAAGACACACATATACACACACTAACAATACCCATAGGCCGACATGTTTCACAAAAAACCCTATCCACTTCCTACCTTGCTATGAACTTCCCAATGACACATCGTACTTAAAATGAAGAAGGGACAGAACAAGACAGAAGAGCAGTGTCTCACAGAGGTACCATGCTCTGCAAAAGGGAGCTTCAGAACATGGAGGAAAGGGAAGTGGCATATGGTAGAATTAAAATGAGATCAGTAGGGAAGATGTATGTTGAGGAAGCTGGTTCATCATCTCAGCTCAGAATAAAAGCCGGGTCCAGGCATATGATGGAAGCCGTTTCCTTGTCCCGTATTCTTCCTCATTTGAGACTGAAGACCATCTTGTCTATGTCATTGAGTTGTCTCTCTGGCGGGACCCTGCTGGATTGCCTTGAAGATTATCAATGTCTTGGCATCAACACCCCAACATTGTTTGCAGCAAAGGTAACCTGTGAACATCAGCATCTCTACTGCAATGGCATCATCCATTGTGACCTCTAGCCAGAAAATATTATTTAAGATGGTGCAGGCAACATCAAAATTGCTGATTTTGGACTTGTGATTCTAAACATGTTTGAGAGCAAGACAGCCACTGGAAGTGCCGGGACATTGGGGTACATGGCTCCTGGGATAATCCGTGAAGAGAGCTATGACTCTGCAATTGACTGGTGGGCATTTGTTGTATGAAATGGCCACAGGAGAGTACCCATTGGATGATGGGGATGATGACAGGGCAGTAAACACATCAGTTCTGTACAATATACCCTTTCTCCGACTATGAGTCATCTTGAAGACCAATAGATAAAGACAAATCGCCTCAAACTGGCAGCAAATAACAGATCTCACTCATTCTTCCAGTTGTAACTGACAGAGTTGCTCCTCCATTGCAGCAGTCACATAATCTTTAAATAACTGTGAAGACATCTGAGAATGATTTCTATTAAAAGAACCCCAGCCCTGCTAAGTGGTTTCTCCTTTGTGAGCCCCATATGTCTCACTTCCTATCCAAGACCACTGACCCCCATTTTTCCATCTAGGGGTAATATTGCCATGTGTCTCAGACACTTGCTGTCTAGCAACATGTCCCCCTCCGACCTTTTGTTATTCAGGAGCATAAAAAAAAAAAATCAAAGTGTGAGAAACTCTTCCTTTTGTTATTTGAATGTTTTATGTGAACACTTATCACTGTCAATTGGCGACAGCTTGCTTTAAAGGTCCAGGGCAACTTAGTCTTCCGCAAATTCTGACCTGTGTAAGACAACCTGTTGAGAGAATGAGAGGTGACCAGCATTGCCTTCTCCGCTCCACATATACATTTTACCAGCTATTATCAGCAAGTAGTGCTTAGGAGTTATTTTAGTCAAAAAATTTACTAGACCAGGGTAACATACACTGAAGTATTAAGGGGGTCACTTTGAATGCCGGCAGACATTTTACCACTTCACCTCAGAATGGGATCTCCGGAGTACTCCACATTGGTCAAAATAGGTACGATGCCCTCTAATAGTGACAGTGTGCCTGCTTATTGCCTTTCCAGGTCATTAGAACATATGATAGAAAAGCATTAGTTTTTGCTTCGACCACCTTTGATGGATGATGTCCAAGTCTCACACTTCCACCCTCTCCAGATCACACCGCACAAAATGATTGCACAAAACTTGAAGGAACAGCTACCAAATTGCCGTTTAACAGGACTGACCCTACAAATGCTCTTCACAGTATTCCCACTAATTATTATTCATGTGGCCACAGAACCAGATCTAAATTTCAATGTCATATGACAAACTTTAAGACTTTCGGGTGCTGGGCCTAGCCTACTCTGGATAGGAGAAGCTTCTGAAATTGCAAAATAAAAGCTGCTCATAAAGCCGTAGAAGCCATCTCTATAACCTTTTCACGCCCTTGCTGAAAAATTGCTGGCTGCAGAATGTCTAAGCAAGTTGTACAGAAACAAGAACAGTCTCTTCCATCCTTCCTATGTTACAATGGGTACTTCTAAGCCATCCAAGTTGTTTTTCTGCGGCTTGGTGGCACAAAGACAAGGAGGATACATAACAGTTGGAGTCATCTTGTGAGTGACAGAGCCAGGATGTGAAGCATTAAGAGGAGTGAAATGAAAGAAGGGAACCTCCAGGTGAGAGGCCATGTATTATGGACAGTGGCCAGGAGGGGGCATTACAACACCGCTTAGCGGGGCGACTGATTTACAAATGCTTTGAGGGAGCGAACGCAGGGAATGTTTGATGACACTGCAGGAAAGAGGTTCCCTATAGTAACAGGGAAAGCTCCAGATATTCCCAACAGCTGAGAAGGCTCTCACATTTCCACTTTAAAAGTGGATACATCAATATATATATATATATAAAACCACCATGTTCTATACTGCTTTAGTCCGACAAAACCAATTATACATCAGCGCCGTGTCTTACGAAGACAGGGATATGGATTGCCGATGAATGGTGTGAAGTTACATTGATTTATGGACGTGATACACGGCAGTCCAGGCAACACATATGTGTCACAGGTGTGCTTTTATCAAAGCAGAAAGAGATTGAATATTAGCATATGGGGGCTGAATATTTAATAATGTGACTTGAGATGTGAGATGAAATAAAGACACAGAAAAAGCAGAACATTCTTGTATATAAATATGTCGAAGTAATGTTAATTTGCTGGTCTCATCACAAGTTACTTTAGTGTTAAATTTATCGCCGCATTCTAAGAGGTCCTGAAAGCGTGTACTCTCGTGTAACTCAGGTAGCCAATTAAGGTATCATCTTTACTGAATTTGCCATTGTTTCTTCGGTACCCACTATCTGCGTACGTACCGCTTTAGCGCACACCGTCCTGCATTATTTTATTTGAAAGAGTTTTGCTAGAGTTCAGGAGACGCAGGGTTAAAGTGTTTTAAGATTGGCCACAGGAGAAGTGGGGTATTTGCGTCTCCCCCTGTGCTATTGGCCAGAAGGAGTCTACATGCCCTTACTGAGCCAAGCAGCAACTGCCCAAGGCTCCTCCCCAGTACATTAATACCCCCCTGAACTCTCAGCCCTGCCAGTCCCACCCTTGCTTCATACAGAGACCTCCTTCCACGAGGGTCAGGTAAGACATCGCTTGTCCGAGCACCCTGGGTTTCATTTTTTTGTCAAGATATCCAATCGAGCGTGTAACTCTTTATAGACCGAAAGATAAATAGACGGTTATAAGCGCATCACATAGCCAAAAACGACTTGGAAATTGTTGGTGCCAAGAAGAGCAGCCAACCTATACATGTGCCAACGTATGTAAAGAGCTGGATTGGTGGCAGCCAACCTGTAGCTTCCTAAACTCCATCTTCCATTAACTTTATCAATCAGTCAGGGCATAGAATTACAGCATTGGTTGTGATATTATTTCCGCAAGGTTGTGACTGGCCATAAGCCTGTCATTACATATTGGCTAAGTGCCAACCTACTGGCTGAGGATGATGGGAGTGATGTCAAACAGCAGGTAACCTGAACCTACATTACAAATAGTGAACCGCACTTACTGCTTTCATTAGTACGAAGCCCCTTCCATTCACTTGCACAAGATTTTGCTTACTTGGCACTAAAATTTTGCAGAAAAAAACAACTATGTATGACTACATCAGTATGTCGAGTGTATATGTGTGTGTAGTATATGCTCATGTTAGTAAATGAACAATTTTACATATATATTTTTGATTACTTAATATGTACTAAAATATTATATGATATTTATTAATATAATAAAACCGATTTCATATTTTCAGCACTGTGCGAAATTCAATTTTTTCTATTTTTACCTTTTTGTTGGGCAGCCATCTTCTACACAAATAACTGTATATATATATATATATATATATATATATATATATATATATATAATCACAAATGTATAAAGATGAGCAATTCTGCTATATAAAATTATGAATACTGAATCCTCAGTGATATTCACCCCTCATAATTAGTGCAACATAATAGGCACAAATGGCTGAAAAAGGCGAAGCCTCATTATTATGTTCCATTCATTGAAACCACATAACCTAAAATATTATTGTATTTTTATGACAGCTCACTATATATTTACAGCTAGAGTTTTTTGTTTGTTACCATGACCTGCATCACTGTAGAGAGCTGTATGAATGGGAATGTGTATGTCTCTTGCATTCTTTCGGCTGCGTTCTTTATACTTTTTTTGTTCACCATCGGGGATCGGTACCAAATAGGTTCCAATGGTTATCATACAATAGGAAACTGGGTATGCAGAAATATTTGGTATTCGTTATATAGCATAGCACACATGCTTTTTATAGTACTTGGTGTCTAAAAACACTTAATGTCATCATACAGAACACACGGGTAGATTTATTAAAGTATAAGTCCCTGTTAGTCCATGGAACCCATCCATATGCTTGTTAGAGTTCATAAAATAATATGGGAGCTTTTACTCTCAAACTTCACACCTCTACCACCTTCACTATCATCATACTGCCCGGCATGATCTCATATGCATCATCCCAGAGTACAGGGTGTTCTTTATTTGGGGTATGAAATAAGACCTCTTTGAATCTGTGCACTGGAGATTTAAGAAGACGAGTAAATAAATACTTGGTATTTTCACCTGTGCCCTCTTTATGGGATGGGGATGTTGGCCATGAAGGGTGGTTGGACAGTGTGGATGAGGGAGGGAGACAGCTGACTCTCCTTAAAGGTTTCTCAAGATATTTTGGGAAAGTCTTACAAAAGTTTCTCATACTTCCCATCGGATCGGATGACTGAAGATGAGGGGGGCATATGTTTCAGCTCTGCTACCCCCCGCCAAAGTCTATTTAGAGTATGGGAAGTGATTGCGGAGGCATTGGTAACCAGGGAGGGTAGGGAATTCCATTTAGGACACCCGGATTAACGCAACACTTGCTGCATTCAGGACTAATCTCTGGCCCCTGACCAGACTGGTATGGGCTTAATACTTAATAGCGTTTGTCATCTTGACTTTGAAGTGACATGGAAGGGGCGATGATTCGTATCTTATTACGGAACAAACTCTAGACATGCTCTGATGTTTCATCTTTGTGTCCATTTGCAGGTATCACATAAACCGTCAAAATGGGTGAAGAGTAAGTATAAATAATTTATTCCTTTCTTTCTAACCTGATATATTTATTCAATAACATATTACAAATTTCTAATACATTTACTTGGTTGTGTGTCTGTCTATAAACGCTATGCATCTACATACATACATGTATGATTTGCTTGAATGGTCTAGTTTTACATTTGTTGATCACATTTGATTTACTTTTATCTCTCTTTTTTTTCTCCTTCACCTCGTGATCAGTGACGTAAGTTCCTTTGTTTTCTTTTACCACATTGGGGATATTGCCGTCGGGGAGAGTGAACCTTATTGTGGCATATTGTATATGAGAGGGTACAAACATAAAATGTGGGAGGCATGGAAAAGATTAGAGCTAAATGTGTAAGTCGGTTTTTAGAAGTAGATTTTTCAATAAACAAGTCTATAAAAAGAAGCCTCCAAAACAGGGAGCATATATAAGTAAAATAGAAAAAATAGCGAATCAGAATATTGAATATGTAGAGACTAACATTTTCTTTCATTTTTGTTCTACAGAAGAAATCCAAGATTTCCAACTCTCGCAAAACGCACCTGAAGGTAATAAACCTGCTCCATAATCAAACACGGTAGTCTGACATTGCTGTCTCCAATAGACACTAACACTCTGCCATCATTCATTCACTTAAAGCTTGAGACCCCACCAACACTTCTCAGAGACACAGAGCTCTCGCACGGCTCCCATGGCATGAGCACCAACACCGACACACTCCACTCCTATCGCTCCTGCTCACCACCACCATTTTTATGAGCCAACTGTAGTATTTGTGCCAATAAACACTATCACATATGCATGTTAAACAGCTGCTTATTGCCCCATTGGCCTATGGCCCCCAGAGTCCATACCTGTTGTGCTCACTGTATCTCCTTTCCATATTCAGAGCTTGATGCTCCAGGTTGCAAAGACTGCTTTAGAAAAAGAAGAAGCCGACATTGCTGCAGAGAAAGAGGCCTATCTGAATGAGCATTGTCCTCCCCTGAGTATTCCACACTCCATGACGGATCTCCAGGTAACCACATGCACATGGAATTCACACTAGACCACATCTTCCAAACTCAATCCCCACAAACTTTAGCAAGAATTCCATTCAGTCTCTGTGGTTGGGTGAATTTTTCAAACTCTAATAACTGTCAGTCAGACAGAGCTCTATTCATTTCAAGCCTTTAGTCCCGGGAAGTGTAGCACCACCTTAGCATTCACAGCTTGGATAGACGCACTTCAGTTATAGTTAGTAAAGGACAGGATATTTAGGACATTACACCCAGCATGTCTATATCAAAGCCAGATTGTAATTGGTGAAGATCTGGGGCACTTGCTTTTTTTTGCGTCTGTGCATCTAACCTTATCTCATGTTCCCTTTCTCTTTTCAGGAATTGTGCAAAAAGTTGCATGCCAAGATCGATGTGGTAGATGAAGAGAGATATGACATGGAAGTCAAAGTCCAAAAGAGCTCCAAGGAGGTGAGCAACCCATTAAGGTATTCATGATAAGAACGTATGTGTGAGGATTGATCCATGGACCTTGCATAATTATCTTTAAGGCTTGGCTCCATAAAACGTTTTATCTATATTCTGAAAATATCCACTTTTATTCTTCAAATTTTTAGAAAACAGATGGAGAGTCACTGATTAGATTTTAATGCCTATTACTACCGCGACACAAAGATATTACTCACACAGGCATCAAACTAAAATATATAGGGTTTTACAAGACCATCACAACTTCAACCTATTAAATTGTTTGTAGAGAAAGAAGGTGTCGAACAGCAGTTCCATGCAGAGTCCTCAAGCACATTAACTAATTATGTTTATTATTGATTATTACCACATTCTATTCCAATAGAGAGATTCATAAATCCTGAACTCTTGGTGTGCCTTGAGGACTGAGTTGGGCACCATTGAAAACATAGTCCTCCTACTTCTTGATGCCTTTAGTGAATTTATTTTATTGTTTTTTTTCATCTTTACTTTTAACGTGTTTGTAAGAGATCTACTCTATCTGACTCCATTTTTTCTCCATAGCTGGAAGACCTGAACCAGAAGATCTTTGACCTGAGAGGTAAATTCAAGAGGCCACCACTGAGACGTGTGCGTATGTCTGCTGATGCCATGCTGCGCGCTCTGCTTGGTTCCAAACACAAGGTCAACATGGAACTTCGTGCCAACCTCAAGCAGGTCAAGAAAGAGGACACTGACAAGGTAAGGGTCCTCTTACTGTTAGAACATAATGCACAGAAAAGCTGAGGTGCTGTAAACTATGACTTTATTAGAGCAGCTACCATAATAATAATCACAGAAAAACAATGTAGTTAACAATATACAAGCTCACTTTATAATCTTCTAGTATACTCTACAGTATTTAACACTGACAATGATGGCAAATCATTTTCTCTCTTTGCACCACAGGAGAAGGATCTTCGTGATGTGGGAGATTGGCGTAAGAACATTGAGGAGAAATCTGGCATGGAAGGCAGGAAGAAGATGTTCGAGTCTGAGGCTTAAGTCCAGAATAAGGCCATCTTCAACCCCTTTGCTACCAAAGACAAAATCTCACAATATCACCAAAATGAATTCAGCAAGCCCTATGCTGCATGGTTTACTCATATCTCCAGTAGCCAAGAAGTCTTACCTCCACCTCACTCCTTCCTCCCTTGGTTCCCAGACATTACACCACTCTACATCCCCAGGGAATGTCTTACAGTGTGTTATGGACTCTGGGTGGGGGCTATGGTACACGGGTCTCCTCTGTGTTAGCTAATATCTGTTTCTGCAGAAGTTGTGTTATTTGGACGTGAAAACACAACCATGTAAATAAAGCTTGTGACGTCCTTTATGGCTGGTGATACCTGAAGTGGAGGTGACGTCGCTGTCCTTTCTTTCGTCACACTAGCACGGTCTCATCCTTTCCTTTCCCATATGGAACAACCTCAGGTCATGGGAAAGTGGCACTCAATGTGTGATGTGGTAACACCTATTTCAAAGCGAGTTTAGTTACTGTAAACAGGTCTTCCTTGTGTGAAGGAAAGTCATATAATGGAACCCGAGAGCATGCATTTTGACTACAGTGACACTAAGGGAAGCATGTAACTCGGAAGACCTTGTCGCTCAGTGGGCAGTATGTCACAAGCTAGACATGATCACATAATGGAGTGTTGTGTAGAGCTATTCTGAACTGTGAGCTAGTGACTAAATGCCTAAATGCCTTGTATGAAGTTAGTTAATACTCGTACAATAGAAAGTCCATTAGCTTGTACATGATACTATGTTTCGCATCTGTTTGAAAGTAGGTCTGTTTGGAGGTGAGTAGGTAAGTTGTAGTAATACTTGCGCAAATACTTGCGCAAATCCCACAATGGCACATAGAACACTAAGTTGACAGACACCCATGGCATAACACATGATGTCCTCCCCATGGGCACCTTTTGCCCATCCAGTTTACCCTGCTGAGGATCTAACCTGGATGCAGCATGTGAATTTGAAACTTTGACAGTAAGTGATGTAACAAAAAATAAGCTAGCAATATGTTTATGAACCTTGACCATTCCTCCTATTTAGTTATCATTAGTGGCAGTCCACTTTATAGGACTCTATTCTAGACCAAAAACTCTGATGGCCTCATGCACGAGGGATTCTTTAACTTCCATGACGACCATAGGTGACTGAAATTAAAAGGCACATGTTCCAGTAGAGTTAAATACATGTTTTATTCCATATTAACCTAAAGAAACCCTAAAAGGCCTAGATAATTACAATGCTTGGTAGCTGAATTTGACACCCTTGTTCTAGAAAAGGGCCAAATAATTTGCTTATGAAACAATGTGTACACAACAAAAGATTGCAAAATGATAAGGGGCGAAACAGTATTTCAGCCTGTTAATCAATGCCCAAGAAACAAACAGATGCATCTTGCACATTTGCAAGAAAGGCATGAGGAAGTGAGAGCCAAGGCACAGAGACCACAACAAAGAGGAACCTTGTGCAACACGAAGGATGGAGTAAAAAAAACAACTTCTGTGTTAAAAACTTCTGTAACCCTACGAGTTAGGCGTATAGACAACATATTTGAAAAGATTCAGAAATTCAGAATGAATTAATGAATGAATGAAACATTTGAATGACCCAATGGGCTTCATAAAGGAGGCCACTCTTGTACATCGTTGGGAAGGAAACCATCCGCAGAATGAGCCCCAAATCGCACAATCCCATTTTCCCTGGAATACCTTGGCTGACCCCAAAACAAACGATGATGCCGCAGGGATTCAAAACTACAACATTACTTGTAAAATACTCAGAAAAAGTACTGCTTCTTTATATCAAACAGTAAGGTACTCGGGGCTGGAAATTAAGAGGAAACACAGCGCAGGCAGGATGTGAAGAAACATTTATAATACTCTGCGGTCAGCAAAGCGCAATTCACTTGCTGTAACCAGTTTTTGGATTAATAATCATATCTGTGTATATAAATCTGAAGACAATTCTATAGGTATTTGCACAGTAACTATGCATTTCGGAGGGCAGGCCCCTGTATGTTACTTGAGCTTTGAGGGCATAGTTAATGCATACAGACTAATTTTTTTTATGTCACTACTAACTAAACCACAACTTTTTGGGCTTTATACGTAAAACCATGAGTTGCAGTAAGAAATGTTTGAGATCATCAGCTTCTGTATGCATTATGAAGAACCATATGCATCATTTAATCAGCGAGAGGACATTCAAGAAATGCCAAGGATTTATCAATGCCGTATGCAGGGCTCGCTCTGCCTTTCTCACTGACTACAAATCACCCATCTACACAATTTAGTGAATAAATGCAAATAAAGCTATTAATTACTCATACCCAGGGCACTCAAAAAACTAGAAGAAATAGTTGGAGGGTTCCTAAAAGGACATTGTGCAGAAATGTAGCTTTATGGTACAGTGCTGTGAAAAAAATATTTCCTCCTTCCTGATTTCTTGTTTTTGCTTATGTGTCCCATTTAAATTTTTCAGATCATCAAACTAATGAGAAAACATTTCACTTTTGACTCATCAGTCCACAGAATATTAAAAGTCATCAAGATGTTTTTTGGCAAATGTGAGACAAGCCTTTGTGTTCCTTTTGGACAGCAGTGGTTTTCGCATTCAACCCTCCCATGGATGCCATTTTACAGTCTCTGTCTTATTGTGGAATCGTGAACAATGCCCTTAACTGAGGCAAGTGAGGCCTGCGGTTCTTTACATGTTAGCTCTTTTGTGACCTCTTGGATTAGTGGTCAATGGGCTCTTGCAGGGATTTTGGCGGCTACTCTTGGGAAGGTTCACCACCGTTCCAAGTTTCCTCCATTTGTAGATAACGGCTCCCACCATGGTTCGCTGGAGTCCCAGAGTCTTTGACATGCTTTTGTAACCCTTTGCAGACTGATGGATGTCAAAGACTTTGTTTCTCATCTGTTCTTGAATTTATTTTGATTGCGTCATCATGGGCTGCTTTTTGAGACCTTTTAGCCGACTTCACTTTCCAAGACAGGTTCTATTTAATTGAGGCTTAGATACAACAGATCTGGCAGAAATCATGCCTGGGTATGTCTAGAACCCAATTATCTATTAGATTTGGTTAAGGGGTTGATTTAGTAATTAAAGGGGCAATTACTTTATCGCATAAGGCCAGGTAGGGTTGGATAGCTTTTTTTCGTCTATACATGAAATCATAATTTAAAAAGTGAATTTTGTGATTACTCGGGTTATTAATGTGTGACAAATCTGCAGAAATAGAAGAAATCGAGAAGGGGCAAATACTTTTTCACAGCATTGTATGTTGTTCATGCCTATATGGCATGCTTTGTTGTGGGCTGTTGCTACCCAAATGAACATATGGTCTATCTTAGAAGATAAATTCTTGCCCTTCCAGCAATTGCTGGGACGCACATGGTTTTGGGATGACAGCATTTGTTTAGTGAAAATGAAATGGTCTTCTGTGGTGGAATCCAGAGAAGTCAAACTGGAAGCTCACAAGACGACTGCTCCCTAAAGGATTGCCCGTCATCAGTATTAATGCATATTTTACATAGATGATCCACTCTGCAATCTGTAATTGAGCTATATCTTTCATGCTCCTTATCCTGATTATACTCAAGCCAAGTCTGGACGGGGATCACTGAATGTGCCCCCAAAAGGCACCTGAAAAAAAAACACCTGACCAAGATGGGCAAATACAGTATGGAGGGTAACAGACTCCGTCATCCACAGCTGGCCTGGCTAATGGTTAAGGAGACGCTGGTTAATATTTGCAGATCTCTCAAAGCTGCTCTAGATTTTCTGGACTTTCTCAGTCCAACTCATCAACACCCTTAAGAGAGAGCCTTTCAGTACTGAGATATTTAACTAACCATGACACCCCGGCATGTATACTGCTGTAGTCTCTATACTTCGGCGTGTTATAGGAAATACAGAACTAAGAAAACATCCCCAAAACCACATCCTGAATCACATAAGCGGTGGGGGTGCACCCATAGAAGCATTACACAGGAAAGAAGAGAAGGGACAAGAGGTAGGAAAGCAGAGACTGAGACACATCGTAACAACGCAAGCAAAGGACAAAAAGTTGTAAGAAAGGCGTAATTCAAGTACACACATAGACATAACAGGGGACAGGTCATAAGGTGACACACAGATATTCTTTCTAACCCAAAGCAGGTAAGTGTCTACTTAACACATGTTTATAGCGGCACATCAGGAGTAAACGTCATATTGGTGACACACTGTATACCCTGAGAGTATCCTGAAAGAATAGAAAAACAATAATCACAAGCTTGCTAACACCCATTTCATGTATCTGGCCTGTGCTGATGCACACGTGATACACGCAGGCTACCACACCCTGACAGAGGACCACGGAATCACATGCGCCCAGAGACGCAGTAACCGTACAAGATGTCAGACAATGAGGAGGCTCGATTAGACGAAGGGAGTGATGTCCAAAAGCCGGAGGAGAGTCTGGAAGAGACCCAGAGGTAAGGGACACCATTGTCCTTTGTCTTTCGCTTGTTTGAATTCATATATATTGTCGTTAGGATATAAAATCTGCAATTTTGGGTTAACGGGGAGCACATGATAATATCTGGCATATCTCACTTACATTTGTAAAAAAATAAATTGTCCCAGCAAGATTTTTCCCCGCCACATCTGGAATATCTGCTATCCAAGCATTTGGGAAGATCTAAGCCAAGATTAGTCAACATCCATTCCAGGCCATCACAAACTGGCTAAAATGTAAAAGTTACATCAACCCATCCTTGGCAGACAAGCCCAGGACTCTGCGTTTAATGTGATGTGCAGGCAGAGCCGGTTGCGGATAAATTCTAGATTGTTAATTCGTTTTAGCAGGATCCGCTTTATACTTGGTTTCTGTAACTCCAAATTGTTATGTGACGCACTGCTTGTTATGTACTGTCTACTCATTGTACAGCGACGTGGAATATGATAGTGCTATATAAATCAATTAACAATAATAATGTTAAAGAGATAATATATAGCTTATAGCTAGTAAGTAAATAAAAGCATTGGTTAGTTCCATTGACTGCTTGCATGAATGCGACTTTAACGATATGGTCTATATAGTAAAATATGATATGTTTGTCCTTCTTTCAGATATTACATTTTTAAATTTGAATTTTCAATGGGGTGAAATAAACCAAACTATAATATTTACATTTATCTGTTAACACTGTTTGATAATTTCTATAGTATGTACAAAGGTTTCATGGAGGACATCTTCAAAGGGGCTCGATACACATGCATGGCATAGTCTTTTAGATGTAGGGTGACCACATCGGCCATGTTTTCCAGGACACATACATTTCTACATATGGCTGACCAGCCCAGATAAAATGCTGCCCTGCAGTATGTGGAATGTATAACAAGGCTGATCTGGTCACCCTACTAAGATGCACTTTCACATCAGCCTTTCATCTTAGTCATTTTCGATTTGTTTTTTACTGTAGTCTGGGTGAAATTTGAAAGCATTTTCTCAAATACCTCTAAAATTACTGATTTTAAGAACAATTGTGATTTTAAAGTCCAGTTTCCTTTATAGAGCCACAAATGCTTAATATAAGCTACTGGTTCTTGACGTCTATCTGCATCACCTATGTTATTTTACATACAGAAATAGGCGACTCAGGTGCAAGGTTACCCAAAGTCTGCCCAAAAGGGGTAGATGGGTACAAATTTTGAAATATGAATAGAATATAAAGAGAGTTTCTTGGGCCATACTTTCAGTACCGCATGGTAACGCTTTTCATGATTGATGAAACTACTAATATTTGACAATGTATTTAATATGTAGGCATGTGAGACTTTCAGAGTGTTTTGCTCATATCTGGGATTAAAAAGGTTTAAGAAAAAATGAAAAAATGTCAGTGCGCTAAGCTAGTCTCAGGCTCAAATAATACAAATGTATAATATGAGGCCTACCAAACAGTGTGAGCATGCTGCAAATACAGTGTGTTGGCTGTACAATGTATACAAAAAACAAAATACTGTCTGCGCTTCTCACCCTAATAAAGTTGGCAACAAATATATAAACATAATATAAATGAGAGGTTTTGGTTATATGAATTGGCCAAAGCATAATTAAGCTCACCCGCCACGTCAAGGCACACTCCTCATTAGTCTGGTTGCAGCTTGCTGTCCAGGGGTTAAATGGGAGGAGGTTTAATTGCACCTCCCCCAACACATTAATTTGGTTTTGGTAGCAGTATAAACTGCTTTGTGTGCCCACTATGTAGGAGGTGAGAGTAGGTTCTCACCCTATTGAGAGTGTGCCTTGACGTGGCGGGTGAGCTTAATTATGCTTTGGCCAATTCATATAACCAAAACCTCTCATTTATATTATGTTTATATATTTGTTGCCAACTTTATTAGGGTGAGAAGCGCAGACAGTATTTTGTTTTTTGTATTAAAAAGGTTTAAGCAAGGACAGAGAAGAAGAAGCTTTTGTAGATCGCCAATTTTAAGCGGGCAGCTATATACCAAAACATCCCACCCTTCTTTATTTTTCAGTTGGCCTGTGCGTATATAATATGTGTGAGTATATATATATATATATATATATATATATATATATATATATATATATATATATGACATCACTGGCTAGGATATGAACAACCTGCCGTACGCGCTGCGGGTAGCTAAGCGCCGTGTAGTGTTTCCTCCCTGGACGTAGCCCACTGACTGGTCATAGCAGATGTTTCTTTGCCTAAACTGCTTTATTTAAACCTGTCTTCCAATGGTCAGCTATTCCAGGCATCCCACAAAATCCCAGCGAGCTGATACTAGAGAAGGAAAATGTGAGAAGGCCTATAAAAGGGCTGCTGCTTTTGGTGGCCTTTTTGTTCCGAGTTATTGCAAATATCACCCTTAGGGAAAAATTTCGGATGTTCAAGGACACAAAGCATTGATTAAATGTGACAAATAATTGTGCAAGACAGGATGCTACAGCACATACACGCCGACACACTCATATATATCCACGCACATTCACATACATTGATATGTTAACATTGAATATTATTCACATACCTATACAAACTGATAGGAACATTCACACTCTCATTGCTGGCACAGATTTTCTGCCCCCTTTGCACTGATCTTAGGGGGTGCCACATGGTCAAATCAGCCAGAATGGGCCACCTTCCTTATGAGGACCTGGGCTTGCTCTACCCACATTTCGAGGGGTGTAGCAACTTGGTCTTGAAAACAGTGACACCCATACCATGTGGCTGTAATGAAATGAAAAAAGGCAAGAAGCATTCATAATTTTCAAGGTATTATAAGCTGGTCTCTGTCCAACCACTTTAACGGAGAAGCCTCAAATATAAACAGATCATGATTTCTGTTGAGTCTCAATAATTGCGCAAGAGTTCTGTTATACTGATTTCCCAACACAGCTTGGCTTGCTGCAATTAAACTGAATTTATACTACTCTGTTATGTTAACTCTGTGATGATGTGCTTATGGGGGGAGCTTAAAAAGAAATGTTAAAAAGTTGGATTAATTCTATCGTTCATATTCTAGCTCATAAGGCCTTAGGAAAGATGGACGACCACTTGATGCAGACTGACTGCAGCACTGATATCGTTATCAATGATATTTTTTAGTAACCAAATATTCTCCTGTTTTAATTGGGAATACCACTAATCTTGGAAATTATGTAGGACTTGCAGCTCTCTATGATCACAGCCCAAAGAGGTAGCCCAGCGGCCAAACTTCTTCCTCCATTCCTACTTATTTAGAAGCTGAGAATCAATACATTGCATACTTTATATTAATCTGCTACCGGGTTTCTTTGGTATAACAAGATGCCATCTTGCTGGATATAGTGTCTGGAGCATATTGAAGGAACTTGGTATACTATCCGGAGTATATTGCTCTGGCATAGCATACTTTTCTGCTGTGATGAAGTATATTGTCAGGAAACAACATAGTATGGAGTATCCGTGTGTCAGGGCCGTCTGTTTGGCACTCCGTTTGGTATGATTCAGTGTGACATTTACAGAGTTCCATGAACGTAAAGGTGTGTGCGTCGGAGCACATATGGCTAACTGTTATTATGAGCCTGGCTCAAGCACCGGTGGGATAGGCAAAAAGAAATCTAAAGCAATTATTAGACAAAACACAATGGCTGTGGGCTCCTGAGGAACACGGGTACCCTGGGCAGATGCCCCATTCGTCCTTCCTTAAAGAAGGCCTTTCTCGCCAGCACTCGGTATAATATCTGAAGCATACGGTGAGCTCATGGTATGGTCCCTTGGAAGGGGGCTCCCAGTAGGTGTCTATTTCCAGCATAACGGTTCCAGGAGTCGGCTTATTTTGGACCTTTCCCAGTATGGAAAGCAGCTACAACCCTCAAAAACAGCTACGTTTACTGCTAGTTGGATACATGAGGGCCGCCGTACACTGCTTGTCACATACAAGCAGTGTACGATTAGCACATGCTGCACAGAGGTATATGTATGCTGTATGAATATATGTGTATACTGTCGGCGTGTGATATAATATAAACTGTGGGTAGAATAATCTGTACAGAACAGGCCACATGTTCACATCTGGATAACGGTGCCTGCCCTCCCAGTATGATACGAACTCATTAATGACCACAAGAATGACATCACTGTCTGTATCCTGCCGATTTAACCCCTTCTTCTAATAAGGCACTCCCTTATTAACCAATTCCCTCTCAGTTCCACGCGCAATCCATACCCAAACCTCACAGTAACAAGGTTTTGCTAACATCACCACTGAATTTAACTTATTATTGCTGTCATTTTTAATGGCTGATAATTGAGCTTCTCCAATGCACGCCTCTCCCTTGCGTTATACTTAGTAACATCTCTCTCTGAGGCATGCATGGACGTTTTTTGAGACGGGGGCAGTTTAAGGAGATGCTGAGATACTGGGGATATCTGTGTCTGGCACTGACGGACGGTAACACAAGTGCTGGCGGCTGGGGGTAACTTGCCAGCTCTGCAAATCCCAGCTCTGTAACCTTACAAGGAGAGGATACCAGGTGACAGTAGGAGGGGTTCGGAGACACTTAAATGTTTGAGGTGATGGGTAAGATTCTAAAATTTCCTGTACCAACTCGTGTTTAATCCGGCTTTAAAGTTTTGTTACGGCCCCAAAGCATTAAACACCACAACTCTCAGCTCTACAGGTCAAAAATATGTTTTCTAAACTGATGCCTTTCAAATATTATTATATTATTATCAACCAAATTGATCTTAAATCACATGCTGGCTTTCTTATGGTGGGTTGTGGCACTGTGACATCATCATAAGCCTTGTGCAGCAGCGGTGCTATGAGATCGTTGTAAGACCAGTTAAGCAACAATGCTCTGACATCATTGCAAGCCCCTGTAGAGCAGAGCACTACAAAATATATAACACATTTAACTATTTATACACACAGATTTATTTTTTAAAGGAGAAGGTATTCCCTCTCTGTATGTACACATTGTTAAGTGATGTACTACTTGATGCGTCTTGTTTGTCCATGATATAGCGCTGAGCTGTGGAATAAGATGGCAGTACATAAATTAATATATAATAATAAATGCATTCATGGCACAGTTTCTCCAAGCAGAACTCCGTACATAGATATGGCACAGGTAGTTTACCAGGTGGAGGGTTATTCTTATAGGGGCAGACATAATCCGCAGACCATCCCATACATTTGAGGACTAATTTAAGTGCTAAAGTTCCCAAATTGCAACATTCTCTTTAGCCAGGATGGGGTTAATAGGGACCGGCAATTGCTTTACCCTAACAGATGGTAATGTTTAAAAAAGAATAAAGACGAGGCTAATACATCACTATCTTGGAGCAGCTGTCCTAGTTGGGGGGTGGTGGTGTCTCTCTCTCTCTCTCAAAGTATTTTAAAGCTGTTTTAAATTTTACTTCTTCGCTATGTTTTTTCCCCAAATCCCAAGCTTAATGTGCTGGGATAAATAAATAAATAATGAGGGAATAAATGTCTTAGAAAGAACTTAAAATGTATTCAATTATATGGTCATAAATATCAGGGACGCTAAACATTAATTCCACTCTCTAGTTTTTTCTTTTCGCTGAAAATAGAAACACAGAATTTTTGTTTTGTTTCTATGGCAACAAGCTATCACGGTCTGCTTTTGTGTCACTTGACAATTAAGTATTCCCAGCAAAATGATTAACGAGGCCAAACTTTACATTATTTCTAGCAAAAGTTGGAGTGTTCAACATTACTGTGAGGTTTCCAATGTCGCTTTTACTTACAAATGTTTTAAATGCTGCAGACTAGGTGGAAGTGCAGCTTTAAAAAGAACATCTGCTCACCATGACATGTGTCATGTGAATACACCGTCATGGTAGCTTTATCTTACTTTATCTTTACTCTAGAAGCCTCTTCACGTTAGACATATAGCAGGAAAATCTAAGCGTGTCTTATAAACCATGCCTGCTTCTGCCCGCTGATCTACAAACCCAACAGAAGAAGGTGAAATTGCGGTCAGCAACCACTGGATGGAACCCTACGCCAAGACGTTATTCTTTAATTCTTTTAACAACCGTCTGGCACATGTATATTAAATGTCAGAACTGCGAATGGGTTAATAATTTGTTTACATATCACAACATGTAAAGCGCCTCTTACCAGTATATAAAGGGTTAACCAGTGGACACACAAACACACACACACTGGCTATTTTAATAGAAAACAGATGATGCAAGGGGTCAGCAAAACTTTGGCCCTGGGTAGGATGACCATATGTTCTTAAGAAAACGTATAACACAGAGCTTCATTACAATTACATTTTAAAGGTGCTGTCCCACTTTAGAGAAAAGATTAGAACCTACAGCCCACCTAGTCTGTAAAGACCTTAATCAGCGGTTGGTCTCGTCTTAGATTTAGAATAGCCATATTCATATCCCAGGCATGTTTAAATTCCTTCACTGCTTTAGCCTCTACCACTTCCATCGGGAGGCCGTTCCATTTATCTACCACCCTGTCTTTAAAGTAAAGCATCCTTATATCACATCTAGCCCTCTAGATGTGGACTAGCTTTAGTTTAATAACATTTCTTCTCATTTAAAATAAACATTGTTTGCTTTAATATGTTGAACAAATAATCCTTAACATTTCTCTAATTCCATTCTTTCCTCTGAAGGTTTAATCACATAAAAAAACAGCCCGGGATTTGATTAAAAATCATTTTCAATTTCTAAGGCACCAAACCATCAGCGCCTACTTTTGTGTAACGTGACAATTAAGTGAACCTGGCAAAAATTATGAAAGCTGTTACTTGATTAAAGGTGTTTTATCTGAAAGGTTTGGGCATTCAAAGGTGTTTAGTTACAAAAATGTTAAATTCAGGCGAACACCTTCAAAAGTTTATCAGCTAATTTACATAATTGCAAGGTTGTTGTCAATCATGTTATATTTTGGGTGACTTCTGGTTAACACAACACTGAGATGATACTTGATGGCAATGCTAATGAAGTCATGCTTGCCCAATGAGATCCATTCCCACATAGTCATCAGCGTGTCAGACTGGACGATTAAGACTGGGACAGAGCTTTACCTTGTGATCTTTTGTAACTCAGTATGGCATCTAGGAGAAAAGTAAGGCATTTTATTTACGCACAATTTAGAAACATATCTTCTATTGTTTCTATACACATAAAGATGATGTTTAGGGCTGTAGAACACCATGACACACTCATATCCAGCAAACATTTTCGAAAAAGGTGAACATCACAGGTGGATATGGGTCCTAGACAGGGACTATCCTTGTGAAGTATGCTAGTCTTTTTACAAGCGATTTAACATGTGCTCTGTGTGTTCTGTCAACGGCCTTCAATTAAAACAGTTCATTTTGGTGTTGGATGGGAGTAGGCAGCCACCACTTGGCTGGGCTTATATTGGTCTTGCTGGAAAGTCAGCGTTCCACATATATTTACGTTCCAGCTTTTAAATTAGTGTTTAAATAGCTGCTCTGTCCACCATGGGGACCTCCAAAAGAGACAATAGTATATATAGTGCCTGAGACGCAAGCAAATGCTTTCCTGGAGGCACCAGCAATCATATCTGAAACCCAGCACCTATGGGTCACACCAAGAGAGTTCCCAGTTATAGCGCCATCATATTCCGTAGCGCCGTAAATGGGTAGAGAGGACAGAAGAAGTATACGATATAACATAACAACTTGACTTACAGAACAAAAGGTGAAGAGGACCCTGCTCAAACGAGTTTAAAATCTAGTTATGCTGACTGGATCATTGTATCGGTTGCTATGGTGATAAGGCCACTTTCAAAATCGTGCATCAAAACCACTTCTTTTTTTTACATAACCCCCAGTATTCAATTCTTCTTCTTCTCTGCAGTTGTTCCAGTCCAAATATTTAATTTCTGCAATGTATTGCTTTCTCCTATACTTGAGAGGTGCAAAAAAAACTTTGACATTTCCTAAATGAATAATAATACATTTCTGGCCGCAGATGATGTGGGACGCTTGGTTGTATAGGAAAAATGAAATATTTAGATAAAGCTTGGAATGTATAATATAGGGTAACCTACTGACCTTTTCCTCTATGAGGATTGTCCTTTTACTATCTAAGGAATCTGCGCTGGTGGAAAGGATCATTTTCATACTGTAGCAATGCAAAGATCAGTTGGACTTTGTATAACTTTCCAGAAAAAAAGTTTATTTTTTAATTTACATAAACGCAATCCATCTCCATTTATTTAACCTCAACTAAAATATATAGAGAACTACGCTTTATAAATATAAGGCGGGGGGAAGCTTGTAGACGAGTGAGAAATGTCATAATATACACAGAAAGGCCGCATATCATCCATGTAAATTAAGAATAAGCCTTTTCCTGGAATGTTCTATGATTGTTACATTTCAAAACTGTGCATTCACCGCCGTGGAATGCTCTTTGACAGCGGAAAGACGGTCTTCATATGGTGAAAAGTCATTAGGTCACTATATACTATACGTTCCAGTCTTTATAGATATATTTTCTTTTGCTTATACAATCAAGTGGTCGCTGTCACATTTGAATTCAGTATTATATTTAGTGCTATCCACTAGACATATGGCCAACGCATTTCATGCAAAATTTACTCAATTTCTCATGATCCTTCAACCATGCCAAACAAGGTAGACACTAATATAGCTAATTATTATTAATATTATTATCTTTTATTTATATTGCACCAACAATATATGAAGCGCTTCTTTCGATACAAATGTTCATGGAGTCTGATCAAACTAGAACTGACAGACTAAGACAAACGTATACATTAGGTAAAGAGGGCTCTGCTCACAAGCTTACTTGTTATAGCAAGTCATGTATAAAGCAAGCACGTTTATAATACAGCCATTCTTAACAGTATTGGTTTAAGAGTAACTCGTTTCTTGACCTTTTGGCCTTGGTCCTCTGGCCTTAGGGCTGAGTAGGCTTAATGAACCCCAAGGTATGATTTTAGAACCCCTTGGTATCACATTTGAGATTAAGAGCTGCATTTTTGTTATCCTTCACCTAAATATAACCTGGCCTATGGCTAGCATTGTCAAGAGAGAGAAATTATTGTATCACCAGCCATGGGCTGGGGCAGAACTGGCACTTGTTTTGTGCACTGATTTTTAGTCACATTGAGAGCCAGGTCCCCAGAGACTAGGCTTTTTGGTGGGGGGTTTGGGCCATTCATCCTTGAAGGCTTCAGTGCGTATCCTCTTCGGAGGAGACCCTTGAAGATCCAGCCCTCCCTTGAGTTTGGTCTGGGAGGGAAGTAAGAGGTTGTTTTTAGTCTTATGGGGAATGCAGCCTCAGAAGAAGAAGTCTGGGGATCTGGTTTCCCTGTGGCCCTAAACCACCTGGAGCACTTTGTTTTGCAAGAGGCTGGCTGAGGAGTATGGGAAATGTAGTCCTGCAGCAGCTGGAGGGCCCCCGGTTCGGACACCCCTGAACTAATCCATTCCTCCAAAAAAAAAACCCTCACTGGGGTTTACTCTTCACAATACAATGAAAGCAGGGAGTTAAAACTCTGTAGTGGGATTTCTGCACACAGGTAACATGCTGAGTTTCAGATATCTGGAAGATTCCTGCAATTGCTGAATTAAAACAAGTACACTACCCTTACTTTCACTGAGACATAACAGTGGCACCCTCTTTAACTATGGGATGCACACACACACACACGCTATCACAGGAAGCACTCCCTGTTAAGACGAGGAAGTGCACAAGGAACAAACCACTTGAGGTAATAGAAGGAGGTGGAATCTATTTCCTATTTTATCTGATGTTTCCTGCAGTTTCTCTGCCTGAGCGGGGTAAATGGAAGTCCATTTGGACCCTGTGCACCAGCCTCTATTGTCCTGTGTCCTTAATTATATTAATAAAATACATAGGAATGTACATTTTGTTGTTGTTATAAGTTTTTAGAAGTGTATATTATACGCCAGTAACAAAATAACACAATATTGAAAAAATAGCATGACAAATATATATCTGTGTATTATAGTCAAGGCTGTATGGGTAAACACCTTAGCAATAGCATCAAATGCGATAGAAACGTAACAAATTGACACAAAGTTAACATACAGCCCAATAGCCATACTTTGAACAATATACACTATATTAAAACAAAACTGTCCTTATTTGTCAATATCTTGAAAATGTGAAATGTTGGAAAGGGATCAAAGCATTATAGAGCAGAACGATGGCTGCATTCATATTCTGCACAGCATACATTTTTTTAAATTCATATTTAAGAAAAGAATTAAAAATTGTGATTACTATGTTGTAAGCAGATGTTACAATGTGATTCCTCAGCCCATGAAAACCTCTGCAAATATCTATCCACTTTCTTAATGCATATTGTATCATTTTAATGAGCATCACTATATGCTGTGTCGCATTTGCCCCTTTGCCTGCCTCTTGCTGAATGCCATGTAATAAGTGCGTTTGTCCGAACACGCATGGTATTGGTATAGATAGTATTGTTAGTTAGTTGATTGTAGTGGGTGTAAATGTCATGGGGGGCCCAACGAGAACCCACGTACAATAAAAGCTCTCCCAATGATTCCAGAAGCATTTTTCAGCCACTGGTTGGCTGCTTCCAGCAGCTTTTTGGTTTCATTTGATATAATTACAGCAGTTTATAAACCACTCCTTTGTGTTTCTTCTCATTTCTTTGGACCTTGTTACTCCGTCACTGGCTGTCTCAACCTCTTATCTGCACCCAATCCTTTCCATGAAGAATTCAAGTATACTGTAACAGCGTCTAGTTATCTCCTTCATTCTCAAAACTACTTGCCCTTAGCAGCATGCTATATTCATCACGTTTACTATATCCATGTAATACTTATGAAATATATTTAAATCATGCTGCATTAGTACATTATTAAATGTCTATTGCTAAATCAGCATCAAATAAAATTGCCAACTATATATATATATATAAAGCACTCTCAAACGATGGTCAGCACTCCAGGTCTTTAAGTTAACAACTTCTCTTTATTCAAAGTCGACGTTTCAGTCATTGCTGACTTTCATCAAGACATGTCAGCAATGAGTGAAACGTCGACTTTGTTTAAATAAAGAGAAGTTGTTAACTTAAAGACCTGGAGTGCTGACCATCATTTGAGAGTGCTTTGTATGGAAACTGCTGGTTACTAGCACCAGGCTTGTAATAGTTGGATTGGTGTGCAATGGACTTTGTGAGTAAATATATATATATATATATATATATATATACCAGGACAGGTTCAGGGAGCACTGGTTTAGGATCTAACTTAAAGTGATGCCCTAGTTAAATATTATTGGGACCAAACAGAGGGATTTTTGATCCAAAAGTAGGAATGTCCCTCCTGAACAGGGACACTTGGGAGGTGCAGTAACAGATGGCTTAAAGAAGATATTAGAATTGAGTTTCAAAAGAGAGGTCTTAAAAATCTATGTTACACAAAAGTAATTTCTATGTGGTTTTTTTGCCTTCCTCAGGTTTCTATGTTACTAAATATCGTACTGGTTGGATAATTGACAACCTTTGGTGTAAATCTTGTAAACTTGCGAGCAGGACCGTCTTCACCTAATGTGTCGGTTGATCTTAGTGTGCCAATTCTACTTTTGAATACATGTATTGTGCTCTGTGTAAATTGCTGGCGCTATATAAATAAAAGATAATAATAATAATAAATAATAATTATAACAACAACAACAACAATAATAATAATAACAACAATAATAATAAAGTAAATTCAAATATAATAGTAAATGCACCTAGATTTGAGAACATAGGAGCAGAGGAGAAAGAGAATGGAAAAAAACCCAGCAATAAATACAAAGGCATTTCAAATAAAAAAGAGGAGGTACATAACAGTGTTATAGAGAAATGCAAGAAGCAGTAAAAGGCAGGACCGAAAGGAGGAAAGATAAGATAATGTAAGAGAATCAAGATGAATTAAGAGCCAAGGAGATGTATAGTTTGCAGGCATCAGGGAAAAGCTGTTGCTGTGATACAGAGACTCTCTTATATTGTTATTGAGGGGGAGATACAAACAGAGACATATTGTCACCCCCTCCCCTCACCCAAACACAGGGGTAGGGAGGGTCCAGCTTCCTCTTACCTCATATCATCTCCCCCTGACTTCCCAGCATAGGAGGAGGGGGGGAGAGAGGAAAAAAAATCAGGACTGTAAAACAAAAGGAGGGCAGGCAGCTGCTCAAAGTTCCTGAAAAGAGGCAGAAAGGGAACAGCAAGAGAGAGGGGAACTCAGGAGCTTCAAGAGAAGAGGAATAACAACAAGAATAAGCTAAGGGAGATATCATACAAAGTTGTGGAGTGAAGTAACTAATACAAAGCATAGGAGGGTCTAGGAGATAGCTGAAGAGCTGCATGTGTAACAATGTCCACCTCACTCTTGAGAAGGAATTCAAGCAAGAAGAACCTAGAGAATCTACTAAGGTGAGAAAGGATCAGACCAAGGTGTGAGAGGTGGTAGATAAGGTAGATATCAGAGTATGGGACATCTGAGATAAAATAATCTGACGTGTGAAAGAGGGTATAGAAAATAGGGATGGGAGAGATGATAGACCCTGGAATGGAAGATGGACCAAGAGCCCAAGGGATGAAGGACAATGTGGAAATAAAAATAGGGGAATGTGTGAAGGATAGGAGAGAAGACCAAGCGCATGATAAGCAAGAGAACACAGACCAGAAGACAATGGCATATTTAGGAGAGAATGAATGAAAAAGGGGCTGGTGGGGGGGGGCAAGATGTGAAAACTGGAAGAAAGAAAAAGGAACTAGATGTTGGGAGGATGCAGGTATAGTCTTCTGGCAGGGGGTGATGGGAATTGCAGTTCACAGCAGCTGGAATAGTAGAGGCTTCTTATCACTGGGTTGAAGTAGAGGAATGTGGTATGTGAGAGATGAAAGGCACAGACACACAGAGCAAATGGGGCAGTGTGTGTGACTGCAAGTGGCTATTCCTCCATACCAGGTTGGTAGCATGGGCAAGGATGGCCTTGTTCTGACTGAGTGTAATGGGAGTTGTAGTCCAACAACAGCTGGAAGATATGTTGTCCGTACTCTCTGTTGATGTTCATCACCTGTCAGTACTTTGCCAACTGAGATAAAGGTTAGGTATTCTGTAGCGAGGCGGTAACGGTGGGTAATACAGCTGCCAGCACCAGAACTTAGTGTCCGTCACTTGCGTTATCTGGGATGATGTGATTCGGTGGCGTGAGTTTCCGCAGTCAGTATAGATGTAGCCGTGTCAGAGGCGAGATGCATTGAAGCTGTGCGTGAGGTCTGTTTATAGAGTCTAATACTTTTATAAACATTGAGATAATAATGTCGTGTTATAGAGTAGTCTCAAAGGGTCAGAATGAAAAGTGAGCAATCAGTGACATGTACTTGGCTGTGGTAGGTCCATTTCTCATTCTGTGCTAGTTTTGCCTTATGTCCTATTACCCTGCTGCCCCTACATTTGTCTTTTAGGTTCAAGTGCATCTGTATACTCATACTCTATATAATGGTCTATATGTTATATGTGGTTACTACGCACTATTAATGATTTTCCGATATAACTTATTATTTAATGACGTGGTATAGCACTCCCCATTCAGCTACAAAAGCTCGGACCTGTTATAGCAGAGTTTTGTACCCAGCAAGGTATGACAGGCGATGATGGGGTGGCCCTGGCACTTTAAGGCCAGTGGCTGCCTGATGATGTAAGTCCGACCGACTGCTGGATATGCGCGATGCCTGGGAACTTACCTTCGAACTGACAATCTGAGTGAAGTGCCCCTTCTCTGGGTGACTAAGGGGAAACTCCGGGTCACGGGAACATAGGACAAGGCGTAATGCCGTGTGCACATGGTACAGCTTAATAGTTACATGTGATTTGTGTTGTTGAATCATCCTGATGTGTTGGCAGGACATTGCCCCTTATCTATTTTCGCAGTCGCAGAATTGTAGACTGTCCCATAGCAGAGCATCATGTCCTTGAGATCTTCACAGCTACTTCAGACTGTCTCACCCTCGCTGTTCATCCTGTGATGTTCCCAATGTTCATTTCCATGCTACAGGCCACTGGGATAATATGGTATCCCCTGGCTGGTAAGAAACATTATGTCATCTGAATATCCCTTAAAACAAATAAGAATATGCTAAGCATATTCTTATTTTGTAGGAAAATCATAGATGGTTAGCACCCAAAAAAACAGCTTTAAAACTCTAGCCAAGTGGAAACATAATGGACACTGTTAGGAAAAAAAATCTAATCTAAGGACTGTCGATGGAAATCCGGGACAGTGGGTAGGTAGCATACATTTTCACACATTTATATTTGCAAAAGGGAGTGTTTAAGAGTTGAATGTTGTCCAGCTTTCAAAACTGTAGCCAAACCTCAGTTTGTAGATATGAGGTTAATAGCAAAGGAGTGTTCGGACAAGAGTTAAATGTCACTGCTGCCCAGCTGTCAATCTAAATCCCACTTCACACACCCAATACCTTGGGTATTAAAGAGTCCAAAATGAAGGGAGGAGGCTGAGTCCTGGCTGTCTGCTGGAGGAACAGCTGTGTATACCACAATATGCAGCCACCCCCAACATATGAAAACAGCTATCTCTACGAGGCTTCTAGTGTATTACAGTGTTCTACCACCTTAAAGGTCTCAATATTCTGTTTGGAAACAGACGTAAATATGTTTATAACGTCCTCCGAAGTTACATGAATATCCATGCTTCTGTTTTTCGCAGGACTGATTTTAGGGCACTGTCCGACTGTATTGCCTATTCCACCCCAACAAAGGTGTTCCAATTAAGACGCATGTAATGTTGGGGATATGGTGCATGCAGCATATGATGGTCATTGGTCCTAATACACAACTTCATTATGTTTTTTGTCTAAATGTTGAGTATAGGAGGCATCTGGCCTGGCCCACCTTACCTTAGGGGCCTATGGCAGCGGTTCCTTCAGCACCCTAAACAGCTGCCATAGTCCAGTGGAGGAGCGCGCAGCTGCATGCAGACCACTGAGGGAACATCAGCTCCCCAGGGTTCCTTTACATATAAAGATGGTCCTGTTTGTCAGTGCGTATTATACAACTGCCTACATACCCCTCCACCATCTCAGATCTTGGGGTATGTGTCTAGAGGCAGGGAGGAGGCATGGTCGGCACCTATATAGCATTGGCCATTGTTGGCAGAGCTAGTCTCATATTCTTTTGTGTTTTGGAAGGTTCTTAGAGTTAAAGGTCAGTCCAGACATGGACCTCCTTATTTTTTATCCCTGGACTGTAATACAACATCTGTTCTAGCATATTTATATATTAATATACCCATATAGATGAAATGCTCACTATGTGCTCCTGCTGTCTTTCCCATCAGATTGACCACACAGTGGAGTGTGGAGGATGAAGAGGAGGCTGCCAGGGAGCGGCGCAGGCGCGAACGTGAAAGGCAGGAACAGACAGGCAACAAAGGAAAGGCGGTAGAGAACTTCACCGATGAGACCTCCGCAGAAGACCAGTAAGAGAGTCTTTTACAGACAGCACCCATACACTCATCCTGCCTCCCGGTGAATGTTCATTTTAAACACCTGTACTCATCACTCACATCACTCGCTCACAGAGACTCATCAGGGCCATACAAACCTTATATCATGCGTTCTTTATATTATACGATTCAATATGTCTCTTTTAGACCATGAGAGATGGCCTATTGACTAACTACGACTCCTGTGATTCATCAGCCTGTGACCTATCTACATTAACAAATATTTGGGGGCTGCCCCATGCCTATATACAATATTTTCCCGGCATGAATTCATTATAACTGTGAGTCTGTTACATGGCTTTAGCAGTTGCACTTCTATTGCGAAGAACTGTACCCTATACACAGGGGAGGGCTGGCAGCCTAAGGCCTGGGGGGCAAGTCTAGTCAAGTGGCCAATTGCGCCACCAAAGCGGCTGCGAGCGACATTGATAGCAGTCACTCCACTGGCGCCTAATGAAATTAAAGTGGCTGGCGTGCACGCACCGCGCCGCCCAATAGCCGTGCCTCAGCTCTTTATCGCACCCCTTTTAAGACGTGGGACGAAGAGCTGAGGAATGGCCATTGGGTCTGACTGCTGCATGAGGCAGGGGCGTACCTAGAGTATTTGGCACCTGTGGCAGATCCTGTATGTGGCACCCCCCACACACACACACTTTAAAACTGCATAGTTTCTATGGTTAGGCAAACATTGACAGGGGTACAGCAAAATTGTTATCATTATATACTGAGGCACACATTGACAGTGGTACAGCATAACTGTTATCATTATATACTTAGGGATTACGCTGTACCACCGTCAATGTTTGCCTATACTTTGAGCCAGACACTGACAATACTGCAGTACAACCCCTATCACTATATACTAAGCCAAACATTGATGTGGTGTAGGCCTAACACTTCAGTAACTGGCTTAGTATATAGTAGGGATGCACCGAAATGAAAATTCTGGACCGAAACTGAAAATTCAGCATTCATTTGGCCAAAACCGAAAAAATAACTTTTAAAATACTTTATTAAAAGTAACACACCAAAATTAGACAAAAAAAAATCACCATTATTAATATATATATATACATATATATATATACATATAATTAACAGAAATCACAATCCTATCATGCCCAGGTTCTAGCATGTACTGGCTGACATAGCATGATAGGCGTGTGATTGCTGTTTGCAACCATATATATCTATTAATACTGTTATTGAATTATTGGACGAAAAAAAATAAAAAATTGATAACAGCAATCACACTCCTATCATGCCTAGACAGCCTCCCTATGCCATGCTATCCCCCCACACTTCCATGCAATCTGAAACCCTCATTCACAAACATTTATCATAAACTACAGCCTAACACCCATCACTCTCACACACTTACTAATATTTTCCTACCTTTCCTCTGGCACTGTCACTTTTCCTCCTCCTCTTCATTCTTCCTCTTCTTCTTCCTCCTCTGTGTCCTGTCCTTCCAGTGCGCGGAAGACGGTGGGCGTGGCTTCAGTGTTGTGCGCCAGGATTTGACATCAAGTCCCGACGCACAGCCACAGTTGCCGCGCGCATCGTTTTTGGAGGCTTGCCGGCACCCCTCAATGAGCGGCACTCCGGGCGGACTGCCCCCCACCAGGCACGGCGACCAGTCCCGGTGGCAGCCGCTTAGTTTTTAACTTTGCGGCTGCCATGAATGTTCGTCTGCCGGCTGCCCCCCGGCCCAGCCCGCCCCTGGCTATACATCTACACTGTTATAATGATATTTATTATTTTCTTGGACAATGTTTGACGGCGATCTCGTCATTAACTATCCCTTACATTTCATTCCATACAACGTTCTTTACTCTCACATCCGCCATCAAAGTTATACTTCCTTACATGATTCCTCCCTCTGAGAGCACTTCAGACTTGTCACTTCTCACTGATCCAGAAAATATCCACTTCTGTGGCTGTTTATGCAAAATTTCCCCCAAAAACAAAACAGGTAGAAAAATGTAATTTTAACTTGTCGACATATACACAGCGCCAACTATCTGTACAAACCACACTCCCTTCTGTGTTGCAATATTGATAAATGTAACTTAGTAATACATTTACACACAGAGCCGGCCTTAGGCGTTGTGGCGCCCTGTGCGGACTACTCCTCTGGTGCCCCCCCCTCAAACTACCCCCCCTCTGCCCCTTCAAACTACCCCTCCCCTCTGCCCCTTCAAACTACCCCTCCCCTCTGCCCCTTCAAACTACCCCTCCCCTCTGCCCCTTCAAACTACCCCTCCCCTCTGCCCCTTCAAGCTACCCCTCCCCTCTGCCCCTTCAAGCTACCCGTCCCCTCTGCCCCTTCAAGCTACCCCCCCTCTGCCCCTTCAAGCTACCCCCCCCTCTGCCCCTTCAAGCTACCCCCCCCTCTGCCCCTTCAAGCTACCCCCCTCTGCCCCTTCAAGCTACCCCCAAGGAGAGTTGTGTTTCAACTCCTTGACTTCACCCTACATTATGGAGAGCCAACCCCAGTGAGCACCTGCTGCAGGAAGAGCTTCTCTCACCCTGTATCATGCATAGTGAAATAAGTGAAGGTTGAAAGTCTCTTTACACATTGAATTATGCCTTATACAGGACTAGCTCAGACCTTCTTGTTGGACATACCTTCTAGTGATGGCCCATCATAAAGAATAATGAAGTGAGAGAGTTAGAACTTCAACTCTCCCTTTAGTGAATAGACCTATGTGTGTTTTCTTTGCACGTTGTGGAACACTGTGATAAACGCATAGCATGTATGAGCTCCTGGAGAAAGGGGGAAGAAAAGGGAAATTTTGGGTCACAAAGGTCACTTTCACGTTAAGGAGGCATGGTCACAGCTTGCAACAGGGCATCAAAAATAATGGTGGTAAAAAATGAGGGGCAAGGTATGCTCAAAATCAAGAAAACAAACTGTAAAATAATAGCCACAAACTTACAAACATTATAGTAGGGAAAATTAAATATACAAAGACATGTCTTTTGAGTGAAGACAGAGACGCCGCAGGAAGACTCTGTGACATTCTACATGTTGGAGAGTCTTGGGATGACCCTCTGACGCAAAGAGGAAACTCTGAGGAAGTGTCTCCTCAAGATGTTAAAGAGTACTTCATGCCATATATAAAATCTGTTAAGAATTCCTTGTTTTCCTAACACACTAATACATCCGCTACATCAGTGTGGGTAATATTTGAAACAGTTCTTGAGTAAACTTCCTAATGTCATTGTGCAAAATCTGCATTACACTTCATGTTAATGGGAAAAAAAGTCTATTTTTCACTTCAATAAATTGCGCAACGTTTGCAGTTTTATGATCACATAATTTGATCACTTTTTACCGACTTAATAAAACATCCTGGTTCCTGTTGTTTTTCATTTTAGCTGGATACATTGTAGTCTTTTTAAGATAGACTTGCTGAGAGTGTTATGTCTTCTCTTTTTTGGTTCGCAGTGTGGGATTGAAACCATCTGGTCCCTGGGAGAATGAGGAAGATGAGGGATTCAGTGACTGGTCCCAGAAACTAGAGCAGAGAAGGCTTCAGGGGGCATGTTATGTGCCCAGAGATGAAAGAGAAGAGCCAAAGGGTGTAGAAAACCAGGAGAATGGCTACCTTAGAAACACACAGGACGAAGAAAGCCAGGAAACTAGAGCAACGGGGGAGGAGGAGAACGAGGATGCAAAAGTCCCCAATTTAAAACGGGAGGAAGAAGAGGAGGAGGATGAGGGAACATCCCGCTGTGAAGCATCAGAGGTATATATATTACCACCGGCACCCAAACTTGAAGACAAATTCCTTGCATCATATTTCTAAAAGTGGTTAAAACACTATTGAATTTTAATGCTACACAATCTGAAAACTTTAGGGTGATTATGATGCATACAGAGCCAAATAACTCACAAAGAAAGTATTTTGGATACCTTCTATGAGAGAAACAATTATACTTTAACATCTCAGAGAAAAAAAGGAGTTAGACATGACTAGTCATACACTTACGTTCTTGGTCACAATTATGGCCAGCAGCACATTGGATTTGGTATCACTCAAATCAGACAAGGAGTTTCACATTTTAGAGAGCGAAAAAGTGCATGCTTGTGTGGTTGAAGACATCTAAGGGTGATGCAAATACTCATTTTGGGTTATTAACTCCATGAGATGGGACAGGTTGAGAAAGAGTCACCTTTAGCAGCAAAGATGTGTCATTGGTAACTCTAATAGACAGAGACAACAAACCTTTAGACACACACTCTAGAGCAGCGGTTCTCAACCTGTGGGTCAAACGACCCTTTCACAGGGGTCGCCAAAGACCATCAGGAAACACTTATTTCATAATATATAATTACATAATTTTATGGTTGGGGGTCACCACAACATGAGGAACTGTATTAAAGGGTCGCGGCATTAGGAAGGTTGAGAACCACTGCTCTAGAGCATTCAAGATAAAGAGAGGACTTCGATTTTTAGAAGAGAATGTAGAGCTGATTACATCTACTTCTCATATAGTCAGTTAAACAAGTGAAATGTGGGACCAGTTTTCGTTAAAATCTGAGGGATACAATGTTAACCAATGTTTACTGTGTTAATTAACAGCTCATTAATGAACCTGATCCATACACCCATGAGCAATACAGCCCAGAACCCTGTCCACAGGAAGTGCCAATCTCTACCAACCAATGGTCAAGGTACCCGACAAGGTACGGTTCTAAAATTGCAGCCAATCGCTTCCAAGAAACACCTGCTACCCAAGTAATATAGGATTATGTCTGTAGCCTCGCCGTTCGAGTTCCCTTGTCATATGAGAAAAAAATATTAAGATTTATTATTTATCGACATAATAATGTGTTATTCTTGTGTTCATTTTTTTAAGCACAGGATGCTATTTCTTCATAACAAATGTAAATCAAACAGGTTACAATTTTTTAAGGGACCCTGTCGTGGTGTCATTATCATATTTTCTTGTAAACACACTAAATTACTGTGAAGCCATATTTAAATCAGTCATCAAATTCTATGTACAAATGTCAATGCACATACAGAATATACATAAGAGATCACGTATCCTTATGGTGATTGGTCATTTCTACAAGTTACACAGTTTTCCTTTCTTATGGCGTTCTCTGGTTCTAGAGAGTATGAAGAAGATGAAGAAGAGAAGGTAGAAGGTAGAGTCCCAAATGCAACAGTGCAAGATGATAATGCAGACTATGACAAGACAGAAGAGAGAAATACATCATGGGTATCCAGACCAGAGGTAAGGGGGATGCTTAACCCAAGAAACCAGTTCTATAGCGGAACGTATGGCTGTCACTGGCGTGATAACGCCGAATGTATTAATGAGTGTACTGACTATAAGCAATATTAAATACTGCATTAATTTATCAGATTGGATGTAAATATATATTGGAGAACGGTCAATAATATAGCGAGGTATTTAATTTAATTTACAAGTGGGGTGCAATTGGACCTTTATTACGCTTTTTTTTTTTTTTTTTTTTTTTATATTTTCATTTTCATGAGATCTGTGTGGATGTTGTATAATCAGGTGATTTATTTAGTAGTATTTACTATACAGATACATACAGATTTGGCCAGTGACAGATGTGTAAGGGAAGAAGAGAACAGACGCAGGCACTCGGTCAGTAGCAACGGGGAGGAGTGTGAAGGCGGCATCACAACAACTATTAAGGTAACTTGATCACGTAGACGCGCATCGAATACATTCTAATAGGTACGACGTATTTCCTGCTATCCAGTTATCAGTGGTTTTTCTTAACATCTGGACAGCCGACTTACAGCTCTCCAGGTGTGCATGATGATTCATAACAGCTGTCGGCCCTCTAAGGGGTACGCTCACAAAGGATAAAGATGAGTCAAGCTGAGAGTTGAGACGAGTTGCTCGGGCTGACTCATCTGAACGCGGTTGAAGTTGTGCAACCTGGCTCTTAACTACAGAGAACTGGACTGTCAATGAAAGCTCATCGCATGGAAATATGAAAAGTGATTCTGGTGCAGAGTTTGAAAGAGTGATTTTCTTTCCAGATCCATCACATTGGTTGTTTTGGTGATAAATCCACCTTTCAAACTTGTCTCAATTGTTATAAATAACCCGTAATCCTCAATTTTTATCTTCCCTCTGCTGCCCTTCTCTGTTTACAAAAAACAAAAACTGTCTGCGCTTCTCACCCTAATAAAGTTGGCAACAAATATATAAACATAATATAAATGAGAGGTTTTGGTTATATGAATTGGCCAAAGCATAATTAAGCTCACCCGCCACGTCAAGGCACACTCTCAATAGGGTGAGAACCTGCTCTCACCTCCTACATAGTGGGCACACTTTTTTTTTGCAGCATGCTTACACCTGTTTGGTAGGCCTCGTATTATACATTTGTATTATTTGAGCCTGTGACTAGCTTAGCGCACCGAAATTTTTTCTTTGCCCTTCTCTGTTTAGTCAGCATTGGCTCGAGACATAAGCCCGACACTTGGTTCGGTTCAGCACGACAAGAGCAGAGATGCAAACTGGGGCCGAACTGAAACTCCTCTTATTGGTTTCGCATTTAGTGTTTGTGACATTTTGCTCATGTTGTTGTCAGTCTGACTCTTGGTCAAACTGTTTTAACCTTTCTTCTTGTCTACTAGGTATCAGAGATGGCTGAGAATCTTAGCCGCACCATTGAGAAGAGGTATGTAAATGGAAAGAGCTTAATCCCCTACCTTTACAATCACCACGTCCCTCCCGCTTAACGTCAACTTTTTTATTTAAAGTTTTGACTTCCTTTCACAAGCAAATTTTCACTCCCGATTCCTCATAATGAGATTTTTGGTTGTAGTTCAAAGAAACGTTTCTAATCCATCTTTCACATCCACTTAAATCTCTCATAAACTCTTCTGGTGCACAGAAAAGAATATTTTTTATTTAACATTTTTAAAATACACTTTTTAATATAAGAAAAAAAATGGAAGGGAAAGGTCCGAACACAATATAAAAAGGGAAATATGGAGACAATTTTGTTACATCACCCGTAAGACAATATAAGGTGTGTGGGTTTTCATGGACAAAGGAAGTAAAATTTGTCCATACGTAGGACTTTGAATAACAGAATAAAGAATATTTTTGAACGTCAAATGTGGAGAATGAAGATTCAGCATTTTTGCATAAATATAATATAAGTATCTCATTAAAGCTAATACATAGAATATACTAACCTAATGGAAAAGTAGAGATTGGCTCAGGAACAAGACTCTTTGGAAAGACTGTTCTATGGTAGTAATGTTTGCTGCAAGCCATTATATTCTATTTGTTTACTTCTATCATAAATCTGCTCATTCTTTAACAAACCTCAATAACTGCCAGAACCTTATTTAGACAAAACCCAAACTCTGTGTATTAGGCCATTCTCTTTATGTTATTTCCTCTCCCTTTCTTTCTATGTTTCTAGTAACAGTATAAAAAAGAGCGACCCCCCTCTTCTAGTCAGCAAGATTGATGAACGCCTGGAACAGTATACACATGCCATTGAGGTACGTGCTCGTAATGCCAATGGCTAAATGAATATGCAGTCTCCTTCCCGGCTAGCATTGTATTATCTGTGCTGGAGAGATTTATGGTGGGATGGGATTTAATCTTCTGTTGTTACACCGAATGTTTTTATATGTGACTTCACTGCCATTGAAAATGAAGCTCCCAAAGAATAATCGGATGACTTGTGTCTGCTTTGTCACCGCTACAAACTGTCTCAAATCACCCTCCTAGTACTGCTTTATTACATAGATGGTTGAGAGTTGACTCATAAACACAATGTGTAGCATCAAAGAGATGTTATTTTGAAATGAGAGTTCAATAAGTTGTATTAACTAAACAGTTGAACATTTCACCTCCCTCATTCATGACCAATCCCAGTGAGCTTCACCTTTAAGAATCCTGAGCTGATCGTGCATCAGCACAAATAAATCAGGGAGATCACTTCCAAGGAATCTTCTGAAAGTATTTTGCAGGGACATCTTTGCCCTTTGGATCAAACACCAAGCTATGAAGTGAGCAAACAAAAATGTTCAACTCTTCTACAAACTCCTAAATGGACTTTCATAATTTGTAACTTTTTGTTATTTTAGTTTGTAAATTAAAATTAAAAAAAATGAATATTAAAAATACATTAAAATGTATATTGACCTTAAAAAGATTCTAACAATAATTTGTGCTGTGTTAAGATTGAAATGAATTGAAATGAAAATGTTTGAGGTTGCATCACTTTTGAAAGGTAAATCATAATTTATGTTGTTTGCTCCCAGGTATCTACCAAACAACCACGGTTGGCTCGTCAACCATCTTTAGAACTCCTGAGTCCTGCAGAACCTGTGTCGAACAAGAAGAATCGCTGGGAGATAGGCGAAGTAGCTACAGCAGCCAAGCCATCCCCATCCAAGGTATTCAGATGGAAATATCACTTAATGCCTTACTCATGCTAACCATTCAGAATATGTATTGAAAGATTATACATTAATTATGATGCCTGATGCAATACATCATAAACTAGGTCACCCTACTTTATGGAATGTATTAATTAGTTATTATGTATGCAGGATACAGAAGGGATCAACATTGCTGTGTCAGATCTGATCAGTCAGTGGGCTAAAGGAAAGCCGGATCCTGACAGCCACCTTTCCCCTACCAAGCCCACGGTAATATACCTTCTGTGAGTTTGAGCATGTGAATGAGGATTTTTATCCTTTTATCCTTCTCCTTCTTTCACTTTCGCAGGAAGTAAAGCCTGGAGATGTACTGAATAAGAAGAGTCTGTGGGAGCAGGGCCCAACCTCTGGATCACTCTCCAAGGTACGATTCATTCTTTCTCTGCAGAAGGTACATGTAAGCATTGGTGCTATCTTTCCGTTCCAGAAGCTGGGAAAACCCTACTATTGCCAACAAGAACGTATGAATGAAATGTTTTGTGAAAGTATATGTTGAAAGGCTCTTTACAATATAAACAATGCAATTTTCCCAGCATTTTTATTAGATTACAAATGGTTACAGGGACTTTAGCACTACATCGTTACAAGTCTTGAGTAAGGTCACAGCTATATTATTTGGGAAAAAAATAAAATATGATAATGTATAATCTGAAATATACTCCTTGAAACATCTGAGAATGAAGGGACAATAAAACATTAGAGCACTCCGCAGTAATAAAATCGTTTTTTAGGGAAAAAAACACTTTTATCCAGCAACACACACTATAACGTATCATGTTCACATGTCTCAATGCTGCACATCCCGTTCATCACCCACCCATTGGTACTGTTTGATATTTCAGAATGATGCATCTATGGTATTTTCTTAAAGGAGAAGGATGGCAGTCAGTATGATATGATCCCACTATGCACTGCTTCTTTTTGTGGGTTTTTTTTATGGCCCACCAAGGCTGAGAATACGTATTGTCAGTCTGTAAAGTGAAGAGCACACTAAGTAATATGGACTGCATACATCTTACACCTTATTTTTTATCCTATCTTCCCTTTAAGGCATTTAGAACTTATTTGACTATAGCAAAATCCAGGGTCATTTTAACATTTTGGAGGCCCTCTGACCTTTGACCCTCTGTCTCTTCTAGAATTCCACTGCTAGTAAGAAATACAAGTTTGTTCCAGCTGGACATGGAAAATATGAGAAGGTTTTGGTGGATGAATCATGAGGTGAGTAATGATCTTCCAAATGTGTATCCTTCCATACTCTATGAACATCCCCACTCTAATCTTGTTTTTTTGTTTTTTTATATTTCTATTTTCCTCACTATATCTTCACATTGGAAATATATAGCCCTCCAACTGTTGGCTTTTGCACCCGTATCAACCCCAGTCAATTGGATGCCTGAAAATGTCGACACTTATAGATCACTTAAGTTCTCAGGCACCACATTTCACATACATAATCAACATATCTAAGACTCCCTGGGTCAATTAAGTTACCCCTCTACCAGGAACATGCAATAGAGCTTATAGACTAATACATATATTATTACATATAAGCGGGTTGCTTAATATAAACACACACAAGCATATATATATATATATATATATATATATATAATTATATTGGGTGTCTATAGATTTATGGATGCAATGTACACATATAAACACAAAAGGAACCATGTCAGGGATAGGGAGCTGTTGGAACATTATTTTAATACAGGATGAATAATCAGACTTCATTATACTTTCTTTTTTTTTTTTTTTTGCTACCTGGTGCCCTAATCTGGTGGTAGTCATTTTAAATATATGCAACATAAAATGTTGCCATTTATCTGCTCTTGTAACAGTAACACTTTAATCCATGCCACCCCCATGGGCATTAGAGGGGTATGGTAATCTCCCATGGCTCCTTACACTGTGCCATTCTCCTGACCATCACCTTCTCCTGCCAATTGTTCTGCATCTTCTCCTCGGATGCTCCAGCCAGATGCTGTCCGGTTGAAGCTGCTGAGTGGCCGCTCATTGGTTCTGCGGTGGAAGAAGGCAGTCACTCTGCGCAGAGGACGAGAGGCAGCTTCTTTCAGTTTGCGTGCATCAAATCGAGGCCTGTGGAGGAGAAGTGGCAAGCGTGACCGTAGAAATGGGAGAGGAGGGGGAACATCCGACACAGGGCCTGTTTTCTCCTGCTGTTTGTTGGATGTAGCCATGTGATATAGTAGAGCATCCCACATTTTATTGGCACGGGAACCTCGTCTCTGCTGCTGCCCCTCTGCGGTCATCCCTACATCGCCTCCTGCTTTTTCTTCTTTTCCTTCTGTACTTTGTAGTTCTGGAAACTTTGGCTCATCAGGCTCTACCACAAGGTGCTTGACTAACCGTGCCCATCCGCCACCTGGCTTTCTCCTGGGTGGTTTGGCTCGTTCAGGGTTTTTTAGAAGACCTAACTCCTCGGTGCTGGGAAGTTTTTCAAAATAGGGTGATCCCGCAGGTACAGGTGTCACTGGTGTCGATGCATAAGGCGAGGGAGATTTTATTACCTGTCTCACCGTTCTCTGTGTGACTCCTGAAGATAGTGGGCTGGCTTTATTACATATATCTGTGGATGTTGGACTTTTATGGGTTTTAGATACATCCATGGGCCCCAAGTCAACAGTTAAACTAATATGTGGGATATCTGCAACTTTAGAAGACAAGGACAACGACTCACTTTTCTCTGTGAACATGGGAGTGGGGGATATTACAGACGGAGGGGCTTTCTCAGAACTTAGATAAGAGCAGCTGGTGGGTTTTTGTGTGGTTCCTTCTTGGCCTGATTTAGGAGGACTGGGTGACTCTGCCACAGTGCCTATTGTCAGGATGCTAGTATTCATTCCTGAATCTGTGTTCCCGGGTTCTGTGGTGAAGTACCTACTTTCTGTATTTGTGGCCACTCCACTATTTTGACCGTTGTCCTTGTTTCCTTTAATGTTTGGGGAAAGCAGTTCTGCTCCTGCATGGGTCGATGTACCTTTTAATGTTCCTTGAAGCTCAGAAATTGCTGGATGGGGTGAAGACGACTCGTTATGATTTTTCAATCTAGGGGCTTCTGTAGATAAAGTGGTGCTATGTTTACTGACTACTTGGGGGAACAATTTAGGGGTAGTGCTTGCTGGTTGACCATCAGTAGGAGTGTTAGGAGTACTGGCCCTCACTGGACGTGGTGAGGGAGTTTCATAGGGTGGGGGAGAGGTCAGATACTGACTCAGACTGTGTTGCTCACTCACAGTAAATGTGAAGCTGCGATTTTTTGGATAAGGAGAGGGCACTCGATGAGTTACAGTTCGGATCTGGAAGCGTGGTGGCAGGGTAAGGGGAGGAGGACCGTGTTTCTTGGGAGTTGTAGATTCAAGGCTCTCCAAATCAGCTTCACTAACAGGAGACAGGGTGGAGCGGAAGGATTTAGGGGGCTGAGAGGAGGGGTGCTGTACTCCACCTCTTTTCGCAGCTTTGCGTAAAAGGCGCTGCAGCCTAGCATTGTCTTTATTAGGCTTAGGGGCTGTGGGAGGGGGGGCTGGAGAGGGAGGCCCAGGATTTTCCAGCGGAGTCACGGTGAGAAGCATTGTACCTGAAACAAAGAAAGTTACAGCACTCAAAATTACTTGCTGGGAGGGGCAAACGGATGCCTTTAATCCAGACGTACCCCCCCTAACCAAAAATGTTACATTGGCACCCAAGCACCCCATCTGATATGCTCAGTGTAAAAACATGAAACTTTCTGTAATGTGCCTCGCCATCTGTCTAAAAAAAAAGTGAAATGGTAAATGGAGTGATACATTAAAAGCCACTACTATGGGGGGGTTTGTGAACTATCTCACTGTAATCAGGGTTTTGGATGGAAAAGTGTTAATTCTGCTGAGTTATGTGCGTCTCTCAGGGTTTAAGGGATACAAAGCTATTTTTATCTGAATTAGGGCTAATTTATTCTCTTTTCTTTTTTTTTCTCCTGTAGTATCCTTGCGTTACAATCAGAATTTATCATCATCTTTGAAGAAACCTGCAGAACCTTTTGCACAGCCGACCAGTCGGATGCTGAGACGGTTGACCTGTGATGGATGCTCAAACCATGTAGCCCTTTATCTCCCTCTGCCTTCTCAAAGCCAATCTCTCAGTTTACACACAGAAAACACTGGGGATATGTATCACGCAATCCTCAAAAACAGGTGCCAAGCCGTCCAATCAGTTGCTCCTGTGTCATAAATGTTTTGCTGCTGAAAATGACACTTATTGACGGCCGCGTATTCGCCCATTGATGCTCATTTAACCCTAGGGTGCCTAGCAATGCTTGCACTTTCCAAAGGTCTGTCGCCAAATGGGACCATAGTGTGCAGCTAAATAGTCTTACAAATTCCAACAATTTTTTTATTTTGGTAATTTTAGTCTGGTTACATCCTCAAAATTCTCTAGCTTGTTGCCCGTTGTCTGCCATAAAGGTATAAGACAAGCCTCAGCTCTTTAGCAATGAAAGAGTTAAAGCTTTGCATTTGGTGCAATGATAATAAAAAAAAGGTTAATGCTTCTCTATGCTTAAAGCTTATTCTGTATTATTCCAAAGGCCCAGGTGATACAAAAAATGAATAATCTGTATAGTGACATCTTTTCCTAGTTAGCATGTAAAATGATGTACAAGTCGCCCAATTCCCCTGGAACTCCTCGGTTTTTTATTCACTTTTTATGCTTTATAAATAAAGTACAAATGTGTTCATATTTTGTGTGCCACAGATATTCCTGGATCATGCTTTGTGGGCATAAGAAGCCAAAAATATAATCCTTTAATTGGATAAAGGGGTAACGTACCTGGAAACAGGCTTAACTTGGGGCTGATAGCAGCCATTCCCTGGGTGCCCTGGTAGTTGCTTCCTTGCACAATGTCAGTACATGCTGTGTTGGACCACCATGATCATAGGCTGCTGGTGCAAATGATGACTCGGTTGGGGGCAGCTGCACCTTTTGCCTCTTATGAATGACAGCCCTATTTATTAGCAAGATAAACTATGCATTTTGCAGGGGAAACCTGTCCCGTCGTCCAAACATGATACATAGTTAAGTCAGAGAGATGAAATGAATCATCCAATCTCACCTCAAAGTTTGGCCTACTAAGGAAGCCAAGAAATCCCTTGGGATTCGGGAATCGGGAATCGGGATTCACGGAGAACACCAAAACACCTGCAGTTACCATAGCAACTTCAACTACACCAAACTGTGTTCCCAAACTTGAGGGTGGGTTAAACATATATCATTTTTGTGTAGAAGAAAACATAACTCTATGACCTGATGGGTGAGCATTTCCAAAAAAAACATAAAGGAAGGAGGCAAAACTGCTTTTTCCTCACAATACCACAAAACAAAATACATATATACTTAAATATGAACTATAATAAGCACCTGAGGCAAAATCCTACATTTTGTAGTCAAACATACTTAATAAAACTGTAATGGTCCTTAGCAGTACCAGAAACCCGCTTCACCCAATAGTGTCGGAGAAGCCATGGATTCATTATCCCTACATTTTTATTAATTTCTTTCTTTTTGTGGTAGCCGATGGGTTCGGGAAGAATTTGAAGGGGCGGTGAGAGGAAGGATGGTAATTACTTAAACGCCTTGCATCACAGATATCACCTTTCTGAGATACAACGGTCTCCTACTAAATTATCTTAAATATGAACGAAGAGAATGGGGCTGCAGCTAGTTTTGGTGAATCACATCTGATGATCCAAAGCGCTGTGCTGATGAAGGATCTTTTCTCAGGAAGGAAGAGGAAACAGGTTGCAGAGAGTTAGAGGAAAAGGGGACAAAAATACTGAAATGAAGTTCTGCCGGCTAATCAGCATGTTTGGAGGATTTTGTCATCATGCTTAATTAAGGTCTTTGTGTTGTCCTTTGAGCTACAATCACAGGTTTCTGGATGACATGTTGTTATACCAAAGACTGGGTTATCCAGTACTCCAGAAAATCCAAAAATGTAAGACTGATTAGCTACAGGACTCTAGTGGATTAGAATCTCAAACCAGACTACAAAGTACCATCATATCTGGCCACTAGAATCAGTGTACTACTGGCACCTAACTGCCCTGTTTCAAAGTAGCACCACCTATAATGGTGCTCTCATCTACTGCCAGCAGCCATTGTGCCACTTTGACCATCATCTGAATATGATCAAAGCTTCATTGACAATCACCACGGTCTTATGCTCACCAACGCATTAGGAGGCGCTATAACACCGCACAGCTCCTAGAACACAAACTTAAACCGTAGGACTGTAATCTGAGTCCCATCAGCTATGTATAGGACCCTGAAAATAGCATTTGGGCTTTTGGTGGATCCTGGACAGGATGGCATATCTTGCCCCAGGCTGCAGGAGTTGATCGCAGGTCTCAAGTGTGTAAACCAATCATCTCAAAATATGACCCCAAAATAGATCTCTCTAAAGGATCCCTAAATCACTGTTTACTGATCGATCTCATACTGGGCTTGAGAAAACATGCAGCAAGCATTTTTCCTTTAATACAAATGCAGGCTTCATGAATCCTGTTACTGGCCACAGATGTGTAGGGTATAGAAATACATTATGGTGGTTTTACAACTGTATGTAATCCTAATGTGACATGCCAAGTTTCCTCCACCAGAACTCCTACACCCACATCTTACATGATTCCATCTTTGCGTATAATCTAATTATTCCATTGTCTTGCAAAAACTAACAATCTCAAGGAGCAAATATATCTGCCTACACGCACATTATATGTCATAGTGCAGCACATAGCGGGATTACTGGAGGTTTGCACCAAAGGACAAATGGCAGTAGGTGTATTAACATGTATGTAAGGACAATGGATACAGACATTTTGGTCCAAGAGACGATGAAGTCTTTAGTAACTAAATTTGAGCCAAGACAGAAAAATATATAGTCACATAAGCTTTCGGGACTTCAAGGTCTCTTCTTCATATGGAACTCTGTCTTAAGGACAGACCTCTGAGATCACAACAGCTTATGTTACTCTACATTTTTTCTATGTTGGCCCAATAAAAAGTATCAACTTAATTTAAAGACTCCAAATATGTACGTAAATGTACCGAACCTATCAATTCTATCATTAATGTGTAACTATAAGTTTATAGCCACCTTCACCAAAGCACAGTGTATGCTCAGTGAGCCTCAAATACACAGTATCAACCTTTCCATACATTTCATGTTCTGAATAGACTACTGACGGATTTAGACATAGAATACTTTTACGAACAAAACGGATATTTACTACAGTCAATGGCTTTTCAAGTAAAATAACTTTAATGCCAGCTAATATTTCACAGCGAGCTGTCCTTGTACTAATGTGAAAGTGATCACATTTTGACATATGACAGCACAGTGGCAGACTCTCTGGCTAGTTAGGGGTTAAATAATATATCGACATGCATTAGCTGCTGGCGCCTCTGTATTTGACGTTCTTTTTCCGCTAGGCTATAGACTTATTGCAATTATAAACATTGAGAAAGAAGAACAGAAATGGCACCCGTCTTTCTCTAGATGATTCAGGGTGCAGCCCCCCAATTGTTCTCTGTTCTTTTTACCTGCTTAGGGAGATCGGTGTGATACCAGTGACTCCAACCAGGCCCCTCAGTCCATCTGGGACTGCGAGGAAAACAACCCCCACACCTGAGACAGGGAAACTGAGAACCTGGGGGAAGTGGTGCCGAAAGGTCAAGGGGGGGTGGGGAGGGGGGGCAACAACCAGCGCTTTCTGTGGGATTCTGACCCCCTCTGCTGGTTAGTAGCTGCATCTTAATGGCAATAAGGTTGTTATGTATATTTGATTAGACACAACACAAATTATTGACTTTTTGGGGGTAAATATCAATATTGACGCATTCCACAAATGCCCCCCCAATGGCTGTTTCACTGTTACTTCACGGGAGTAGGGTCACCTTCGGCTCATTTATTGACAGTCGAAGGAAGACTGGGTGTGCCAGGTGTGAATTCATGGCGGACAGTTTGTGCCGCATATCAGTAGAATATTATGGCAGCTTGAAATTCCTATAAGCAGCAATGAAACTGCCCCCCCCCCCAACCCCATGGGTTTGCCAGACACTTTGTATCCACCTGCCCCCTCCTGGGTGTACCTTCTTACAAAAATAGGACAGGACCTTGTGGTTGCACCCTCCACCTGCTAGGCACCATACACAGCCATTCAATCATCTATATGGTGACGCCAGCATTGCCCCCCAGCTTCGCCATGATGCCATCAATTCAGCCCCCAATGAATCCAATGTTTGCTGCAAGGTTTTACCAATTGTACAAACGCTTAATGAACATTCTCACGGGTTCTGGGGTCTGACATATACAGGGCCTTGTTAGTGAAAAGTTCAAGGTCTCGTCTTGATTCTCTTCTTGAGCCTTCCAGCAGAAGCGGTAGAGATTAACACACTTAGATAATTTAGGCATACCCTCGTCAGGCAAATGGCACAAGGTCAAGGGTGTAATAACTTTGAGGCTTTACGACAGCAAAATGGCCAGAATTGTTCTTTGCTTCTGTTAAATTCTATATTTCCATTAAAATACCTGACTATTATTAGCAAATCTATCCGCTCCCCATGGCAAATTCCTAAGTATGACATCACTGATGCTCTTTCTAACAGGTGCAGAAGCTACTGGTTCCAATTTAGCCGATTCCCAAAGCGACATCAGCTAATGAGACCCTTTTGGTCACAAAGACATTTTAAGTAAAAACATCCTGAAAGCATGGAATTAGTTGTATTTTCTCTTGCAGAGAGATCCTCAGGATTATTATAGTTGCCAGCACGTTCTGACATTGAAGTATTACCCTGACCCATAGGCACTGAAACATTGTAGAGATACTCAGTACCTTGATGTGAGCCGCTGAAAGTTTAGAGAGATATACAGTCTCTTATACAGTGCAACTTGTTCTTTATCAGGAGATACGTTTATAAAGATACTCAACACCATTACTGAGAGCAGCGTGTAACTTATCACGCACTTAAAGTGTATGGAGATAGATACTCAACACCTTTATATAACGCAACATGTTCTAAATCAGGCTCTGCAAGGATAAGATACTTGACACCATTGTGCATAGCAGCGTGCAAACTATCTGAAAGAAAATATTGTACAGTGTATCATGTACAGATCTACTCCATCCCACTATACAGGGAAGTGTGTCCTTTATGCAGAGATACTCTGTATCACCATACAGTACATTCTGATTTCATTCCACATGAATTTAAATTGTATTCATTTTTAAATACAGCTTTCAAAATTTATTAAATTAAAGCTTTAATTCTACTTTCCGGTGTATTTTTGCAGTACCATAACATGAAGCCCTATTTTAAATGTTCTTTTAAAATTGCTCATAACCATTGTACGGCACGGCGGAATATGATGGCGCTATATATAAAACAATAAATGATAATAGGCTTATAAAAGATCGTAAGCTCTAGAGAGGTGGGCCCTCCATACACTCAGCCTCAGTTTGTTCCAACATGTCAGTTATACCCCATTAACCATTTATACCCCATTAAGCAACATCACAGTAGAATTGGTCACTGCTATAAAGAGATAATAACAGTTAACAGAATATGTTATATTTATATTATTATTTCATTCAGTGAAAAATTGATTATTATTATTTTTATTATTATGCACGCCCCTTCCATGGTGGTGGTCTGCTTAATATAACAGCACTCCCACCCCCCAAAAAACCACACACACACATATACATATACACACACAGGAGAACATCTCCAAATCTGCTGTCTTGGTTGTGCTATAATTAGTGAGAAAACTGAGCTCAAAAAAGGGAAAAGCCCCCTCCCCTATAACCTGTTAGACAGCTGTTCTTTTACTCGTCCTGCCCCCAGTTTATTCCACCTCTCACCCCCCAACCCATGTTGAGCATCCAATCGCGTTGGGGTACGGATCACATTTCGGTATAACTGTGACACATAACCAGGCCAGGGGGTGATTGAAAAGTCTCACAACTGCTCGGACCCCCAGTGCTGCTCTCTGCTCTCGGGCCACAGGTAAGGGATGTAGGGGTGTGGGAGGGGGGGGCTGAAGGATACCCCTCAAACAATGGGAGACTCAACTTGTATAAAGAACCTGGAATAACCTACAAAGTCTCTTAAGCACTAAAAGTCGTAAGAAGTTCAGCAGCGCAATACAGCACAACATGCTGCAGACCTATGGAGTATAGAATAGAAGTCCTATTGATAGAGCCGTGGTCATAATCTGCAGCACATTGTCACTAGCGTCAAAGAATCTAAGTGCACATCCATACAGAGAGAATGGAAAGAGCGAGGAGTCGCTGACCCCTGTATTCCCTGCCGTTAGCGAAATCTCTCGTTTAATTCCCTGGCACAGGTCTGCACGCAAAGCCGCTGGCTGCTGGAATCCGAGCTAAGCCTCACGATGGCTTCCTAATGTGACCCTGGTGATCGAAACACCTCTAGGCATTTATTACGCGTCTCCACGGTGTGTTTTTACAGTTTGGGATTCTGAAGCCTTACTTAGAGCTGCATTTAAATCTAATTCTATTGGCTCGTGTCATCATACTTTTTTTCTATCTGTTTCAGGCTGAGGTTAATGTTTTTTGTGCCTGTAAAAAAATGGTATTGATAAAGACTATAACAGTAACAACGATTCCATGGCACCTGTGCTGATAACGTAGAGGGAATAGAACTGTACTGGGAAGTAGTTTGACTTAATGCTGATTCTCACAACCTGTAATTATTAGCTACTTGCTACTATTTATCATTAGGACTAAACAGACTTAAGTGGAAAAAAGATTTCTTAATGACGTTTGCCATTTATTTGAAACCCGGACAATGTACTTGTTAAATCTTACTGAGTAGGGACCTGTCGGTACGATTGTTGAAGTGGAGTCATTTTATAGGGAACGTTAGGATGTTGGCATAATGTATACTGTTCTATAGAGTTCTAGGATTGGATATATAGGTGTCAGGCTTTTTGACGAGGTCCTTAGTACTGCTTATATATGAAATATTGCCTAATATCTGTATTTTAAGACCTTTTCACTGTAATTATTAGACCCTAGAGAGATTTGGCGTAATGCTAACGTTATTAATTAGCAGCTGAAACTCTTCAGCACTTAAAGCATGGAAAATGCCAGGGCTCCAGACTCCATAAGTGGTGTAACCTTCTCTAACGACAGATGTATACACTGACAGCTGAAACAGCATATCAGTTTTATGGCCTCTATAATGTAAAGCATTTGCTGGAATCCAGGGATGGTCAATTACACCCCCACAATCCTGTCGTTTATAGTTCTGATGGTAAAGGTTATTATAGGAAGGGCATTAAACATATTTAGATATAGACATTAGGATGGCTTGCACGTGAGATATGGAAATCAGTTATAAGGGATCAAAGAGGATCCAGTATGGAAGATAATCTGGTTTTCAGTAATTTATTTGCTTCTTTTGAATAGGATCATAAGAGTTTATTAGTATTTCCCAAATGTCGAACCTACTATTGATGAATGTTCCCCTGCATACCGCAGACATTAGAGATGGTTGGTTGGGATGGGGATATGGACAGGGTACACGTGGTTTGGATGGGGATATGGACAGGGTACACGTGGTTTGGATGGGGATATAGACAGGGTACAAGTGGTTGAGATGGGGATATGGACAGGGTACACATGGTTTGGATGGGGATATGGACAGGGTACAAGTGGTTGAGATGGGGACATGGACAGGGTACACGTGGTTTGGATGGGGATATGGACAGGTACACATGGTTGGGATGGGGTACAAGTGGCTGGTATCAGCTGTTAGACTTGTGACAGGAGGTGGCTGAATTATGTTTTTATAAGAAGTGTGTCTGGCAGTGTGTCTGATACAAATCTAATCTGTAAATAATTCTCCGGCTTCACCTATACATCTTAGGCACGTTCCCCAATACAGAAACTTTAGAAAGGTCTTGAATAGTAAATACCCAATCAAGGGACAATGCAGTGATGCTATAAACAATGTTATTTGCCCGTGAAATTAGTGTCCTCCATCCTAGGTTCCAATCACCTTTAAAGGACATTCCCAGGGGTCCTAAAATAGACAAGAATGCCCAGTTGTCTCCTGGCTGGTGCCATCTCCACCCCTCCTCATATCATGTAACATCTGAGTCACGCAGGCAGCGATGCTGGGCTTCGGAGCCTTCCTTAAAGGGAGGGGACCTAAAATAAGCTCGAGGGTGATACTGTTGCCCCTTCTCCATCTGTTCTGGTCAGTGTTTCAGGGTCTCTGAAGCTTTAATAGCCTTAGATAAATAATGGTCCATATTTACATTAGAATTTTAATTTTATATTTCATGTATAAATAGAATTTGCACGAAACATTTGTAATCTCCCAAAACAAGTGCTGCTTCTTACCCTACTTTAAATAACATAGGATTTGCACAATAGCTGGTATTATATTAGTCTCACAACATTAAACTCAATTCAGCCAAGGACGCATTGGATGCTCCAATAAGAAACTCATATACACATTGAGAGATAACATTATCTGACATTATTTTACATGGGGATCAGTTATTTAAAAAGTATTAAATGGGTCATTATATTTAATATCACAAGAAAGGGCATTGAGATGTACATATTAAAAGAAAAACAACTTGAATTTGAATTATCCAGGAAAGGATGCCTTTTGAAAAAACATTCATTTTAAGAAGCAAATAGTGGAAAGTACCCGCAGTCACACTCGTCGGCCTATGTGTGCGATACAAGGTTCTGTGTTTTGATTAAGAGGGGTGAAGTGATACCCTACTGATCAATAAGTGATCCGATGCTCCAATGCAATTGATAAATGCAATGCTCCATTGTACCAATCAAATTGTGTTCTCCTCTCCTGCAGATAAAGACTTAACAAAAAGAATGACCTTATATATTAAAATAAGTAAGCTCTGGTGCTCCAATAGCCACAAACTACAATACCCATCATGCCTCACCACCAGCAGGCAGTTTTTTCCCCCTACCAGGTCTTCCCATCAAACCAACATGAGTGCAATTCTACTAAGAGGGATTTTTAAACATATTTCTTGAAGCTTCCTTATTTATAACCTAGCCAGGTTATGTTGCTTAATTATCGTTCTGAGATATATTTTTTGCCCGCAGACCAAAAGCCATCATGTCTGACACAGAGGAAGTGTAAGTAACCAAAATATTTTCTAATAGTGTGTAAACATGCGCCAGCTGATAACACAACCACATCTGTGTTTTTGTGTGCGTGTCAATATATTTCATTAGCGCTACTATTACAGAAACAATATTTCTAAACTTTCAGTGTTAAGATTTCACTAAGCTAATATTCTTATTTATTCTTTTAAATATTTTATTCCGTAGCGCTGTAATACAGTATTTAGCAGCAGTCCGCGACAAATGTGAAAGCTGCAGTAAAGTAGATTAATCCAATATGTATATATTATATGGTCAATCAGAAAATACACACGCATATATATCTGTAGGGTCTATAAAATCAATAGATGAGTTGGTGGCCGAAATTGAGAAACACTGGCCTCTCGTCTTTAATCAGGTGTGATTCACTACCAGAATCACTTTAATGTAGTTATATAGATAACATACACATGTAATAAAATTACCCTGCCTGTTTCTTATATGCTATTTGTACTTCATGGTTTTTTGTTCTTTAACCATTTTCTAAAATATATCTCCTTTCTTCTCCCTCCTTCTCCTATATCCATTCATTCTCTGGAGCAGTGAACAGGTGGAGGGTATGTACAAAACATGCTTGCTATATATAGTAAAAGCATATGAATTAATATTATTTCTATATAATGTGATAATTCTTAATGTTGCTGTTAACACACTAATAATTTGTCTACATCAGCGTTCATATACTGTAATCTACCTAACCTAAACTGCCTGCCTTACTATTATATACCTAAACCTCTCTTATAACTTCCTGCCCCACTATTATATACTGTAATCTACCTAACCTACCTCACTATTATATACTGTAATCTACGTAACCTACAACTGTTTGCCTCACTATTATATACTGTAATCTCTCCAACTGCCTGCCTCACTATTATATACTGTACTCTCTCCTACAACGTTCTGCCTCACTATTATATACTGTACTCTCTCCTACAATTTTCTGCCTCACTATTATATACTGTACTCTCTCCTACAACGTTCTGCCTCACTCTTATATCCTGTAATCTCTCCTACAATTTTCTGCCTCACTATTATATACTGTAATCTCACCTACAACTCCCTGCCTCACTATTATATACTGTAATCTCTCCTACAATTTTCTGCCTCACTATTATATACTGTAATCTCTCCAATTGCATGCCTCACTATTATATACTTTACTCTCTCCTACAACCTCCTGCCTCGCTATTATATACTGTACTCTCTCCTACAACCTCCTGCCTCGCTATTATATACTGTACTCTCTCCTACAACCTCCTGCCTCACTATTATATACTGTAATCTCTCCTGCAACTGCCTGCCTCACTATTATTTACTGTAATCTCTACTACAACCTCCTGGCTCGCTATTATATCATGTCATCTCTCCTACAACTGCCTGCCTTATTACTCTCTACTCTAATCTCTCATACAACTGCCTGCCCCACTATTATATACTGTAATCTCTCCTACAACTGCCTGCCTCACTATTATATACTGTAATCTCTCCAACTGCCTGCCTCACTTTTATATACTGTACTCTCCTACAAGCCCCTGCCTCACTATTATATACTGTAATCTCTCCTACAACTCCCTGCCTTACTCTCTACTGTACTTCCTATCTCTGTACTCCATATTGTACTTTCAACCTCCTGCATCTGTACTTTATACTTTTAACTTCCTCTCTCTGTACTCTATATTGTACTTAAATATGTTCAACGCCCTGCCTTATTACTCTCTACTGCACCTATACCTTCAACTTCCTGCCTCTGTACTCTATACTGTATACTTTCAACTTCCTGTCTCTGTACTCTATACTCTACTTATACTTTCCACTTCCTGCCTCTGTACCCTATACTCTACTTATACTTTCCACTTCCTGCCTCTGTACGCTATACTCTACTTATACTTTCCACTTCCTGCCTCTGTACGCTATACTGTATACTTTCCACTTCCTGCCTATGTACTCAATACTGTATTTATACTTTCAACTTCCTGCCTCTGTGCTCCATACTGTACTGCCTTATTACTCTCTACTTTACTTTCCACTAACTGCCATTACTTTATTACTTCCAACTTCCTGCCATGTTACTTTATTGCACCCTATCTCTCTCTTAATATCCTGTTTCACATTTCACATTGTATCCTATCCTTCAACTTCGTATCTCAACTTATCTTAAATCATCTAACTTTTCTTAATATCTGAACTAACTTAAGCTACTGTTTTATTCCTTCCCCATCTATCTGTTAACTTGGAAAATGTCTTCATGCCTTTGAAGCTCTTCAGCCACTCCTTATTTTAAACTTTTCTAACTTTTCAAGCATTAACATTTACTGTTTTTCATTACGGACCATATTATTGTATGGCCAGAGTCACACATCTAATATGAATAATTTGGGTTCATACATAGATCTATATAATCAATTGTAAGCCTGGTCGTTTGTCTTCCGCATGTCTTACAAACCTCTTCATCCCAACAACAGGTCTATTTGTTTCTAGCAGAGCTGCCACCCGCTGGCAAAGTCTGTTATGGAAAATGTACATTTATTTATAGTTATATATTTATTCTTTTTATAATTATTGTCCCTTCATATATTCTGTCCTAAAATTCCTCCTATACTTCTATATAACTGTTCCTTATAACCAAACTCTACTTTTTCTCACGATACAAGCTTCATAATCTTTCCGGTAACTTATCTTTTGTTCTGGTTACTGAGTTGTCACCCATCGAAAAGTTAATTGCTGTCTCTCCAGAGTTTTGCTTTCCCTAAATTCTCTATTTTTCTTTTCATATTCTCCTACAAACAGAAGAATACGAAGAAGGTAAATGTTCACAACCCCCCACCCAAACTGGCACCCTCTAATTCAGTAACACCTCTACACTCCATCAGATTAATGATGTCATTAATCCGACTTAAACCCTTCTCTGCCAGAGGGATCTGCAACACCATATACACTAGCAGCTAACGAGGAAACATTTACAAAGCACACATACATCTATCTATAGTCGTTCCCCGCTAATACGGCAGGAATTTATTAAGTGCGCAATAATTCGAGGCCTATAAAAACACTGAAATAGAAGAATTAATGATTAATAAACACATTGTACTGAAAGCGGTGCAGCGGAGTGGAGCAAACACCCAAAATAATACAAATTATATAATTGAAAAGAGTCGCATTAGTTGCACTGTATGTTATATACAACAGGGAATTACATACCTATATAACACATACATTGGAATGGTTCGATTTATTTCAAACTCATTGCAGGTCCTTCTTGCACAGCAGGGTTAATATCTCTAAGTCTTCCGTTGCCTAGTTCCATACCTCATGCTAATCCATAAACTCTGGTTTTGATTGTCCTCCCCCGTTAAAAATTCAGTCCTACATGTCATTTACTAACACCAGAGACGCTGCCCAGACTGTGCCTTCTTGTATAAGGAGATAAGTTCTGGGCAGTAGGACTGTAGATTTACACAGCATGATTATACCTCGTTTCAAGGAAGAATTTGCTGAGATGTAAAGATTTGGAAGCCTCTATGTTTAGTCTGTGATTTTTTAAACAAGGGTCCAACTTTTTACCTCTTAGTAAACCTCCTTGTCAGAATTTTTCCTACTCATTAACACATTATAACCCAATCCTTTCCTCAAACTGGAACATTTACAAGTTCAAAGTAGCCTCCTCAGAACACAAAATTATGGGGATCTACTTTTGGGGTAGAGAAGAGGATGGGAAAAAGGGACAGCTCCTCAAAACTGTTTCCTCAGTAGGGTTGTTTAAGCAAACTTGGTTATGGAATAATAAAGCACTCTATACGATTCTCCTCATAAAGGGATAGCCTGATCAGCCGCTACTGCTTCGAATGAGGCCGTTGTTGGGCTCTGTGGTCCTTGGTCTTTGTGCTATGCAGTCGTTATCTTCAGGGCCGAATTTTCCATAAGGAAAGCTGTCTATAGTGTCATCTCCTTATGAGACCCCCAAGTGATAATAGACCTTGTTCCTGTTATGCGTGCCCACTCCTGCATGCTTCTTCAAGTACTGCCCCATGCTACCTAAGATCCATTCTTCAATTATTAAGCCTAGCGGCTTCTGGGACTTAAATCTGGCCCTGCTTTATGTCATTATGTGACACTGAGATGTCTGCTAAATGCTAACATGTTCTGCTTTATCTGTTTCTTTGCTTCCCCACACGCATCTTTCTGTGGCATTCTGTCTGGTCAGAAGAAGCACCTGAAGGTATGTGTTACCATCTTAGACTGATCAGTTTATTTTATTGCAGGGAGTGAACTTAGGGACACGTTGGTCTGATTACGTTGAAGGGATGGGGATGCCCCTTCTGTGCTTAGTTTCTACAGAAGCAGTAGAAGTTGATACAGTGAAAGGATTTAACCATGCATGGGATAGGCATATGGCTCCAGAATCTAAGACAAGACCAACAACTGATTAAGGATTGAGTGTTTACAACAGTAAAACGAGGCAGACTAGATTGGTCCGAATGGTTCTTATCTGCTCGCACACAGGTGGTAGTTTCCATCTTTCTCTGTCACTTTAATTCTCACCATTCATTAGTAATTAAGGTACATCATACCTAGTCAGATCACTGTGGAGGGTGGTAAGGCTTTCTCCTGGCTGAGTATGTGGCCCTTGCAGTAGAAGGTCATGTGTGCTTTGTCTTGCTTTCTGCGGCTTCTCTAATTCCTGTTCTTTTCCCTCTTAATGCTTCTCTGTGCAGTGGAGGAAACCCACGAGGCAGGTATGTAAAATGCTCCTAATCCCCTAGACCCTTACTCCTTGAATCCTTCTTCTCTTTCCAATAGGTTTTGGGTGTTCATTCACTAATACCCAAGGTTATCAAAACCTGGAATCCCAGTTAGTGTCACTGTGGGTTCTATTCCGCTAATGCTGGCAGGAGTTTGAGAAACTCTGAAAAAAGACAATTTTCAGCATTCTCAACCAGACCTGATTATAATGTCAAGGGTGCTAGCTACCTCATTTGGTTGTCAAAACCTCAGTAATTGGTGAATAGAACCCACATTCTTTGATCAGATCTAAAACGTTTATTGGATTATATCTTAGGATATCTTCGTGCCAGGGTAAGGTGAATGCAGGGTCACCCAAAGCACATGTTCATATTATATCAAGTCTTATAGTCATAACTACCTTTCTTATGTTCTAACACTCAGTCATACCACCCTGTCCATTTTAACTCACCATTTTAGATCACAGTGCCCAAGCATACTGCATTGCCCTGTGACTAACTGCAACATTCTATAATGGAGCTTCAGGGCAGCTTGAGCAAGCATCTGCATGGGGCATGGTCTTCAACCATGCAATAGGCATGACCTGGGGGTCTTCGGAACACTGCATTGCATGCAACAATGCAGTGGCTTTCAGTGTTCTAGATGTTTGTAACATGTATTGTATGTAGGTGATGCACTATATTTGTAGGCCAAGTATATTGACTTAACTACCTGATATTTGTTCTTCACAATGATAGAGGAGATTAATACCATTCCTGCCTTAGGCCACTGCTTTATACTTCTGCCATGCTTTTGTTTTACCATGTATCTCGCTAAAGAGAACTCATTGTTGAAGAGTCACATCAATTAACACCTTGGCCGTTTACTGATGAATTGTACATACTGCAGGTCAGCCTGACAAGAGCTGTCTGGCAGTACATTAAACTCATACCCTTCACCCATGCTGAACACCGGTGTATGAATCCTACATACTGCTGGACATCATAAAGTTTTAAATGGCCAGAGCGGCAAATCTAGAATAAATAGAGCTCCTCCATTTCCAGCCACACATATGTTATTTGAAATGCATGACCTCCATTAAGTGAGATGTATGGATTTCCACCTTTACTTCCCACCAATACTAACAATCAGGGGTAGGCAGAAATATTATTTGTGAAGGACATTTAAATGCCCCATAAGCAACAATGACTTCAACAAGAGCTGTCATAGAAGCTGATGTGTCAGTACAGACACTCCGCCTACCCCAGATAACTTTATATTTAAAAAGTGCTCTTTCACATTAAAGAACTTGAGTTTTAGTTAAATTACCTCCTAGCAATTTACAGCTTACTGTTACCTATGAAAACTTGTGTAATTGAAATGCTCCTGGATCACATGACGCCCGAAATATATTTCAATGCGATCTAGAGAAAAACATCCATAAACCTCATTTTAAAATCCCTGTAATGTATTTAAACGTATGCTTTATACATTTGAACTATTTATCTATAGAACAAAAATAGGCCTTGTTTTTACGGCAGGTTTTTATGTTTCAGGCTGAGATCGCTTTGTAAATGTTATTAAAGCAGGTTCCTTCCCAATGTCTGATTTCTAATGGTTTCACAGACCAGAAGCCATGAATGTGACAGCGCCTTCTGGCCTTCTGACAAACGTCACGTGATCCAGAATTGTTTATTCTCTTGATTGAGGAGATGTTGCATTGCACTAGATTACTTGTTACGTCTGTGATTTAGAACGTTTACAACGAGAACAGCATGTATATGATACATTTCGGCAAGCAGGTCTAGACGTTTGGCTACTGTTTTTAGGGAAGCATTGACTGTCCGCATCTTGTTACAATGCACCTCTTTCTGACTTTGCTTTGGCTTTATGTTCTACTCTCTCCTCTTTGTTCTTTCTGCCCTGCTGCTTTTTAACACCCCCCACCCTTGCCCTGTGGCTGCTGTTTGATGCTTGAACTATGCGACTTGCCTCTACATTCTGCATCTGAAGAAGAGGAACCAGAGCTTGTTGAGGAAGAGGAAACACAGGAGGAAGGTTATGATGAGGAAGGTAAGGCCATTGACTGTCCTTCCTCAAAAGTATCTAGTATCTATGTAGTATAATCCTTGCTCCTCTCTACCAGAACAATGAATACATTATATGGGCTCCAGGCTCTCAAGTTCTTCAGCTTCCTTTACACGGTTGGCTTTGAGGGTCACCTCAAATCTACGTCATGTTATTGAAAGCCTGCAACTTCCACTGCTGCGGGTTCTTAGGGACTAGAAGGGGGAGTCTGGTGAAAAACCTTAGAAAATATACAATAGGCATAATTGGTGTAGCCACAGTGCATGTGGTGGACGTAGCCAGCATTTATGATAATCCTGATGGAGCTGTTAAGCAATGCTAAGTGGCCTAGCTTGCTATGTATCTGCCTGCTTGGATAGTGATCTGCATGAGCTGCATATCTGTCACAGGGGGAATAAAGGACAGGGTGTATGGCACTGAGTGGCCAACTTTCCCAGCTGACAATTGGCAGATTCTACAGGATGAGCCGATGACAGCAATGGTATTGTTAAGATACGTATCTACGAAATGGGATGCAGGAGACAGCAGGGTGACGCACATACAATATTTCCAATGTAACAACATAGAATACCTTAAAGAACCTGGAGTATGTACCAGGCATGAATTATCAGCCCATTAATAAAAAGATCTGTTGTTAACCATTTTAGTGCCAAGGAATGCACAATGTATCGCAAAGTATTGCACTTAGCACCCTTTGGCATTCTAATGGTTAAAATATGAGACCACGTGTCACTTGTAAGCAGGTGCATGCAGTATAAATTGTATTATGTATTATATTGTCCTGTAACAAAATGTCTATAAATTATCATACAAACTTAAGCATCCAAGTGTACTGTCACTAAGCTGTTTTGGCTCAGATTTCTGGCATACAAAAGGTTAAAGCCTAAGACTAATATTACACTAGCACAAACCAGGGCCTTGCTTTTTTTTCTCAGAAATATGTATTAAAAATGTTTGTATATAAGCAGGAGAAGCCTTTTCTGGAACGTTGGGTTACCTGGGATAATAAACTTGATTCCTCACATAGGATAGCTGGAGTCATATAACAATCTCTTTTCACTTGCAGACCACGGTGAAGAATACGACGGTATTTGACTTCTACACTTATCTTACTTATTACTTCTCTCCTTTATAATTCCCCTCTTTCACCCATTTAATGCCGCAGGTTTGGCCAAAGCCCCACAGGGTTCCTGGAACAATGATCTATTTCTTCTTTTGTACCTGCAATTACGTAAAAAGATGTAAATTCATACATAACAAAACTCCTTAAAGTTTTTGGGAGAATTCTACCAAGAACCTTCTTATAACTATGGGAAATTAAAAAATCAGTGGGTCTCAGATATGTAAAAACATTAAAGGTACTGGGGGCGAATGCTTCATTTTCTAGTAAACTTCTTATGAGTATGACTTATTTTACTAAGATATGTTATAGACATGTAGGTCTTTTCCAGGTATGAATTCTGTGGAGGTTTGGCTTGACCTGCTTTTGCGTTCTTATTTCTAGTTTGATTTACTAAATAGACCCTATTCTCAATCTCTTCTCATCTACACCCAGTCCCGCTCTCTGCTGATCTGTTTGGAGTGTCTTTCCTTCCATTTCAAGAGATATCTTCTATTTCCTGAGCCAAGCGGAGCATTTCTTGCTCTCCTTCCCATCTATACTCAGTCCTTCTCTAATTTACTTACATTCAGGCTCCCAGCCTGATCCATCCACATGCAGTCACTCCTCTCTGCTTCCTATCTACAACCAATCCCTTCTTCCCCTTCCTTCCTCCATGATACTCTTTCTAGTGCTCTGAACAATGACCGTTCTGGTTAGCTATAATACACCCAACATGTTCTCCCTTCTCTTCTTTCCAAACCTCTTTTCATTTTCCCCAACCACACAACAACTCTCACACTTCAAAATGTTCAGTTCTAAATCGTTTCTTCCTCTATTGCTCAAAAGATATTAAGGTTTCTCACCTGAGATATGCTTGCGCAACACTAAACACTTGCAACTTAAGGGAATTTAAACCCCAAATCCTGACAATATGTGCCCCTTTGGTGATTTTGATATATGAGCTTAATACTAAATCCTAGCCATAGCACAGAAAGATAGGGTGCAGATCAGTTTTGTTTTTGGCAAGTACAGCGACAGATTCCTTTTCTTAATCTAGAGAACGCAGCTCTTGTGCTCGGCACATATAAAACAGGTTAAAGGTAGTTAGAAGTGTGTAGTATAAACCCCCACTTGTTCATAAATACATTAAGGTAGGAAAGCCAGGCATCACTTATTTATTATTAATAATAAATATTATTATATTATTTTAGACCTTTGACGTCCTGAAAGCTGTTCTTCTTACACTAAAAACTTTGTCCATTGAAAGTTAGCACAAACTACCTTACTGTCTTGTCTTTTTATTCTCTTTTTTCCCTGTCACCCCTTTCCCTTCCAGAATCGCTTGCACTGTCTTCTCTTGCATGTAAAAGAACTTTTGCATCCTCCTTCTCCTCCCTCTAGTTCTATAATTCAAAGGTTCTCTACTCCTCTCACATTCCATTCCTGGGTCGAGAAATAACCTTTTTTTTATCCCCTCGCTATTAACGTGTCCATCGGTTTTTTTCGTGGATTTATTTCTTGGTTTGTGTTTTATTTTTTTTCTCCTTGTAAAATAACTAACGTTTCTTTCTTGGACAACCTGAGAAACGGAATGTCCTCTCTCTGACAGGTCAGAGGCTAACTGTGGCCAGTTCTGAAACTCATTCACTGACCAGATTAAATGCATCCAGCCGGGGGTTAAACACTGTGGGGCAATTTTTTTCAGTGTGAGAAAGCATCATGTGAAAATATCATTTTTCTTTCCAATTAAGCATTTTCGTATACGTATAGGTCATCTTGGACCTCTGGCTTCTTCTTTATCCAGAAGCCTCTTTGCCCCAGCCTTTGTGCAGCACACACAAGATGATTAAACTTAGCTGACACAGCATTTCCAATATATTGGAATAAACATTTGGGAGATTCTCACACGGATGCTTTTGATACATTGCACACATTCTGTATAACAATCCCATTCACCTGATTATGTATTCTGTATCTCTCTTGCCTGTTTTCACTGCCTTGTGGTTCTATTCTCACTTCTCTCTCCTGTTCTCTCCTTCCTGATTTCCATCTGCAGAAGAGAAGCCAAAACCTAAGTAAGTGCACTATGTGTAGCCCAAGCCTTGAGTTATCCCGACTTATAGTGTCCACGTTTAACATGGGGCTATTGCAGCCTGCAATATGGCATTTGGGATGCTTCGTTACAACAATCTAGAGGAACATTGCTATGGGATCTATCTGTACCATGCATCCACACACTCAGGCCTTCAACGCTAAACGCATCCTTAAAAACGGCTGGGTTCATCCAAAGATCTTCTCCACCTAGACACCCACAACATTCTAAAACCGATGAGCAAACATACGTCCCATGAACACTGGGCCCTTCTTACAAGGTCGTTCCTTACCTTGGCGTTCTTCCAGTATCTTTACTTTCCTCTCTTCATTCCAGACTCACCGCCCCTAAAATCCCAGAAGGTGAAAAAGTTGACTTTGATGTAAGTAAATCAATAAAAAGACATCTGCTTTGCAAAAAACTGTGCCGTTCATGTCTGTTTCACTTGCACATGAGTCAACAATCATGTTTTAACAAAGACATCATGTATACATTTAGCATGCTAGTATTAGCTAATGGACTCGTTTGCTTTGTCATACCCTTATAAAGTCATAAATACTAGTTGGTATAACACATTACATGAATTGTCATTAACATTATTAAGATTCTAGACCTAGGGATCGAGTTCGATGGCCCTTCTCTCGAAAACACGGAAACTCTTTAACCAAACACTCAACACCTCTTTACTTTATCCTGCAGGATATCCAGAAGAAAAGACAAAACAAAGACTTGATTGAGCTGCAGTCTCTCATAGATACGCATTTTGAAGGCCGCAAGAAAGAGGAAGAGGAGCTCATTGCCCTGAAAGACAGAATTGTAAGCAACCTTTGGACCCTAACCAGTTATAATTGGAGAATTAATGGCGTGGGGGAAACAGGGCGCTACTCCAAAGTGCACAGAATAACAGACAGATGGAATCATTAGTCTTACATCATTTAGAACGGCAATAATGAACATTATTTTAATGGCAATGTAGTTTTTCCGGGATTCGAAATATGATCTATAGTGGGATGAATGTGCCTTTGCCTTATAACTGTATTTCGGAAGTAGACGGTAAAATATCTAAGATTCTAAACAGAGCAGGCTGGAGTGCACACTTAAGTGGCTAAAATAGAGTTTGGAGTGTGTGGTTCTCACCTGACCTGTGATCTGCTTTATAGGCAGGTAATTGATTCGATTAAAGAAGGCCTGGCAGTGATGTGCGGGCTGACAATGCCCCCTACTCACTGTGGCAGCAGATCGGGCGCTACAGTCGGAGACCACTGGCTGGATATGCCTGACCACACGCTACATGAGCATAAAACACATGGCGTGTGGCCTGTGATATCCAGCCTCCAGCCACACATGTCACTAGGCAGCCCCTGGCCTTAAAGCGCCAGGGTTGCCTTTTTATCCTCAGTTCGGCCCTGGTGAAGCGTCATTATCAGAACAGAGTTTCACTCCTGGGAAAATAAGCAGATTGTTACAGAAACCTCGTAAATCTGAATATATATTCAATAAAAATAATTAAATAACGTTCTTATAAATAAGTGTTGTATCGAGGCAGGACCTACAAACAACGCAGGGTTAAGGACCTCCTTGTATGAGTACGTGTGGCACTCTATCTGCATTTTTGTGTATCTGGGTGCGATCCAGCACTGAAGGTTAACCCTTCTCTGACCACTGTGATGCGTTTGATTTCCAGGAGAAGCGTAGAGCTGAAAGATCAGAACAGCAGAGGATCAGAGCAGAGAAAGAGAAGGAGCGTCAGAACAGACTGGCTGTGAGTACCGCGCAAAACACAACGCTCTCATTCTGCATCTCTAAAAACCTCATCTATCTGTAAAATAAAACTGATTGCATTGAAAGTGGGGAAGCATGCACCTAACAGATGTTTCACGCATACACTGCACACCCAGATATCACAACGCTGTTACACCAAAACCTTTCTCACATGTCATCATCCTTACTCTGTACAGGAGGAGAAGGCAAGAAGAGAGGAGCAGGATTTACTAAGACGTGCTGAGGATGACATGAAGAAGAAGAAGGCTCTGTCCTCCATGGGAGCCTCATACAGCAGCTACCTGGCCAAGGTAAATGAGGAAACCGAGAAAGTCATGTGCTTCCGTCATGCGCTATTATTATTACAGTATATCGTACGGTTTGTAATTCTTTGTGGTGGCCAACATGCAGATTGATGTTAAGGAGCACACATTAAGGCTATGTGGTCTATACATTAGGTGTGCTTTTGGATCTTTCAATTAAACATTTGGTTTGTTGGGAAGGCACTCCAAGGGAGACAATAAGAAAGAGTCGCTCACCAGCTTTTTTCCTAGAACATATTAGTCTTTATCTACCAGAGCCTGTATTTATAAAGCATGGTAGACACCAAAGGTCTACACTGGATGGTTCTGTAGATGCCATCAAAGATTCTGAAAAACATTACAGAGGTGAACAGATGTTTGATGCAGTTGCACCCTGGCATTCCCTCACTGATCTTTTTTTTTATATTCCCTTCTAGGCTGACCAGAAGAGAGGCAAGAAACAGACAGCCCGTGAGCAGAAGAAGAAGATCCTAGCAGACCGTCGCAAGGGCCTGAACATTGACCACCTTAATGAGGACAAAATCAGGTATTCTATAATACGAGCGAGGCACCAACAAATACTCATCTATAAGGCTTCATTTCATCAATATAAGACAAGGCAAAGAACCAAATAACGTTACAGCAGACTATACGCAGTCCACCTTCTCTGCAGTGAAATTCCATGTTTCAAGTCATCCGTCAAACGTAAATTAATTCCAGGTCTCTGCATTCATAACAACCTGTTGGAATCTTATGTGTGTTCATCTCACTTCCACAGGGATAAGGCCAAGGAGCTGTGGGACTGGCTGTACCAGCTGGAGTCTGAGAAGTTTGAGATGGGAGAGAAGCTGAAGAAACAGAAATATGAGGTGAGAGAACACGATACGCAGTTACTATTAACAATTTGAATGGTGAGAAGGTTAGCTTATCTGCTGGGGGTTTGTTGACTCCACTGTCGGCCTTTAGGGGGCAGCATAGACTTACTCAACAAAATTGTGGAACCTTTAGACAAAGTTGCAACCTTTTTGGGGGCAGAGGTAGAAAAAAAGTCACTTTTCCTCACAATTGTGCAATTTGCAACTCAAATGTTTTTTTTTTTATATTGAAATATTTATAATAAAATATTGATACATTTTGATATTATGATTTTAGTTTATGTTAAATGTTAATTGAAACTCATACACCCATAGCATGATATTATTGACATCCCGTAAGTACCTTTTCACAACATACCCCCGAGTACTGATTAAAAATCATTGTTTAAATTGCCTAAAGAAATATCTAGCATTTAGCAGATTATCCTACTAATGATATCATCCATAAATACTATGTCTTTTTATGCAATGTCCATTTGTTACCGTGTTCATCCAATCATGTCGAATCACTTTATCATGTTTCATTTATACAGTACTTTATCATCATGTGCTAGTCTGTCTATAAAGCACATAGCACATCATATGAAGAGTATGTGTACCTGCCTGTGTATAGATCATGTTATCAGCGTATATATGAGAACGTATGTGTGTAGCACACTGTATATAAATCATATTGGCGGTATGTGCGTATAGGAGAGCTTATATTTCAATGTGCCAGCCTGTCAATTAGTCAGACCATGTATCTATGTATCATTTGATCAAACCATCTGTCTATAGTCTGTCTATTGGGTAGACAGCATGTGACAGCCCAAACCATCTAGTTGGGTTATTCTCAGTACTCTGAGCTGCTTGTATCGCCGTGTTATAACGTGACCAGGTCATCAAGCCAGAGATCAACAGGAACAACCTGATTTTCCATTTTTATTATTTCATTTTATTTCTGGAGCGCCAGCACCATCAACTGGTTAGCTGTCACTCATTGCTACATGCATTCCGTGTATCAACGAGTGGTATAAATACGCACATTTAAATGGACCGCTCAGCTCCCATTTGCATTAAAGTTCATATGATGGCTGGAGTGTCCATGTAAGTCTAAAACAGCTCTTTGATGACATTGTTTAGGTAGTATGAGTTCAGAAAACTATCGCTTACAGTGATTGTCAGTGCTTTGGGCTGTCTCTGCCACACCGCGTCACATCTGTGTTTCTCTTGCACGTTGTGTCCAAGTTATTCCCAGTTTCTATCACTGTCTGCGTCTTTCTTTCTTTAGAAAGCTTCCTACTAATTATTTCTCAAAAAAAGAAAGAGGATGAGTGAGGTTAAGAGAGGAGAGACCTAGAGAGCATTCAGTTTTTAGTGCGTTTACAGCTTAAATGGCCGCTTCTCACAGCTCCTAGGATGTCATCAAAATGTAGGTACTGGATCGTCCCATTTAACAATGAACTTGAGACCAGAAGGATGGTGGTAAATGGCACAGAGGTCCTCACAACCACAACATTGTGTGTTACAAACACCCGATAATTACACAACAAGAGTATTTCTGCACAAAATAGCTGTGAAAATATGTGAATGGTAGGTCAAGTAGGTATATGGGAGTTACAGTATATTGCTACACGAACAAGGCAAGGAGAAGCTCATTCATACACAACGTATAGGGAAGATACAGTCCAGTGTACACACAGGACACAAGAACATGCTTATTCCTACTTTTAACCAGAACATTATTAACTCAAGCATCACAATGCAGGACCAAGAGGGAATGTGTTCACGCATAAAAGTTTCATTGTTGGAAGTCCCAGTGGAGTTTACACAGGGAACAGTGTATCCACCGTGAGGGTCACAATGAGGTCTCTGGTTCCCCTTTTCACATGATTATCTTGATCTCTCTTAGATTACGACTCTGCATAGGAGGGTAGAAGAAATCTCCAAGTTGTAAGTAGAGACTCCTCTTTGAAGGGGTTGTAGTACAGGGCTGCCTGCTACAGCATGGGACAGGGTAGGCACCGCTACGACTGGGTCTGTGCTCAAAGCAGGGGCTTTAAAATGTACACAATTCTTTAGAAAGGAAAGGGCACAGATGGATACCAGGACTGCAAACATCAGCCATATGGATGTATCTTTGTGAAAAATATATAAACCTGAATGAAATATACCCGGTTAGATCACAGAGGTGAGGGAGCTAAAGGAGGATCATGTCCTTCTGACGGACCCTTATAAAGCCTTGGGTGTCAGTAATCAGAAGAAAAAGTAAGGTTTTCTTTATCGAGAGACTTGAGCTGAATGCAGCGAAATGGGTGTAGAAGGACAGAAAGCAATCTGCTTGGTGCCCCAGGAGGCCATCTTGTTTTCCTATAGGGTAGGGCGAATTGTGATTTAGGGTTAAGCAGCTTAATGATAGTAATGATAACTGTGATAATCCCACCAAAGCTCCACACCTGGCCATTTCTGCTCCTGCCCCATAGTGTATGCCTATGACCTTTAAACTCCATTAAAAAACATGGGTTTCCCAATGGTCTTTGCTCCATAGGAGTCCAAAAATATACCTCCTATCCACACAATTCAAAACCTAATAACGATGGCCAACTTTAAAAATATTAGTGAAGGGGGCAGCTTGTTCTTTGGGATCATGGAAGTTGTAATTCAACAACAGCTGGAAGGCTTCATGCTTTTGTAATGTAGCCAACAAAACGGCCATCTATACACAAAGCTTCACCTATGGGACTCGATGTACAGAGCCACTCAGGTAATAATAAGGGAAAGGATACTTTGTAGTCTTGGTGTCCATCTGATTGCTTTGAGAGTAAGAGGTAGGATTTCCTATGTAATTACTGTGTCTGCTTTAAGCGTCAGCCCAGGTGTTATATGACGGTAAGTATATGTTCCAGTTTGTGTGTGTCTCAAAGGTACAGGCAGGGCACGTCCGCCATTCCTTAAATTGACAGGCTGGAGTTCTGCCCTCATAAGAGGGTGCAAGGTAACAGGCTTCCGACATACAGCTCAATATCTCCGAAGGTGCTAAAGGTGGGAAGCTCTGGAGAACTCTCCAGCATAAATGGATTGTGTGTTGTTTTAACAGGTTACAACCCTCAGGAACCGTATCGATCAACTCCAGAAACAGTAAGTAGCCAGAGTATCCCCAAAATATAACCCCAAACTAGCTTGGACCAATAATCAGCTCTCTACCCACCAAAAAAATACATAAAAACCCTACTAAAATCCCACCTATATACATGAGAACTGTAGTAACCCAAACCAACCCTTCTCCAACATTATGCATATATTTTTTCAAATAGGTCCCATCCAGTGCAGCCCCAAACCAAAATACACATCATTTATGGGTTCATTCTTTAAACCCTAACCTCCAACAAGTCACGCACGACACTTGTATATTACTAAGGTGCTAAGGTTTCATGAGCTCTACTTTGCCAAAGAGTGATCTGCGTGCTTAATACGGCCACCCAAACTACTCCTGCTTTGTAGTTGTAACCTTTATCTCCGGCTCAAAGAGCTGATAAGGTTGACGTTCTAACATCCCAAGCCATTGGTAACTCTTCCAATCTAACCCTGTAATGTGCACTCGGCAAACAAGTAAGTATGACGAGTAATGGCCCCCGACTGAGTTATAACAGGTATAGTATTACAACAGACTGCAGTTATGTCGCCGGCAGCAAGCACTGCACACCTAGTCCTGAGCGAGGTTAAGGCCCATCATACTTACCCTGCCAACTGCCCCTCCTGCAGGGAGCCCAGAATTTGACCCGCTATATTCCGCTACTGATAATGACTGCAGTCTGTGTCAAGCATGCAAAATAAGGTTCAGCATGTTGGAAGGGCATTAACAGGCCCCCCAAACTAACAGCGGGGGACACGGTGATGTCCGTGCCGCTTACGAATGCTGCTGTATGTGTCTTATACCCTCACACAGGACGGTGTCACAGTCCTTACTATTTAGTCTCGTTTCCCCGCCGCCCCAGGCTTACTTCATATATACCGTATTTGCTCGATTATAAGACGAGGTTTTTTCCAGAGCAAATGCTCTGAAAAATACCCCTCGTCTTATAATCAGGGTCGTCTTATAATCAGACCTCAAATAGGTCTGATTATGAGACTAAGATCCAGATCCCCCGCAGCGATGCAGAGGACCTGGATCCTCCTGTGTTAACCCCCCCCCCCCCCCCCCCCCAAGTTACCGGTGCTTCTGAGTCCCCGGTGCTTAGTCCGGGCTGCGTGTAGAGCTCTACACGATACAATCGCGTAGAGCTCTACACGCTTCCCGGACTAAGCACTGGGGACCCAGATGCAGGGGACCTGGATCCTCCTGTGTTAACCCCCGACCCAACTTACCGGTGCATCTGAGTCCCCGGTGCTTAGTCCGGGCTGCATGTAGAGCTCTACGCGATATAATCGCGTAGAGCTCTACACGATACAATCGCGTAGAGCTCTACACGCTGCCCGGACTAAGCACTGGGGACTCAGAAGCACCGGTAAATTGGAGGGGGGGGGGCATAACACAGGAGGATGCAGGGGACCTGCATCCTCCTGTGTTATGCCCCCTCCAACTTACCGGTGCTTCTGAGTCCCCGGTGCTTAGTCCGGGCAGCGTGTAGAGCTCTACGCGATTGTATCGTGTAGAGCTCTACGCGATTATATCGCGTGGAGCTCTACATGCTGCCCGGACTAAGCACCGGGGGCTCAGATGCAGGGGACCTGGATCCTCCTGTGTTATGCGCCCCCCCAACTCAGAAGCACCGGTAAGTTTGGAAGAGGGAGGGGGAGTGTTAAATGGGGGGTGTAAGGCATTTCTGGAGGCAGAGTGCTCTGTGAAATGCTTTTTAACCCCTTCAATGCCACTCTGCCTCCTGAAATGCCTTAAACCTCCCTATATGCCATAATATGCCTTTTAATCCTCTAAGTGCCAGAGTGGCATATAGGGTTAAAAGGCATATCATGGGGCACAGTGGCATATAGGGTTAAAAGGCATATTATGGGGCACTGTGGCATTTAGAGGGTTAAAAGGCATATCATGGGGCACAGTGGCATATAGGGGGTATAAGGCACTTCTGGGGCAGATGTGCATAACTAGGAGGCAGGTTGGAAAATAGAAGGAAATAAAACCAAAATATTTTTCTCAAGCATAGCTTTTATTAAAAAAAGTGTTTAAATGAATTAAAATTTACTGGTAAAACTTTTTTCCTATAGGGTCGTCTTATATTCAGGCTTTTTCTTTTTTTCCTAAATTAATATTAAGATTTGGGGGGTCGTCTTATAATCAGGGTCGTCTTATAATCGAGCAAATACGGTATTACAGACCTGCTTAATCGGTCAATTCAGCCCTCTGATCCTGTCACTTTCCCCATCGGGACACGCAAGTCCCTCCACTTCATACCAGTTTTCTCCTCCCCGATTGCTCTTTCTTACCTTGTGTTTGTGAATTCCCTGTGTGAGGGATAGGAAGACCTACAGTGACCTTTATCCGGTCTGATCTCTGTCCGTTTCCCCCCATAACAGCAGCAAGAAGGGATCTGGAGGAGGCAAAGGCAAAGTCGGAGGCCGCTGGAAGTAAAATCTCCCAGAAGAATCAAAATAAGGTCATGACAGAGAGCAGCCTCCCTCCTCTTACCTTTCACCATACCCAACCCTGCTGGAAGCTGGATCCACTCGGTGCCCTAAGAGATAGTGACCCTGTCCGCCTCCGTGGGCAGCCTCTTTCTTTCTGTGGACTGCTCTGTATAATCTCTACTCTTTTGTAAATAAAGTGTGAAGCTTCTTACCCGAATGACCTAAATCTATGTGGTGCTGTCTCAAACATTGCAAAAACAGCCAAATCATGTCTTATACCCACAAGAGACAAATCCCTTTAAATTCTTGTGACATAAACGACGTACAGCGCTGCAGAACATGATGGCGCTATATAAAACAGTACCTAATACGCTATTCGCATGCAAGCTTAAACATAGCAAAGTAGCCAATCAGAGGGTAAATGTGTAATGCCTTCCACTACTTTGATAGGAATAAGTATACCATGTCTTGTAAGTAATTTCTCAGGTAAGGAAAGGGAGAACTTGTATTGGCAAACACCCAATTCACTTAAAGGAGAGAGGGTAGGAGAGTTCCCAGGAGACCTGTGGCTTTAACCCCCTCGCTTCACCAGTCATTATAACGGGCCAAGACTCGCAGATTTCTCCAGCAGGAATGGCTGAGGTGTCGGTATAATGGAGACATTCATGGGCGAGGAGGCTTTCATAATGTATAGTGAAGTCAAAGAGCTGAAAGCACAGGAGGAACTGAAAGACCCAATAAACCGAACACGAGCGAGATATGAGATACACCGGTGTGTAAACAGACACAGGGAATGTAACGCTCAGTGAAGGTAGAGTCCTGCAACTACAACGTTTTTACCACTTTCTATCCAAATCACTCTTCAGACGTAACATCCTAGGTTGATCGCCTGATGTCCATAACCAATAGCCCTCTAGCTGGTTACTAAAACACCAAAGCACTCGCCATCTTCTGATTTCTTGTAGGGCAAAACCCGTCAGCAGCACTTCAGTAAACACTCAAAACGGGATTAAGTTGTCCGCACCTGCCGACACGGGCATATTAATCCAAACTCTGAGAGGCTCGTTCCACCAGCTACCTTAACAATTGTTTGGATGAACCACCGGAAAACTACCAGCCTTCTATCCACAGACGGTAGTGAATGATCAAGAGATGTCATCCAGTTATATTCCCCTGTATCTGCCTCAACCAAATTCATAACGTTTCATGCAAATCCGTCGTCGGTTCTACGATCCCTCAAGTGAAAAGTTCCTTGGGATCCTACTGTCGGCTCGTGCGAGAGAAGACGTAACATTCCTCCTGTGCTTTCCCCGCGTTGTTTCTTAATCCCTCGAGCCAGAAATTGTTCAGCTCCTCCATAAAGCTATTATCACCTAAATCTTACGAAAAGCCACCAAGCTTGTGCATGTGAAAAAAAGGGAAGATATCACATATAATCCAGCGGAAAAATAGCAGAGGCATTTTATATTAATATTTAGAACATAGCACTAGCATGCTGTAAGAGTTTGGATAATACTATAGCTCATAGATCCCCTTTTTCGGTGATGCAAATGTATAAATGCACGACAGATGCAAAAGAGAAATTGATGACCTACTTTTAATTCTCATAAATCAGCCAAATGGACTATTTACAGGATTATACAAATATGAACTATACAAATGGCAATGCCACCACTGCCCTAGACCCAATGTTGTCCACGGACATGAACAAATTCTAGAAACATTAAGGGTTGACCAGTCCACACTACTGGCCCCAAAACCGTCTTTGAAGAAGAGACATCAAACCTGAGTTCGGTGTGAATAACAGAGCCTTTGGGAAACAATAACTTTTAGGGAATACGGCGCTCACGTCTTTATTTTGTATCTTTCCTTCCCTGTTGGCTTGTGGTAGAAAGTGTCCATCACGCGCCTATTTTCATAATTAACTTAGCAGTTGTGCTGAGAAATCGGTGCTCACGTTAATATATAAGTGACATCGGACTTACGAAGAATAAAAAGATATATATTCGAAATATATAGCAGTTTTGTGTGAAAACATTTCCATTTACAAAAGTGTAGGTAAAAAAATCCAGGGCAAGAACGCTCAGACGCTCCCAAAACTGCATAGACAAAAAAAAAATATATATATATATATAAATAAAAAGCATAAATAAATAACATAAAATGAACAATCACTTGTTGCTACTATGGGTAATTTATAGTGCGTGGACCCTGGATACACGAAGACCGGCCATTGGGCCACGGGAACTAGGTAACTATAGTTCTACTAGTAAAATAATGATACTTTTTTCTTACTTCGCATCTTTCCTATTTATATGTTGCTTTTAACAGTTTTTCTGAAAAATAACAGGACATATCAGAAGCTTTTAATGAGAAAGTTGAGACAAAAGTTCATCAACGTCAACGCTAATGTTTGTGGTGGACAGACGCAAGATTTGTTGAAGAGTGCCGTTGGAAATACTGCTCCTGTACTTTGACTTTATATAATTTAAGTCGGCAAAAGCCTTCTCGCATATATAGGTACTGCCGAACATTGAGGTCATTTTCAGTCCTAAATCCCTCATATTAGGGTATTTCTCTTTAGGCAGGAGTTTGAAGAACGGCAGCCCCGACTCGACCCTCGTCGTGAGGAACATGTCCGTCTGTAATTCGCACAACTCAATCCGGTATTTGGCTTCCTCGTTCTCGAAGTTGGTGCTGAGCGGGTTGTTGAATATTCTGAAACTAGAATTCATTTTATTGAATTCCTGAAACCGCTGCGTGAAATTATCGATGAGAATGTCAATTTTCGGGACGAATCGGGTGAAGTCCAAACTTGTGCCGTTTTCTTCCATTTCGTGAAAGAGTTCATTGCAGCACTGAAGGTGCGTGAGTTCGTTCCTCAACAAATTTAACTTCAGCAACATGAGTGTGTTTCTGAATGAAGAGATGTGATTGTAAAGGTGGCTGACCTGTTGGTCCTTTTCTTGCAATTTTTTGTTGAGATGATTTAAATGAAGGGTGATATCTGTCAAAAAAGCCAGGGAGCTCAAAAAATCGCCGTCGACGAGACTCTCCTCCAAGACCGGGTCACACTTAATTTCCATCAAAAACGAATAAATTTCTTTTCTAAGGCCGAAAAATCTGGAGAGATAGTTCCCCGCGCTTAGCCAGCGGACATTTTTGTGTAGTGGTAAATCGCCGTACGCGGCTTCGAGCTCTTCCAGATAAGCTTTGAACCTCCGTCGCGTCGTGGCGCATTTCTTGTCGCTGATTAAATTTGTAATTCTTATGACAATCTCCATAACGTCTGTCATCTTCAGCAAGGTCCCAATCAAAGCTTCTTCGTGCACGATGCAGTGCAGCGTCATGCATTCTACCCCATCTCTTTTTAACAGGCCGGCAAGTCCAAGGTTTTTTACCACAGTTGACTTGGCGCCATCGGTAATGATGCTGGTACACCTTTCAAATCCGCCGTATGGAGCCACAGCGCTTTTCACCTCGTTGTAAATGTCTTCTTCGCTTCTGGTTCCCTGGAAAGAAGTCAACTGTAAGAGCTCTTCAGACGTCTCAAAGCCGTCGTCCACGGTACGGATGAAGATAATCAGCTGACTGGTGCCGGTGATGTCAGTGTTCTCATCCAGAGCAACAGAAAAATAGGAGCAGTCCTTAATGACATCGTGCACTTTCCGCTGAACATACTGGTCCATCACAGAGATGCGTCGGGCAACGGTCTGGTGGGAAAGGGAGACAGACTCGAAATGTTTAGCCAAGTCCTCGTTGCCAAAGGCTCGAGCCATCTTAACAGCACAAGCTTTGATAAAAGGTCCATCGCTAAACGCTCTTTTCCGCCTCACAATCTCCTCGCATATGATATAAGACGCCTTCACGGCCGCCTTCTCGCTGGGAATAACTGGCGCAGGGGTACTGGACAGCTCGAAGTGTTTGCTTCTTAGCTCATTCATCACCGCAACCCTCAGCTCTCCGCTATACTGACCGTATATTTTCTCATGTTGGGAAAAGTAATGCCTCTTGACATTGTATTCTTTACAAACGGCCAACGTCTGGGAGCAGATTAAACACTGGGGTTTGTCCTTGTTTTTAATAAAAAAATAATCTGCTTCCCAGCGCTCTTTGAAAGAACGATTTTCGCCATCTACCTTTCGGTGCTTCGGTGCACTCATTGTGGGGGGGGGGGACGCCAGATGTAATCTGTAAATGAAATAAAACAGCATTAAGAAAAAAGTATTTATGTGCGTAACAAGCAAAATATTCTGAAATAATTAAAAAGCGGACATTTAGGTCTCTAACCGATTCTAAACCAGGTGCTGGAATTTATTTGAACTTTCCAAGTGCCTTAAAAAGTAAGCTGGTCTTAAAAGATCTCCATATGTTTTCTAATTGAGTTGAAGTAAGTCTGATAAGTTGAAATCACAGATATTATGAGGTTAAAATATAGCATAGATAATTACTTTCTTCGCCCCCATAGATCTAAACATAAAATGTGAAAATGCTTCTTTAAAGAACATACATTAAATATAAGGGTCGTCGGGGCCCAATCTTCACAATATCTATACATGCAAATGGCATGATCAGTGGTGAAAGTACATAAAGAGTAACGTATATATATATATATAAATAATAAAACCTTTCCGCTAGCTTCAGTAGAAATACTCCAAGGACGCGCTTTAGCGTTCGAGAAACCGTGGACAGGTTTAAGAAGCAAACAGAAATAGTCCATGGTTTCTCACAATGCTGAATCCACCTCGATCCGTTCCCAATGGAGGGTAACGTTAGAGGTGCTGCTCCTACCGGATAAAACATTCATTCTCTAGAAAGCTAAGCTAATAAACCTCGGCGGATCTGTCATTTCTTTCATCTCAAGGCTTAATCACAAGCGGCACAGTCTCAGCTTTCAGCAATACCGGGAATAAAGTCTCTGAGGCTGAGTTGGTGGAACAGCACCTTTTAGGGGAAAAAACTGACATTTTCGGGTTGGATGATCAGCACGTGAGTCGCACCAAGGATGGCGGACACCATAATAACTGCCAACACTACCTGATCAAGTCGTCTGGCTCGTACGAGTAGTAGGCGAGGTGCCGGCAGATAACTCGGGTCAGCCATTGTGAACGTATTTAGTGATGCTAATACGTGTGTGCGGGACTTAAGGGCCTGGATTGCTAAATGGAGAAGCAGCTACAGAATTCCACATACTGATGGAACCCGACAGACACACTTAGTAAAGCGTTTGTTCCACTGTTGCTACCAAACGTCATAGGCTTTCGAGGAACGCGGTAAGTCAGGATTCCCGGTTAAACATCGGATAAGGTCCCCGACGGCAGCGACCCTGCCGGCGGAATCCATCCGTGCCTAGAGGACGCTTACTGCCGGTTTATATCCACTCTTCTCCGCCGGTGTGATTCTGTACAGAACCCAGCAACACGTTAACCGCTGTCAAAGCAGATCCTATCAAACGCGCAAAGGTGTTACCAGCACAGGGAACGGGTAGATGGCACAGAGTGATGGGAGTGGAAAGCAATTACAATAAAAAAAAAACAACCAGAGAGCTCCCACAAAACACTGTTAGCAGAGGCGGGGGCTGCCTTATTGCAAATGCTTTTATTCACTATCCGACCCGCAAGCAGCGCTTTAAGGGCCGAAGCCTATGGATACACTTATGGGGCATATGTTGGCCACAGACATCACAGAGCCCTCTGAGCTGCCCTTCTATTGCTGGCCCTTCCCACCTAACCCTTTCGGTCTACCCTGAGAGATTAAAGGGGTTAATAGTCACATGCCAGCTCTTCTAATACCACATGGGAGCAATGCATAGGTCTCAACGCTTGTGGTTATCTCTAGCCCCGAGTCTGTTTCCGCCCCGGTGGGCTGTTTTGACGGCTGCAAAGCAGCGGCCTCCATTGCATTGTCTAAAACGAAAGCCATAAATGTAAACATACCGTGTGAAAGGCGCCCGCACAGCTGAACAATGACGAGCGCGAGAGCAGGCCGAGCACGCGCACCGCCAGCGAACTCCGCCCCCTCAGGATCCGCTGACCAATACTGAACTACAACTCCCGGCATGCTTGCGCACTCAAAGTCTGTCTAGGTATTGTGGGAGTTGTAGTCAAACTCGGAATCACTGTTGACTAGCCTGGCGGTGCGGAGGGGCCCGATTGGGAGAGCCTTCGGAGTTGGCAGCCTGTCTACCGTGAATGCAAATTCATCCCGACCTGTAGGTGTCGCTGTGCCGTAAAGTCACGGAAGTGCCTGTTTGTGCGCCTGACATCTGCACAGTAGGACACAGCGCGGATATGGCGAAGAGGTTGATGTGAGTAGGAGACGTGAAAGACATCTTTCCCTCCGGTTAAAATTCCTGCGCAGGGGGCAAATAGGGCCCTTTTAACAAATGATAGTTAAACGCCACTGAATGGTGACTTGTTTGAAGGATAAAAATCTCAGGAAAGACTGAGGGAACTCAATATGCACAGCATGGAGAAGAGATGCGATTAGACGTGTAAATGCTTAAAGGGATTTCATAGAGTGCATGGGGGGAAGCTTATCGCAAGGGAGTAGAGGTCATAATCTAAAAGGAGAGCACCTGGGGTTTAAATGTAATGTAAAAAGTCTTGCTTTACTAAAAGGGTGGTGGATAACTGGAACTGACTCCCAGCAGAAGCGGTAGAGGCTAATGCACTAAGAGAATTTAAACATGCATGGGATAAGCGTATTGCTATACTGAATCTAAACCAAAACTGAGGATTCATGAAGCTGTGCTGCGTGTATGTATGTATACATGTGTGTGTGTGTGTATGTACGTATAGATAGATATGGACCGGTATGTATGTATAGATATGTATGTGTGTATAGATATGTAGGTGTCGGATAGACGGTTAACTCATCCTTAACCCTTTCATATGGGTCTAGATGAGGTGTTCCCTGCCAGCAGCAGATAAAAAGTCCCTCCCAGAGTCCTGGGCTCCAGAATAAAATATTCCAGTGGGGAGGAAGAATTAGAAAAACCTTTGTTTGTTTAAAAAATAAACTAATCCACCAATCAGTGATGTCGCCATGACATCATATGAAGAACTCTTAGAGGAATTACCAGTCAGAAAAAAATGAAAACAGTAACAAATTAATAAAAGTAAAAAAAAAGATAATGTAAAACATTTGAAGGAATGAAAAACACTTTGCACATCAAAAAAAGTGCAGATCTAACCTTACAAAAACTATGTAATTTACTAATTTGTGTACGCGAAATATAAAAAAGGCAAATCTTCATTACACAGACATAAGCCGCAAATAACCCCCCCCCCCAGGTGGACAACTCAACTTCCAGATAACGATCCAATTTGGCCAAAATTAGAAGAAAAACAGCAATCGTGAAACCCGCTCTCCGCAGAAGGTCGAGAATAAGAGCCCAGAGACGGAACGGCTTCATAGATATTTAATTTGATAATTAAAAGTAATTATAAAAAGGAAATAAACCCATAACGGCAACTGCACCAACGGAAAGAATCTGCAAATTTTGCCTTAAATCCCTATTTTTCTAGAAATCAGCGTCTTTGTCTCATTCGGTGTCGGTGGGAAGGCGCTCTGAGCCCGGATGGTTTGCGAGGCTCTTAATGAGTTGGGGCGTAAAGTCTGTCGGCAGACCCTGTCCTGATATTCTAAAACGATTGAGCCCCCCCTGTTATTACCAACATATAGGTACCAAGTGACCCGTTCTTATCTCTTAGGTCCTGTTTGACCTCCTGCCACACTGCTTATCATTCTGGGGGGCGCACAGAACTCAGCATACAGAACGTCTTCATGTTCTGAGTAGACTATCAAAACCTAACCATATTTGTGACATCATAACTGCAGATGCCGATGTTGCGTCCCCTGTGTGACCCCCGGCCCCTCCCTGTGTGACCCCCGGCCCCTCCCTGTGTGACCCCCGGCCCCTTGTCCCCTTTTATGGCACCCGGGACACCGTAGTCCAGCACCCTTTGAAGACACTCTCCTTCCATGGATGTGGGTCCTGGGCCAGCTTTCCAGATAACATTTATGGCCAGGTCTGTCCTAACAGATTTAGATATTCTGATATACATTCAAGATGCCTTCTTAACCCTTTCTACCTCAATTATATGCAATTCTACAGAATCCCCCCCATAAATTTAATAAAGGGTTCAAATTAAATACATATGATGGCTGGGAAGTCCCTTTAAACAACCCAAACCCTCTGTATTTGTGGCTTCCAAAACTAATTGTTCTGAATACCCAAAATAATGTTTTTTTTTTCGCACACCAAAGCACAACATGATTGGCAATGTAAGAAACTGTTGTTTTGCAGCATTTCTCTCTTTTTCTTCTCAGATACCCGCTGTACCAGCTGGGAAACCCCCAGCTCCGCGTCTTCCGACCCAACTTTCACATGACGCTGGTTAGACCCGGTAAAGAGCAGCCGCCGGACACCGTGCAGTTCCGTATACCCGTGGAGTGAGTACCGAGCGTATCTTCCGCCGTTCTCTTCCTTTCATCCTCCTCCTTGCTTCGTTACTTCGGATGGATTTTAACCCTTAACTGGGTGAAGGGTGGAAGAAATGGGGCTCAGCTCCTATCAAGCCAATGACTTTGATATATATTTTTATATAAAAAGTGGGTGCTTTTGTTATTGCGTTTTGGCTTTGATCAGCCAAGTGATAACAGGCAGGTAACAAAGATATAGCTATTGGCATTTACAAAAGATGTACGAATCCCAGGTCCTTGGTAGCCATGGCTACTAAAAGTGTACTGCTGGTCCCTTTTTTTCCTCAGTAGATGGATCCTGTCCTGGCTCCTATAATGTTCTTTCTCCTTGTTTCTTTAAAGGTACATGATAAGGAATATGATGTCGCTATATAAAGTAATAAATAATAATAATAGTTATTGCCCAAGTTATCTCTGTAATGCCGGCTTATGATGTCATATCTGTATTTTACGAATGCACAGCAGCACAGCATACTATGGAGGCGCTGTCTCCATATTGTAACCCGGGCTGGTTATAATTTGCCCCTTGGTAACGCAGCAAAGGGGCTGCTGAATATTGGTCCTAGGCTAGAATGTGCCGCTGCTTAACCCCTTCAGGACCGGGACGTACCTGGTACTTCCTGGTTAACAGTCACCGGTGGACGTCCCGTACCAGGTACGTCTCCTCCAAAAACCGCCCCCCACATCGCCGCGATCGTGGGGGCGCTGCTGCTGCTCCCAAGCCCACGATCACTCCCACGGAGTGATTCTCTAGGCAGAAACCGCGATCGCAGAAAAATCTGCAATCGGGGTTTCAGCTGCCACAGGCAGCTTCAGGGAAGGGGGTGGTGTGTTGACCTGACCCAACACCCCCCTGCTGCCTGATCGCTCCATGAGAGCGTCAGTGCAGCGTTAACCCCTTCAATGCCGCAATCACGGCATTGAAGGGGTTAATTCCCGTTTTGTAGGGGGCTCTGCTGCTGGTGGTCTGCCTGGAAGCCCCTGGAAGCCCCAGAAGTCTTTTGATCAGTCCTGTAGGACTGATCAAAGAGACTCCTCCCCTACAATCTCCAGTCTATTGGAGATTGTGTCCCAGCTGCCAGAGGCAGCTTCAGGGACAGGGAGACAGGGTTCTTTGGTTTCCACATGAGTGTGGAGCCCAGACCCCCCCCACCCCCACCCTTCCTCAGTTAACCCCTACCCCCCTCTTCCTCAATTAACCCCTTCAATGCTGCGATTGTGTATGACCCCCATCGCAGCATTGCAGGGGTTAATATCTAAATATCAGTCAATGCTGTGCTTCAATGGAAAAATGTAAAAAATAATAATAAAAAAAAAAAAATAACAGCACTGACCTGAAAGTCCAGGGTGCTTCCAGGTCAAATGCTGGGCTGATCAGATCGCTCCTGGCCAATAGGAGTGATCGGATCATTATGGCAACCCACGGATGACCCTGCTCTACAAAGAGAGAGGGGTCATCTAGGGTAATTATGAAAAAACACAAATTATTAATAAATGAAGAAATCATAATTATTACCTGATCACTTGTCGGTGACATTTTAAGTCGCTGATTATTGATCGGTCTCCCTGATGTCAGCGGCCTAAACCTGTCACTTACAAGTAATCTGATAAAAAAAAAATAATTAAAAAAATGTAAATGCGCATGTTCCAGTTTTGCCCTGATAGCTTCCTCAAAAAGTGCTTGAACCATGTATGTGAGGCCTTGTTGGAACCGGGGGATGTTGGTGAACACAATTTGGTGTTTTTTTCTGCAGTTGCACATATTCTATACAAAATATAATATAAAATCTAAAGCAACATTGCAACATATGCAAAAAAACACCTCAAAATTTGGCAGCAATTGGCGATAAAATCCCTGTTTGAAAAGTGTCAAAATGACCCTAGTTGTACACCTTGACTTATCTACTTTTCATAAACATATCATTTTGGGGGGGTAATCAGTATCTGTGACAACTATTGCAGTTATTAGACTACCATGCCAAATTTAAAAAAAATTACATTTCAAAAACGTGATGCATGCCTTGCAGTATTTGCCCTATACTGGTCAAAATAGATAAAAATCCTGGCCATGTTGGGTGGTTTCCAAATCAGGACAACTTAATGAATATATTTGGGATAATTTTTTCCCATTGGTTCAATGTGTGTACAATTTGTATGTATACAAAACTGTAAAAAAATGCGTTTTTTTCATTTTTTCCCCACTTTTTCCAGTTTATTTCAAACAAAACAATGTACTACTCAGCTTAATATGGTTTCAAATGAAAGCCCTACTTGTGCTGAAAAAAACAATATATGATTTGTGTGGGTGCACCAATTGATAAGAGAGAAATTACAGTTGAAGAAAGACATGGCAAAAACACAAAAACAGCTTCCGGTCCTTTAGCGACACGTTAGTATCAAAATCCCGGTCCTGAAGGGGTTAAAAGTCCATTCTCTGTGTGATGCTGTCTGTTTTATTTATGTCATTCTTTCTTCTCGTATTAGGATGACTAAGATGGACGTACAGAATTACCTGCAGCAGATCTACAACGTGCCGGTGTCGGCTGTGCGCACCCGCATCCAGTATGGTGAGTCTAGGAAACGGAGTGAACGCTCAGGTCTGTGTTCTGTGTTTGAGTTGCGCAATTAAAACCCACAACCTCTCCCTCAGGTAACAACAGAAAAAGAAACCACCTGAACCAGCGAGTGAAGCGGCCGGATTACAAAGTAGCCTACGTTCAGTTGGTGAGTAATTTAGCCGAGGAATGCTCTGTTCCCCGCAGCTTGTCACATCTCGCCCCCCAGCCTCCCGAATTAATCGTGTAACCCCCCCCCCCGTCTATTTAATCCCTTTTACAACTTCACTAATTTCTCAACAGTCCATATGTCCCATCGTGAGCTTTGCTGAGCCTGGTCAGTGACTTAATTTAAGATGGACTATTCTTTATCATGTGAAGAACCCCATGACTATTGGTTACACATTTTTGCCGTGGCTGTGGTTCAGCTGCATTTTTTATTCATCTGTATTTAGATCCCTTGGGGATTTTGATAATGATCGTTGAGAAAATATAACTGTAGCCTGATGTGGTTTCCCGGGCCGGATGAAAGCAGCCCATTTGGTGACCGCTGCTACATTCCCTCATCTGATTCTCTAAAGCACTTTAATGCATATGATTACTATGTGATGTCTCCAGAGAGGGTCTGCAGAATCCCCCCATTTGTCCCTTTGCCTACCCCAGCTGAGCTGTGTTGAGTATAACGAGTCTTCTGACACGTGGTTCAGTTACCAGCAGTCAGCCCTAGTGCTGCATTAGCCAGCGTTTGGGGGGGGTCTGACGGACCCTGTATATGCAGGACCCAATTTCAGTGCTTTCCTGCCGCAGACCTGCTCCCATGGAAAAAGCTTTTTATGGGTCATAAAAGACCGTGCGGTATACAGTAATGTAGGTTATTGGCCAAGGCTGAACTGGCCCTGGCACTTTCAGCGCAGCCAATCGCTGGATATGCCCGACCGCACGCTACATTTTTATGGGCAGATCCAGCACCTGACCTGCCGCTGGACAGTATGGGGCCCGATGGCTAATCCGGACATCATTTATACTTCCTTTATACGTAGACTGGAGGCCGCCAATGCTGTCGGTCAGCTGGTTTTGGGTGACTTTCCTGCTCAAACACCTCACTGAGCTGATCCTTCCAAACCGTGCTAGGTAGTTCCGCCGTACATAGATTCTCAATAGTCTATTTTAACCACAGGCAGTATGATAAGAATTCAGTTTGTCTAGTAGGGTCGCTGCCCGAAAACATATTATAAAAAAAAAAAAAGAATGGCAACTGCTGGTAAGGATGACACTGAATCACAAGCAAATGCTAGATTATTATCTTTTACTTATATATCATCGATTTACGCAGAGCGCAGTACACGTATTCAAAGGGTCTGACAAAGACAAACTGATATATCCGTTCAAAAGGACTCTCCTTGTAAGCTTACAATCTACATATTAAAAGTTAGGCTACAGATATATCTACAGATATATATGGCACACGTAGCGGACTGTGTAAGAGTAATGTTTTACTATATATATATATATATATATATATATATATACACACACACATACACACACACACACGTAATGTGTGTGTATTGACATTAGAGATAAAGGCTGTTAACCCAGGCCAGATTATTTTTTAAACCGGGAATCGATCCAACATCTATCCACACAGCGAGGCTGTTACTGATTTTTATACCACTCTTCCGAAGCCTAGTTTTGGAGATTCTGCCCTCACAAAGCCCAATCCGCCGCCGGAGTCCATTCTTGGGAGGCTTCTGCACCAGTAAACAAATCTTTGGACTAGTGACTCACATGTTCTGAGCTTTGGAAACGAGATGTTTATTACGGACGCGGCTCCTGGATCGAGTTAAGAGATGTCTCTGCATCGGTTCCGGTGCTGTGTCTGGGAGCCTCATGTTGCGTTAACCATCTAAGGCCCTTCTCTATGACTTTGTTCTATTAATCCCTCTTTTCAGCGTCTGTAGTAATAAAGATCCTTCAATTATAAATTACATTGGTGGAGTTATGCATCTTAATGTAAACATTGCAAACATCAGAAAAAACACAATATGCTCCCACAATATAACGTATTTGCTCGATTATAAGACGACCCCCCCCCAAAATCTGAATATTAATTTAGGAGAAAAAGAAAAAGCCTGAATATAAGACTACCCTATAGGAAAAAAGTTTTACCACTAAATGTTAATTCATCGAAACAATTTTTTTTTTAATAAAAGCTATGATTGAGAAAAATATGTTGTTTTTAATTCCTTTTATTTTCCAACCTGCCCCCAGGCTTGTCACTCTGCCCCAGAAATGCCTTATACCCCCTATATGCCTTTTGACCCCCTATGTGCCACTCTGCCCCCAGAAATGCCTTATACCCCTATATGCCACTCTGGCATTTAGGGGGTTAAAAGGCATATTATGGTGCAGAGTGGCATATAGGGAGGTATACGGCATTTCAGGAGGCAGAGTGGCATATAGAGGGTTAAAAGGCATTTCTGGAGGCAGAGTGGCATTAAGGGGGTTAAAAGGCATATCATAGAGCACTCTGCCTACAGAAATGCCTTATGCCCCCCATTTAACCCCCCCCCCAAAAAAACTTACCAGTGCTTCTGACTCCCGGTGTGTTGTCTGGGCAGCGTGTAGACATCTACGCGATTCGCAGGGGTTGTCTGCGTCCATGGCGCAGACCTTCCCCGGCTGTCAGAGAGACTTCCCCGGTGAGGGGAACTCTGATCTCTGACAGCCGGGGAAGGTCTGCGCGATGGACGCAGACAACCCCTGCTGCTAACCGCACCTCCTTCCGGCTGCAGCGGAAGTTGTCTACGCACTGCCCCGGCTACACACCGGGGACTCAGAAGCACTGATAAGTTGGAGGGGGCGGCAGGAGGATCCAGGTCCCCTGCAGTGCTGCGGGGGATCGGGATCTTAGTCTCATAGTCAGACCTATTGGAGGTCTGATTATAAGACGACCCCGATTATAAGACGAGGGGTATTTTTCAGAGTATTTGCTCTGAAAAAACCTTGTCTTATAATGGAGCAAATATGGTAGTTTGTAGGTTGGCATGATACCTGTCCATGTGTAATCTAGACAGCGGTACCCAAAGTTTACTCAACATGGTATTCTGTTGTCCATGTGTGGAGTTCTTCGGCGCTAGAAGGCTTTTGCTAACTGGTGCTTGTTTGTTCTCCGGCAGGGACAGGGTCAAACCTTCCAGTTTCCTGACCTGTTTCCACCAAAGGATGACAATCCAGAATCCGGCTCATTCGATGCCTTGCAGAAAGAGTTCATGGAGAACGAGATGCAGCGGCAACGCAGTGACCCTCGAAGAGGTGGACTCAATGACTGGTTTGGACTTTAGATCTTGGTCTTTAAGATTCACGCACCCCAAATGAACATGTGTCTGGAGACGATATTTTGGTTCTTACAACAGAGCTCTCCTAGTTGGCCTTGTCTGGGGACTTTTTGCTAAATCCCCAAAGAGTGTCTGCTGGTCATCCTTGTAACCATTCCTACTTGTTGGATATTTGAAGACCACGGAGTATGTCTCCTTGCTTTGTTCAGGACATGCATCTTAGAATGGATTTCATCATCAGTGGAGGGGAGGAGGATGCTTCTCCCTAATATTCTGTGTATTTATAGAGCAGATCTGAAATAAATGAACGTTTTCCGATGTCCACACATAAGTTCTTGAAGAGGTGACTGGGGAGTCTGGGAAGCTAATACATTCAGGGTACAATGTCTTGTTCTGCAGACTGTAAACGCGTACAGATTGCTTCAGTGTTGAGGTGAGTTTGGAGTTATTTAGTCAACTCAATGCCACAAAATAATTTCTCAAAAGTTGAGCAAATTTGTCTTCATTCGTCCTCTTCATGTTTAAAATTAATGGCTTTTATGGTGGAACGACGGTCCCAGATTTCACCCACTTTATATAACTGTCCTCCCACTCTGTGTTTGAAGGGCTAGGCCTGCTCTGTTCTCGTCCCAGTCCTGAATGTTTTAACCCTACTGCTGTACAAATGACCGTTTAAACAAGGTTTTACAAAATCCAAGATATTGGGGTAACCCGAGAGATCCCCGCCGTGGTCGTGTAAACGGTAATTAACCTCCCTCTAGAGGCAGAGGTAAGGAGGGCCGTGCTTTCCGTCACACTTTCTCCCTCATACCCAAACTGCAGAAGCTGTCTGAAAAGCCCTATTTTTCCCAGCACTCTCAGCCAGCCAGCATTTCCTTTAAACTTACGTCAATGACATTTTTTGTTTATGTTTTTCACGATTTATCCTTAAAAAGAACAGGGATTCGTTAAATTAGCTTTAACGTTACAGGCAAAGTTGACATTGTTTTTTCGTTGTTTTTGTTTATTTAACCAACTTTTTTTTCTATTTAGATGTAAAACAGATTCCCGATTTATGCTTGCGCTGATTCATCGTTCCTTCTTGCAGCCATAAGACGTTTGCTCGGAAATAACTTCTCAAGCTGTCACCCAAGTCACCCAATGATGCGTAATCCCTTTTTTAAATCCCTTGGCATTTCAGTGTTTGCACAGCAGGTTCTTTTACAGTTCACAATATATAGAATAGTTCGGCCCAACTATTTTTCCCTTTTTCTTTTTCTTTCTTAAAGACAGAATTCAGCCCATGTAGTCTGCTGTTTCTATAGATCATATATATATATAATCATAAATCCAGGACTAACTCTGCAGAGCTGCGTGGAAAGTGGGATATGGCCTGGATCGGGCTTGTGTCTGGATAACCTATAGCCATGGTACACAGTTCTTTATCTTGATAGCGTGTGATGCTGTTGCAGCCACATAGAAACATAAATCCACAATCCTGCTTCTTAGAAACGTAACTGTCTAGTAACCTTCACAACTAAAATAAGTCACTTGTAATACCCATTTTATGAAAGAAATCTGAAACAGCTTGGATCTCGCAAGCGACCCTGAAAGCCCAGCAACATGTTTTAGTCTGTCCTTTATTATCGCCTGAAAGCAGCCTCCCCCCAAAGTAAATCATTCATTTTGCAGCATCCCTTGCAAAAACGTGAACCAGAGTCTACAGTATAAGTGCGCCGACACGTTGCTTTTAATATGAAGCTTATTTGTCCCTTTAAATCGCGGCAAGAAGCAGAGATTGTGGATTGAGATTACGTTAGCGAAGTGATGTCAGAGGGAAATGCAAATGAATGATGATAAAGAATTCATGTCGCGTCCCCAAAATCAATCTTCTACAGACACATGACGTGGGATGGTCTGTAACACCAAACGAAACCCATTGTGCCAAATGTTACATTTCACACTGACGCGCGTATTCACACTTACGTTTGGCCTTTTGGTTAAGATCAAGTGAGTAGCTGTGCGAGAGGGGACGCTTGGTCCTCTGGCCGTAAGGCTGGGATAGCATGAAGCCCAATAGTTGCAATATGCCCCCAGTTTTTGGTCCAAGACCCAGGGGGTGCTGGGGAGCACATGTTTTTGTTTTACATTTTTGATACAAGCGTTCGGAGAGCACGGTTGACGTCTGGAAGACCCTGGAAATGGGGAAGTGGAGTTGGGTCCCCTGAAAAAGTGTTTTTTTGTTTTTTTCTTCACTGCAGAGCCGCTGACCTCAGGGCTTCAAAAAGAAAATAGAATTTCCCTCTGATATCACTATGCTAATGTGATCTCAATTCACAATCTCTGTATCTTGCTGTGACTTGCTGTGTTTGATCAATGGCTGCTTCAAATGTATATCCCTGAAGAAGGGAGTATAGTATCAGACCAGCAGGGCTGTAAAATCAATGGAGGTACTTCCATTACGACTCCCAAGTGGCCACCTTGCGTCATCGTGGAGCTGAGTGTGGCGGGTGGCTCTTCCTGTAAGGTGGGGGGTGTTCATGCTCATGACCCCTTCCAGCGCAGTTTGTTGGGGGTTGCTTTCCTTCCTCCTCCTCTACTGCGTTCTTTTCTTTAGGAGGAGAGGTCTGGCCACACTGTGGACTATCACTTAAGGCACATCTCCCTATACTCCTTGCATACACTGAAACTGCCATAAGTAACCTCAACGACTACTATGATAGCATGCTGGGCATCAAGGGAGCTCAGATCCACAGGCTGCCCATCCCTACCCTTTGGCTACACCACCTACCCTGATTTCATCGTCACCAACTCACTTCTTCTTTCTCTCCCTAAATGTTTAGTGCCAGGAAAGACTTTTCCCTCACTCACCCTGGATTTAGCCCAGTCTTAATGTCTTCCAGATAGCTTTGTTGTGTTCTCCTCTCATTCTCTCTCTCTCCATCTCCTCTTCACGCTCTCTACTCCTTACATCCTGTTTATAACGCAGATGAGTAATACACAAGAGGACTTCCATTCTGGCTTTGCATGCTACAGTTTATAGACTGATAATAGATGGATTGTGTTGAGGCTCAAAATACCATACAAATGGTCTTTCCTAGCATTACACCAACCGAGGTGGGTAACCTGTCCATGTGATGCATAAAAAATAATTCATGACCTGGTTTGCTAATTGTGAATGAACGATGCACACTAAAAAAATTTGTAGGTACTTTAATACGCATTATTTAACCCGGAGGAGAAAGTAATCAAGGAACGTACCTTTAGGAGAAGCTGAGGTGCACCTTCTGTGGTCCTGTTTCAGTGGAACACATCTTATCAGATCCTGTGGGCAGGGAAAGAGGTGAATGAATGGGGGTGATTATTGAGTCGTCATGCATTTGCAAGGGGGGAAAACCGTAATTGAAAGAGGACACGGCGATCATATGCTTTTGTGCATACGTTGGCTGGAGAGTTCCTTTAAGTTCGGTACATGCACATGTACAGGACTAACAATGGGGCTTATTCACTATGGTGGGAGTTGCAGTTCAAAATCTTTGAGCTCGCAAGGTATTATAATAATTGCTCAGCAAGAATGGCTTCCCTGACCCTGCATAACACATAGCTCAATTAGTAAGGTGACTTTCAAGAAATCTCACTGATTTAACTATGCTTTATACAGGGCTACAAGCCTAGACGTCCATCTGGCACCACAAATGCCGCAAACTGTTCCTGCAGCAGAATCAGCCATCGACTGCACTTGTGCCATTAGGCACCCCCTGGCCTTAAAGTGACAGAGCCTCCTCGTCATCACCAGTCAGTAGGAAACTGCGACTCTCCTTCAAACTCCCTATTTCATCAATGGTTTGGCTACCCTATTTATTTATGTTCTCTTCTTACACATTATATGTTCATTGTATACAGGGCCAGACCGGGGACAACAGGGAGGTCCTAGCACTTTAAGGCCAGTGGTGTCTTAATAAGCTGAAGCATTAAGACATTAGGAAGCCTTGGGAACCATGCTGATTTCAGATTTAATAACATATTTATACAGTTATTAGACTTGTGCAGTTTCAGAGAATTAACCCCTCTATTACCAGACATGACTTATTTCAGACAATTAACCCCTCTATTACCAGACATGAGCAGCTTCAGAGAGCGGGTGTTCTGTTCACCATATTAGCCCCTACAGCCACTGCTGGAAAGCATCGCCATGCATCTACAACTCTTTCTATAAAAAAAAAGTTCTCTAACTTCAAGGAAAGTTTTCTTGTTGTCACACCATAACCCTGTTGTAGTTTTAAAATGAAACCCCTTCATGCATTTATTACAATTCCAAAATATTCAGTGGATGTAACCTATAACAAGGTCTCAGATGTTAGGATAAGTATATGATGTTAGTTAGATGTAATGTGAGGATGTTTAACTTCACTGAGGGAGTGGTAGATAAGTAAAACAGCCCTCCAGCAGAGGCGGTAAAGGTTAGTAAATGGCAGGGGAGGATTTAGACATACGTGACAAAGGCGTTTTGAATACATGACAATATCAAGAGGTCAAAACACCAAATTCATCTAAATGTTGCTCAGTTTATGCACAAACCTGAGCGATATCATATACTGATCAGTGAGTTTATCTTCTTTCTTCTCATATGGGTGGACCTGTTTACATCTACAAGGCTGTTAGACAAGTGGAACAGCCTCCCAGCCGATGAGGTAGATGTTAATCTAGTGAAAGAAGATGCGCCGAAATACTGATTAACCCCTTAAGGGCATCGGGTTGTCCTTAAACCCTTTAAGGACAATGCATTGTGAGCTCGTACATGTACGGGCTTTGTCGCGAAGGGGTTAAGGTCTGAGTCTTTATATCAGGAAAAGTGGGCAGACTAGATGAGTTCTTATCTGCCGTCAGACTTTGTTTTTCTTTGAATGCTGATTTCAAAACCTTGCAGGAGAATATATTTATTTTCTAGATCTTCCTGCCGGGCTGGTGGCTTAAAGCGTGTGTAGGCAAGGGGGTAGCCATTATATGTTTAGTTTGAGGGATAAACGGGGTGAGGAAAGGATAGCCTCAGATCCGGTTGCCTAATATTAACCCATATGGATTCAATTTGACATTTTTTATAATTTTTTTACGGGGCTGGTAACAGAAATCGGCTAGAGGGGGAAGACAGGAAACCAGTTCAAGGGAAGAACTCTGTGTGCGGGAAGGAGTGAGCTGGGATCTCCTATCTCTTAAAGGTAGTCAGTACTGGTCAGTGCTACTGTTACTGCTTTGAAGTTGGTGCATCTGGTTTGTATCAGCTTGGTATTAATTTTTCCTCCCCACCGTTGGCGACTTGCCCAAAAAATTAGCTTGCAAGTTCTGTTTACAGTTAGAATTTTATAGACATTTTAACAGTTCTCTGCTTTAAAGAGGCCAGGGGTTCACTGTAAATTGATTAAATATTAGTGCAGGATCTGCATCTTTGCACAAAATTTCTTCATTGGATATTGTGATTTGATAAAGAACGACTTTAATGTACCCCTGAAGGCCCCTTCAATAAAGGGTGGTAGATAAGTGGAACAGCCTCCAACCAGATGTGGTAGATGCAACTTTCTGTAAACATTACACCCCCCCCCCCCCAAAATAGACTGACAATTATTACTTATTAGTTCTTGCAGTTACCTTGTTAACCAGTAGAGGGCACTGTGCCAGACCTGCATTCCTAAAGTAGAAATACCACACCTGACCTGCAGGTGTCCTCAGATCCATATGATTCGCATTAGATATCTCGACACTGGAAGGGGTCATTCTGTTCCAAACTATGTTTTTATTTGTAGAGAACTGATCTATGCAGGACCTTTGCAGACACAGTGTACAGATACAATACACAGAAACAGAGTACACTTTTGATTAAAGAACTTGGTATTTATAAAACAAACATGAAGAAAAAAATCGTTCCAATCTAAAGCATGTAATTGTAGACTGGTCTTCGCTTTTTAATTAGAAAAGTTCTAGGCGGTATTATATTTCATCAAATTCTGTTTCTGCTTCCTTTTAGCTGGGGCTGCTCATCAGTCTGAACCCTTGCTGTGAAACTTACCGTCCTGAAAGGGGCAGTTTAATGCATGTAATAGTTGTGCGGCCCCTTTTTATGCATGGGGAGACTCAGGAGATGTGTGTGGCCTTGCAAGTAACATTTTGCGCCAGTCCAGCTTCATTGCTGGCTCAGCGAATGCTGTGGGGGACTCTTTTTAGACCTTTGTGCATATGCGTGGAAAATTAACCCCTTAATTTCCCTTTCCTACCAGCGATTGGCTGCCCGGAGCAGCCAATCAATATTAAGAATCATCAGACCACAACAGGGCTGCAGCTTCTACTCTCATATAGTATTTTAATACACAATCTTCTTCAGAAGTGGTGTCTCCTAGACAGTTTTGTTACATCTTTTCAGCCCTTGATACTTGCTGATGATCTACACAATGGACCCCACTGGCCTTGGAATCGCTGGCTCTCCTATATTCTCCTAGACACATGCTCTTGTGTCACCGTGTCCCTAATCTGTGCATGCTTGGTCTAGTCATTCCGCAAGGATATAAAATCTGCCTTTTCCGCTGCGTTCTATCATAATACTCTGTAGCTCTTCTGTAACAATGGCGTAGTTAGAAGTTTTCTCTGTATTTTGAAGATAGAGTTTTTAAAAGCCCATCATTTAGACCTGATCCAATGTTGTACTTGTTAAGAACCACCTGTATTAAACCTAAGACAGGTGACCAGGCCTAGACTGACCGCCTGGCAAACCAGTCAGATGGCCTGGCCCATTTTGTGCTTTAACGTGCAGCCACGGGTTGGATACAAGCCGATGTACGAGCGTAGTGTGTGCAGCCAGGCCTACGTCATTTAATGGCCGTTGGCCTAAAGTGCCAGGTCCACTTTTCTTCCCCATTCCGGCCCTGCAGGTGTCCTCTGGCTTTCCAATGTTTGGTTGAAATTTGTAAAATCCACAGCAGCAGCCCGGGGGTTACCCACCCTGACCAAACCCAAACGATTCTATCAACAGGATAGCAATACCTCATGGAAAGTGCTAGAACATTTGATAAAACGTTGTCTCCAATGATCACCATAGATCTGCAAAGTTTCCCCCAGCTTTCATTTAAATCACTGGGGCAGATTCTGAGATTCTTGTCATAATAATTATTATGAATATTGTTCTTATTACATGTTATGTATAGCGCACCGGTAAATTCCATAGCACCATCGCAATGAGGGAAGAGTATAAAATAAACAATAACAATCAAATGGACAATATACAAGATTAACACTAACATGAACATACCTAAGAAATAGTTGTACAGATGAAAAGGTGGTCCTGTTTATTGGCGATGTGGCATGTAAGCCCTTCATGGTGGCTAAGACCATATCACAAAGCGAGCTGCCTTATTAACAACCCTACTTTCTTTATTAACATCTCTGCGTTCCGGGAATAGTAACGGATGACGAATAGAAGAAGAAGGCCATCATCTTTGTAAGACAATGAATTTATTTGGTAGTAGATAAATGGAACAGCCTCCCAGCAGAAAGGTTAGAGGCTTACACTGAAAGGTAATTTAAACATGCATGGGGTAAGCATATGGTTCCTGATTCTAAGACAAGACCATGGGTTGGATAAGGTCTGTTTTTAATGCAGGAAAAGTGGCCAGACTAGATGGGGGGGGGGGTTCTTGTCTGTCGTAAAAATCCAAGCCTCTAATAGTAAGTGGAAACGCTTTAATATACATCTTAAAAGTTATTTCTATGCTCTATTGATTAATGTAGTGTTATTTTTAGGTGGCAGTTCCATTTTAATAGGACGTGCTGTGTAAAGGCTTTCCGTCTGTGTTAAAATACATTAATATACAGCCATTGCCCCGGGTTGCGTAGCTTTGTAAAAGTAATACAGAATACTGAGTGATGAGGTCACGGGGCACCAGCTGTACGTCTCATCTCCCTTCCTCTCCTCGATTGCAGTCAGGGGTCCTCCATGTGTTTCCTCTACCAGTCTCATCTAATTTCCCCTAATAACAGTTGATGTGAGAGATTATGCTTTTGTGCTGTTGGGGTGAGGAGCCGCACGGATCCTGTTTTTTTCGCTTCTAATTCTTCTGTGTAAAATGTTAAATAACAACGGGATTTCAGAGTGCGACCGCTGGAATAGGGGACTATAATTCCCATGATGTCTATATGGCTTGCATGCGTGTTGAGATCCTTCAGAGTAGATTGGGGTTATCCTCCCAGTAGATTCTTCTATATTATTCTGTTGCTTACTCAGCAGCACCAACTTTCAGAGATGTAAATCAGCGTATCATCGGAGGAATGGAGCTGGGATCCATAGGTTAGTGAGGACTCCTGCAAGAAATGGAGTTAAAGTGGTTAAACTATATTTGATTCTTCAGATGAAAATACCTCGGAACTCTCTGGGTTTTGCCACTTATAAGTTGACCCGGTTCTTTAGTGGGATCAGGGGATGGGGGTGCCTTGACTCATGTACCAGTGAACCCATAGTGTCTAAACATTGTCACACACTTTTGATGTCTCATCAAGTTGGGCCATTAAGTTCCCCGTTTCCTAAATGAATGTAAGGTTCCTGGAGTTGGTGGCTGAGCCGTGTTTACTGGCAGGTTAACCAAAACCAGCAAATTAAGCCACACATATATACTTTACATGTGCCGTTAATGTGATGCCTTGGTGAATCCCATCTGTCTTTCATGGACAACGTTGCCTACAAAGTACTAGAACACGCCTTTGAGCTGGATTCATATAGTATAGGGCTCGAGGTATGGTTCCTAGATGGATTATGGAAAGTATCATATATATCGTATTGGCTCGGATATAGGCCGCCCCTGTATATAGGCCGCCCCCTAAAAGTTTGGTGCTTTTTTAAAGAAAAAGGTTTTTTTGCCACTCTGTCCCCCCCCTCCCGAGATATGCTGCCACTCTGTCCTCCCCCCCGAGATATGCTGCCACTGTCCTCCTCCTCTCCCCCCCCGAGATGAGCTGCCACTCTGCCCCCCCCCCGACTTACCAGAGCAGACTCCCGGGTGTCTTGCGGGGCCGGCGGGGGACATCTACGCAATACGCGTATACAACTTCCGGTGCCGGCACCGGAAGTTGTATACGCGTATTGCGTAGATGTCCCCCGCCGCCCCGCAAGACACCCGGGAGTCTGCTCTGGTAAGTCTTGGGGGCAGAGGTAAAACGCATCGTGCGGACGGTGACCGGCTGTGATGATGCGCGTAAACAACCTCCGCTGCCGGCACGTCTGCACGATGCGCTTTAACAATCTCCCTTGCCGGGACTCCCCCCGTGGGAAGTGCTGGCAGGGGAGGCTGTCTGAGCGTATCGGGGAGTAGGATGCAGGTCCCCTGCACCGCTGCGGGGATCTGTATCCTAACCCTGCTGCCTGCCCGACGCCCGAATATAGGCTGCACCCCCACTTTAAAGATTTAAAGACCACTGTTGATCTGATTGGGTGACTGCAACCTGAAGAAGGGCTGGTCCTGTCATTTAGACAGCCTAGACCGAATTGGTAGGGTCCGCTAGGACCACCTCCTATTTTAGTGAATATAGCAAATGGGCACCGCACACATGGTTCATCTAGGGAAACAGACCTGGCCCTGATTTCAAGGTCATTCTATGGCTTGGCCACATAGAAATTTCAACATTTTCACAAACTCTTAAAGCAGAGCCAAGTTTGCTTCTCGGGTAACAGTATTACAGAGCACAGAAAATATCACCGAACAGAAAAGAACACTGCTCGAGTATCACCAGAAATAGAATCACGAAGATTTTTATTTTTGTGAATGTAATTACCAGTAAAAACAATGCAAAAAGTCAGTGGCAGCTTCTCAACTGTTGGCTAAAAATACATTTAATTTAAATTACATGAAGATATTTCACGTTGAATTTAAATATCAAGCACCACTAGTTTGGATGCCAAATCTAGAAAAATCAACCAGACTGAGACGGGAAGTGACGAGTAGACAGAGAAATTGGCTCCCGTTTTTGGTGAGAGCTAATGTGTGCCAGACAGGATCGGCCATCGTGCCAGGCTGTCTCTGCACTTTGCCCTTCACTAGAATAGATAGGTTCTTTCCCAGAAATATTGCACACGGTTTTCTGGATTCCTGGGCTAATGAAATCCCAGTGCCTGGTATGGCGAAGTATTAACGCACAGGGTTAAGCCATTATTATGTCTGGACTGGAAAGTTTCAGTAGCTCACAGCCAGTTTGCCGGACAGGCACCACTACAGTTCTACTTCTTTTGAAGACCCCAAATTACTTTTAAGATGGATTTTGAGAAGTTAAAAGCTTAGTCACTTTTTCCTATCAGGTGATACTGATAAAATGCTCCCAGCTCTGATAGAAGAGATCTTATTACTGATATTATGTAAGAACAAGAGCTTCTTCTTTGAACGAACAGCACAAGAACATCACCCATACTTCTTCCTGTGTACATATCTACAGCTGAGAGGTAGAGAAAATGTAGATAAACCTGGTAATGAAGTACACTGCTGGCATTCAGGGCTGTCTGGAGACAGAGGCAAGTGGGCCACCCACACATAGAAGGCTTACTGCTCTCTGTCACACTTCAGGTCTTTCTAGGTCAGAGTGAAGGGAAGCACGGAGGTATGATGTCATACCCCAGCACTCTGTAGAGACCACAAGTATGAGGAAGAGCAGAATTCTCCTTGTCCCAGCTTCAGCAGATCCTGAGGGCAGCCCTGCTGGCATGTTATAACAGGGGCGTCCAACCTGCGGCCCTCCAGCTGTTGCAGGACTACATCTCCCATAATGCTCTTTCAGCTAAGGGGCTGGCTGAGGAGGATGGGAGATGTAGTCCTGCAGCAGCTGGAGGGCCGCAGGTTGGACGCTCCTGTTATAGAACTTTGGCTTCTATAAAACAGTCCAAAGTTATTTGTATGCTTTATTGTCTGATTTTAACACTTTCTTAACACCTTCCTGATGTAGGCTGAACTATTGTGTCCTGAAAATCCTTCGTTTGAGGCCACACTACTAAGGGTCAGCCATGTGCCAATTTTGTCTCCTAACATTTGAAAAACCTGGCATACCTACGCATATACAAGGAGGAATTTGCTGCAAATTGTGATTTTTATCTGTACTTTCAGAAGATGAAATTTACAGTAACATCATCATTCAAAGTGTCAAAACATTATCAACTTTCAGAAACCATATTTTGTTTTAAAGTGATTTTGGATAATGTCACCTCTTTTTCACGTTTACCCTGTAATTACTAAAACTCTTACCCAAATCAGGACAAAAGATAATATATATAATAAATATAATTATATAATTAAAAATATAAATAATACAGGATTCTTTTTTTGCAGCTGATGGGTTAAATAGACTCCTAAAAAATATTTTGTTAGGGAGAATTAAATGAGAAAAAGAGAAATTGAACAGGAAAAAAAATAAACCCCTTACGTGGGTAACTAACTAGATCCCCTGTATTCAATTAGTGTGAAGAAAACGGGCAGCGAGCAAAAATCCCTTGTACCCCTTCCTTCCTCTGCTGATTGGCCGGTGATCGCTCTGATGCGCTCAGTGACTGCTCTAGCCAATCAGCAGAGGAAGGAAGCAGCACAAGCTTAGGGTCAGACGAGACAGAACAAAGAGTATATTTCCGCAAATGACCCGAAATATCTGAAAATTCTAAGAGCATTTGATAAAGAATATATAATTTACCTTTAAAATGACTTCGGCTACCTCCTTGCGGCTCTCCATTGTTCCGGAGTCTGAGGGTGTCACAATTTTACCTCACGCCCTGGTGCAAGTAATAACAGAGATTGGTAGTAGAGCGAGACCATAAAGAAGTGGGCCATAGGCATACTTGGGAACTCTCTGGGTTTGACTCAGAGTCTCGGGGTGCAGGCCCTGTTTTGTGGGGCCTTTGGGTCACTTTCCTTTTTCACCATGCATGGGGAACGGCAGGGCCCACTCCCTACCCACCATCTCTCCTATCCAACACTGTCTGGAGGGAGCCCCAACGTTATGCATGACTAGCCCCACCTACATGACTGAATAGCCCCACCCCTCACAATGCCACTCCCCCCATAGGCGCTCCAAGTACCCTACCCTGGAAAGTGCCCAGGTACGGGCATTGGGGGTGCAGAGATGTGTTGCCCCAGAATAGCAGACCCCCCCCCCTGTATTTAGATGCCACTTTATACATCACTGATGATGTCTTGTTTAGAATACTTTGTCCAGTTCTTCAGAAAGACATAAATAATTTAGAGCGAATTCAAAGAAAGGCTAACGAAAGCATACCAAGAAAGATTAGGAAATCTAAATGTGTATACCTTAGAAGAGCGATGGAAGAGGGGAGACACGCAGGAAACTTTTTTTTACAAAAATTCAAGGAATTAAAGTCTAAGGGAATCATTTTTAATAAAAAAAAAAAAATGAAGTGTCAAGCGAGAGAACATTATTTAAAGTTACAGTGTGGGGGACCAAGGGGTAATGCGACACAAATCTGCTTTACAGAAAGTGTGGTAGATACCTGGAAAAGTCTTCCAGTAGAAATAGTTGCAGGCAACCGCAGTAAAGAAATGGAAGAAAACTTGGAATGTGCATAAAGCCATCCTAAAGAATTAGTAAGAAAAAAAGGCAGACTAGATAGACCAATTGGCTCTTTTCTGCCGTCACTATCTAGATTTCTATACTTACAGCTAAGCTACCGATGAAACCCCCTGAACTAATATAAGGATTTCCCTAATACTTGCCTTCTGCTACGTCTTGATCACTGGAGACTGAAGAACATATAAAAGTCATTCCTCTCTTTCTCATGAAGGCGAGACGGTGACCCGCTGCCTAATTATATTCCTTGTTCATTTGTGTATAGGTTGATTCGACACTCATGGCATTGTAGATTAAGGCGTTCTTTACAGTTAATTTGTCATTATGAGAGCTTCTCATTGTTTTGCCGCATAGTAACGCATGGCTGATAAAAGAGCAATTGTCTAAGGCTATGGACAGAGAATTTGCCAAGTCAGTTACATAGAGTAGTAGATTCCGAGAATCCAGCCATTAAAATGCAGACTTTTCATGCAAATTGGATGTTTGTGTGAAGGCCACAAATTAGATGAGACTTTACACATCAACATGAACAAGGACTATAGATTCTCGGCATGGAAATGTTTGTAAAATTGTTTACGTATAATTTAATCCAACATAATCAGCGTTGATAAATACGAATAATAATGTTTTATGGTTTGGGTTTTTTTGGTGACTCATAAATTATTATTTCAGATATTGAAGAAATAACCCTAATCCACAAATGCGATATTAGTTTGGGTACAAACCTCTCGGGATCATGAAAGGGACACGGTTCATTTTCAGCATGATATTATGCAAACAATTACATACATACGGCAGGCATAAGAAGTACACCTTTTGTACTTTGTTATTCTCATCAATGCCTGTTGCTTGCAATCGGCCATCGTTATGATATCATAGTAGCCTTGAATGTAATGGATCACATGCGTTAGCATTCACTGTGCATGATAATGATCTCTCTGTATGCCACAATGTCAGTCATTTAATATAGTTAATTATTAATTGTCACCTTATCAAACCAGACTTGCCCTCAACATAGAGAGGTTTATTTAAGTAGCTATATAAAGGCTCACAAAAACCAAAATGACCAACTAGAAGAGGCATTGACTCGGCTCCGGCTTGTATTACTCCCTCTTATCCAGCTGGGTGAGCCAGGCTCTGGCCTTAAGCTAACTCTGGTTTGCTCCTTTATGAATTGGATCTACGTGGTTCCTCCTTCCCCTTTTTATTACTTTCCCTTCTCTATACACATATGAATAAAAATAAATGAAATCGTGTATAGTACATAGACACTAAGCCATGTTATGACTGCTATCTGGCGCATATCTACATATATACTGTTCATTTCAAATTCTTCTAGAGTTGGAGAGTCCATATGCTTTCTAGAAAGATTAAGGGAGGCGTGCTACATGGGGAAATTCCTTCTTTGTCTTAAATCACATGTGATTATTCAATGAAATCTGTTTGGCCCTTTGATTAAAGATACGATGGGGCACTGATGAGGCCACTAATAGACCATAGATTTTAACCACTTTACTAGTAGACAGTGACACCGCTGGTGCTAAACCATCTAGCATAACTTCTCTTTACCTGATAACTGTGTGTCACAATCTTCCATAAACGCATTCACGTGACCTGTTTACCAATGAGAGAAATGGCCAATCTGTTGGTCAAAGTCTTGGAAAAACAAAGATACTGCTCCAACAGGGTTGTTTTCCTGTGCGTGGTATCTCCTGAAATGCGACCAAGAACAATAGATCAAAGCACCACCATAGTCTTATTTAGCTTGTAATTACTCAGCTGAAACAAAGGAGTGTCTGTTATTTTTAACCGAAAGTACCAATGATAAACTAGCAATGTATTGTCAACCGGTGTCAAGTGTGACTTCATGGTAAGGTCATCATCTGAAGGAATATCTGCCATCAACATGATTAGTCGTGAGGATCCTCGGTGTGGAGCGCTTGTGCTTCTGGGGCTGGGGGTTTGGGGTACGTATGAATATCCATGTGTACATTGGACAGGCATTACATGGAAACATGCATAAATACAAGTCTTGGAGGGACAGGTCTTTCCAACCTCAAATATATTATAAGTGAATATATAATTAAATATAATTACAATAGCATGGCGATATGGCTATTTCTAGTGAGTCTTTACGTATATTGTTCATAGGATTGAACGCATTTCCTGCTATACAGTTTCCCCTTATAAAAGTCCTAAATTGCAATTTACTATTACTTAGCATCTACACACCAAACGTTAGCATTCTAGCTTAATTGCGTTACTTCTTTTCAGGGGTGTAGCTAATGATTTGGCACCCTGGCAGATCCTATATTTGGCACCCCCCAATTTAAAATGTGAATCTTTTTATTTTTCTATACAGGTTAACGAATGGATCTTAAAGGACTTTATAAGTAGTTTAATATGGATTTTCATTGGTGGAGCTGCATGAGACAGTAATCTGTCCATTTTAAGATGGAAAAATGTTTTCCGTGGAACATCATCCCGTCTTCTAAAATCCAGCGTTGGTACCTAAAATTCTTCAAACAGGCAGGAGTGCAGCGTAATATTGCGGCTGCTCACACAGGGTGCGACCAGCTATAAAGGAAAGGCTTCAGGAAAGGTGTGAGAGAGTGAAGTGTGATACAGTGAGGTGTCCACGTGAGTATATATATATATATATATATATATATATATATGTAAGTATGTGTTTTTGAGTGTGTTAGTGTTCATGTAAAAGCGTATGTGTTAGAGTGAGTGTATAGATGTAAGTGTGTGTAAGTATGAGAGTGAGTCTGTTTTACTAACATCTAATTATCCATTGCCCCTGTTTTATTGAACTAGAAAGGAATAAACATTGATCTTAAACAGTCGTCCCCTAGAAACCAAATAAACTGTGTCCATAATCCCCAAGTTACTGAAGCTCATTCATTTTCCTTAAACATTCAATGAAAATATTATTCAACCAGTAGGCAAAGTAACTATGCAACAGCGAAAAATATTTTTTAAACTTCAGTTTAACTTAATTAAAGTCATGATTTTAGAACAGTTATTTCCTCAAAATTAAAATAAATCAGATTTGCCTGCATTTTATTTTATTTATTTTTTTAAAAGTATTTTAAATCCACTTATATGGACACTTACACAAAGCAGTAGGAACACTAGAAAGAAAAAAAAAGAGCAGAGAAATGGAAATCATTTTTATTCTTTAATGATTATAAAGGGAAACACTTATTTTAAATGAAACACAACATTGCTTTAACTACTTTATGGAAAAAAAACACGGGACTGGAGCTACTAATTTCCATATATTTTAAAAGTGGTTTGAAAATCACACTGAAAATCACTACTGTAGGATTAGGCTAAAACATGAAAGACTTAAAAGTATTTTCAATGTTACTTATTCACACTTCTTGGATTCGAATTCTAAGAAGTGGCTGGAGTTACATGGAATAATGACATAGACAGACAACAACTGTTATAGAGAAGGGTATATAGAATTCCAGGAGTCTGACAGTAATAGCTTACACTCCCAGCACTTAACAGTTACTCGGTAGTTACATGGCTTATTATGGTAAAATATCATTGCAAAAATCTGCATGTAACAAAAAATGCAGGAATAATGGCTTATGTAGCCTGGCATATTATAGAAGTGGTTTTCACGCACATTTGTTTGATAACCGTATTGTTCTCGTTCAATGGGTTATAGCTTATTCAGCAGCTCACCCACTTTAACCACATAACTGTCCGCGACTCACTCTAAAAACTCTAAACCTCCGCGATTGCATATCTATAGCTGCTTTACTGCCTCTAATGTTTTAACGGTCCCCGAATGAACATTGTATGAGGGCAAAAAGTATCCCCGTTATGATATATATTTTTTTTATTTATATAGCGGCAACAATTTCCACAGCAGAACTGTCCGCAGCTCTCGAGGACTGGGATTTTGGATCGCGATACAGTGTAACGTTATATGTAGACCAGTTGGTCGAGCACCACAAGCAGGGGAGGGCTGGCAGCCTAAGCACTCACCTTTCACCCCTCACGCTGCTCCCATCACTATGCGGTCATCAGACTGCTGGAAAACTTATCTAAACGGCCGCTGGGTGCTGATGCCACCGGCCGGAGCTACTTTAATCCTTTTTTTTATTTATTTAATATGCCGGATCGGCTTGCCATATTAAAAATAAATAAATAAAGTATTAAAGTAGCGCCGGCCGGCAGCATCAGCACGCAGCGGCCGTTTAGATTTGATTTCCAACAATCTGATGGCCGCATAGTGATGGGAGCAGCGTGAGGGGTGAAAGGTGAGTGCGAGGGGGCGGAGCTTTCACCCCTCACGCTGCTCCCATCACTTGGCGGCCATCGCATACGGCCGCTGGGTGCTGATGCCGCCGGCCGGCGCTGCTTTAATACTATTTTTTTTTCATTTAATAGCCGATCCGGCTTGCAATATTAAATTAAAAACAAAAAGTATTAAAGTAGCGCCGGCCGGTGGCATCAGCACCCAGCGGCCGTTTAGATTATATTTCGGGCGGTCTGGGGGGCAATTGCCCCCCTGCCCCCCGGCCCAGCCCGCCCCTGACCACAAGCCTCCAACAATAGTAAATGTATCCGGCTATGTTAAGAGAGTTCTTTAGAAAGTAAAGTAACTATCGTGACCCTGGCCCTGCCAGCTCGGTGTCGTTTGCAAATTTAAATAAAACAAATGAAAGAAGAGCCGGGTGTCTGACTTTAGAATGCGTTAGGCCAAAGTGCCTCGTTGACATGATGAAATACTCTAACACCTTATTACATCGCATTATAGTTCTAGAGCAACAGCAGATTCAGAGCGCTATTACAGTAAAGGAAAGTGAAAATTAACAGTAAATTTGCAAAACTGATAACAATATGAAACACGTTAAGACATACTGGTGCAGGAAGATAAGAGGGCCCTGGTTTTAGAAGCTTACAATCTGTTAGATTATATTAACACAAACGTACACAGAGTTTTTTACTAAGCATTATTAGCCGGTATAATGGAACATACAAAATACCCATTTGTATTAACATGTTGCTACTTACAACAACCATTTTCTTCGTAAAAGAGCCTTGTTACAGGAAATCTTCCCGTAAAAAACCTTGGAATGTAAGGGGTCCTCTGGACAAAGAAAAAGAGAGTAAAACAACCAAGTGTGACATCATTGCCCATAAGCCGCAACTCAGGTGGATTGGTACCTTCTCATAAATGTTACATCAGGAGCTGGCACACAGCACGCGCCGTGTTTACCGTCCCTCATACGAGTAACCTTCGCTTTTATAACCTTGAGGCCCCCACAGAAAATACTGACTTTCTTCTCAACAATCCATAACAGAGGGCTGGTGGGTGGGAATCCTTCTTCCTTCCAATATGAAGGACACCACCCCCATCTAGCCTTGAGCTTTAAGTACCCCCCCTCCTTGACCTTATCCAGGGGATGTACCAACCTACCCTTCCCCAGGCATCTCCTCCCACAAATTGGCATATCCAGACTCCGACTTGCTGTGTGTGGCTCATCATTTTTGGTGGGACTCAAGCCCTCTGGGTTGTGGTTTAGCCTGAACTCGAGCCCCAGCCTTTCTGGATTCTAATCAAACCGTTCCCTCGTTATTGGCAGCTCTTCCACCGCTAGGACAATCTGAAATATATATTTTTGTATTTTCTATTTTTCTGTCACTCGGTTAAAACTTGAAAACTTGTATTATTTTTATCTAACGATATTTAATTAACCTAGTGGTTCTTTTCAAGACATGAACATATACAGACATTGTTAAGCAGAATAAAAAGAAATATCTTGAAAAAAGGTTAAAGTTGACCTTCCCATTCCCCTCTAAAAAGCTGATGCAGCTGTCACATATTTTACCAGGAAAATTACAAATTACAATTCTCCCAGTGAATACTTTTTCTGAGAAATGTCAGCTGTCAGGTGTATTTGGAATTCTGCATCACTTTAGTATTGTCCAAACTTCCAATAGGGTCAATTGTATTTAAGTGTTGGTGAGGCTTATTTAGTTGGTTATGACATTTAACAGAGCCTTTGGAACTTGAAGTCAGCCGGGGAAGCATTCAAACCTCTTTGGGATTGTATGTCCCATCCTGGGAGTTTTCCAGCTGAACCCTCCAAATTCTATTATCTATCATATTTAAGAAAAATATGATTTTTTTTTTGATATTGACACATCCTCTTAATTTATTTTCTTGGTAAAGAAACTAGACTTTAGATAAACCAAGGAATTTATATTGAAAGGGGAAGGTAGACAATTCTGTCCTGCTAAATACTTCTATTTGACCCAACATCACTATCTCATCCTGAACAACCTGTGGACTTTTGGGGCAATTAACTAAAGAGGGAGTTTGCAGTTTTTTCTCATTGACTTTCCATCATGAAGGTCCAACTGCAATGATCTTCTGCTTCAAGAATAGCTTGGCTGGCCCTGTATGAAGCATATTTAAATCAATTACATTTCTTGAAAGTCTCTGTACTGATTGAACTATGCATTATACAGGACTAGTTCTTCTAGATATATTTTCTAAGGATGCCCCTTTATAATGCATAGTTTTTGAGTTGAAACCACAACTAATTTCCATCTTATCATCTTATATCTTTCCAATATCTATCTATCTATCTATCTATCTATCTATCTATCTTTCTTTCTTTCTTTACATCTATCTGTCTATCTATTGATATATATGGTTTAATATTTCATATTGTTGCCTCTAGATTTCCCACTTCCTAACTTCAGAGCTGACCTCTTTTTTTCTGTTTGTTCCCTTTTCCATGAAAAAGAGCAGTATTGTTTCAACTCCATCAGATTCTAGGAATTCTGTGGGTAATTTGATCAGGCTATCGCATGCCGAATGGGAAAATACTTCTCTGTAAGATAGTTAGTTCAGAAGAACCAAAAGACAATCTTTATATAAAATCTAGAATAACAGATACATTTCATTTTTGAGCAAATTGCAAACAAAAATACTGTTTGCCAGTAATCACTCTCAGTCCTCGTTATCCTACCCATTGCATTGCAGCCTTAATTTAGAGATTGGGATAATGAAATACTCCAAGGGTGCTTTTTTCTGAGATATTTGTCTCCTAAAGCATTTTTTTTGCCAAAAACATCCAAAGAGTCTAAAATTTTGCAAACTTGTTGTTCCAAGGCATTCACTTGCTTCTAGACATCTGAGTATGTTGGTTTCAAACAAACAAGCTAAAAAATCTAAGGTCATTATTTTTCATCAGCACAGGTAAATGCAAACTACCTAAAGCTTTCATACAAAGCATATTACAATTATTTGTCTAAACATCGCTATTCTATGTTCAGTCTAAACATTTTTTAATTAAGGCTGTACGTTTCCCTTGAACTTTATCATTGCACAATAATCAAGGCACAGCCTAATGTACATTTTCAGAACAGAAGGGCATGCAGAGTCAGTAATTAATATACAAAATATACACACATAAACTATATGGACAAAAGGATTAGGACTCTTGACCATTACACCAACATGGACTTTTATGACATCACATTCTAAATATATAGTCATTAATATGTAGTTGCCCCCCCCCCCTTTGCAGCTATAAAAGCTTCCATCCTTTTCCCTTCAGCATACCAAGACATTTAGGACAATGCTATGTGTCCAGGTTTGTGCATTTTCCAGCATGACTGTGCCCCAGCACACAAAATAAGGTCCATAAACACATGGTTGGAAGAACTTGACCGAACTCACAGAGCCCCAACCTCAACCCCATCGAACACCTTTGGGATGAACTGAAACAGAGATTGTGAGCCAGGCCTTCTCGTCCAACATCACTGCCTGATCTCACAAATGCTCTACTGAATGAATGGCCAGAAATTCCTACAAAAATACTCCAAAATCTTGTGGAAAGTCTTCCCAGAAGACTGGAGGCTGTTATAGCTTCACAGGGGGCACCAACTACATATTAATGTCTATGTATTTAGAGTGAAATGTCATAAAACTTGGTATAATGGTCAGGTGTCCCAATACTTTTGCCCATAAAGTGTGTATATAATATTATATAAATGTATAACATTATCTTGGAAGTAATACATTTTATCAGATTCTGAGTTAATGCCTATGGGACTGTGTACGTCTAAAGAAAACAAAATCTAGAATTCTTCACTTAACACAACTGATGGAAGACACTGCCTCTCATGGGCCTATTCTGCACATGTTCACTTTCTTGGAAAGTAAAAAAAAAAAATCAACCATTACATAGCTGGAAATGTCTGATTAACACAGATTTTTTTGCCATGAGTAATATCTAGGATAGATTCCTTAATTCTACTTTTCACTTCACTGCTTGTCATCCCAACGTATTAAATTTCCTGTTTCTTGCAAGTTTTCAAGTAAACAATTTTTTTTTTTTGCACAATAACTGGTGTATTGTTTTATATCAATAAATTTCCAGTAGGTTATACTTGTAATGAATGTCTAAGGCAGGGATTCGAACATGTCAACGTTTCATATTTGCTTAAGATTCCTATTTTCTTTGCTATAGAAACAATATCAGGCTTTTTACAACATCTTTTTTGGCCAATGATGAGTGGTGGCTGCAAGTTATTGGTTGGCACTTTAAGGCCAGCAGCCAAACAACATCAGTGCGGTGGCCGTTTTTATACCCTCGCATTGTGTGGTTCTGTGTATCCTGCCAGCAGCCACCTTCTGTGAGATCCGTTCTAGCAACAGCATCGGGAAGTATGCATTGTGCCAGATCAGGCCTGTTCCTGATCATTTTGGGGGAATTTGCATGGTTGGTTACTGGACTTCATTCTGCACAAGCTTCAACTCATGTACTTTATATACGCCATACATGTTGCATTATAAGACTGTTGAGAAGGTGGTGTGGGTTAACAGTCTTTCAAACTATACAAACTAAAAACAAAACATATGATGTAATATCAAAAAGTAACTATTAGTTAGTAATTATTAAAGTAATTATTATCACTGCCATTGATATACTGAAAAATAATTTTGTCTATTCCCTACTCAATTATACAAATCGATGAGACTGGTGTGACTCCATCTATATAGTATAAAAGGCATGATTTCCTAATGTGAGATTGGTGATGGTGTAAAGAGCATGTTCTGCCGCCATCTCAGGGCATCAAGCCCCTGGTGTCCCCCAGCACAATGGGCCTGTTACAGAAAACATAATACAAAAAAGATGGTAATGACAACCTTGTTTATGAGTGCTTGTAGGTAATTAGGACAAAGTTTAGACTTATAGGTAAATGCAATTTGATTTGAGTTGCCAGGTGCCACTGACTTCTACTGACAACTTGTGGCTAAGCTACCTGTCTAGTTTGGACATTCCAAGTTCCGCATGCAGTCATGCAGTTGTGAAACCTACAGTCGAGTTGGAGGTTGAGCAGGATGTTGGGGTTCAACTGTAAAACTTACAAACCCCACAAGATAGAAATGAGGAGCATTATGCTGGTGATTGTTAAGGGTTTAGAGTCACTAAAAGGTCCTGGTGGGTTCTCAAAGAGCTTTGATATTTGGAGTAAGTTGACCAAAGCAAATCATTCCAGGGCCAGGCAGCAAGATAGTGGAAAGGAGTTTTGGGAGAAGACTATAAGAACATCAAAATTAAGGTGAGATATAGAGATTTTATATAGCTGGTAGCATTGTAGAGAATAAATAAAGCTCATATTAGCATTTTGTTCTAGAAGCAGATGGGATAAGGGTAACCAATTGGTCATCTGATATTGACCTGACATCCATGATTAACATGTCACTATTTGGGCATTTTAAACCAATACAGTCACACATTGACTCACTTTCTGGGTGAACTGGATCCAGAATAAAAGCCAATACAGCAGAAGCAACAATTGTAAGAGAAGCCTCTAATACTGGAGCTGAATTAGGGTAATAGAACATTTGGGATCCAAATAGCAATATTCTGTTTTCAAATTAACCTCAGATAAAAGGGTGAAAACAACTTTTGGTTGTAAATGTTTCAAATTGATAAAGTCCCAGTTAGATAAAAGCCATGGTTTGATTTGTAAATATATCTAGAAATGCCCAGAATTTTCCTGAAAAGCTCTGATTATGACATCTGATTGCTGGGTTCAGAGATAGCTCTGTGGTTTCTGGGTGGGTAGCAGCTGGCTTTCCCCCTCTGTGCACCCACTGCTGGTGGCCCTCAACAATAAAAACTGAAATAAAAATGGATTTACTTTTAATCTGACTTACCTGTTTTATTACTATATGCCCTTTAGTGATATAGATAACACACGCGGCAATATTCAATCATTTTAATAAATAAGCTGTTTGGTAAAAAGTTAAAAGAATAATTGAATAATATTGAATTCCCAATTAAAAGATTTCTATGTTATGTATATGATTTCCAAATCTTTTACCGTTATAGCCACCAGGTCTGTATAAGAAAGCCATGGGTTATTTTATACCTGGGCACATTCAGGTTCCAGCTACCAAGAACACTTTCTTTTTATAATGTGGATAGGTCTACTGACATTAGTGGGGGGTCTGTTGACGTCAGTGGGCAGTCCTACAGATGACGTTAGGTGATCTACTGACATCATTGGTGGTCCGTTGACATTGGTGGGCGGTCCACTGATGTTGCGTTGGTCACGCTGCTAGGCATGTTTTCATCTGGTACCAGTATCGTTCGGTGTGCTGTAGACTTGTGCATTCAGATTTGTACAAATTTAACAATATGCGAAAACAAGGAGGGACCCCAACTCTCACACTCTCACTCACTTTCTATCACTAACTACCTTCTCCGCCACTCGCTTCTGTGTTTCTGCCCCTTTTTCAGCAGCTCTGCTTTTTCTTTTTGGCTCTTCTTCTGTCTTTATTATTCATCTTTTTATATTGGTATATTTTTAGAGAAGCTATTTATGTTTCTCTATGTGAGATAAATGAAGAATGTGTTGGCTTGGCTGGGATTTTTATTTTTGTATGTTATATTTTTGTTTTAAAGGGCAGCAAGATATCATGGCACCAATACCTCATTTGCAAAGCAGACTAGAAACAGCCATGATGTATAAAAACAAGACATCAAATTATTATATAGAATATTAAGGTATAATTGTAAAATGTAAAATGCGTGGGGAGTAAGAAAAATGACCTCAAGCCTATATTATTTGATTTCAAAAAATTAATTTAAACAATTTAAAATTATTAATTTGTGAGCAGAGCCCTCCTTACCAAATGAATCCTTTTGTCTTAGTCTGTCAATTCAGGTTTTGTCATACCCTTTGAATGCATGTCCTGTAAGAAGTGCTACCTAATTGGTGGTGTTATATATAAGAGATAACAACAATAATAATGACGTATTCCCCTGGTCCCCCCAGGGTTAGTGAAATCTGGATGTAAGATATCTTTGGCAGCCCCCACTCACCTGAACCTTCCCCTTTAACTAACACACACACACACTTTCTAATGCCATATGTTCAGCGAATTGCATGCACCCTAATGCCACACAATAACACCCACACAGTCACTCCAACACCATACACTAACACACACGCTAACACCATAAACTAAAACATGCACTCAGGCTAACACCATACACCAACATCAGCTCACAAACACATATTCTAATACCATAAACTCACACATGTTCACACCCTAGGCTCGCATACACACACTCTAACACCATAAGCTTACACAGACTAACACCATACACTTAGAATGACTCTCTCCATGCTTTCTCAGGTCTCTGCACCACTTTCATTGTTTTTGGACAGGGAGCAGTGTTTTGTCTATGCTCACTCTCCCTCTGACTTTCTCTTCTCTTTTAAGGCCACCTTTATGTGAAACTAGTCCCACCGCATGCAAAGGCAGCCCCGCTTTCATAGTCACTCTGGAGCGTTCCCTTTTCTCAGGGGTATGAAGATCATATGCACAGTCATATATTATATATGGTTACACACACACTGTCATTCAAAAGTGTGAGGTCACTTACAAATGTCCTTGTTTTTGAAAGAAAAACAAATTGTGTCCATAAAAATAACATCAAATGGATCAGAAATACAGCGCAGATGCTGTTAATGTTGTAAACAACTATTGTAGCTGGAAACAGGAATTTTTTTATAGAATATTTTTTATAGGTGCACAGAAGCCCTTTATCACTGTGTTCCGATGGCACATTGTGTTTGCGAATAAAAGTTTACGTTTAAAAGGCTAATTGATTATTAGAAAACCATTTTGCAATTATGTTACAACAAGAAATGTTCTTGTTTTCCCACAAAATGACCTCAAACTTCTGAGCTTCTATACAAATTTCCTGAATTTGTGGATGCTGGGCAGCCAGGACAACCAGGGGAACAAAAAAAATCCATAGGGAATGAACATAAATTAGCTTTCTCTTGTTTTCACAGCAATGAAAATCTATATGTTATAGTACACCATGTAACTGATTTAGTAGGGTTAGTAAAGTCACATCAGAAAGTTTAACAACCCTGATCTTAAAAAGATAGGGAGTAAATCATCCACATCCTCATTCCTTTCCAATATTTGTTTGAAACTCAACTGTTATATAAACTGTTATGTAAAGTTTAAATAATGAACCCATTGGGATTAAATAATACAAACGAGCATATGTGAGACTCGGCTGCTTAAGTTGATTAATTAACCCCTTAATGACAAAGCCCATACATGTACGGGCTCAAAATGAATTGTTTTCAATAGGTTTTGGGACCGCCCATTGTCCTTAAGGGGTTAATAAATGTATTATGGTTTGACTTTTTGATCCGTAATTTGATTGCTTTGACACAAATTCATTATACGACCAGATATCTGGTATTCAGAATACTGATTGGTATACCAAGCCAACTGTTTATTATTATTATTTATTATTTTATATAGCGCCATCCTCTTCTGCAGCGCTGTACAATGGGTAAACAGGACACAACAAGTAGTATGTAACATAACAATTTCACTGTTTAAAGAAAAAAAGACATGAAAACAAGTAACATAAAAAATAACCTTAAAATTATTGAAAATTGTTTGTAAATGGAGATGAGGTATGTCTTCCCGCTATTACCTTTTCTTCCCGTAATTCTTGGCTCGCTTCCCCCCCACAAAGAGCTCCCTGCCGTGATATCGTTAGGTTGTCTTGCACAAGATCTTGTCCGTAGAAGTCAGACTAGGCTTCTACTACCCCCTTTATTTTAAGTGGAAGGGTTTTCCATCACCTTTACCCACCATAACTTTTGTTATTGGTATTTCTCGTGCTTCCCCAAGCCTCGAGTATTAAGCCAGTATAACAACCACATGCTGACGAGTCCTATTAAGGACAAAACAGCTGTCCATGAGTGCAGATCTCTTATCCAAGTTCTGTCTAAAGGCTCTCTTGTATTATAGGGGGCAATTACTTTCAAGGGTTCCATGTATAAAGTGGATATAGAGGCAAAAGGTGATCATTGTTGACCTTATTTACATGCACCTACCCAGAATCCCTTGTGGCTGTCCCTTGTGGTTGTGCCTTCTGGCTTGTCTGGTGCCTGTAGATGAGTGTTTAGTAATGCTTCTACTACCCCTTTAGTAATACTTGATACCATTTACTGAGCCAGCATCGAAAAAGGTGTAAGGTCATGTAAGCTTCTGTGACCTCAGAGAGATATGCTTATAATGCTTGACACCTACATCTAACATCATTTTTAAAAGCCTAATTAGTACCAGTGAGAGTACTTCTGTTTCCACTGCGCTAAATGTATATTTATACTTATTTATTAATATTTTTTTACTTATGAATTAATACATTTGAATATTTATTAATATGAACAAGAAAACTCATAGCAATAAAAATAATAAAACAATAAACACATTATAACATAATTATATAAGTGAAATAAATAGCTATTTGTGTCTTTATATTAACTTCGTAAACCTAATAAATTATACATCTATGGGAAAATAAAGAGGTATATACCAAATAACATTTCCTAGTTGAGCATAATCTGATTTAGTTTATACTCGTTTTTGTGACTATATATATATATATATATATATATATATATATATATATATATATATATATTTACGCATACACTTTTTTTTTTTTAAATAATAGTCGGAGATGCTCAGTCTGCCTAAAGTATAATATTTTTTGGATGGACAGGGGTTAAGTCGATTTGCTACGATTGCTTGACTAAAGTGCAACTTGTGTAATAATTATATCTGACATAGCAGAGATTGCTCCATCCAATTCAAAGAATTTGCCCTTGTGAAGGGGTTAAAGTTTGATTCGTGGCTTGTAAACCACGGAGAACACATTTTTAGGAGATAAGGAGTACCAGCCTGCATCCTAATCTCATTGTCTTCCCAAGTGTTTTTGGAACACGTTGTGTTCAGGGCATTTTCTATGTGAAATTGTAAGATTGGCGTGTATGCACGAAAGGGAAGACGCTGAGCTGTTTTATGGTAAGAGACTGTGTTTTGTTGCATTTGGGGAAGTGAACACACACACAAAATACAAATAAAAAGAACTATTCCTAAATCCATACAGATTACTGTGACATGAAGCCCCACCAAGTCATGTTGTCTATCTTATAGTTGGTGTAATTTAAAGGAACATAAGAAAATAAAAGCCCAAACTTTAGAACAGGCTAATTAATAGTTCATTTTAGATACATTTCCATACTGGATTTCATAAAATGCCATGCTTCCTTTTTTAATTTGTTAAATGTCTTATTTTTAAAGATTTTAATTGTTTTCCAAATCTTGAATGTATTGCTGTAAACCAGATAATGTCTGGCTGTCATTAGCAAGATCTCTATGTAAAAACACAATGAACACAAAAGAAACTATGGCAGTATCCCAATTTTGGTGAGTCTGTTATCTAGGGCTAGCCCCACCCTTATCGTCAGCTAGCCCTGCCCCTTGCGCTGCTAATCCCACCCACATTTGCAGCGAGTCCTGCCTCTTGTTATGCTGCTCCCCAGAAGAGGGAGGTCACAGGGTAGCCTGACCTGGAAAGTTCCCAGGTATGTGAATTGCGCGTTGAGACTCTTCTGCAATAAGTACTTTGACATAGTGGCGGACTGCCATGTTGCATGCACATACTGGACATTTCAATGGCACCCCATGCACCTTTTGCAAATTCAGAGGAATTGACATTTCATGCATATATGTAAACATACACACAAACAGGCATACACTATATGGACCAAGCTATTAGGACACCTGCGATTACACCAACAGGTACTTTTATGACATTGCATTCTAAATACATAGACCTTAATATGTAGTTGGTCCCCCCTTTGCAGCTATAACAGCTTACATTGTTCTGGAAAGTCTTTCCACAAGCGTGTTTCTGAGGAAATTTTTCCCATTCATCCAGTAGACTATTTATGAAGTCAGGCACTGAAGTTGGACAAGAAGGCCTGACTCGCAATCTCTGTCCCAATTCATCCCAAAGGTGTTTGATGAGGTTGAGGTCAGGGCTTTGTGTGGCCGGTCAAGTTCTTCCACACCAAACTCATCCAACCATGTCTTTATAGACCTTGTTCTGTGCACTGGGGCTGGACTAGAAAAGGACCTTCCCCAAACTGTTCCCACAAGGTAAGAAAGATAGCATTTTGCCAACTGTCTTGGTATGCTGAAGAGGACATACCCTTTTGGATAGTAATGTGCAAAAGTTTTAGGCAGGTGTGAAAAAATGCTGTAAGGTAAAAATGCTTTCAAAAATAACATGTGAATAGTTTATTTTTTTAATTTAATAAAATGCAAAGTTATAGAACAGAAAACATCTAAATCAAATCAATATTTGGTCTGACCAACCATTGCCTTCAAAACGGCATCAATTCTTTTAGGTACCCAGGTTTGTGCACAGGCTTTTAAGGAACTTGAAGGTAGGTTGTTCCAAATGTCTTGGAGAACTAACCACAATTGTGGATTTAGGCAGCTTCAGTTGCTTCTCTCTCCTCAATCCATGTTGAGAATAGGGCTATGTTGGGGCAATTCCATCGCTTCCAGCATTCTTTGTTCTCCTTTACTCTGAACATGACTTTGGCTGTGTGTTTGGCATTGTTACAGAATAAATTTGGGGCTAATTAGAGGCCTCCCTGATGGTATTACATGATGGAGAAGTATCTGCCTGTACTTGTCAGCATTGTGGAGACCATTCATTCTTACACAATGTAGTGCCTGCCGGGTCTGGTGGGGCCGCGGAGGCATCGTCTCGCGGGTGCGCTTCGGGGCTTTGCCGCCGTCGTCATCTCCAAGATTGCGGCGGCGGCGTGTGTCCTCGCAGCGGTCTCGCGAGGCTGCCTCACGGCTTGCGAGACCTGCTGCTCCCTAGCCGGTGCTGGTGGCGGAGGTCCCGGCGCCTGCACGGGCGCCGCCAGATGCGTCGCTTCGGACGCGGACGGACGGTGGAGCGTTCTGGAAGCCGCGCGGGAGCGCGTGAAGTGGCGGGCAGCGAATCTGCTGACGTCGCGAGCTGTTGTGGCAGCCCCATCTGGGGTCAGGCAAGCCGCGGGTGGGTGAGTAGGCCCGACGCGGCTGTACGGAGGGCGGCTGGGGGTCCTTCTGGGGGGGGATGACTCGGAGGAGGCAGGGGGGTCCTCCGGGGACGACTTGCCCCTCTCTCTCAGGGGCCCTCAACTCGCTTACCTCCTCAGGGGGAAGGGATGGGGGGGTCTCCACCTCTGCCATACGGCTCCTCTGATGAGGAGGCTTTTGCTACCCCCCTCCCCCCTTTCCATACGGCACCAGGTGGTGGCTTGCCCAGGCTAGGCCCCCTGCCGGTGGTTTCTGGTACTGCGGCTGTTCCAGGACATATTATCTCACCCCTTCCTCTACACAGGCTGTGTCTGGTGTGCTGCTGCAGGATGCTATGCCGCTGCTGGGACCAGGACTTCAGGGACCTTCTATCGACACAGCTTCAGCTACGGCGCCAAAGGAGGTCTGCCGGTCGCTTGGCGGTGAGTTACCTTCTCATTCTGTGGGCCTCTTGGGAGCCGGGGTGGAAGGTCGCTCGGGCTCTTCTATGGGTGCTTTTCTTTCGGGTCTGTGGGGTTTTTTGGATGCGTGGGAGCACGGTGGGGGTGCTGGTCCGTCGGGGTCTGGGCTGGATAGTCAGGTTAGGTCCGTGTGGGAGCTACCTGGGGGTGGCGCGGAGTCGTTAGGTTCGGTTTCCCTTTTTGCGCCTGCTGTTGCGGTGTCGGTTGGTGCCGGGACGTCTGGCCGGTGGCCCCCGGGGTTCCGGTGGTGGTGGCCTCGCCGGCTGGCGGGGCTGCTGCGGTACTTGGCTCGGCGCCGGTTGTAGATGCGGCTTTAGGGGTGGCGGACGTGGCCCGTGGGGCGGCCTACATGTGTTGGTCGGGCCCGCTTGGGCTGCACTTAAAACAGGAGATTAAGGAGAAGATCTGGAAAGGGGAGTTCCTTGAGATTTTCTCCCTTCTGCCGCTGGAGGAGGCTCCTCCCCCTGCGGCGGAGGAGAAGGAGAAGGAAAAGGAGAAGGAAAAAGAGAAGTTTTGGTATCGGCGGATTCCAAAGACCTTTGGTAATTGGATCCGCGCTTTTTCTATCTTGGCTAGCGTGATAGGCGAAAAGTGCCCTGAAAAATGTTCGTAACTTTTTGCGTATCAAGATCTCATCTGGAGTGTGTGTCGGACTTATGGGGGTCTGGGCTGGTGGCGGTACGATGAGCAGTTCCGCCAACGCTTGGCGGTCCAGCCATCTATCGGTTGGGATCAAATGGACATTGGTCTGTGGCTGGCCATTATGACTCGGCCGGCCATGCACCAGGGCGGTTTCTCGTCGTTTCTTGGGGGGGACGGGGGGGTATCTGGTGCCACGCCCTCTCCGGCCGGTCAGCGGCGGCCGGGGTGCTGTTACCAGTTTAACGACGGGCAGTGTAAGTTTGGGGCGTCCTGTCGGTTCAAGCATGAGTGCTCCGGCTGTGGCGGAGCCCATCCCCACTCCCGCTGCTTCAAGCGGGCTAAAGGGGGCGAGCGCGCAGATGTGGGATCGAAGGGCGACGACGCCAGTGGACGTTGCCGCGATGCGCCCGTTGTGGATGCCCCTAGTTCGGTTAATTTTCGGAATTTGCGTTCTGTTGCGGAATTTCCTGATGTTGTGAGGGACAAGTTGCGTAAGGAAGTTGAGTTGGGGCGCATGGTGGGCCCTTTCGCCGTGCAGCCTTTGGCGAATTTGCGGGTGTCCCCGCTCGGGGTGGTTCCTAAGAAGGAACCTGGTAAGGTTAATGACAGCATTTCGGCTGAGATGGTTAGGGTTGTTTACGCGTCTTTTGATAAAGCGGTTGACATGAGGCGGCGTTTCGCCTTCTGGTTCACCCGGCTTGCCATCATTTGTTGGGTTGTCAGTTCGAGGGTTGTTTTTATGTTGATATGTGCCTCCCGATGGGTTGTTCTATATCCTGCTCCTATTTCGAATGTTTTAGCACGTTTTTGGAGTGGGTTGTTCGGGAGGAGGCGGGTTTGGCTTCTATCCTGCATTATCTGGACGATTTCTTGTGTATCGGGTCAGGGGATTCTGGGGATTGTCTTCATCTCCTGCGTACTGTGCAGGCCGTGATGCGTCGGTTTGGAGTTCCTCTTGCGGCCGATAAGACGGAGGGGGCATCCACATGTCTGAGTTTCCTTGGAATCGAGATTGATTCTGTGGCGATGGAGTGCCGCTTGCCTATTGCTAAGCTGGTCGACTTGAAGGGTTTTGTTGCCAGAGTGCGGGGGATGAGGAAGGTTCAACTTTGTCAGTTACAATCGCTGTTGGGGAAGTTGAACTTCGCTTGTCACATTTTGCCGATGGGTCGACGGTTTTTAGCCGGCGGTTGGCTGCGGCAACGGCGGGTGTGGTTCGTCCCCGCCATTTTATTCAGCTCACTCGTCCGCTGCGGGACGACTTGGCTGTCTAGGGGTCTTTTTTGGATACCTACAATGGTCGGTCGTATTGGCAGGCGCCCCAAGTTTCTAATTCCCAGCTGCATCTTTACACGGATGCGGCGGGGTCGGTGGGTTTCAGGGCTATCCTGGGCGTGCACTGGTGTGCTGAGGAATGGCTGGTCTCGTGGAGGGAGTAAGGGCTCACCCGGAACCTGGCGTTCCTGGAGCTTTTTCCCATTTTGGCGGTGGAGGTATGGGGTGATGTTCTCCGTGATCGGCGGGTGCTGTTTCATTGTGACAACTTCTGGGTTCAGGCTATCAATACTTTGACGGCTTCATCCCCTCCGGTGGTTCGCCTTTTGCGTTGGCTGGTGTTGCGGTGTTTGGGTCTGAATGTGACCTGTAAGGCAGTGCATATACCCGGTGTCAAAAACGTGACGGCTGATGCTCTTTCTCGCTTTCAGTGGGCAGAGTTTCGAGCTACGGCACCGTTCGCGGACGAAGAAGGGGTCCCGTGGACCTGTGGGCCCTTGGGTTGGACGAGTGACGCAGTGGATTCGAGGTTCGGTTTCCAGGTCCACCTGGGGGAGGTATGGTAAGGTGTGGGACGAGTGGGCAGTGTTTGAGGGCGACTGTGGGGGTTTCCCGACTCACGCTGCTCGTGTTCGCGGCTTGCTTTCCCTCCTGTGTCAGTGGGACTCAGCCGGGGTGTCCCCGTCGGCGGCTTCTGCTCGCCTGTTGGGTCTTAGTTTTTTGTGTAAGTTGATGGGAATCACTGATTTTACTAAGGATTTCCTCGTTCGCCAGGCCTTGAAGGGATACTCGAAGGCCGGTTTCGGCTGAGTTGCTGGTTCGGTTGTGTGGGGTGTTAGGTTCTGTTTGTGTTTCAGAATTTGAAGTTCGGTTGTTCAGGGCGGCTTTTAGCTTGGCATTTTTGGGGGCTATGCGGATAGGGGAGTTGGTTAGCCCTAGTAAGCGTGTGCCTGGGGATATTTTGGCGGAGGATGTGGAATTTGGGGCTGGTGGTCTGAGCTTTCGCATTCGGCGCTCAAAGACGGATGTACTGGGTAGGGGGTCTTGCGTTCGTTTGGGTTCCATTGCGGGCTCCCCTATTTGCCCGGTGTCGTTGGTTTGCGAGTTTCTGTTGGTGCGCCCGGCAGTGGGGGGTCCGCTGTTGGTGCATCAGGACGGGTCATATTTATCCCATTTCCAATTTGTCGGCGTTTTTCGGAAGTTGCTGTCAGCCTTGGGTGTTCCTGCCGGGTCTTTTGGGGGCCATTCTTTTAGGATTGGCACAGCCACGGAGGCTACCCGGGTTGGTTTGCCTGATTCCTCGGTGCAACGTATTGGGCGCTGGCGATCGGGTCGTTTTAGGTCTTATGTTCATTTGGATATGCCTGTTTAATGTTCTCTGTTTTTTGTAGGTGTGGTTCTCCCTCATGTCTGGCTCATTGGACATTCTTTTATCTTCTGGGCCAGGAGGCAGGCGGCGGTTTGCCCAAACGGGGAGCAGTTGGGGCTTTTTCCTCTTGCGGTTGAGGTGCGGTGGTTCGGGAAGCGGGGGATGCGGTGGGTTCATCTCCTTCCTGAGCTGGTTCGGTTATCGCGGTTGTTGGGTCCTCCCTCGGTCCTGGTGATTCACCTCGGGGGGAATGATCTTGGGGTAGTCCCGGTCAGGTCTCTGGGGGATACAGTTCTTAGGGACCTCGCTAGGCTTCTGGTTTTGTTTCCTGATGTTCGGTTGGTATGGTCCGAGGTGGTGTCTCTGAATTTTTGGCGGGTGGCGACTAACCAGCGGGCCCTGGAGCGGTCGCGGGTTAAATTTAATCGTTGGATTTCCAAGTTTGTGGCTAGCGTTAATGGCGTGACGGTTAGGCATAGGGTGTTTGAGAGGGAAGCGGCTAATTTGTTTCGGAGTGATGGTGTTCATTTAAATGACATCGGTTTGGACATTTTTAATTTGGCTCTGCAGGAGGCTATAGGTCAGGCCATGGCGTGTGCTGGTGGGGCCCCCCGCTGATTTAAGGGGTTAAACAGTGGGGTTGGTGGCGGTTTGTGTGTCCTTGCCGGTCTGGTTTTGGTAAGTGATGGAGTTTGGATGCTGGTGTAATGGAAGGCTCAATCCTCCCCTAACCTCTGGTGTTTTATTGGACGTGCCCACCGAGCTTGTGGACGGCTGGTGGTTAGCATTGGTGGTGGGACAGCGAAAGGTAGCTGTCAATTTTGTTTGGACGAGGGGGGAGGTGAGTACCTGTGGTCTGGATTGTGCAGTGTGAGAGGCCGGCAAGGACGGGGTTAATTCGGTTCCTGTGTTGGTTATACTTGAATATGTTATGGTAATGTGTTATGTATATTTGTATATTTGTATTTATTATTTATTGGTTTTATTGTATATTCTTGTAAAAAAAACCCACAGTGTTTTTATGGTTTTGTAATAAAATTGTGCTGTGGCCTGCTTTATCCAATTTCAGTCTCCGTGTCATTACTTGGTGGTTTAAGTGGTAACGGGTTTGCAATGCACGGTACACACTACCTACATACATGACTTATGACATTTAACTTCTTCAGTAACTTCACCTTGTTAGGGAGTTTGGCTGTGCCTCATCTCCTACACAGCTGTTTCTGTTGTAGTTAATGATTTTGTTTCAACCTATATATTAAATTGGTGTTTATTAGCACCTGTCTGGTATAATTACTTAATCATACACCTTACTATATGCCTGCAAAATCCCTGACTTTGTGCAAGCATACCTAGAAGAATTGATGCTGTTTTGAAGGCAAAGGGTGGTCATACCAAATATTGATTTAATGTAGATTTATTTTGCATTTTAATTTTTGTTAAATGGTAAAAATAAACTATTAACATCTCTATTTATGAAAGCATTCTTTATAGCATTTTTCATACATATACATAAATGTATGTATGTATGCACAGATATTTCATTACAGGGCACCAGCTGGTACATTTACTAATTCACGGAGTAAAAACTTTAAATCCCTCTACAGACAACACACATTTTTATGAAGATAACTTCATATTTAAATGAGGCTAAGTACTGTACATGCCGTAGCTTTTTTTCTTGGAATGTGTCAATCACACATGCTGGGTGCATGCAGGGCCAGTGGCACTTTCTGCGAACTGAAAAACTTTGCCAGATTGCACAATAAGTAAACAGTGCATGAAAATCTATGAAGCAAAAGATGGGACGAACCTCTCTTAACTCCTAAACTCTGCAGAGAATTATTTCTAATCATCGTTGCTTCATGAATATTTAGGAGCACTCAGCCTTTACTCGGTTAAATAATTCAGGATGTGAGGTGGGCCAGAGAGAAGACAGCGACTGTAAAGACATTGAACCCTTGGGGAGGTCATTTGGACAATCAGCTCACAAATTGCAGAAGCTAAATAGAACCTACAGATAAGGTGCAAATGTTATATTATCCCATGCAGGTTCTGAAGACACCTGTGCAAACCCCATCCCCTGAATTCCCACAAGGAAACAAAGACATTGCAAAAGATGGTATGTAAACAGGACAACACAGCACTTGGAGTTCCAAGTATTCCATCAACATTTTTTCAACTTTGTAGAATACCCTGTAATAAAAAAAGGACCTGTAACCCCCACCCCAGGACATTCCAGTCATGACTTTTTGTGCGATCCACCTAGCATATGTGTGGGGGTATACTGAATCCCACCATATGCATTTTTCCCACCACCCATTTATTTGGCTCACAGAGGAACACATGTCCCGCCGTATGATATACTTACTGCCAGTCATCTCCAGCACTGGCTCAGTGAGGATTCCAGGAGAGTCTAACAGAACTCACCATGCTCTTATACAGAACACACTTGAAGCCCTGCATTTAAGGATGCATGGCTCTGAGTACCTTTGCTATGGAGGCTGGGCTGGTTAGACACAGTCCTTCATAGTGTATATGGGCCAGTTACATGGGAGATCTTTGATATACCTACAAGCCGGGAGCCTGATCTCCCCGGTATGGCAATCTGCCCATTGTTATATGAGACAGGGGCAACTGCCTAGGCCAGATTATGCTGTTGGGTATAGCGGGAAACAAGAGACATCTAACTGGTCGCTATAAAATAAAATAAAACCTTGCATGTTCCTCCTGTTTACTGATTTTGTTTTTTCATCCCCCCTCCCAAGTAGCTCTTTTTCCAGGACTAATCCTGTGATTAACAGCACTTTTCACAGATGTCCCATTGACCACATTGGTACAAACATTCTTGAAATTCCTTAGTTCACAGAGAGAATAATCACCCTGAGCTCAGATAAGTAGAAAAAAAAAGGGAAAGTAAAGTGTGACAGATGTCATTCAATGAAAAGCATAACAAACAGACCAGTAGCAGCAATTCTACTCATAAAGCAGGAATCAATGCGGTACGGTTTGGAGATGCTTTTAGCCCTGGTGGGATTCTACATTTAAAATAAGTGCATTATGATTAAAAAAAAAAACCTAGAGAGTGTCCGTGTATGTTAGTGATGACCTGCTTGATGACACAATGTCTACTCTAACGGAGAGGGGAAAATGGGACGAAGGGGGAGTTTTCAGAGCACATTGAAAGAGATTTTGTCATAATTCTTGATTTCCGTCTGTTTGCGGCAAGATAAGGAAAACCAGGAACCTGAAAGTGGCAGGATAGAATAGAAGATACTATAACAATTCTAAGGTTAAAGATAGCATGGGGAAGAGGCAAAGAAAGGCAAACAAAAGTGGGACGGGCAGTATATTTTTCTTTAAGTTTAGAAATGTGACAGCAAACTTATAGCTTTTATACAAACACATTGATTGTATGTATTACAATTCTAAAATAAATTGTCATTAATATATTGCAATGAAGCAAAATATGTCACTGTAAGCTAAGGGCTGCAACATGAATTTATTAAACTGACTTTAATGTTTCTGGATCCTAATATAAGTTTTCTTTTTTTATTCATAATCAAAATACAATTTAACCTCTTTACTGATCCAAAAGGTTCATGGCAGAGGAAACAATATGATAAATTGATCTATAAGTTAGATAATTGGCAGTATGACTGAGGTAGAGCAAAGGTTGGAAGCCGTTTCCCCAAATCTTTAGTTAACAAGACTACACATAGTTTTACATGTTTATAACCATCAGCTATGGGTCATTTGGCAGATAAGTGTAATTTTATTCATATATTATTAGCATGAGTAAGCAACGGAGCCAACCCATTGCACTTTTAACCACAATCACCAATATGAACTACCGATTTTAACAACCAACTGAGGGCACCAGTCCAAAGAGTATCCAAATGTGAGTGCACCCAAGGCTTGTGCATCACAAGTCTAATCACTTGTATCAGGGGTTAACCCTTGCACCATGCCAGCATAACCATAGGGATGTCCAAAACCATAAAAAAAGGGAAGGGAGGGTGGGTCAGTTGTATGCAGGCACCAGAACAGGGTGGGTTCCCTGATGGGTCCCTTCATATACCCTCCTAGTCCATGGGCTATCCACCCGGGGCCACCCCAGCAGCCATCAACTGACCCTTTTATGACATCTGCATATTGATTGGCAGTACCAAAAAACATAGGGAGGGCTGCATGGTGCCCCCTCCATCCACGGTTCTTCAGCAGAGTTTGGTGATCATCATATATTGGGGAAAATGTAGCATTCATGATGCTATTGTAGGGTATAAACTTTAAATGCCCTCTGATATTGAGATTTATATATACTGTGTTGGCAGTTGGTTGGAATACAAGTATGACAAGCAAGAGGGATATGGGTCATCCATGCCTGGTGCAGTTAATGAGTAAAGAGTTTAATAGCACTTCAATAATGTATAAGAGAGATGTTGGATGGTCACATGGTCTTTGTATACAAAAAGTTTAAACCACAACTCATGTCATACTGTCTCTTTAAGTGAATATTTTAATCGATTTTCTCACTATCAATGAATATCAGTGATAAACTCAGTATTGAAGGTCTTTGCCCACTAATTGAATAGGTTGAATTTGCTTTAGAGACTAGTGAATGTCAGAATACAAGTATTATGTTGTAATGTTGCCCAACTCCCACCCCAGCCCTCCTCTGCTTACATTAGCTTTTAGAGAGGAGGTCCCCATATTTAACACCATTGTCTTAAAATATTTTCCACCTCAATGATCAGTGCAAATTGTTGCTTAGCGAGAGGTTAATTTCCCTATTTGTTAATAGTCAACTTTTTATCTATTGTCATTTCTCACCGAGATCGATTAACCCACTGAATGACAGATAAGTGCCTACTAGTATACACCTCTTGGTGAATAAAGGTCAAGGAGATGTTATACCAACTCAACAACTTATAGGTTAACATAACAGCACCTAGCTATTGATGGACCTCATTAGCTATCTTACTTAAGATATCATATTAAATGTATCTGTTTGTTTTCGTGTGTTTGTTCCAAAAACGACCTTATAGATGAAATAATGGTGTTTTGGGTAGAATGCATCTTCGATGGAATGTGCTCTATCTCAAATTATCTCTCCTATTGAGAAAAACATCCCCTCCCTCATCCCGCACACAATGGAATGGCTATTTGCGACAAGCCATCCTCACCTCCCAATTAAAAGATCAAACAGATAATTCCTGCTGTAAGTGCATAGTTGGCAAGAGTATTTGTGACACCTCAGGCCTTCTCTCCAAGGAACTCATTTTTGTAACTCATGAACATTGCTGTTTGTTTTTTTGTTTTGCGTCATAAGAACGATACTTAGATGTTTTGCCTTGTGCACTAATAGAGTATTTATTCGATAAGATTACATGTAGAATAAACCACCTTGTGTGTTCTGTGACACGTATAGACTGCCTTTAATATTACATGGTGAATAGGTATCTCCTGGAAGTGGTCAAGAATTCATCCGATGAGACCAACTGTGCTCACACTACACCACAAACTACTTTGCCTAAAGGGAACACCAGTGACATGTTTTGTATGCTACCCTGAAGGATTTACAACAGTTATTTGCTGTCGTTTCTTACACGGCATTATCCCACAATTTTATGGTTTGAGCTGTACATTCAGATTCTTCTTGTGGGCCTCATTAAATGGATTAATTAGTCAAGTTACACACTCACTCCAGGCTATTTCCCTTTCTCAGTAAGAAAATTCAGAACAACCCAGCATGCCTTCAAAGATAAGCAGCACAGTGAGATAGTGCCCCTGTATTCTCCTTCTGCCCCAAGTCCTATGGCTGGACCTTGGCTGGCCACGGAACCCCACCAGACAGGGTTTCTCTGTGCTCCTGTGTTCCATAAAGTCTCTCAAGGCTCCTAAAAGAAATCTGGTTCTGCAGGAAAAGTTAAACTGAGTTTTCTATAATAGGCGAAACATGAAGTAAAAAATGTGCAACTTTCAGATTGCTTTAACCCCTTAATGACAAAGCCCGTACATGTACAGGCTCAAAATGCATTGTTTTCGATGGGTTTAGGGGCCGCCCATTGTCCTTAAGGGGTGCTTTAACTTAGGTTCACTTTATTTAGTTTAGTGAAAGTTTGGGAAGTTAAATTATATTTGTAAAGATTAAGTGTTTTTGGTATTTTAATTGCTCCATTTTATAGCCGTTAACCGTTTATCATTAAATACATCTCTTGACAGGCGCATCGTCGAGATAGGGCTTGGGAAGGACACCAAAAATATTCTCCCCCCACCGTGAACCCAATAACGGAGACCACATAGATATGTTGGAAAATAATTGTCCACAGCTTTATTATAAAACATAACAAAATAAATATATATTAACATATATGTATGATATAAACATATATACAACATTCCAAAACAATAAGTCATTGTCCACAACAAATAACACACAATATAACCGTCACACATCCCCCAACATGTCAACACATAGACAATGACCCCCAAATTATAACACATAAAACTCACCATACCAGTGAGGTGCACACTAACACCCCAAACCAACAGTAGGGGCATACCGAGATACCCCTACCACCCCAGGTTCTGAGCCACAGACCAGCTCGAAACCTACCAAACGAAACAACCATACCAACCAGACAACCCTAACCAACCAAAACATCCCCATTCTACCCCCCACCTAACCAATCCAGCCCCGCCGCTGTGACCAAGCGAAGCAAAAAGAAAAAAACCTAAAACAGGGAGGGAGGGTGGGACAAAAACAGGTAAGTGGTTCAGATTAATTGTGGCAGGATCTAAAATGTCCGTCTATATATACCTAAACCAGAAACCCCACCTATAAAAAACTACCACCAATCCCAATCCATTACAAACCCTTAAAGCCCTCCTCCTAGCTCTGTCAAGGCCTGCTCCGCTAAACTGCGCTGCTCCTCTGGCTACATATTCTTCTGTGTCTCTCTGTCACTCTCTTTTCCTTCTTTGCCTAAAGTGCATGGATTCTTGCAGCAACAAACATGAAAACAGTCAAGACTCCTAACTTTTACATTCTTAGTTTTATGTGAAATACACTTATATTAAGGCATTTCTGGCACTACTTACTTACTACATAGAGAACAGCAGGGGGTTTAGGAAGCGCTGTCATTACACATCGCAGCATGTTCATTCTCAATGGGTCAAAACGTCTCCCTTACCCCCTCCCCCAGAACATGGGTTGCTGCTTTACAAGGTTGAAGTTTTTTAGGATATCGGATTTTTTTCTCTGTAATAGATTCCTTTATGTGCTCTTTATTATAGGGCATTCAGGAAACACATTATCCTGTCAGCTCCCAGCTTACTAACACAAAGCAGAAAAGGACCCCTGCAGCAGCGGAGGTCAAAGCAACCAACCACACACGCCTAGACATAAGACAATTGAGGGTACTGGGTGTCTGGGAGACAGGATTAAAACGCCTAGCCCACTTAGTTGTATAGAATGAAGCAGTAATACATTACTGACATGGTGTGTGGTAGATCTCGCCCCGTAGATTTTCTTGGTAAACAACCCCTAACAATTCTAGATCTAAATCTTTGGCCAAAAAATAATTTTTCTACCTTGTAATTTATTCTTAAGTGTTATAACGCCTTAAAATATATCCTTTCCACCCCTGCACTGAACAGTTATGTTGCTGTTACTATCACAGCCTAACAAACGGGCAACACTGGTTAGATCAGTCTAGGGAGGATATGATGTCTTAAACCACCATGGAGGATTTGCCTTTCATGGCGTAGACACCGATGGTAAAGAATGGCACGCTGGGAGGTTTCAGGTGGCAGCTAGTTTAACGGGAATAGATAAATATATAATTGCTATAAGTACTAACACCTTACTAATAAAATGTAACTTCCATCAAGTCAGAACTGACAAGGGGCCAGAGGAGCCACCCATGAAGTTTTGGGCTGACTATGAGAAGTGTGGGTTCTTTTCTACTTTTCTTCTTTTGTTTGTTCTACTTGCAATTCAACAAACTGCTACTGGAACCTTTGTCTCATCCTTCTATAGGTTTTTGACTTTTTTAGGGAATGTGTGTTGGGCAGAACTGGATAGGACCCTTTGGAACTGTACAGGGTTTGCTCCCTGAGCTGAAAGCAGTATGATGTGGAGTTGTGTAATGATTTTAATGGATCTGATATATAGGAGCCAATTTATATGTTGATTATTCCTATATGAAAATATTTTAAATAATAAGTTATATTATATTTTTAAATGTAGCCAACATTTAAAATACTTTTAGCTTCCATCTACATAAATCAGGATGTTCAACACTAATTTCCTTCTTACCCATTTAGTGTCATATATATATATTATTTCTTAAATACAAAAAAAATTAAAAATCATATCAGTGGGCGGTCCCACTGACATTGTGGGAAACACCCCCATTTAAAGAGGAAATGGGCAGGGAGGTGGGACCTGTCAAAATCCCACGACTTGGAGGATCTGGGTGTTGACCCAGAGCAGTGGTTCTCCCGGAGTTCTTTGGGTCAAACCCAGAGAGTTCCCAGGTATGGCTATATGACCAAAACAACATGGACACCTGTCACACTAGTACGAGCTTGTTGTCCAAAGCCATGGACATTAATATGGGGACACCCACCTTTGTTGCTATAACAGCCTCCAGAGAAGGCACTTCCACTGCACTTGCCACCACTTCAGCCGACACTTGGAAACCCATTTCATGAAGTTCCTGACACAGTGCTTGTGCTGATGTTGCTTCCTGAACTTTTTCCAACATATCTATATCCTTCTGGAGATACGGTCTCCATTACTGTACACAATACTCCAAGTGAAGTCTCGCCAGTACTCTGTACAATGGCATGTGCTCTTCCCTCTATCTACTGCTAATACCTCTCACTATACAACCAAGAATTCTGCTCGCATTACCTGCTGCTCTACTGCATTGTCTACCTACCTACCTTAAATCCCTTTCGTCGTACGTTGAGGTTAGGACAGTATTAAATATTCTATACTCTGTCTTTGGGTTTTTATGTCCTAGATGCATTACTTTGCATTTATCCACATTAAATGCCAGTTGCCACAGCTCTGACCATTTTTCCGGTTTACCCAAATCATTTGCCATTTGGCTACTCCCTCCAGGAACATCAACCCTTTTGCAAATGTTTGTGTCGTCAGCAAAAAGACATACCTTTCCATCAAGACCATCTGTAATATCACTAATAAAAATATGGGTCCAAGTAAAGATCCCTGAGATATCTCACTGGTAACAAGACCTTGTTCTGAATATACTCCATTCACTACAACCCTCTGTTGTCTGTCACTCAGCCGCTGCCTGATCCATTCAACAACATTGGGATCTAAACTCAGAGAGTGCAGTTTATTTATAAGTCTTCTATGTGGGACAGTGTCAAAGGCCTTACTGAAATCTACACTATATATATGCAATATCTACTGCATCAATTATTATAGTCAATCAATAAGATTACAATATCAAGAAAAATATCCTTGGTCATAGGGCTTACAATTAGCTTAAAGTCTATTATTAAAGCATACAGAGTAGTAGATCCCAGTGTGCAGAAATTACATCTATCTGTCATACGCTATTCCCTTCTGACTACTCTCCAAATGAAACATACTTAAGATTCGTTATTAGAATATGGACCACAACCCTAACCTCAAACCAAATTCTAACCTCAATTATCTAACCCTAGCCTCAGACACAAAATCTATTAGATAAACCACAAATACAACTCCACAAAAGTAACTCTAGCCCTACTTACAGTTTTAAAAACAGAATAGCTGACACCAGCCGATAATTTGAGGATGTTTGCGCGGCCTTAATAGATCATAGGATTTCCCTTCAACCTAAGTGAGGATGTTAAGAACCCAAGTCCCGCTGCGGAATTAACAGTCTTCAGTGTGATGTTTCATTGACCAGGAAAGCATCATAAACCATGAGTCTGAATGAGACTGAATACTCAATGAGTCAGAGACTGAAAGCTCGTGTGTCTGACAGCGGAACCTCTAAGAGTTTAGAGAGCTAACAGTAATGATATCACCTAAGATGACACATATTTCAGGCTCAAAATCCCATATGAAACACATTTTCCTTGTAGTACTTCTCATGCGACCACATTTCATGTTTTTTTCTTATTTTCTAGTTCTAGTTATTGGGTACATAGAGCTTCGGGGGTTACTCATTGGGACTCAACTAAAAATGATATTTCATCTGCTTTCTAGAGATGAGAGTTTCCAAACATAGTATCAACCTACATATTTTAATACATGCAAAAAGAACTAAAAATAATCAGAAAGCTCCCTCTCACATATACACATGTACCCATGCCCTCCCATATACATACATCTACACATGCTCTCCCACAGAGAAATGTGTGCATAGGGGTTTACTAACTAAATAGAGTTATAAGGCGTTTCCAGGATATACATAGATACATGTAGACATCCTGTCGCATACATGTACACATGCCCTTCCTTCCACATTCATACATGTACACATGCCCTTCCTTCCACATTCATACATGTACACATGCCCTTCCTTCCACATTCATACATGTACACATGCCCTTCCTTCCACATTCATACATGTACACATGCCCTTCTTTCCACATTCATACATGTACACATGCCCTTCCTTCCACATGCATACATGTACACATGCCCTTCCTTCCACATGCATACATGTACACATGCCCTTCCTTCCACATGCATACATGTACACATGCCGTTCCTTCCACATGCATACATGTACACATGCCCTTCTTTCCACATTCATACATGTACACATGCCCTTCCTTCCACATGCATACATGTACACATGCCCTTCCTTCCACATGCATATATGTACACATGCCCTTCCTTCCACATGCATACATGTACACATGCCCTTCCTTCCACATGCATATATGTACACATGCCCTTCCTTCCACATGCGTATATGTACACATATCCTTCCCCACACTTGCATATATAATCTGCCCTCAAGCACACATTCACATATTCTTTCTTGCACACACATACACCTACATAGACTCTCTCACACACATGCATAAATAAACACTTATACACCCAACGTAACTTAATTCCATACCTCATGTAACAGTTAAATATTATAAAAATATCTTACAGACCAACTTGGATTTTATTTTAAAGTAATATCTGGTCATAAATGCCTAACAGGTGTGATTTAAAAAAATATTTTAATTAAAATACCTGCATTTTTCTTCAAAATGTTGGCAGCATGACTGCCCTCCTGTTAAACGTATCGATATTTGACATGGTCTCATTCATCAAAGAGCCAGGTGCATGTTTTTCACATTGACTGGGCACATAAACCTGCCCGGGATGGCACAAAACATGAAAGTGCAGAATCAGTAGATACCAGGAAACGGCTGGTGGAAGGCAAACAGGAAGCCATCTCAAAAGTCGCCAGATTCTCTTCCTCCTCGGATCATCAGTACAGAAAAAGTCACCTGAAATTTTGTTTTTCATCCTGAGTTTTAAAGCAGTTTTAAAAACAACTTGCTCACGAGACTGTATACCATACTTTTATTTTGTTAAAAACAGCTTATATTAAAGGCACAAAGAGTCAGATAATGTGAGCAGTCTTCACAAATAACCTCGGAGGAGGCCCAGAGTGATGGGGGAGACATGGCAATAGGCTTTAGTTTTACAGTGGCCAATCTTTGACTAGTTTTGTTATACAGCATGAACGCCTCTAGATATAAACTGTATCATATATTGAGGTAAAGTTGGAAAGAGAACTAAAAGCAGCATATATTAATCACAAAAAACACAAAGTATAAAATGGAGGATCCCGAAGACGCCATCACTGGGCAGGACGCTCCTTTACTCATGTTTTCACACCTACTGTACCCTGCTTATGATGTCATACTACTGTACTTATTAGACAACTGTATTTTTTTTGCCTCCTTTTTATTATACTGTAAATTGTGTTAAGTACATCTGTTAGTGCTAAATATAAATGTCTACTTGACACTGTTTGAAATTAAGAAGGTCTCAGTTTAGCAAATGACCAGGGGCGGGCTGGGCCGGGGGGCAATTGCCCCCCAGGCCGCCCTGAATCCGGGCCGGCGGGCTGGCCGGGCGGCCGGCAGACGAACATTCATGGCAGCCGCAAAGTTAAAAACCAGAAGGACAGGGCACAGAGGAGGAAGAAGAAGAGGAGGAGGAAAAGTGACAGTGCCAGAGGAAAGGTAGGAAAATATTAGTAAGTGTGTGAGAGTGATGGGTGTTATGCTGTAGTTTATGATGAATGTTTGTGAATGAGGGTTTCAGATTGCACGGAAGTGTGGGGGGATAGCATGGCATAGGGAGGCTGTCTAGGCATGATAGGAGTGTGATTGCTGTTATCAATTTTTTATTTTTTTCCGTCCAATAATTCAATAACAGTATTAATAGATATATATGGTTGCAAACAGCAATCACACGCCTATCATGCTATATGTATATATATATATTAATATTGTTGATTTTTTCTTTTGTCTAATTTTGGTGTTTTACTTTTAATACAGTATTTTAAACGTTTTTTTTTTGGTTTTGGCCAAATGAATGCTGAATTTTCAGTTTCGGTCCAGAATTTTCATTTCGGTGCATCCCTACTATATACTAAGCCAGTCACTGAAGTGTTAGGCCTACACCACATCAATGTTTGGCTTAGCATATAGTGATAGGGGTGTACTGCAGTATTGTCAGTGTCTGGCTCAAAGTATAGGCACACATTGACGGTGGTACAGCGTAATCCCTAAGTATATAATGATAACAGTTATGCTGTACCACCGTCAATGTGTGGCTCAGTATATAATGATAACAATTTTGCTGTACCCCTGTCAATGTTTGCCTAACCATAGAAACTATGCAGTTTTAAAGTGTGTGTGTCGGGGGGTGCCACATACAGGATCTGCCACAGGTGCCAAATACTCTAGGTACGCCCTTGTGTCGTGCGGCAGTCAGGCAAAATGGCCATTCCTCAGCTCTTCGTCCCACGTCTTAAAAGGGGTGGGATAAAGAGCTGAGGCACGGCTATTGGGCGGCGCGGTGCGTGCACGCCGGCCACTTTAATTTCATTAGGCGCCAGTGGAGTGACTGCTATCAATGTCGCTCGCAGCCGCTTTGGTGCCGCAATGGGCCACTTGACTAGACTTGCCCCCCAGGCCTTAGGCTGCCAGCCCTCCCCCGCAAATGACCAATTCTTTTTTGACATTTACAGTCTTAAGTGATCTACAGAGGTCAGGTTCATGGCTTATACATGTAAGGAAACACTACTCAGACAACATATCAAGCTGTGTTCAGTTCCCTGATGGAGAAAAGACAGCTTCACCATGGCTTGGTCCAAGTGCAGGCAAGTTGAATGCCATTTACCAGAGTGAATCTCTGCAATGGCCACCAGGAGCAAAAAAAAAACGGACCACCACCTGACACATTGCCATGTGAATACCACAAGTCAGCAAAGTCTTTAGCAAATATGATGTTCACTGTATGCAGAGTGCAAGCAAACCAAGACTCAAAGAGATGCAAACAGTGGCTGACTATGGAAAAGGGGAAAACGCAGATCAATATCTTTTCATTGATGGGTACATTCCTTTCCATGCTCACATTTGCTTTTTGGTTATCTTGTTATCTCACTCTTTGTTTCTCTATCCTATTTTTTCCTTTAACATGTTTTCCTGAAAATTATTTATTTTTTATTTAAAAATAACTTGAGATTGTTGGTTAACATCACAAAAGGAAAAAAAATTATACCTGGAGTACTCGGGTGGAAAATTATGGAGGTAAATGCAAAATACATTTCTTAAGTCATTGTAACTTCCATCCACTGGGCTCCCGGGGCAATTTCTCATACAAAGTAATGGGAACATGGGGGTGGGCAGTGATTTTCGGATGGTTCTGTCCCAAAATGGGGCAGAAGTATTCAACATCCACTGTAGAAGTTTTAAGGACCTAAGATAGCACCTGAAATATTGGTTAAGTAAATAAACCACATACATCTAAATGAGATAAGCATCAAAATAGCCCACCATAAGGGCCTACTCGGAAAGGGAGATGATTTTGATACATTTTGGAAATATACATTTTATACACTTTTTTGGAAATATATGGAATAACATTGTGGAGTGTGAATAGAAAAAGCTATATGCTTCATGAACGCTCACCAATATTAGGTTAAGCAGTGAGTAAGTTGAATTCTATCAGTCAATACAGGAGATGAAATAGATCATCATTTCCATATCTGCAGCAGTGATGAACTGATCAGGTTACATTTTCAGTGTTGAAAATCCTTTTTTTAGTGATATTTTCCCCTTTTTATCCATGGTACAGATTTTTTTGCAGACTGAAGCCAAAAAAAAATTACAGAGGGAAAAACTGAATTATCAACCTTAGCAGAATATCTGACCAGTCAATATTTCCACATATCAAACAAAATGACCACGTATTTTCCAGCTCTGATTCTAAAAACATAATAGAAGAGTTACTAAGTACAAGATAATTTTTACCAAGACAGCATAGTAGACCATAGTGAGAGACCTAAATGTAGCCTTTCCATTGGTATAGAGAGGAAACGTTTCTCCGCAGATTCATCTGCATAATTCTGGCCTGGTGTAGTAGTTCGAAACACCGCAAAGCCTCGGCGCACACCATGGGGACAACTGCTTCCCAATTTATCCAATCTGGGGAGATGGTGTGCGTCGAGGCTCTGCCCTAGATCAGAAGTACACGGAAGAGGCCAGGATGATGCAGGGGAGAGTCGTAAGAAGTAGAGGAACAAGAAGCAGAGAGAGAACAAGAACAGTAGCTGCAAAAAACGAGATGGAGGAGCGCAGGGATGCAAATACTCGTCAGAGAAGGTAGGGAGACATTGAGAGGGTGAATGAGAGTGAGGGACATCACCCGTCTGTGAACCAAATTCTTTACCTTTATGCAATGGAACAGTGTGTGCCAATCAGGCATGGGCGTAGGAACCGGGGGGGACAGATCCCCCCCAGTAACTCATGCGGGGGGGGTAACTCAGATAATGAAGAATTCCCTCCCAGGGCCGTAGGAACCCCCCCCAATAGAAACGCTGCAAATGACCTCGAGGTGCGGCCAGTGTAAGATCGGCAGCCAGGGCAACCGATCTTACGTGGTCCGCACCTCGAGCCCTGCTACTTACCTGTGGGAGGGTCTTCTGTATTGCACAGAGGAAGCGGAATCCAGCAGAGTTCACGTGACATCACATCCTGCTTCCTCTGTGCAGTACCAGAGAACACAGAGGGAGGTGGCGCCCCCTGCTGAAGTCTGTGAGCGGCATCGAGGAGCTCCAGTGCAGGTAAGGGGGTGGGGAGGGTGTTTGAATGAGTATGTGTGATTGAGGGAATGAATCTCTGAATGAATGAGTATATGAATGAATGAGTGTGTGTGTGTGATAGCATGGATGTGTAAGTGCTGGAACCTAGGCATGATGCTGTTAGCAATCACACTCCTATCATGCCAAGTCAACCAGTACATGCTGAAACCTAGCAGTATGGGGTCTGCACATCACTTACAGCCACCCTGTACCAGCATGTACTGGCTGACTTGGCATGATAGGAGTGTGATTGCTAACAGCAATCACAGTCCCATCATGCCTAGGTTCCAGCACTTACACATCCAACCAGTAAATGCTGAAACCTAGGCATGATGGGACTGTGATTGCTGTTAGCAATCACACTGATATCATGCTAAGTCAGCCAGTACATGTTGAAACCTAGCTAGCTGCCCCCTTGTGTATTGATGCTGCCAGCAATATGGGGTCTGAAGGGGGAGAGGGGGTAGATAGTGTGAGAGATGGGCAGAAAGTGGGGATCTGATGGGGGAAAATGCTGTCCCCCCCAGATTTTTAGGGGTTCCTACGCCCATGCAATCAGGACAGATTTTCTTTTAAGAAGCCTAGAAGACATTGACCCACCAGGGATGTCCATTTGCACAAAAGGATGATCTGTTCCTGATTTAATCCCTATAAATAAACAAAATGGTTTCTGGATGCTCCCCCTAGATATCACTTCCTTCTCTTTTATCCTTCATATGTATGTAGAACCTGGAAAAATGTCTTATGAGTCCCCAATCGACAAAAAAAATCGCATCTGCCTCTACAATGTTGTCTGTTGCTGGACACGAGTTGCTAACAGAGATGCAGACACCCTTATGGCTGAGTGCACCCATGTGTAAAGGTGAGTCTTGTATACAGAGTAAATGATTCATCTGCTAGTTACTAAAAAAGCCATTTATATCTCGAGAAAGTAGCAGACCAGTAATTCCCCGTCTGGAATTGTTTTGGACCCTGGAACTTCATTTTATTATCTATTAATAAAGTGTTTTTCTTAACATTTGGAAGCCCTGCAGTGTGCCGTTAAAACACTGCACAGCTTTGTAGTTTTTCCTGAACCTGTGCAAAAAGTGGTAAACAAATAATTTTTCAATGTTCCCAAAATTAGGATCTACGAGGCATGAGTTCCTTAACAATTTGAAATCCCCAAATAATTTGTATTACCAGTAAACTGTGTTAGTGTTATACGCTCTTTGTTTTGCACTGAATACAATTTATGTAAAAAAATATAGATTTTGTCTAAAAATATTGTGTAATTAAAATATTTAGAGCTGTAAGAAGGCAAAATGATGTCCCTTCTTAGATGGTAGTACTGTTATGTTAATTTATGGAGACCATCTATATCTTGTTTTTTTGTTTGTTTGCCAATCGGTTCATACTGGTGGCAGCCCATGGCAGAATACGAATAATGTAATTTGTTTCCTTTCATGAAGTCACCACCCTTTTCCTTTAACCCCCTGGACCAATAACAAAGGACAAACAATAATCATGGAGATCCATGGGTAAAAATGTAAAATTAAGATACCGTTCCCGATTATCCTAAATAACAAACTTATGTATCTGGCTATATTACTGAGCAGCAAGGTTAATATAAAATACACTTTGGTGGGAGTGGGTTTTTTGGGAAGGTAGACAAGAAGACTACGTGGTTTGCTGGCTTCTACCCTTATGCGAAGATGAACTGGACTATGGATAGATCAATCAAGGCCAATAGAAAGTTTACTGTTGAGGTATTGCTTTTCAAATGGTAGACCATTTATTCACTTACAGGAACTTTACACATGACTACAACAAAGATCTCAAAGTTGCCTTTGGTCAAGATGATAAAATAAGTCATAGATGGTGGTCCAAGCTTGTAAAAAATGTAATAGAAAATTAGTTTCAAGACAAAGGATGAGGCAAAACTTAATTGTGAACCAAGACACAACCAAGGCTGGCTACATAGACTCATAAGTAGGTTATTCACAAGGACCAAACTAATTAATATATTGCTCACAAGTGTCGGTTAAGACATCACCATAAAATGTCTGCCTTACAGGAACAAATCCCAGTGCATTACCATGGTGCCAAAGCTGGTTTTCATAGGATCACCATCAACATCTATTAACCATATTATAATAAAAACATGATTTTCCATAAATGTTCTCACAATGACTATATCTAAAACCATGGCTTGAAGCAGACAACGAGTGGCAGGAAAATGTTCCCATTGAAATCATGTTTTCCTCCTTCATAAATACACAGATGGTCTGGTTTAGACATTGCCTCACTTTCTAACACTGAGAGGAAAAAAGCATAGAGAAATCATTGAAATGAACTTCCATATGGCACTATAAAACTTTATGATGCCCCTGTATGGTAATTTTGGTCAAGAATTAGCTGAGCCCAGCAGGGGCAGCAAGACCTCCAGCTGTCTATGATGTAGGAAGCAGAAACACAAACGTGTTTTATCACCTAAACAAGAGCGGTAAAAAGTAACATAAGTGAAAATAAAATGAAAGAGTGATTACAAATTACAATGTAGTGACACACACAGAGTGTTTTTACTTCCTGATGTTCAAAATGGAGGACGGTTCTTAAGATGATGGCATATATGAAAATACCTCCATAACACTATTATGAAACAGAATCCTTCATGAAAAGTGCTGAGGGAATTCAACTCATGGGGTAACACAGCAGAAGTTGCCACCACATGCTTGGGCCTCTCCATATGTTCTAAATTACATGTTCTGTCTCACCAAACACTTGTTCACATCTGTCATAATAAAAAACAAATATAAATATGTTTGTTGAATTTTGCTTTCATAAAAGCATCAGCGTGGCAGCGATTATTATGTAATATATTACGGGCTCCCGACCGCAGAATGATTGAAATCACCAGCTTGGCGCAGTTACTAGTGACATGAAACAATAAAGTGTATGTCGGAGGTTACATAATGTAACCACACGTCCCCCCAGCGACGTGGTGGAAATGAATGAAATAAATGAAAATAAATAGGCTACGCATAGTTTCTGTTGGATCGTAGAGGTGTCCTTCCTACTTCCAGATCTTTCCATGCATACTTTTGAACTCTTCCCAAATAATCTAACATGAAAGATGGTCCATGCAGGCAGCAGACTATTTTGTGGCAGATATAACATGTATTATTGTGAGTTGCTCATTGATTGTAAAGTCGCCCCCTTTAAAGTTTGAAAAGCAATGAGGTAACATGTTATTGGTCAATGAAGCCCTCCTCTTAGTATGTATTCTGGCAGAGGTTGACAAGGCCTGTGGGACACTTTGGGGGTTACTGGGTGATGAGGCTTCCCCTATGGGAACATGTCAAGCGTTATTTCTGCTTTATATATATATATATATATATATATATATATATATATATATATATATACAGGGATATATACTGGCCTGGGCCTCAGGCAGCAGTTCCAGGTGGGTGACAGTACCCAACCTAGCGCTCTGTTGGAGGATGAATGTATTATTTATTAGAAAACCTGCTCCAACTAGAGCCAAGCCATACCATTAAAGTTGACGGCTGTATGAAAACTATAGCCATTAAAATATATACTTATACATATAGCACATTACAATATAGACTCCAAAATTCATAAAAACCATGAAATAAACAAATTGTCACTTATAACACTTGGATATATACACATAATGTACTCTACAAATTAGTTTTAAGCTCTTTTCAGCGTTAGACACAACAGTGCAAAATTTCCAATTAGACTGACCAGGCATGTGCCTATGGGCTCAATGTATGTAAGGAGGCAAAAGCCATAGGGGCGCAAACGCTAACCACACCCAATATTATGTACACCTGACCTAACAAGCTCCACCTACTTTATGTCAATGCTTACTTATGCCAGCGCCCCTACAGGCCTTTTTTTGTAACCATGTGTCAACGGTTTTTACCCAGGTACGCCTGTTTTATTAATCCATCCCCTGGACATTACATATGGGATGTGGTCAACTGTGTCAATCCACATATCTATTCTAGTTACCCTATATACAACTTTTATTTTTGCCTTTTTTTTACATTGGCTTCTTATTCCTATGTAGGTTTTAAATAAGTGAAATTGAGTTTTTATGGCCGTTCAGGTTATACGGGTGTTTAAATAAAACACCAGAATAATACATTCATATAAATAAATGTAAACAATGTTCTTTACAGTATTATTCTAAAATCTTTAAATAATGCATAGATTGCTAGCAATCATATATTTTTTACTATAGATGACAACAGATGAGTTAGTGGCTTTAACTGATTAAATCTGTCTGAGTACCACAAATAAAATGGTATATCCACAAGTGCATTAACCTCATTAAGGCATCCAGGATGCCATAACTTACAACACTTTATGCATAGTTTTGTAGCATTGTGTCATCACCCCCGGTGAAGCGATGAGTTAGACGTCATTAAACATATAGGTTTAAGCTTCATGCTGGAAGACTAAACATTGAACTTGGCTAAGGAAATGAGCTGACCACCCATGAGCTACAATTCCACTTAATGACGAGAGCAAGGACTTTTCTGTCTGTGGAATCACTTTTCTTATTTTTTAACTTGTTTTCTAAAATATTATTATTATATTATTATTATTATTATTATTGCACTTGATTGTTCTGCGCTGTTTTATTCTCGGAGCAAAGTAACTTATAAAATCACATATTTGGGATATTGGAGGCCTTACCGACAACAAATGTTTTTCTTCCTCTTACCAGAAATTTGAGACACGACCACAAGTTCATCATCAAGTCTGTCAATTCCCTTTTGAACTTATAGAAAGTGAAAGCAATTGAACACATCCTATCAGATGACCCCTGTAATTAAATAATATAAAACAGTGATACTGGGGAACCACTTTTTGCCATTCCGAGAAGTGTATATATATATATAGTGTTTATGTGCGTATGTAAAATATGTTTAGCTCCTCAATAAAACACCTTTTCCACTAACGAATGTACTTAGTATTATCCAAACACAGAATTTGACGGCAGATAAGACCCATTCGGCCCGTCTAGTCCGCCTGTTATTCCTGATGTAAAGGCTCCAGCCTTAATCAGTTGTCTTAGATTCAGGAGCCATATGCATGTGCCATACATGGTTACATTCCCTCAATGTTTTAACCTCTAAAAAAACCTCCAAAATGTACATGCAGAAATCTTCGAATTCATCGCAGGATGTGGGCAAAAATTAAAGTAAAGACCATTTTGAAAAAAAAGTAATTTTAAACATTATTCATGCCGCGGGACCTCCACGGTTTTGCTCGACGGGGATGCAGGATTACTGATTTAGGGACAGGGGCATTGTCGGGTGTCAGGGGCATGCGCAGAATTGAGCACATGTGCAGTAGCGCTGCTAGTTTGAGTGACACTCTACCGCCCAAGCTCATTGGGAGGTATACGTAATCGGAAGCATAAAATATAACCGTTTAATATAAATGTCCGCTTTAGCTGTGGATTTGCTTAAGGTGACAGGCCTCTCTCTCTACAAAGGGGAACTTCCACCTTCACAGCTTTAAGCATAACTAAATTGGTTAAAAAAAATAGATATGAGCTTTTTTTAATCAGTGTAAATCTGCTGGACATATTTGAGTTAAAAAGGCTCTTCTTTACTCTAGGGAAGCTAGATAGTGGCAGATAGTGGAGGGACTGCTCCCATGCTATTTACTAGACTTAGGCGCCAGCCAACTCTTCCTGTTCATCTTTTTGTTCAGGGGGGGGGATCTTTGTATTCCACAAATATTCGCCCGTTTCTGTGTTCAGTTCGGGCGAATATTCGTGTACATTCTTTTGTGTATTTTTTTCTTTGTTTTTCTTTGTTTTTTGCTGTTTTTTTGAAGAGTTAATACGGGGTTAACGCGGTACGCACTACGCAGCAGCTTTGGCGCCAGAGCGGCTCTATTGGTCGCCAGCAGGGACCTCCTCTTGCATCAATTGGTTGATGTCAGAGGAGGCCTCAATAGAGTCGCTCGCACGGACCTTTAACTCCTCGTGCGAACCTACGGATTTCTACTCCCATTAACTCCTGCAATGCTGCATAGATAAGGTAGGATAGATGGGGAAGAGACCAGGGAGATTAGTAAACGAAGACGAACACAAAGATTCTTCTTGTTGTGTGTCTTCGTCGTCGTATACGTTTTGCTGCCGCCGCCGCCATGTTCGTTTACATGTTCGCCCGAATACGAATGCACAAGTCTACTATTTACATAGTTTGCTTTTTAACACATATACCTTGCTTATTTTTATTTGTGGAAGCATTACATTGGTTTATTTGGCATGCTGTATCATAAAATGTAAGATCTGGGAAAGCAACAGGATTGCTTTAAGTCTTAGCGAGGATTAACGTGACAGAAGTGTAGGCCCCAGTAAGGTTTACCTAATGTCAGGTTAGGATAAAATTAAAATGAAGCTCTCTGTTAAACTCGGTGCCACTGCTTTTCAGGAAATGTTTAACAACATTAACTCTGTCATTCCTTAACTCGAACTTTGGATTTGAAAGGGAAAGGACTCTCTGTGTAACGAGTTCAACTAATCATCAGACACCTTATATGCCCTCTGTGCAGCAAAAATGCAATTTACTCAGCACTTTTTTGACTTTCGTCAACGTGCGCATTGCAATGATTTGGACTATTTGGCCAAAATGGTCTGTGTCAATACCTGATCTGTATGAGATAATTAACCTAGTTTTCAAGCCTCAGTGAAACCTACATTGGTTTTTATTTTTGGCATTTGTATAGCCGTAAAAGGGCATTAAAGGCATTTACTGCGTGATTTCCTTTCCAGTTATTGCTTGGTAATGACATCACACTGTCCAAAGAAAAGTTGTATATTGAATTGAAGTTGTATATGTGAACAGAAGATTATATAAGTGTGTAAGTGGTACTGGTTAGTATAGTGATGGCTTTCAGTATACATATATACAGTATCTCACAAAAGTGAATACACCCCTCACATTTTTGTAATTATTTTATTATATCTTTTCATGTGACAACACTGAAGAAATGCCACTCTGCTACCATGTAAAGTAGTGAGCGTACAGCCTGTATAACAGTGTAAATTTGCTGTCCCCTCAAAATAACTCAACACACAGCCATTAATGTCTAAACCATGGCAACAATAGTGATTATACCCCTAAGTGGAAATGTCCAAATTGGGCCCTCCCCGGTGTCATGTGACACGTTAATGTTACAAAGTCTCAGGTGTGAATGGGGAGCAGGTGTGTTAGATTTAGTGTTATCCCTCTCACACTCTCTCATACTGGTCACTGGAAGTTTAACATGGCACCTCATGGCAAAGAACTTTCTGAGGATCTGAAAAAAAGAATTGTTGCTCTACATAAAGATGGCCTAGACTATAAGAAGATTGCCAAGACCTTGAAAATGAGCTGCAGTACAGTGGGCAAGACCATAAAGTGGTTTCACAGGACAGGTTCCACTCAGAACAGGCCTCACCATAGTCGACCAAAGAAGTTAAGTGCACTGCTCAGCGTCATATCCAGAGGTTGTCTTTGGGAAATAAGACGTATGAGAGCTGCCAGCATTGCGACAGAGGTTGAAGGGGGATGGGGGGTCAGCCTGTCAGTGCTCAGACCATACGCCGCACACTGCATCAAAATGGTCTGCATGGCTGTCGTCCCAGAAGGAAGCCTCTTCTAAAGATGATGCACAAGTTTGCTGAAGACAAGCAGACTGAGGATGTGGATTACTGGAACCATGTCCTGTGGTCCAATGAGACCAAGATAAACTTATTTGGTTCAGATGGTGTCACGTATGTGTGGCGGCAACCAGGTGAGGAGTACAAAGACAAGTGTGTCTTGCCTACAGTCAAGCGTGGTGGTGGGAGTGTCATGGTCTGGACCTGCATGAGTGCTGCCGGCACTGGGGAGCTACAGTTCATTTGGGAGCTACAGTTCATTGAGGGAACCATGAATGCCAACATGTACTGTGACATACTGAAGCAGAGCATGATCCCTTCCCTTCGGAGACTGGGCCACAGGGCGGTATTTCAACATGATAATGACCCCAAACACACCTCCAAGAGGAACACACTGTCTTGCTAAAGAAGCTGAGGGTAAAGGTGATGGACTGGCCAAGCATGTCTCCAAACTTAAACCCTATTGAGCATCTGTGGGGCATCCTCAAATGGAAGGTGGGGGAGCGCAAGGTCTCTAACATCCACCGGCTCCTTGATGTTGTCATGGAGGAGTGGAAGAGGACTCCAGTGGCAACCTGTGAAGCTCTGGTGAACTCCATGCCCAAGAGGGTTAAGACTGCGCTGGAAAATAATGGTGGCCACACAAATTATTGACACTTTGGGCCCAATTTGGACATTTCCAATTAGGGGTGTACTCACTTTTGTTGCCAAGGTTTTGACATTAAGGCTGTGTGTTGAGTTTTTTTTAAGGGAACAGCACATTTACACTGTTATACAGGCTGTACACTCACTACTTTACATGGTAGCAGAGTGTCATTTCTTCAGTGTTGTCACATGAAAAGATATAATAAAATATTTACAAAAAGGTGAGGGGTGTACTCACTTTTGTGAGATACTGTGTATATATATATATATATATATATATACTCACTGGTTAACACAAATAGCTAATCACCCAATCACATGGCAGCAACTCAATGCATTTAGGTATGTGGATGTGGTTAAGACAATTTGCTGAAGTTCATACTGAGCATCAGAATGGAGAAGAAAGGGGATTTAAGTGACTTTGAATGTGGCATGGTTGTTGGTGCCAGACGGGCTGGCCTGAGTATTTCAGAAACTGCTGATCTACTGGGATTTTCACGCACAACCATCTCTAGGGTTTACAGGGAATGGTCCGAAAGAGAAAATATCCAGTGAGCGGCCGTTGTGCGGACAGAAATGCCTTGTTGATGTCAGAGGTCAGAGGAGAATGGGCAGACATCTCCTATGAGATGATAGAATGGCAGCAGTAACTCAAATAACCACTCGTTACAACCAAGGTATGCAGAATACCAGCTCTGAACGCAAAACACGTCGAAACCTTGAAGCAGATGGTCTACAGCAGCAGAAGACCATACTGGGTGCCGCTCCTGTCAGCTAAGAACAGCTCACATCATCTCAAACTGGTTTCATGAACATGACAATGAGTTCACTGCACTCCAATGGCCTCCACAGGTACCAGATATCAATTCAATAGAGCACCTTTGGGATGCGGTGCAACGGGAGTGCAGCTGACAAATCTGCAGCAACTGCGTAATGCCATCATGTCCATATGGACCAAAATCTCTGAGTAATGTTTCCAGCACTGGGGTTGTTTTACGTTCCCACTCATGAAAAGCCTGCCATAATTTAATCCTGACTCAGCCCAGAATGTCTAAATTTGTTTTCCAGTGTAAGTTCTCCATGGAGAACTTCAAAATCTATAAATCAACTATATAGCAGAAAAGGAGCCGTGGTTGTCTGCTAAAAAAAGTATCAGGACACTTGGTTGGAGAAAACTAGTTGTTTGTGAATCATGGCTGGAAAAAGGTTTGCGAACTCTGTATGATTGGCCGGGGAACCCATATACTTAGTCCGTGCATAAGACAAAGGAGCATTTTGTTCAGAGAGGCGGAATAAACAGATCTTTGGAACAAAATGCTATTTATAGGTTCACTCCAGCCGTCTAATGCACTATAAGTATATGATAGTTAAGTTTCACCATAAACTCTACCGTGTTTGTCCAAGTGCACAGGCTATTCATCAGAATCCTCTCCCCTCACCCCAAGCTAATTGCCTTAAAGGAGATGAGTTCAATGGAAAAGCATCTCCTGCTCTCCAACGCTCAGCTCCAGCACCGGCTCACATAAGATTGCCAGGGGGTCTATTGAAACCCATGGCTCGCATGCGCAAGTGCCACGCTAACTGGTATCAGTGGACGCGTTCTCTGTCTAGTGATCAGTTGCTTCAAGTAAGCTAGAAGAATATTTACTAACTACTGTAACATGCATCAATTATTGCTTGGGGCAGGAGGCTAATATTCCGTCTGTTCCTTATTGGTGTGAAGAAGCTACGTGCAACTATTGGGATACTGGGGTTAAATAATTTGCTACTCGACTAAGTCTACAGGAGAAAAAAAGATCCACAAGTGCTCTGGTCAGCAACAAAATCATCAATGTTCTACACCGTCATTTTTTTGTTAAGCCATCTCACAAATTACCGTTGGACTGTGGAGTTGCTGGGGCACTAGATGCAGGGCCGGCCCAAGGCAAAATGCCGCCTGGGACGAATTTTAAAATGCCGCCCCCCCCCTTATCTACACTTCCTCTCCCTCCGTCCCTGCCGCCCCCCCACTTTCTACCCTTCCTCTCCCTCCGTCCCCCCCCTTGTACTTACCTTTCAGCAGTCCTGCGGCGAGTCTCCCTGTTCGGTCTCGGTGCCGGCTAGTAATGCTGAGCGCCGGAAATCTTCCGACACTCAGCATTACAAGCCGGCACCGAGACCGAACAGGGAGACTCGCCGCAGAGGAGAGAGAGAGGGGCGCCGAGCGGCTACTGACAGCTTGGTAAGCGAAAACCACTCAGCGCCCCTTTCTCTCTTTCGCTTTTTAAAAAAAAAAAAGGGCTTGGGGCGGCAAAGTGCCGCCCCTTCAAAAGTGCCGCCTGGAGCGGTTGCCCCACTTGGCTCCATTGTCGGGCCGGCCCTGACTAGATGTTACCGTGTGCCCAGGAGACCTATTATTAAGAAGATCTAAACAGTGGAAAGTTACAAACGATGATCATCCTTAAAAAGCCTCTCGGTCTGAATAAATACATTTACATTTTATACATATATTTATTATTAACTGTATCACAAAATAGTGCTTTATAATAAAATGCTCTATGTATTAAATAATGAACACAATTTTTTTTATTGAGAACAGAGAGAGAATTTGAAAGTTTTTCTTCTATGAGTTAACCTTGGCGAAGCAGGTTCTCGTTCTAGTAGAACATGTGTTGGGGCTCATGCGTTCTAGTTCTCATATATTTTACATGCATGTTCTCGCGATAGACTAGCAAGAGATTGATGCAGTTGTTTTCTTAAACGGTTAAATGCCGGAGCCACCGTTGTTCCACACCAAAGGCTCCACATTCTGTAGCGCTCAGGATTTTAGTTTTATATAGGAGCTTTTAATGACCTACAGAAATCGCACTTGGCTGTCACTGTACCATAGGTAATGGACTCTACTATATCTTCTCCATCATCTGTCTGAGGATGTTCTGTATTACTGATACCTCTGTCCCTCTACAAGACTTTAAGAATTATAAATACATTGTTTTAGTTTAATTCAATTTTTTATCAATAACTTTAATTTATTTAGATTTAATCAGTAAATCCAAAGTAGGTTCCTTTCTATCATGACCTTGAAAATGAAAGAAAAATCAATTAGCTTTTAGAATCCGTCATTATGCCCAGCTACATCGAGCTAGTGTAAAGAGTTAAAATCGAAACAAATGCTCAGCACTTTTTGGATTTGAACTCTGGACCTAAAATTTGCTTTGCCTAATTTTAAACATGACCTGGTCAGGCAGGAAAAAAAGTTTGAATTTGTAGCATTTCGGTATTCAAGGGCACGTAACCAGGGATTTAACATTTATTTATGTGCTACAAGGTGAATATGTATTTGATTTTAAACTTCTTTGAGCCGAAAATGTCTTATAAAAAAGACTTGGAACAAACGTACCTTTTCTTTTCAAACTATGTTCTGAAAATCATTATGCGTAATTACTGGTCAGTGTCGTTATACCGAATCACTGCTAATTTTACCCAGACGTCCTAATCGCTTTTTAATATGTAGTCTTAGTTTTCATGGGTTCTGAAGTATTGAGATGATATAGGGGTTTGGGGTTTAATCACTACAGGGAGAGTGTTTCAGCTTCTTCACTTTACATTAAGAAGGTCCAAGGACCCCAGCGAGCTTCTGCTTTGGGAATGGCTTGACTGGCCCTGTATAATGTATAGTCAATCAGTCTCTTCGCCCATTCATTTATGCATTACACAGGGCCAGCTCAGCCCTTCTTGCTGGAAACCCCTAGCATTGTTGGCCCTTCGTTATGAATAGTGAAGTAAGAGAGTTAAGACCACAACTCTCTATTGTTATATATTGTTTTATTTATATTGAATGGCGCCGACACTTTTTCTTTCTTTATATAAACTCCATTGTGTGATTGCTTAACTTCTTACAAACGAAAAAAAAAAATGATACTTAAATATAAACTGATTCGTTATTATTACTATTTACAATATAAATTACATTTTTAATTATTACTTGAAACGAGACAATAGAATAATCCAGATTCTAACTCTATAGGTATCGCTTTAAACAGGATGACTATAAAGGAACGTTACGGCTCTTCCATATAGGACAACGTGAATCTCCGGAAGGTTTTATCCGGGGATGAACTGGTTACCTGAATATCATTGCGGGATTTGCCCAAAGCAGATCAATCGCTTCAAAGCAGCACCTCCTTTTCAATTGTTTCAGGAAAAGCAGCCTTCTGGGATTCTGGAAAGCTCTAGAGGTAGGTTATCAAAAATAAACAATAAACCAGAGATAGCATTACATGCTGATTCCAAAGCAATTGGTTATATTTGCTCAACCAAACACTACCAATTAACTGCGTAGCTGCCAGAGCCATCGCTAAATCCAATTTGGATAATAACGTTTCAGCCCATTGTGCGAGACCTGCCGTCTTACATTTTCATCCACCGAGCGCTCAGATTCTGTACGTTAGTAACTATTTTCTGTTAATGTTGTATTAACTGCTAGGTGAATCCTTGTATACTTAGATCATTTAATTAGCACGTAAGCCTTTGCGCACAAGAACATCCTAAACTAATGTCAAATTATCCATATAATAACGGCACTTATTATATGTCCTGTTATATTGTAAAATGCAAAGCACTTGTTGGCGATACAGAAATGTGTGTATGTGTAATATATATATATCTATACACACACAGTATATACACACTACTGTTCAAATGTTTGGGGTCGCTTAGCTGTTTTCACGGAAAACAAGAAAATATTCTCGCTGTAACATAATTGCAAAAGAGTTTCAAATGATCCATTAGACTTTTAACCTTAAACTTGGATTAGCGAACGCAACGGGCCGTTGGGACACAGGAGTGATGCGAGTGAAAAAGGGCCTCTGTGCGCCTATGAAGATATTGTATGAAATATCAGGCGATTCCAGCTACAATAGTCATTTATAATATTAACACCGTCTGCGCTGGATTTCTGTTCCACGTTATGCTATTTTAATGGATAAAAATTGCTTTACTTTCAAAAAACAAGAACGTATCCAAATGACCCTAACATTTTAAACAGTTTATATTTACTGGAGATGAAACGTTTGACTTCTATTTAAATAAAATATTTTTTTTCTTTATAATAAGACCAGAGACTTTGCCTACATTAATAATTTTATATATATATATTGTATATATATATATATACATATGCAAAGTTGTCGCCACAACTTTAACATTGCTTGGGCTTTAGAAAACATTTAAATAACAAATTTATATATATTCTCAAGTTATGTATATATATATATGCTATTTTTCACATTATTACACGTGCAGTTACTTTATTCATTTCATTAAGACCGTTGTATTTTTATCATGTAATAAAATACAAAAGAACTATTTTCTTTGTACGTCCATTGAAAGTTATGACTTGCAAAGCCGTTTATTATTATTATTAAAAAATATTCTGCACATACTAATGAAACATTAATGACTACTCTATATACGTATAATGTATGCATAAATATATTGTATTGTATAATAATTCTAAATTCTACACTGATACAGATTTGTAACGTCAAGTTATTTTTGGTTTTCACATGGGGAAAAGCCTGCTACTGTCCAGAAACTCATAGAAATTAACATTTTATAACATTCTTCAATTTAGTTTTCTCATGTGGCAAATCCCACAGATGATCTGAAAAGTAACAGACTCAGTGGATTACAATTATTTGCTAGTATTGAAATTTAGTAGCGTGTTGTTAAGGATATTTCCAGCCTTACATATTAAAATGCATTTGCGTCTAATGTACATTCTAGTAATATATGAGTTTTTTTTGGAAATATTTTTTGCCCAAGCAGGATTTGATAAAGCCAAGTTAATACTTTCAAAAGTAACCAATAGGAGATGATATTACTCTATATATACATTCCCCCCCCCCATTCCCAGCCATGTATAAAACACAAGTACTCGGTAAGTATGGCGAATTATCTCTGAAAATGATATTTCTCAAGAAGGTAATACATTCATGCAGCCAGTGGATAGGGGTAAGTGCAAATTCTAACTATATTCCGTCTACATAATGGAAATCCACTATGGAAAAGTTAAAAGTCCATTTGCTTCCAGGCATTTTCCTAAATACTGAAGATCGCTGTTTCATAGAGGCGAGAATCTGCATTCAGATCAAAGATCTGGACAATTGCACTATTGTGATAAACCTGTTTACGTGTAAATTCACTTTTCTTTGTGTCAGACAATAAGGAGAAGTGATGAAACTAATTGGCTAATAAAGCAAACAGCTACCTCCCTCTGACTTAAGGCATTATTCTTATCATACCACCAAGAGAAACTAAACGGAATCAGTTAATTCAATGTATCCTAAGGGTCTAAAAAGCGACTTTCTCCCAGATTTGGACAGCTGTCTCAAAGAGTTGTTGTTGATAAAGGTCCCCGTCCCAGGACAGAAAAGGTGGACTAATCACAGAATACATTACTTAATTAGTCTACAGTCAGTGATGTATATATATAGGTATATCTATATCTATATCTATATATATATATATATATATATATATATGTGTAGTTATGTCCTGTCTACCCTTTCTTTGTATTGTATTTATTGTGATGCTATATAAAACAATAAAATATATATATATATATAAAACAATAAATTATATATATATATATATATATGTGTGTGTGTGTATATATATACATATATATATAATTATATATATATATATATATATATATGGTGATTACTGTACAAGTTACCATATTCATTTTTTTTATTAGGATAGCTTTTGAAAATTTCAAAATTAAAATCTGTTGAATTTTACTGAATTTTTAATGCACAAAAAAGTTTTTTTTTCTTTTAAAATATACTGACCTGTATTTGTGAGGAGCAGATAAACGGCTTGAGACAGGTATATCCAGGCTTCTTGTCAAATGAAAACAAATAAAAATAAGGATGATTAACATGGACACGGAGAATTTTTGGGCTATTCTACAGAGGTTCAAGCAGACATGTAAAGATTCTTTAGAATATTTAAGGAGTTTGTATGCTTCATTTTTCCAGTACATACGAGAACTGTTTCTTGAGTTTCTTGAGTATTTGTGTGTTTTTAGGCAATATTTACACACTGGGGATGTTTTTGGAACTAATGTTTATATATATATATATATATATATATATATATATATATATATATCATACATACATACATCCCTAGTCATTTAAAGAACATTCACAGCAAAATATATAAGCTGATGTGCTTTCCACATCATGTTTCAATAGTTTACTGCAGAAACTTTAATGTGCATTTCAAAAATTGGTCAAGAAAAACTAAAAATCATAGAGAAGGATATATATATATATATATATATATATATATATATATATATATATATATATATATATATAATGATGTGCAGGATATTAGTTTAAAAACATTTTTATAACATTTTTTTAAAAGTAATATATTGTGAATATATTTACATAGTAATCCATACCAGCAGCTTTTTCAGAGGCGTCCGCAACGTTTGTCTCCCCTTAGAGCTTAAAATGACAATATTACTAATAATGACTACAAATATTTATCAAACGCCAACAAGGTTATCATCTCAGAATTGTACAATTGTCTTCTATAATGTTTGTAAACACTGCATATAACATACAGTATGCGCATGATAACAAGGTAAAGAAACATTCTTGAAAAGCAGAGTGAAGAAAAGGAGGAAGACCAATGAAGAAAGCAGTGGCACTGGTCTGCCATACCTTTACAGTCCTCAGAAACTTGTGATAAACAGGGAGAAAAAAAATCAAGAACAATCACAAGTTCTTGTGTCTTTGTAGAGCAACCAGAGGGATAAATGATAATTACTTTTTTTTTTTTCTAGTCTTGATTAAAACACTTTCTCCTATTTTTTGTGGTTGGTGGGTTGGGTGGGGGAGAAAGGGGAGTGGAGGCAGCTGAACATGCCCATTTGAAAGCAGAGAGGGGGGAGGTAGGGTGTATAAAAGAAAGGAAAGGCTGCCTTCTCAGCCTGTCTCCCTAGTACTGGAGCAGCTAAGAACAATATCCTATCTGGGTGAGACAACTTTGAAGACATCCTACCAACAGTGTCCTCTCTCTCTCTCTCTCCCCCAGATCCATCCAACTTTCACACTCTATTGAAATAAGAAACCTGGAAACAGAAACTGAAGCTTTTGTTACTTTTTTCTTTGCAAAAAAACCAAAACAATATATATATAAAACAAGAAAACTTCCATCTTATAGGAGCTGCTGTGTAAATCATCAAGTAGAACAAAGTAAAGCCATGGAACAGATACAGTGCAGAAACAGAAAGACCCTAAGCACTGAACCCCAGATCTGCAGGAGAGTGGAGAATGCAAGTGTACAGGTAACCCTAAAATGCTTTCTTAAAGATTTGGGGACGGAAAAAAATAAATATAAGTGAATTTACCCTGCAGCTCTTCTATCTGTCTTTTGAGTACAAAAAGTTATATTTGTTGAACATGTTTGCACTTAGAATGAGAATGGTTGGAGTTGCATTGGATTTTTACATTTTTTTCCCACCCATATGACATTTGTAAGCAAATTGATTGTTTTTGAACCAAGACTTGTCAAACTTTTAAGCATTTTGTTAAAGACATGGATGGAATATTGGCTTAAGGATAATCAGAAATAGGTCAAATAAGGTTGTGCAGGAGTTTGTACTGGGGTAGAAAAGTTTTTTTTAAAAGTCACTCCTCCGGAAAGCAGTAGCATCCAGATAAGTTTATAATCTGAAGCGTAAATGAAGATGCTGCAGACTTAACAAGATCTATAACATTGCTCAGCAGGTGGCGGTTTGCTTACCCACAAGCAATGCAGGCAGTGGCGGTAAAGGAATTTTAATATATAAGGTGAAGAAATCCCATCTTTTGTTAGGGGCATAGAGTTGTACGTTGTTAGTTTTATAAAGAAAAAGCTGCACATTTTGTAAAGATGATACCTTTGTTGGCTAACCGAAGCATAACAGATTACCTGATGGTATAATATGCCTGAAGAAGAGACCTAGATGGTCTGAAAAGCTTGCAATCTATTATACCTTAGTTAGCGAATTAAGGCATTATCTTTAGCACATTTGTCATTTTTATCTTTTGTTAAATCATTGAAGGATTTTCTCCATGTTGTCTTAGTTACCATAATACTCGTTTATGAGACTGTCTCGAGTCTAAGCGTTTAGTTTGCAACTTTGCGAGTCTGCCCCATCTGGCAGCGAGGGGGTTAAGCCCGGTACCTCTCGCTCTCCGCTGTTGGTCTTGCACCTTTGGCACATTCTTTATTGTCTTGTCTCTGCTGTCCATGTTGCTGCAGTGAACGTTGAAATGCGTTCTGTCATCCTGAGGTTTGGGGTGAGCCGAGTACTCGACTAACAGGGAAGATGAGGTCTGGCGGAGGATGTTGTGTTTGGTTTGCCGGTCTGCGTTCGCTAAATTGGCGGTGTAATTAACGACTACCTGCCTGTTGATGTTAGTCATTTCTTTTTTTGATGGATGCTTTTAAAAGACGGCCATAGACGTACCTGGAATAAAATGCAAAAGAAAAACTTGTAATCATTTGTGTATGATACTTAAAAAAAAGTAGAAAAAAAAGTGAATTCATCTGGAAGCTCAATGTTTCCACTAGAGGGCATTACAGTAACATATATATATATATATATAAATATAAATATATATATATATATATACACATACATACATACACACACGCATACATCAGACCTGTCTCGAACATGTTACAAATGGCATACACTTGTCTTATACTTTAAAACCATAAAATGCAGAAAAAGAGTTCTGTTTTTGGAGGGATTTGCCAAGTCAGATTTTTATACCTTCAGTATTTTGATGATTCAGTTTTCTGTTAGCCTACGACTTAGTGCAATGCTTAATAAACTGACTGTGTGCCAAATGGGTGTGAAACTGACTGCCTCGAAATAAGCTGCACACCAATCCGGCACTGTAAGCGCGGAATGACGTCACGAATGCCAACAGCTTGTGCCAGCCCCACACGTCTTCAATGTTTTCCAAGCCTCCTCACAGTAAGAAGTTAATGACATGTGCTTTCCATTTATCCAAAGCATCAGATTAAGAAAACAAAACAGTATTTCAATTCTTGGATCTCCTTACAGATACAGATAACACACACACACACACACTCTATCTCTGTACATAGCTATAACTACTTATTATTGCATTAAAAGCAACATTGTATCAATGTAGTAACCCTTTCAATGCCAAACACATGCACAAACTATAGCTCCCAATGGACAGTAAAGGGTTAATTAATGCAAAAACTATGCTCTTTAACTTTAAGTATGTATGTATGGGTAACTAATGCTGCTACGGTAGATTATGCATACTCCAGCGGTCCAGCGTTCTAGTTAACTCTTAGAGTGCCAGACACCCTTCCCACACAAAGCGTTGATGCGGTTCTTTCAAAGAAAGGTGGTAGATCTGACCAGGCAATGTATTTTAGCTCTGCATACAAGGCAATCATTTGCCGTCTAGATTGCGAGCACTTAGTCTGCAAGTTCTAGTTTTGTCAGACCCTTTGAATGTATGGACTGTAAGAAACGCTGCGGAAATTGTTGGCGCTATATAAATAAAAGACAATCATTTGCAGAATAATAATTTTCCAAAGAGGCAGGTATGGAAATAAATACCTGCCCCACCTTTTCCCCTGTAAATGATCCGCTGCTTTTCTAATTTATTTCTGCTCTCCCGTCTGCACCCCCGAGGCTGTGTGTAACTATAGCTGATCAGTGTGTGTATTCAGGGGCCCCTCGGCTAATTCATTTCTAGGAAAATGCTTGTTTTCTCTGGCCTTTGAAGTGCTCCTTTGTATAGCGTTACTGAGCCCGTGTGACGTGTCTCCCAGTGCACGCTTGTTACTGTGTCACAGATGAAATCCGCACGCACAGACTCCGCTGCTAACTGCTGACTCAAGATTCTTAGTAATGGGAGCTCTTCCCACACAGACACTGAACACAGATCTCTGTCTGTGGATCCAGACCTGCAGGTTCAAGGCTTCTCCTAAACCTTTTTTACTGCGGGAAAGACCCACAGAACACAAGGGGCAAACTATTTTGGGGAGAAATACATGGGGAACCCAATAGAATGTTTGTAACGATTAGAAGTTTACTTATTAAGAGGTTTATCTTTAAACTTTAAGACCATACTGGTCAATGTTGCAAAATAATAAATTTTTGGTAAAATGTGATAACTATTTATTGACCCAACATAGAAGATGTAGAGTAGCAGAAGCTTTGCAGACCTCAGTGGCATCTTCTTCAGATGAAAGAGGTCCCACAATGTATGTCATTTTTTACCGTTTTCTATGTTGGCTCAATAAAATAATCATTTTTCCTGGGTCTCTTAAAATAACATCATCATATATATATTGCAGACAAATATTTATGTTCCATTAGTTAATAAGATCCCTAGAATTGAAGACATCTACTGGCCAATGGCAATGGTTTTTTATTATTTATCGACCTACATGTTAAATACCGGTTAGGTATAAGGAAAGAGGTGATTAAGTCATTAATAAATAGACTTCCAGACTTTGGTCATCAGTTTTAAAGAACGCGTTTAAGTACTTAACATATAGAAGATTTTTGGAGGTGGTCTGGCTGTTTTGGGGAGTGCAGTATTACAGAGCTCAGCTGGTGCTAATTCAAAATTAACTGCCACAGAAGTTTCTAATTATTGTTTCTCAATTTGCATTGTCAGAATAAATTCAATAAGCCACTATTTTTTTTTTTTTTTTACTTTAAATGGTTGTGTGGGAGAATCTACAGAGTGTAACGTGAGAGAACGAGCAACATCTGTCAGGCACCCAAAATGTAAACGCAGCGCTGTCAGAGGTCCGTTAGTTGATCTGGGGCCTTTCTTGATTATCTTTGCTGGATCCATGCTAGCAAATTATTTGGATCTGAAAACATCCTAGAATGAGAACCGCTCATTCTGTAATTTGTTTTTTTTTCTGTTTTGAAGAAACCTTTGGTTTCTTTTTCATACTTGAAAACATATTTCTAAAATACACAAACAATGCCTATTTTTCGTCTTTGATAGTATTAGATATGGGATCTTTTTGTTTTATATATTGGGGCTCAAGGGCCCCACCTGTCACCCCTATACTTTCAGTTACATTTATGTACATCAGAGTACTGAAACTTTTTGTTATACTTGTCATTATTTAAGCTTTTTTGAAAATGAGGTTAATGTTATTTCCAAATGCCATTTGTGTCATTAACAGTCCTGGATACGCAACACTGTATCTACCGTGTGCAATTCAGATGGGTCTCAGCCAGCCATCATGGAGGCTGAGGTCCTCTTAAGTCCACCGCCAGATGTCTCTCCCTGCTGACAATCCAGAAAGTGTACCTGCCGATAATGTGAGGCATACTTCATGGACTACCTGTACTGAAGCAAAGGTTTTTGTTACTCGAAGGACACCAAGGGAGAGGGAAAGCCAAGCACTCAACACTACTCTTTCATAAAAAACTCTTATTGCTCCTTGTGATGCAGTTTCATCTGCAGCACTTCACATCACACTCACAAGAAGAAATACGAGAGGGTTAAAATGGTCAGGAAATCCTGGGCTTCACCCTGATGTGGCAGACAGATACTTGTGATGGATTTGTCCCTCTGGAGGGGAGATTCCTCTGTAAGCTCACAGAGTTCTGCAGCACTGTGAACATTTAGATGCAGTGGGGGCAGGCCTGTTCTGTTCCAGAGCCAGTGGGATTAGTTACGAAAGAAAAACACATTTAGCACCAGTGAGCTCAGAGTTTCATTAAGAGAACACTCGATGTACATTACAGCAGAGATTCAGGGTGGCCACAAGGTAGATCTCCAGATGTCGGACTACGTCACTCAGGATTTTCACCCATTCAGTAGATGGATGAGGTTCTTTTGGTTAAACAACATCTGGAGATTTCATGCGCAGACATTTCTATGTCGGGTCACAGCGTAACGGGCACACTAGTGCCATTTTATTAGGTGCAATCTTAAAGGCTAATGGGAAAAGCCAAAACTTGTATCTGTCTCATATCTCCTACACCTTTTGTTCTCCAGTGGTTGACCCCCTACTGCTTTGGCTACATTATATCAAATGGTGGGGATGCTTGTAGTTTTTGTTTTAGGGCCCCTGGAATGTACTTTTGGACGAATCTACACATTGTTTTTGTGAGTATTTGTTCTGTTTTTTCGCAGTTTCTCCTGTTGCTTCTGCTATTGGATTGTCTACCCCATATTCAGACCACTTGCCACAAAGCTTAAGCTGCGTTGGGCTCTACATGCAAATCAGTAACAGATGATAGCCTGAGAGTTATAACAATTCCAGATTACTTGGTGTACCTTACATTTTAGAAGGTACAGTTTGTCTTTTCAAATGTACAAGGTAAACAGGACAGAGAGAGGGGAGGGAGACAGACCGAAAACCTTATTTTGGAATTAAAAAAAACCCATCACATTAATGTCCCAGAGGATGGAATATTGAGGCAAAACAAGAACGAGTGGTCAGAATGGAGAGTTAAATGCTGGAATGGAGCCAGCTGACAAAGTCTGTTGTTTGCTTGTTTCATTCTGTTATTCTTCCTCTTTCTCTCCCAGTTGCTTTCTCTCTGCAGTAATTGTTTGGAGAAGCAGAGAGAGAGAGCAGAGTTGGAAACACTTCTGCATTGTTGAGCAACAGGGAATAAGGGGCATATGAGGGAAATTTTTAGATGCCAGGAGTAGCAGGAAGGAAGCAGATGTTGCATACCCCCCCCCAATTTCTTCATCCTACACCTTTAAATTCGCTTTATTGCCTTCTTAATTGTGTTTTTGAAACAAAACACAGACTGCATGATTTGATCCAGAGCGTGTTTAAGTACAAAGCAGGAGGGCTGTTAGGGAAACTAAGGTTGTGAGGAAAGAAAAAAACATGGCGTGTGTAATTGGTCATCTAAGAGCAGTCTGGGTACAGGTGTGTGTTTAAGGGTGGGGTGTATGGGCTGAATATATTAGAATATTTCTGGCTGCCATTTCTGGTGATACCTTTAGAATCAGCTTACACTGATGGACACTATGGACGCATCAGCTTTAATTTTGTTTTTTGTGATTATTAGAAATCGAAAAACATAGAGACACCTTATGGGGATAATACAGTTATAGCGCAATGACATGGTATAAAATAGGAATGTTTTTATGGGAGCGGTTTTAGAGGTTACACATAATGCTCTTTTGTGGGGTTGCTGGAGAAGTTACACATACTGCTTACATGGAACAGTTGGAGAAGTCAGACATAGTGCTTACATTTGTCAGTTGGAGATGTTAACACAATGTTTACAGGGGAAGGCTGGAAAAGTCATGGTTGCTGCTTTCAGGGGATAGTTTAAGATGTTACACATACTGCTTACATGGGGAGGTAAGAGATGTTGCATGTGCTTACGTGGGATAGTTGAAGATGTTACACATACTGCTTACATGGGGAGGTAAGAGATGTTGCATGTGTTTACGTGGGATAGTTGGAGATGTTACATAGTACTTACAGGTTTGAGAAGCTGAGCTTGCTGCTTACTTTGGGACAGTTGAAGACATTTTATTTATAATTGGAACCAAAATTTATATGTACCTACCATATACAGATAGTGCCTACAAACTTCTGAATGAGTTTATGTATTTTTGTGTTCCCAATAAAGAACATATTTCCATGTCTGCTGGCAAGCGTTAGACCAGTGGTCCCCAGTTATAGGTGCAGGTTTTCAGCATATCATGATTTATTGAGAGTTTTGTAAAGATCTGTAGAATTCTCTTCATCAAAATATTTTCTAATCACTAAGGACTTTATGACATTTTGTACCTTGGAGGGCTTTCAGTCTGGCAAAAAAAACTAATTTTGTAATTGAAAGTTCTCATTGAAAAGCCTCTAGCTGGATACCAAAGGTCTGAAACAAAGTGAACAGTGCAATGTGTGAGCATTTGCCTGGTAGACATAGTGTGTAAAAGCCAAATATTCAATATCAAATATTTATTCCATTACTCGATATAAAACCAAATTATTAATGTTGTATTATATGAAACCCCTCTCTCTTTGGGAGAGAGATCTCAAATATTGATAGTTCAGGTATTAACCAGTGAGTGAGATGGGGGTCAATGTGCTGATCTCCATGTGTTGGTACACACACACCAGAGCATTCGATAGTTTGCTTGTGACTGATAACCTTAATCAGTGATCTGAGGGCAATTACCTGATTTAAGATAATTTTGTCTACGAGTAAATTTGCACCAAATATAACACCCTATTTTCTTTAAATGGTCAATAATGACTATGTTTTAGGACACAGTGACTTAAAAGGGCAGAGCTGCTGGATGGCTTTCTCTGTGTCTGCCTCCTGATTTCAGTGATGAAGCTGACCTGTGTATATTCAAATACCCCCCGATGATTTATTCCCTAGATTCTGTTCTTACACTGGTTTATATTAAGTGTGCCTTGGAACTCATGGCTGGCCTCCTAGAGCAAAGTTCCTTCATGGGATTAGATCCAGGTTGGTAGGGCTATGACACAAAGGGCCTGGACTAGCTCACATTAGGCGAGGAAGGTAAGGGAATGAGCAGAGCCAATCGCCATTCCCCATACCCATAAATCAAAGTTTGCTCTAAAGGTCTGGTTATCATCTATGATTCCTATGACCTCCAGGATTATAATGAGATGGTCAAAAAATACTGGTACATTTGCTGTCCCTGTGTGTTTGTGATCAATTTTATCACAAACAAATTGTATTTGAATGAATGTCGGCAAGTGAAAAGGACAATTGGAAACAGGGGAGCAGTTTTTGTTTGGACTGTAGGTTACCCCGTAGGCCGCTTTTACTAGTGGCTGCCTGGGACAACAGCCAGAATATATCTGTCTGACATCTCTACTGTTATACTTTCCACGTCTGGTTGTTATAAAGAATCACAGCTTTTTCTTAGAACTATGATTTTGCCATGCCCTGAAAGTTCCTTGTGTCATGGTAACCTAAAGGGAAGGTCTGGTCACCTTAGAAAAGAAATTAAAACCAGATTAATTTACAAAACACAGCTGTTTGCAGGAAGGAACTAGCATTGCTAAGCAAATTGTAATTATAAATAGGAAGTTGAGGGGTTTATTCACAAACAAGGAGAGAGGGAATTACATTTTCATCTCACTGACTTGACTTTTACGTTAAGGACCAACCCCAGTGAGCTTGTGCTCTAAGGATACATTGAATGGCCCTGTATAAAGCATTTTTAAAGGATTTAAAAATCATCTTATTCAATGATGCATTACGCAGGGTAGCTCAACCCTTCTTGTAGAGAAATTTGCCAGTGATGGCCTTTTATAATGCATAGTGAATTCGGGGAAACAAATTTGCTAGTGGTTACCACAGCTCGTTTTGAGCACGGTAATGCCAACAGGTTGAACTTTAAAGCAGGTGGTAGAATAAAGATAACTTATATAAACAGACATGCAGATTACTATTCTGCTGTCACAGCAATGATTGTGATTAAAATGTACAAAATAGAAGCTGTTAGATATTTGATTTGGGTAATATCTAAATGTCTCCGTGACCAAAGAGCAGTCCAAACCACAGCTTCTAAGTCTTCTTCAATAAGTTCATTTATTACACAAAGCATATATACATACAGCACCAATTGATGACAGGTGACTGGATGATGTAACTTGAGCGCTGTAGGTTCTTCTTGTAGAGGTAGAGGAGAGCTTCGCTACCTTAGGCTGAAGGCTCAGAAAGGTGCACAGAACGGGTGACTGTTAAACAGTAGGGTACACAGGATACACGAGGCACCATAATGGAACCTAACCAGTCTACAGAGTTTAGAACGCTTGATAGGAAGTCAGGGAACATAATTAGAAACAAGCATGAATACCTGTCTAACACCTGTTATCCAAAAAAAATCACTTTTTGGGCTTCTTTAGAAAGTCAACTATTCCATAAACTGGGAAATGTTTTATGCCAGAAAACGGAATTCCTCCTCTTGCTTCTTACCCACTGCTTAGTATCTGGTATGTGTTGTTACCTTAGATTATTTCATTGTAATCCAAGATACAATGGAGTACCTTGGCTTCCAAGATTCAGTGGAGTGTCTTTTTTTCTCCGGTACAAATCTACTGGCCAAAGACAAATAGTCAACCAAATTCCTAAACACTGGAATGAAATCTGGGAAAACATCATTAGGATATAATCATTACTTTAAAATGATTTATCTATTTACAACAAGCCAACAGTTTTGACAGAATGAAGGACCTAATATAATAGAGTATTACATATGTCAGAGTGAAAATGCCAAGATGGAGTGGAAAGCTTTGACGATATTGTTCCCTAGTGACGCATGTAAAAGTAGATATTGGCTCTGATTTATACACGGTTACACATAGGAAAGATTCCTTTCCTTTATAAATCTACGGAGCTCACTTTGGAGCTGATAAGTATGAGCCATAGAGCAGCGTAGGAATTTACAATAAATCTACTTTGTAGATCATTGTGATGGAAATTCGTGATTTTACTTTGCAACAGCAAAAAAGACTGGATGGTTAAGGGACGAAGCTTTTGTATGGATCCACCTTGGCAATATTCTTATAGTGGTATTAAAAACTCTGGGGATTAGTCATCAAGAATAGTGCATGTTGGCTACCTGTGATGTACATCTTAAAGCATTGTGATGTTATGGAACCAGCAACTTCTCTATCATAGTGTTGCAGGAGGTTTCTCTGGAATATGGTTAATACCAGACTGTTATGACAGCACAGACCATTAGGGGTTTTTAGCTCCTACCTCCAAAGTATTGGCCACAAGTGTATAGAATTATTTTACTTTGTCAGGAGACCTGCCATACTTGTCTTACATCATATACATGCAACACAACCATGCCATATCCAATCATTTGCACTGCCGCTGGTATAAAATAAATAGGAGCTGTAGCTTATTCGCAGCTTATTTATTCTTTCAGAACATTGTTGTCCATCTGGTGTTCATGAGCCAAATGCAGTCCTCGAGGGGTTTTGAATGGTCCTCATGCTGGCTGATGAACCCATAGGCTCATTTTTAGCATTAATTTAAGTGGGTTTCAACACAGCAGCCAATGTGTTCTATTGATATGCTGTCTTCCACATCAAAACATTGGTTAACCACAAAGACGATGATGTCTCAAACGACTGTCCCTTAGTCAACACAGGTGTCAAAATTAATATGTCCCATCGTGCTGGGTCCTACGGTAATAAATCAAGATCTGATACCTGCTTAAAGCAGATATGAGAACCAAATTTATGAAACATGGATAAACACCAGCTTCTATGATTGTTCACCTAATAACAAAGAACACTCCTTTTATTTAAGAGCATATTATACAATAAAAAATTAAAAATTATAAAAAAAAAACCCACTTAGAGAGGGCCATATAATTAAAGAGTATTACTTGACGTCAATGATATTTGCATGGTTACCACTGCCTTTTTTTCGTATATCGTTTGTGGTTTATTTTCTCCATGTTTTGCGCTAATTGTCATTAAGCTGTAAATAATCTAGAGTTTTAATCTTAATAACTGCGTTTGAGGATGTACAGGGATTTTATCCTCCCACCCAATTGGGTGCGGTACTTCTCAAGTGATCTCTTCAATAAACCCATTCAGTGCCAGGGACATCCAAGAAAGACCTAAACTGAAACATATTTAGCTTGGGACATGTGGTAGAGAAACGCTGGCAATTTGGCTGGATGAACATGTGGGAGTAGTAGTCTCAGATGTTATGTATTTTTTAATACATGATTTCATGGGTGATAATGTATAATCTGACAGTGTATAGTTAAGGACGCTAATTATATAAAGCTGCTTACAGAACACTTGTTTATGCGTGCAATGCAAATGTTCATATGCTGACGTCAGTCTTCGTGTATCAAATAAACAAGCCAGAGCCAGAATGCAAATGATTCAGAACCATGGGTGCCGAACTGATTGCTTTTCAGAGTTGTTGCTTGTGAGAATACTAGATAAATAGTAGCAGGATGTATGCCATGGGAATGGCAACCGTTTCTCAGGATATGCACGATTATTTCTCCCCATCATGTTATCTCTTACGTGCTGTAAAGGTGGCACTGGACAAACAAAGCACAAGCCACAAGTAGTTATGGTAATAGCTTTGAAGCTAACAGTTTGCCTTTAAAAACAGATAGAGTTTTGCATTCCACTTGTATATTTACCAAACTAAGGGTTTGGAGGCAAGCTCAACTCCCTGATGTCACTATACATTATAAAGGGCTGACTGCAGGTTGTGATGTCACTATACATTATAAAGGGCTGACTGCAGCTTGTGATGTCACTATACATTATAAAGGGCTGACTGCAGCTTGTGATGTCACTATACATTATAAAGGGCTGACTGCAGCTTGTGATGTCACTATACATTATAAAGGGCTGACTGCAGCTTGTGATGTCACTATACATTATAAAGGGCTGACTGCAGCTTGTGATGTCACTATACATTATAAAGGGCTGACTGCAGCTTGTGATGCCACTATACATTATAAAGGGCTGACTGCAGCTTGTGATGTCACTATACATTATAAAGGGCTGACCAGAGCATGTGATGTCACTATACATTATAAAGAGCTGACCACAGCATGTGATGCCACTATACATTATAAAGAGCTGACCACAGCTTCTGATGTCACTATACATTATAAAGAGCTGACCACAGCTTCTGATGTCACTATACATTATAAAGAGCTGACCACAGCTTCTGATGTCACTATACATTATAAAGAGCTGACCACAGCTTCTGATGTCACTATACATTATGAAGAACAAACCACAGTGAGCTTCCTCCTGCAAGGAGGGCTGAGATGGCTATACATAACCTGAGAAAAGAGACTTGAGAAATCTTCCCATATCAAGTATGCATTATGCTGAGCGATCTTACGCTTGCTGTAGAAGAAACTCACTAGAGTTTTATCTTCTTAATGCATAGATGCACCAGGGAGTTGAACTTCAGTTTAGTAAATATACACCTTGATTGTTTGATGGCGTTAAAACATCCAGTTCCCCAACTTTACTTTACCAAGTTGCACTGAACTGGTGAATGTGTTCAAGTATTTATTAAAAGCGCTTCCCTGATCCAGAGTTTCAGCCCCAACTCTTTGAGCCATCCCTGACCTACCATAGGGGTTTGCTTTTTCTGTGTGATATTTGTTCTTATAGTACGGAGGCCTCCATCGTGTATATGGGCCAGTTACAAGGGAGGTCTCCCCAGCCATCCCATTATCCGGGGGCCCACCGGGAAAAACCTTTATAAAATACCTTTTTTATGCAAATGTTTTGTTTTCAAGTCAGAGCATATGGAAGTGGCCATTGGTATTTATCACAATGTGCTCTTTCCCCACACGCAGGAGGGGTTAAAACTGAGCTCCATAGACACTTGGCTGATACAGCGCTGTGTAGCAAGCAGCCAAAATCAAACGTTGCAGAACAGATTTATGTAGCAGAACTGACATGAGCGCAGCAAAACATAGGAACATGGGTCCTAATCCGTGTCACAAGCATGCCATAGCGTATTAGCACATTAGTGTGCCGCAGAGCAGTATATTATTGTATAGTACCATAATACCATTTCTGGGTAATACATAGACAATAGTCTACATGTACGCAGCTCTAACTGTTTATAAAACTCATCAACCGTCATAGATTGGTCCGGTTGGCCCTACTGTTTTCTTTAATGAGACCCTGAAAATTATAACGGGGATAGAAACTAGAAATTGCTTGTGGAAAAATTTAAATTTAATTAAAGTGTGTAAGGCAGGATTAATGCTCTGGGGCACTTCTATGTGCCGGCAAATGCCAGTGTTTGCATGCTAGGAGCTTGTTGGAATACCCAGAGCAGGCCAAATGTCTTCTGGGGTCTCTGTATTACTTTGTTTATTTGTGTTGGCTTTCTCCCAATGCTCATAGTTGCCCAATCTGCCCCTAAACACAATACAGATACTGTATTTAACATTAACTCTATACCGAAACAATAACTGCAAAAAAACAGCAAATAGTTCCCAGTCTAGGAAACAGAAAAATCAACTATTGCCATCCACAAATAACATTTGGAAACCCAAATATACAATCATTTACTACGTTATATCCTACAGACTTTTTCAGTGTTTCTCTGTATTCACGGTATATTGAAAAATCTGAATATGTGATCAGAAAAACTCTAACCTTTTACCTGACAGATTCTTCTGAAACTCAGAGTTTGTTTAAGATTTTTAACCGGTTTAAGTACAGTTTTGTTTTTTTCTGTCTGGATTGCATACATTATTGTGAAATTCTCCATAGATGTTTTTTTTCCCCATTTGCATCACATATATTGATGTAAGGAAGTAATTTCAGGCCTTCTACCCTATTGGGACAAGGTTGTGTTTATTTAAACCTGCAGTCGCTCACTTCTGCTGAGAACTGAATAATGTTTCTAACTGCTTAAAGGTGCACGTCTCCATTTAAAAAGTACACACGAGCAGATGTTTCCTTGTGAGAAACATCTGCCGGCCTTCCACAGATTCCTGCGCCTATTCATTAGAGCCGAAGTCGTTCTCTTGTGCGCCTGTGGCAATCTGATTATCTGTTTTTTTTATTTAAATACATCAAATATGTCGACACTTTCCATCTTGTCAAAGTATCTCTTCCAAAAGTATCTGACATTTTTCAAAAAAGAACCCGGTCCAATATTTTCAGAACTGGAGCAAATCGGCAGTCATCAAGACACTTTTTCTCATAACTTTCCTGGGATAGCTGCATTTCTTGGCAAGAAGATGCAGAAATGTGTTAGCCTGATGATGTTTTGTGCTGAAAGGCTTACCAGCTGATAGACATTAATGTGTCAAATAAATATTAGGTTCCATAAAATAATGAATACAAAACGTCCCCATCTCTCTACGCTGGGAGTCTTGATCACATTAAAAACCTTTTTTTTTTATTTTTTTTTTAAACTTGTCGCCATTGCTTTTGAATAGTTAAAAAATCGTATTGAATAATAAAAATCTAGTTCTTAAACGTAAAACTACGAGAAAACAGTCCAAGCATAAGCAAGCAGTATACAAACTTAAAGTAATTACACATTCAATTGTTTAAAATGCCATTGATAGAATCAAAATGGAAAATAAGAACACCTTTTTGTTAAAATCAAGGCCAGCGTCCACCAAATCCGGCCAGCAGCTGTATATGAGAAGCCGCATATTATACTTTCATGCTCACACAGCTTATTCAGCCGTTCAGATCTGGTGAGTATAATGTGTTGTCTGGTGGTATTTGCCCAGCATCACCAGCCTGGTCTACACACACAATCCTCTTGAATTTAAGATATATGTAAGATGTTCAGTTACCAGCTGAACGCATATACAAAAATGTTAGTTTGCGAAAACGCTATCATAAACCTGTCCTTATAATTTGGTAGATTAAGTAAAAAAAATTGACTTTAGATGTTTTATTTATTATTTTGAATGTGGGGAAATATGCTATTTGACATTCGCATCAAGCTATTCCTCTGGAACTGATCGCCAATGTTTTTTTTCACTTATGTTTCTGGCATTTCTACTTCTTTCTCCTGGCAAAAATGTGTCAGTCTGTCAAAGTTAACACATACATTTGCATCGCTCGTAAAATACCTGTTTTTATCTTTTAGAATGAAGTTAAATTTGTGTAAAACGCATCATGATTAATTTTTTTATTTTTTTTTTTGCTTCTCCTATTCTGTCAAAATAATTTCATATATAAAACCACATTTTTGGAAATGAGGTTTTGGTTTATTTTTTTGTACGTTATGCAGCATTGGACTATCTTCATCTGTTAATATCATCCTGTTCCTGATACTGGGAAGCCATTAGGGACAGTGATGGCCAATATATCAGTACACAGCTGTAAGAAAAAATATTTTTGAATAAATAAATATCTTTTGAATCAGAAAACCCTATTTTACAGACTAAAAATAATGTGATGCAAATTTTAAAGTGAATATAAAAGTAAATACTGGTGCAAGTGACTGGATAAATGGCTGTATTTTTTCCTACTAATATAGAATATATTGTGTAGCAGAACATCCATATATTATTGGTTTTGTGAACCTTTAATGGATATACATGGGTGATACAAAAAGTTCATTAAAAGAGATACAATACAAAACAAGAAAAAAGATAGCTTCTTCTGATGTCCTATTCTTCTTTTGTAAAGATTTATGGGGTAATTGTGACTTTTGTTAAGAATGGAATCCTCAGCAGAAGGTTGGGAGCCTAGGTTAAGAAGCCGGTCACAATGTAAATGTTTATTTAAGATACAACAAGTACTTGAGAAATGTTGCATTGTCTAAGAGTATTTATAGTATATTTGGTGCAAGCTAAATTTGTTGGTGGCTAGCAATAGAGTTCAGGAGGTGACTGAATTCATGGAGGTACAGGGCTGTACCGTGCCATCATTTGTACTGCTGGTGGTCTAGTGACATGTCATTAGGGAGACATTTCTTTTCTACTAAACCTTCATCGGTCTTAGTGACCAAAGGTACAACGGTATCACATAATATTCTGGCTGTAAAACACTGTGATACACGCATAGCCAACAAACCTAAGCACCTAGGAATAGGGGACATCAGGGAAGAAAAGAACCGGCGATTTGGGTCCCAAATGGGATCTATTCCCCTAAGGGACTCTTGGGCACCAATGCACGTTCCACCAACTAATAACATTATCTCTGTCTACCAATGTATTTCAGTTTTGGGTCTATAACTGTAAACAAACTGTATTTCAGGTTTTGTGTTGTAACTTTCAACCATGTAACCGAAAACCGTGGAGTCAATATTGAAGATATAACTATGAATGCATTGACGTGACATGTAAACACTAGCTGTATATATATTGAATTCCAAACGTAGATACTTGTACATAGATGTGACCCCCGGCACTGGCTAAACTCTTCTTTTTCTTTCTTTTTCCAGCTGCCAAAGATGTCAGACACCAGGCATCTGCTGCTGCTCCTCTTCACCTTCCTGGTGTACACGTTAGATTCTGCTAAAGCCTACGGAACGCCCGAGACTTTGTGTGGAGGTGAACTGGTGGACACGCTACAGTTTGTTTGTGGAGACAGGGGCTTCTACTTCAGTAAGTTAGTAACTGAATAAATATTAGGAGTAACATGAAGGGCAGTAGAATGAATGTATAATCTTTTAGCACATACACGCAAAATTCCATCAGACAACATCAAAAGAGCTCCATATTAAGAGCAGCTTATATCTTAGCTTAAATGGGTCACATTCCATAAGGAGGTAGCCTCAACGTCTAATAAGTAATGTTACAATTATCACTAACAATGATATCATTTTAAAAAATGTGCAATCAGGCTACCCTCCAAATCTTCGATTTCCCAGATAACATTAACATATTTTTTTCTTGAATGTCTTTGGAATAGTGAATCGATTTATCTATTTTAATTTACCCTAATTCATCAGTGTTTAATAATTTTTAACCCCCAGGATAGCCCAAACAAGCACATCTAAAAGCTGTAAACCTCACATAATCAGCTCCAGAAATATAAAATTGGTATCCTAACACGCATGTCTTGCTTGAAAGGACTTCTCTTTTATATCAAATATAGAAGTCTCAACCCTGAAGGTGCTCTGCTGGCTGTTTTTGTGTTAGGCATTCTGGGGAGAAGCCCATCTCTATGCCCTCTTGATTGATGGCACGTTAGCCAGTTCATCAAGCTGGTGTGATTTTGGCTATTTCCGGCTGTTCAATGATAGAAAGGTATTGGTGAGGCAAACAGTTGGCGTCACTGATGCCTGACAAAAAGGCCATTACTGCCCCTTTAAATGAGACCGCAGATAATCTGGAAAACAACTCCAGATGAGACACGAAGTGGTGAGGTCATCACATACGCAGAGACTTTTTTTTAAGAAGAGCTTGCATTTTGACCTGACTCCTTTTCAAGCCAGCTTTATTTCAGCTGAAATGTGATAAGCTGAAATGTTTCTGGTCTTCCAAGATTTGTTCATCTTTTTTTTCCCGTTGAGCCTTGACAGCTGTTTGTAGAACTAACAGACAGGCAGAGCACAGAGAAGATTTGAGTTCTCTTATATGAACAGCTGATAAGAGTTTGTTGTGTGCAGCTAGTGCTGACTGCGCACATTCCTGCCCTGTGTGTCCTGCTCAGTAATGTTGGCAGGGGAGAAAAGGAAGACCCAGGCAGGAGGCAGAATGGGAGACAGACTCTCAGCGAGCCAGGTCCCACAAAGACCCTCTTTGTTGCTTCCTGCATTCCTTCTGGAGAGTAGATGGGGAGGGGATATTGTTTACTTCAAATTCCCCTTTAACTTACTTTGATTGATTTGGTAGGGAGGGAGAGAGTGTGTTTGGGGTAAGAGAGGGACAAGGGAAGTGTCCCGAAAGGAAGTTGCCGGCATATGTCTCCTGCTCAGCGATGCACTAGAAAGTTATATGGCCAAATGGGACGGCCATGTTCCCCTGGCTAAAGGGCAACCTGGCACCCCAATAATATAATGATGTTTTCTGCAGAATATGATGGCACTATATAAATAAATACATTTTAATTGTTTGTATCCCATGTGACCCTGTGGTTTATGAACCAAAGGCAAGGGTCTGATGCCTTTAGTCACTAATTATTCTACTGTGTTCAAGAGCTATCAACAAATACTGGCCCAGAACCATCTCCAGCCAACCTGTGCTAATACTTAGAAAGACTTCCCACAGACACTGGGCTACATGGGCTAACATATTACCTATTGTTCAGAAATACGCAATATGATGGTGCTATATAAAACAATAACTAATAAAACATAAACACTGTTGAGCCTTCTCTCTTTCTAGTAAGCATTGTTACACATCACATTAAACTAAGCTTTGAGTTTGAGCATTTTATCTCCTTGACTTCATTATCAAGGTCCAGGTTCAGCTGCAGGAAGGGCTGAGTTGGCCCTGTATAATGTATAGTTAACGTGGAACGATTTCTCAAATGTCTTCTGACCGATTAAGTCATCCATTATGGAAGGCCAGCTCAAGCCTTCATTCTGGAGAAGCTCTCTGAGGGTGGCCCATCATAATGGCAGAGAAAGACATAATATAGACAAGCCTATAGTCTAGTCCTGTGTAGTTATATGTGTAAGTCTGCTTCTTAGGATGCCAAAGAGAAGCCTAGAAAAATCCATGCTAAAAGAAATAGACAGAGTGATTTAAAAGTACTTAGCAGGCAGTTCAAAACAATGCTCCTACTTCCCTCCTCTAATTATATAGTTTCTTAACATGTCTTCGGCAGTTTATAATTAAAGACATATTCATGTAAAACAAATACAACCATGGCTGCCGCTGTAAAAATATGTAAGAAATTCAAAAGGCAGCCACTCATTTTACTCAGAGAATAAACATGAATTTAGAATCTCTGAAGAATTTGACAGCTCACAAACACCGTCGCCCGAGTTGCAGACAGTATCGCTGACATCCATGTGGTTGGCTGTAGATCTTTAGCATAAGTGAGCTGTTGGTCATCAGACCCCTCTTAAAACAGTGGTTTAAGTATAAAAAATTTAAAAAAAAAGAGTTCTGAGGTGGGCCATAGAGACCATGTGGGCAACCACTGGCCCCCGGGCTTCCATTTGGCCAGCCAGAGCTATCATTAAGCCCACAGACTAAAATTCAATTGGTTTAAACTACAGCCAGCATTGCCTTTTGTAATGTTTGCCTAGGTTTACTGGCGCCCATTGTAAAAAAAAATAATAATTTGGTTATACTGTAGAATTCCATGCTCTATAATCCGTACAAATTGTATTAATGTTTCTCCTTCTTTTATACCATGAAAGCTTTTTAACTTGCCTTCTAAACTTTATGTGTTTTAGACGTTCCCCAGGACCAAATAGACTATAAGCCCCTTAGTGAAGGTTGACATTTGACAGGTTGTCGGGTCGATCATAATGTTGTGACATTATACGATTATGCTGAATACAGAAGCTTTAAAGCTGTACTAATAATGCTTTCACAAAATGAGCTTATTCTGTAAAACACATCAGTAAAGTGACTGTTTTTTTTTTCCAGGCAGGAGCAGCGGGCGATCCAATCGCCGATCAAGCCGGGGCATTGTAGAAGAATGCTGCTTTCGTAGCTGTGATTTAGATTTACTAGAGACATACTGTGCAAAACCAGCCAAGAGCGAGAGAGACCTTTCCACTGCACCCGCCACTCCATTGCCACCACTGAACAAGGTGAGTTGAGGGAGCATGTGTATGTATAGGAGTCTTATCTGTTCCATTATCAGCCGAGTCAGGATCACATATGAAGGGTAATTGTGCAGGAGATGAGGGCAGGTAGTCTAACTGTTAACGAGTTTGCAGTGTTTGCAGATCTTCTTGGCAGTGACGTGATTAAGAAAATCACTTTGCTGATCTTGTTCTCCCAGAAACTGTTTATTGCGCAGGCAGATTTTCTCTCAGGTTTCTTGGCAGTCCTAGAGATGATGATGATAAAAGCCAGTTTTGGGAACACATGGCACTATGAGTTGAAGCTATAGTTTATCAGAATGATATAGCATTTAAAGGACTTCTACAGACAAGAGTTTCAGGAGCCAGCACCTGCCTCTTGATGCATCTTGATGTTCTTCATGCCCCTTTTTAAAAATAATGTACCACAGTGGTGATTTTCACCTGGATCACACGCGGCTGCCAAGGGATGCGGCTGGAGGGCATCTCTGTCTTTCCGTGCCATCCGGCCGTTTAATCTCACGTGCCCGTCGGCTTGCACCAGATCTCGCTGTACATAGGATGTCGGCGAGCTAGGAGTTTAAGCCCAAGCTCTGCTCATTGAATGAAATGTCCTGGTACTTTTTGTTTTACAAAATCCTTCTACTTTTGGAATTGGACCCAAATAATGTTATTGGCTCTGTTAGATAAGCTGTGGCGGGACTCCTAACCCAAATAAATAAAACAGAGAGCATAACCCAGCATCTAAGTTAGTAATTTAGAACAACCTATAAACCTTCTAACATTAATGTCTCCTTATGAATCTCTCCTGCAGGACTATTACCACAAGCATTCCCACATAAAACATTCCAAGTACGACATCTGGCAGAGGAAGTCCGCTCAGCGCCTACGGAGAGGAGTCCCCGCCATTGTGCGTGCTCGCCAGTACAGGTGGCAGGTGCAAGCCATTGAAGAATCTGAGCAAGCCGTGACCCACCGTCCTCTTGTCAACTTACCCAATAAGCGACCTCTCCGCCTGCAGTCAGCCTCAGAGTCCTCTCTCAATTGAGCCAGGGATTGTTCCTAAGTATAATTCCATCACTTTCAACTTCTGTTTTCATACGTTTTTTTGTCATCTCTGAACTGGAGGTTCGTGCTGCACCTCTCTACGTATATATTCCAGGCCGAGTAAAGTAGGCGAGCCAGTAAAGCTCCATACGTCACCTCACCGAAGAATTAGTGGAGCAATATGAAAGATGCCAAAGCACCAACATGATTTTTTTGGGCTGGAAAGATTTAAAGGCTAAATGTGTCCTCTTATTTCTCTATCTTCTTGTACTCCGGACTGTAAGCCTGCATATTTGTATTGGTAGGATTTAGGCAAAACACACAGTATTGTGTGTATGTGTGCGTGTGTGTTTATGTATACATTACATAAAATCTAATTTTATATAGTGTATACACACGGACACTTTGGGACATCACAAATGATCTGTGCCACTAAGGGAAATATAACGAACTCTTATTCACCATTGAAAGTATTAAAATCTATTCATCCAAATACTTGATTAATGGATGGAGACAAGAAAAAAATGCTCGGAAAGGGATGTTTCCCCTTTCACAAACTTGAGTTAATACTTTTAACATAATTATGTTTTCTTTATTTCTTCTAGCATTTTATTGTCAATGTCCAAATTCATTGCACCTTTTTTAATGCCTTAAAGGGTTCTAAAGGCATGTAAGGCTTTTTTGTATTGTTTTTTTTTTTTTTCTTGACTCTGAGTCAGAAGAGCCTGCAACATGATGGTTTGGTGCAGTGCTTTCTGGCATTGTAGGGGTTAAGCACAAGAATTCCAAATGTATTTGCACCTTTTTAATTGAAGAGAGGGGGAAGTAAGCCGAAGGGGGTTTTTTTTGTTATTTTTTTACATTTTTTTATTATTTTTTTTAAATTTGTGTGGGAGCGCTGTCTGCTTTGCACATGTGCCACAGATTACGATGATTTTATGTATGTATAATATATATTTTAAATCTTTTTTTTTTGCAAAAAAAGGAAAAAACTAAGTCAAGCACTATTTTTTATGAGAATCTTTGTATAGCAGCAAAAGAAGGGGATGTGAAATTTTAAGAGAGAAATGCTATGGTGCTAAAAAAGTCATTTAGAGGAGAAACCTAACGTAATGTTTTGGAACATAGGTTGGTGGTTATAAAGCCGCCCATAGCATGAGGGTAACTAATGAATTATACATTGAACTTGAAAAAAAAATTATGCTTTTCGTTTTAGGAAAAGTATAACTTTTGATTTTCCTTCCACTGAATAGCATAGAAGGTGTCATTCAGAAATAAAGCCACTCACTTACATCTTCAACTTGTTGCTGTATAGGCGTCCATAGGCTGTATCAAGGGAAAAAAGGGAATTGTAACATAGAGAGCGTATATCCACAGTTTATAGTATAGGTCTACAGTATAGATCAGCGGACCAATATATGTACCGTGTGAGACGGTTGCCTCATTTACAATGGCCAAAAATAGATCTAATTTGTGATAATAAAAAAAAGTGCAGTTTAAAAACCAGAATGGAACTTTACCACTTAAAAAAAAAAAAAAATCTATATAGATTATATAGCTCAGACCAATTGAGCCTCCTATTGCTGGTACATTGCTGATGAAAATTATCTAGCTTTGCATTCAAGACAATTCAAAAGAATTAACCATAATGATTTTATTCCAAACGTTGAAGTAGATCATCGGTTTTATATTGACCACTTGGAAGCTGGTGACATTATTTGACTTTGGGTGGCCCATAATCAACGGGTCATACATTGCAGATTATCCAGATATGGCTTCTGAAGAGGTAGAGGTAGCAACATATTAATCAGACGTTAGTTAGGGCTATGTCCTTCTTGTAAAGTGTCATATTATAACAACTCAAGCCGAATATTTAACCACTAAAAGCATGTAGCCATGATATAACCAGGATGAAATCTGGTGTTACTTTTCAAATATTTTTTTATCATCACAAATTTCATTTAACGACACATGTTTTACTTTACTAGGCCAACTACCTTATTATGTTATATGAGCATTAAGTACAACTTACTATGTATGTACCAGCTGATCAATTTTATTCCATTACCAGAATTCGTCAAACAACCATTATCCATATAACAATTGTATAATGTGAACCACACAAATATCATAATTATAAAATAAAATTAAGATTTTTTTTTTTTACATATTGTCACAAATATAAAATTTTGTTGACCATAACATATCAGAAATTCCTTTTTTTAAATAAAATATATTGAATATGCCATTCACTGCAGACAGTAATTCATTTGCTAGACACAAACAATATACAATGGTACACTGTTCTTTTTAATATATTTTTATGCAGTGTAAGCATGAGTTACTGTGTGCAATGATTGGTATATTTAATGCATTACATTTGATTCAAGGCTTATACAATTGATCTCGTTGATGTTATAATCAAGACAATTGTACATTTCTAACAAGCCTAACAGCAGACAAAATGTATCATATAACTGGGTTAGAAAACAGACTTAAATCCATGAGCAGTGATTAATCGTAGCATACAGTATACATTAGCTGTACCCGTTCCCTTATACATAAGCCATACTTTACTCAGCACTTCCGCGTTTTCTGCTTCGGCTAATTCCATCAGGAAGCAATGGATTAGATGCCATATATTGCGATCAACAGTTAAACAATGCAAAAGGTATCATAAAACGGATCTTTAAATATGCAGTAAACCGTAAAATAATCAACCAATCATCTTCAGGTATCACAGGTGTTCCAGTACAGGGCTAAAGCAATGCAAGTTACGCTGTCTTTGTAGAGACAGAATAGTAACCACGTACAGTATCTGCTTTCAGAATTTACCCTTACAACAGAAGCGGGACTCAATTCCATTCTCGTGATCCTTTCTCACATGTTGCTTCAAAAATGTTTGTGAAATAAATAGAAATTAATGTAAAGAAAAGGCCCAGCGTCTAATCCCTGTTTAATACTGTGAAGATAGATGTCATCATGCCAGCATGACAAATGGGACCACTGTCCTGGCCAGCTTGGCTATGGTATCTTCATAACATGTGTAGGGATCTCAGTTTCTCCTGGTTAGACAGATATAGTTGCTATATCCCATTTTACTTCGTTTTAGAGCTCGGTATCTATCCACTATCCTTTGCCATATAATGAGTCCTGTAGGTAGTTTTTAGAATCACAAAACGCAATGCATATTAATGTCTGTCGCGCAGGTATGGACACGGCTAAGTAGGTGGCACAATTACATTATTGGTTAGTTTTGCTCTGCTGCCTTATCTACACCATATATAGAAAAGAAATGGGAAGACTACTTGAATTGTACAATATTTCATGTCAAGAATGAGAAGTGTGGATTTGGGTGGGAGGGTTTTTTGGGTCGGGGGAAGTAATTGGGTATTTTTACTGTGTAATCCAATTTTTTTTATATGATATTAATATTATTATCTTGCAATGTTGAGCCATGATACTTTTTTAAAAAAAAGAAAAAAATAAAATAAAAAAAAAGACACTGCAATATGAAAAAAAACAGCCTTATTTATTGATGTTACAAAATGAGGAGGGATTGAATTTGATGCCAATAGCCCCAAAAAGGTGTGAAAAAAAGCAAAGCTTAGAAAAAAGGAAGCTATATTTTTGATGTCTTTTTTTATACTTTTAGTTTTAACTTTTTGGGAGAAAAACAACTTTGTAATGCTTCGTACCAAAAAAAAACAAAAAACACTGAAAGGAAAAAAAAAATAAAAAAATACATTTTGCATCGTAAGAGTTAACATTTTCTGGTTTAATTTTCATATAACATATCTGGTGTATCAGTGGTTATGTTACACTATTTTGCAGAAAAAATGGTATCTGTCATCCAAATAGCAGGTCTGAGCCACTTGTATAAAAATTCACAATGTTTTTTAAATTGGATACTTACATTTTTAGAAAATCAATGCAATTTTTTCAGGTCTGATAACTCATTACTGACTGTTGAAGAAATGAGTTAAAAAAAAAGTGATGTCTCAGACTTTGTTTGATGCACTGACAGATGCTTCCGGTTCCAGCACTGGCTGGTGGGTGTCCAAGATAATGATACCGACCCAAAGACTAATCGTCTACAGGTCAATCATTATCACGCATCTGTTACCATAACTCACTATGGTCTATCCGTTCAATTACAAATCAGTTATACCGTGTATTCAAGGTAGTTAATAAAGCAATGGAAACATCTTTGTTAATCTTTCATTGAAACTTTCAGGCTCTTTTTTTATCTCAGACTTTGATGAATCGTATCAAACATTATGTCACGATATTGTATCATACACGTTCTGCCTTACTTACTGAATGCATTGAAAAAACAAAGCAATTATTGATGCAACTGATCATAAAGGGTCTATGTTTCATAGAGCCAAAGTGCAGTGCCATTAACGTCAGACTTTTTTAGAGGCCTCTATGGAACTGGAACAGCTATTAACATCACATGGACAAAATGTCAGAGGCCTCTGCACTATATGAAGGAAATGTATACCATGCACTGCCACTGGACTGTTGGCTTCTAATATGCACAACCGATGGGACTATTGAACGGCAACGCAAGGTTATGCTTGTCCAAACTTTATGTGCACTCAGCATATTATGCAACTCAATGATGCCCAGATTCTGCACGTATTGTACCTATTTTTTTGTAATATCATATCAATAAAGCAAATCTATTGTACTATGGAGAAATGGCCTCTTATTTTGTTAGTTCATTGTATTTCTTCAGAATGTTTAGTTTTATTTGCAGGGTAATTACCATTTAGTCATTTAAAAGGGAGTAAGTGAAGGAGACGATTAAGAGCTAGTGCTACGTGTTCATATAAATACATACTTCCAAGTGTCACTCTTCAGGAAGGACATCCCTTTTTTGGGAACCAAATCTCTTTGTTGCTCCTGAAGGGACCAAGCAAGAAGGAATGCCTGAACAAAAGTTGCACATTTACATCGCTTGCATTATAACTGCGCTCAATGTGAGCTTTATTACATTGTACTGGTCAGATTGAGCCAATGATGGCACCTGATGGCAGAGGGAAAACCAGGCTGTCATCAGACAACCTTCTCACCATGATCATTCAATTAAAGAGGCATTTGTGTGAGCTGATCATTTTTATGCCTTCACTGGGCCAGGTACCGTCCATTGCTGGCACTGACCTGGTGTAAGCCTTGCTAGGGCCTCAAAATTCTGCATGGGTATCATCTATGTATCTCAGGGTTCAAGAGCTGTTAAATTACAATAAATAGGCATGTACAATAAAGTAGATCTAGGCTTATACATTAAATTACATTATTACATTATTATTACAGTATTGTTTATCGAAAAGTCACATAAAAAAAGATAAAAAAGTTTTAAGAGACCTAGTCATTATCCACATCTCGAACACCACCTAGATCAAGTGACCGTCTTAAGGTTTCTCAATGGGAAGGTTCTTGTTAATTATTGTATGAAATTACTATCAAAATATTTCCAAAGTTAACTTATTTTTCAATGTATATGTAATATAGAATTTTTCGTTAGAAGTTCCTTCTATATGAGGTAGCATTTTGTAATGTTGACATATAATGTAAGCATTCTTTTGATAGTACATGTGCTTCAGCAAACTGAAGAAAGCGATCATTACTTTTTGTTACATCTTACGCCACCCTCAGAATATTCTTGGACAAAAGTCAAAGTACTTTACATATCTACGACACATATGATTCTTATGTTCTTCAAAGAGGGTCTTCTTAAAAAAGAAGAGAATCTAAATAAGCCAATATATATGCATTAGAAACCCACTGTGTGCATATGCCATGCGAGCATCTATATTAACTTCTGTTCTCAAGATCTACTGATCACCATTGAGTTATTTTGCCCATTTGTTACATTACTTCTCATGTTTGGAGAAGGCTTATTGGTTTTTCTTCTACTTTACTTATTTGGCTATTTTTCCATCCAATTTTTTTCAATTGTAACTTCCCTTACATTAAATCAATAAGGAAAATGGAAATAGCTATACTGGTCCAAGGGAGGATGGAGTCTTTATTGGGCCAACAAAGAGAAATATATAGAATCTCATAAACTTTCAGGATCTCAGGGGTCATCTTTTCAGATGGAATGGAAGACTAAGGAGCAGTGTAAAAGACAAAGAGGGTGTGGGGATAAGCATAAATCAATAATCCACAGTAAGTGTTGACCCATGATATAGACATGGACATGGCATTAGTGGAGCCAGGGAGAGTGCGAACAGATTAATAGTGTGAACAGTATGTAATTACAAAAATTCATAGTGTGAAATAAAACTCAAATCTTTATATAATCCCTCTTTCTCAGAAATGAAGATGTTGATGTGTTTTAGTTCCCAAGTATTTTAGGTTTCCAAGCGTGTTAATGGTAATAGTAATAATGTTGGCAAAAAGTAGCCACCTTTCGGGGGGGGGGGCTGGCAACATCTGGCCCGGGAGACAGGTAAAGTCAAGTGGCCCTGTTGGCTCCTTGATCCCTCCTCTGTAACCAATATACACAGTGGCGCACATATTTACATACTCTCCCACTTACACATACTTACATACACAGTCATGCACTTTTCCCCCACAGATTTTATATTGGCCATTTCTTTCATTGTACGGGATATACCACACTATTAGATTTGCAACAGAATTTCTGTCCATTTTATCAGTTATGTGTGCATCTTGGAGAGTGGTTTGCGTGGGATGACAAGCTTTTAAATCAAATATCCTGATATTGATTACAGTAATTCCAAAACAAAAAGCATAACCTATAGATAAATATGAATACATGGATTAAATGATGCCAACATTTCTGTAGATGCTTGACTCAGCCCAGCTGTACCTGCTCCAGGTCTTTTTTTTTATCCCTGCTGGTGTGCAGAGTGAACTTTAGCGGTAAGTTACTTTTAGTGAAAAAGATAATTCACATGAAAGGAGCATCTAGACTGTAATTCACATATGCAGGCAATCATTACTATTGTAAGAGGTTTGTTTAGGCTAAAACTTTGCAGCCTTTCAAGACAGGAGTAACAGTGCAAGGTAAGAGAATAAATATTACTGAGCTGCGGTAGTACTTAAAGCAACAGAACGCTCACAGGATAGGAGCCTCAATGTCTATGGTTAACGGGTCTAGACGGAACCACCAGTTAACAAATACAGAGAGAAGAATCCTAAAGAACCCGCATCCATACTACTCGAAGAAGAAATGACTAGTTATGTTTATTCCTGGGGAATAACTCTTTAATAGTCCATCACAAAGATTCTATTATAATGACTTATTAATGCTGGCACCAAAATGGTTCTAATAACTATTATTATGAAAACCATGGCTCATCTAGTGGTAAAGATCATCTTGAATTCATTGACCTGTATTCAAGTGTGGTATGCTAATGATAAAAGCACCAATTGGAATGACCCCAAATTTATGAACAGTAGTTGGCCTGGTTGTGCTTTGTTGGTGGGATGCACAGCCCGATACTATGATGTACATACGAAAATGTGGTGGAATGATGGTTTGGTGTGAGCTTCCCACAATATTCTGAAGTATGCTGAAGAACTGTGAGTGTTTTTACTTAGGCAGGGTTGCAAATCTAGCAATTGACCCAATTGTAAAGTTGTTGAAATGGTAACATAACTTCAATTTTCGCATCACACATCTGACACCCACACAGAAAGACCTTTCTCGTTAAATTCACAAAGCTTCTCGTTCCAATCTCTCATCAAACCTCCATGCTGAAATGAATATTCCAGCTAGCTAAAAGCACACAAGGTTTTTACTGCACGGTAGCTATTCTTACAATGTGTTCATATTGACCTTAATAATATTTTCTACATTCCTATCTCTAGCCTCGGTGACCATGGACTGAAATTTGGAGATACCCTTGCAGCCAATCGTGAGCGTCGGTCGGGGCTCTTGATAAGCTATATGTTTGTTTGCTTCACAGCTGCCGCATAACTTTGTTGGGAGTGAGGTGATTATAAGTGGAACAGGCTGATACCTTATCCCTAGTGATTTGGAAGCCAGTGCTCCCCACACCCTGGGCATGCTATCTTGGGTGGAAAATCAAATGCCACACTTTCTTCAAGGCCTTCAAAGTCGTCACAGGGAGGGCTGTATTTATGGAAACCCCCTCAAACTCAACAGATGGCAAATGCCGCTGCCAACTTTTAGCAAGACTTTTTTTATTTTGCATGTTCTTGCACATTTGGGGGGAGATTGCGGGGGCCAAAATACACCCATCTGTATCCAAACAAAGCATTTCATATTAACAGTAAATCAAGCCATAAGTGATTTACTTCTGTCTCAAATTTGGTCAAAATTACAAGAACCAAAGACTTCAAAAACGATCAATTACGTATTTTTTGCCTCATAAGGCAACAGTGCTAAAGATTACCCCTGAATGCTTGTCTGCGGTTGCGAGTTGATTACTTAGGAGAAAAAAATGCAAGGAAACTGTTCTATTATAATTTGATTCAGGAAAAAATACTATTTGTTGATTGGATGATAACTAGTTCAAATCATGTATGGATTTTTTAGATTGAACTATATAATAAAACAGTATACTTATTACTTATATACAGAATGGGGACAACCAATGGAATATAAGTTACCAGATGGATTTAAGAAATGTAAAATTTAAAAATGTATTCAGGAAGTGGAATGTATTTTCAAAACCACATAGCAGTGGTGGATGGTATGGGCAGAAGATTCCTTGATGGTACATGATGAGATATCTTTGACGGACAAGTGATGACGCCTGTTGTGTTTATAGATACGATGTGTCTTTTAGTGCTTGTGAGTATAACTCCTGGCCCGTTTCACATTAATCAATGCCTACAAGACTTACGGTGCAGACAAGTTTGAAGAAGGTTTGGTGCTCAACAGGGCTGAACTGGAGATGATGATGAGACCCTGGTACTTTAAGGTTGGCTGGATATGCGTGGCTGCACATAATGTTTTTTTGCCCACACAGCATGTGGCTGCACACCGCAGCACCCAATCTGCCACTCCGTCCCCACTGGTCCACTTCCCGGATGTTCCCCTGGATACATTTTCATGTGTGCCAGGTAAATCCATCCCCTCACTTATATTAATTTTAATAGCTGTCCCCTTGATTATTTTTTTTTATATAAGAATACTGTATGTGTGAATAGAAAATTTGGAGTTCAGAATATATTTATGCTAAATGTGAGAATGGTTGTCCATACGAAAGTGCAGTGGTAACAAGACTTTGGATAGATGACAGGCTTCAGAAGACCATGGAAAATAAGGAATGACAGACTAAATATGAGACATATGAAGTCGAAAGGAACAGAAGGATAGGAGACACATTTTTCTAATGTACTAATGCGTGTGGAATTTAATAGGTTGCCAGCAAAATATTGCAACAATAGGGAAACAGGCACTGATCGCCTTGATGGCGATGTTACATTAGCAGGAACCTTTAAAATATATTGAATGGTGAAATAATGAATCATGAGTATGTGACAGGACCGTGTAACCTCAGGAATTAAGTTAGGAATAAAAAAAAAAAACATGATAGTGAAAATAAAATATCCAGGCAGACACAAAAATACCTACCCAGACACACAAACGTACATACCCAGACAAAGACACATGTTCACACACTGACATACTAAAATAACTGGACACAACCTATCACACCTAGACAGACACACAAACATACCCAGACACACACTAACGTACCCAGACACATACACAAACAGGATGCCCATATATGGACACAGGAAACAAAAACAACTGTGGACCATTCAGAATTTTAAAAGTTTAGACTGGATTTTAGTATAAAAAAGGCAATATTGATGATGGAAGCTCATTGCACTGGCTGAGGAAGTCCTGGACTGACGAAACGTGTCCCAGTGAGCCTATTTGAGCACTTTATTATAATATATTTTATTAATGATTAAGTGTTTTGTTTTAGAAAAAACCTCATTTGAAGTATTTAATAAGTTGTTTAAAACTTTTAATTATATACGCTATCTTGAGTGATTCTCCAAAAAGGGGCTTGGGACATGGCCTTAAGAGTATCCAACGTATGCTTTATGAGCCAATTTTTTTTATTTGGCTCTGAATATGGTGAGCAGGCTGTGTATGGGTTTTACAATTGCATTGGATGCAGTGATGTTTTTTGCACTATGATGTCTCTCTTTGCTTTTTAAATTCTGTGTGGTATTTGCATTTGAGAGACGTCAATTGAGACCGCTGAACAACCTGTACACGCTGAAATTTAAGTATTTTTAATGTATTTTTTCTTGTGGATTCTAGAGGAACTCTTTCTTTTCTATTGCTTGACATACACAAACTTACCCAGATAGATATAAACATACCAGGACAAACACTAACATACCCAGACACACAAACATACCCAGGCAGACACACCCTAGAAACTCACTTACACCGTGCAGCCCCAACAGGTGTTTAATGCAGCTCGCCTGGTGCTACTCCTGCGGGTCATACAATGAAGCTATGTGACCCCTCTCGACCCCACCTACGCATGAAAATTAAAGAGATAAAAAGGTATGTCTGGGTGTCAGGACTTACTTCTATGTCTACAATTGCCTAGTTGCCTCCTCAATCAGATCCGCCAATGGCCTTGGAGCGGCAAGGTCCCATGGGCCCTACAGGACTCATGTAGGTCTCGGTCAGACCTCATCTTAAGTATTGGTGTCAGATCCAGAGACCCAATCTCTAGAAGTATATAGATATCCTGAAAAGAGTCCAAAGAAGTACTAAAAATATTTATGGTTTACAGGATAATGTCCGGAAATACTAAGGGATCTCCACATGCATAGGAAAAGCGAAAAGAGGAAGGAAATGATAGAACCATTTGAATGCATCAAGTAGTTGGAAGAAATATAGTAGGGAAGGAAATAAATGCTTGAATAAGAAGTCATAATCTAAAATTAGTAGGTCAGAGAGGCTTAGAATGTAAGAAAACATTTCTTTACTAATAAGGTGTTGGATAATTAGAGTAGTCTTCCAGCAGAAATTATGAAGGATAATAATGTGAGAAGGTAAGCATGCATGGCATAGACATAATGCTACTCTAAACATACCTGTAACTTCCTAGCTTGCCCTTTAGGAGAGCGGCTTCATGAATGGCAGGGGTTATCCACCTATGTAATCATGAATTGCCATTTTTGGGCCAGGGGTAGCAGCACATGGGGGTGGGGGCAGCCCCAGAGTGTATTAAGTGGGTGGAGAGTGGGCATGGCCAAACATGACCTAGAGGCTCCAGGTCAACCCATGAGAGTTCCCAGCTATGATCCTAAATATAACACAATGTCACAGACCAAGTAAGGCTTCATCTTCCAGAATTGAGCCTGCATTCATTGTATTCCTATTTACATTCAATTTAAGGCCAATGCTGTATTTTCCTTTGGAAATTAAGACACTTGAGCACATTTTTTCAATTATTTCAATAATTATTTTATAATATTTCAATACATATGATACATAATTAAAATGTGTGTATTTAATTCAACAATGTACTTAATTCTTAACTCTGCAACAACTACTCCTGACTCATCCACCGCTGAGTGTGTATATACCATCCCTCCCATGTAGAATAAGTTATTTGACATCTCTTTGTCAAAAAAGCCAAAAATCATCAATTTGCTACAGAGAAGCATCCCCAGCTTAGAATGAACACAAAACAATGATAAAGTATTGACATACTTTTGAAAAAGAAGTTTACTTTTAATTGTGTTTTGACCACATTTTCTAAAACAGTGTTCGTCATTGTTCTTGAACATAGTTTTAATAAAGAGGCATTACAAATCAAACATGTAGTCCAGCTTAATAAAATAGTACAATATCACCATGTCATGATTTAAGGGGATTTTCCAGTAAATGCATTATAATGATGTCACAGCAGCTGCTAGAATATTTACACAGCTGTAAACTAACATCTTTTTTTTGATGTAATATAACATTTCCGTCACCCCCGGTCTATTCATTAGATGGAGAATAGAGTTGAGTTGTCTTTGCAACTAATAGGATTTGGGCCATAATGTCCAACTCGCATATTCACTAACGTCAAGTTAACATTATGTTTGAAAGACTCTCCATTCCATTAGAATCCACTTAGCTGCTGGAGGGACGAATCGCCCTCCCCAGCTTTACATTGTATACCTTTGACTTTTTCCACTGGCCAATGACAAGGAACCAAGAGGCACTGAGGACCAAGGAACGTTGAGGAGCCAGCTAACGTGAAATGGATGAAGAATCGCTCAGTTTGGCACAACACTGGAGTAATCTCTTTCTGTGTATGTCTCAACTTTGCATTGATCTGTTCCACTGTGGTTTTGAGTTTCTCAGTCTGATGGTATTCAGTTTTTAACTTTGTTTCTAAGAACTTTATTTTTTAGCAAAGAATGTGTTTTTAAGCCTAGGTGTCAGCTGTAACTAGCTCACTGTTTACCCTCAATGCGAGGCATTTAAACATCGCTCCGCATATCTGCTCACCAGTCAGGCCAACTGGGGTTATATAATTAGATGTCTCTTTCTGCCAAATGCCAAGGGATGGTTGCCAGGGCTCATGGGAGGGGGCAGAGAGGAAGGGATAGACTATTAGATCGTATCTAGGGGTTGCAGAGTAACAACAATGTAGGCTTTATGCCACTGTACATGGCGAAGAATGTGGCAGTTACTGGCATGACTTGGAAAGATTACAACATCCACTATACACAAGGTGTAGCATTAACCCTATTTGTATTCTGTACAATTAAGGGTCTCTGTTGCCAAACAGAACTGACAGTAAGAGCATCAAACACAATCTTTGCAAATAGATTAGTATGAGATCACCTTGAGACACTGTATATAAATTAGCAATTGTAATGGAGAATACTTGATTTGCATAACGGCTTTGCATTAATTTTGCAAATGATAAACAGATCCAGCAAGTTTATACTTTTTTTCCTCTTGATTTACAAGTTGCAACACTTTTCTTTGCAGCATGTGTAAAGCAATCTATAGGTTGTTTGCTATTTTCTTAATATACATTTTGTTTTGTTGACGTGGCTCTGACACTTTCACATCTTTTATCATAGCCAAATTTTTGGCTTATTTTGTTAATGCTTATTTGTTTGACAAGTAGTTCTTTTTCAGATTTATTAAATATATATAATGTTAAAATGTACTATATAGAAATAGTGACAGGCTACTACCTCCACAATCCATGGCTGCTTGTAGCCACACCGCAACATATTCGAGTGTGAGGCTACTACATGCGAGATGAATAAAATATTATGTTAATAGGCACATTGTGATGGATAAGAAAAGAGACTAGCAAATACAATTTTAACATATAAAAAGGGAACATTGAAAAAAAGCCACAGAAATGCTGGCATTATTTAGTCTAGTACCCAGTAAACCAGACATTTAGAAAAATAAGTGATCCTGTCTTAAGGCCAAATTGTATGTTTCTCATATGGTATTACTGTGTCTAATTAGGCTTAAAACCTTCAAAAATCCTGGTTGGTAGCATGCAATTGAGATGCAATTCTACATTTGGCCGGAGATATCCTTGTAAAATGAATCCTGCATGCCTACAAATAAGAAAGATGAAGAAGTTTAACGAAATGATACACAAAAAGTAATAAAAAAATGAATTGTGTCCTGTATGCGCGCTGTAGGAATTCTGTGGTTAATATGGATTAATATTATTTGAAATCTAGATGTTTGAATAAAATCAGCAACACATGGTCACTGGAAGCAGTCTACATGCATTCCCGCAAATAGCAGAAACAGCTTGTGACTTTGCATTTTTTTGGAATGATTGTAGCCCGTACAACAGGCAAATTGCCAGCGGGCCGCTGACCGACAGCACCACACACACACCCGACAAAACTCTTCACACAACAGCACAAAGGGCAAGAAGGAAGTGCAGGCCCAAGACTTAAACAGAAGAGATTGCCAGGAAATGGGGTCAAAATGAGGTCATACGGTTCCTTCACGCGCATTTGCGTCATTTGTGCACGCGCACATGCATGCGAGTTGTATGGGTATATGATCATGCTACTCGAGACAGGCCTGGATTTGGGCCTGCTTGCGTAGCAGAGGATGCCGGAGTTATGACAGTTGCATCATTTCAAATTGCATGTATTATAAGACCTAATACAAGCATATCCCGCATTGTCAATTTAAAATACGGGATATGCTTGGATTAGGTGGGTTAGGGGCATAACTAGGGTTCGAGGCCTTAGGCAGGTCCATTCACTGTGATTGAATCATCTGCTTAGTTATAGCGGTAACTTGTTGTAACAGCCACTTTACGCCACTCAACTAAGTTGTATAAAAAAACAAAGCGTAAAACAATGTAAGCAATAAAGACAATAAAAACACATGTAGTCTGTAAGGAACATAACATTCAAGTGCTTTATATTTATATGTGATTGCCTTATCACTTTAGTGAGTAATGGAACGTTCCTGCTCACAGTCGTTACTATGGAAACAAGTCTACTTTTCAGACGTTGCACTTGAATCACCCTACATGGCGATCTATAAACTATTTAGTGTTTTATGGAGTGCTTTGTCAGTGTTTTGATGTTTCCAGAGCGAGTCTGGCCAGGAAGTGTACAGATGCTCACTGGAAGCAGTCTACAAGTCTTCAGCAGGTCCATCTATTGCCATTATAATGTCTGCCTAATTATAGAGATAACTTTCCGACTCTAAGCCAGCAGGTCCATCCATTGCCATTGAAATGTCTGCCTAATTATAGAGATGACTTTCCCACTCTAATCCACCTGACACCACTCAACTAAGTTAACTCAAACATCACTTTGTCTATTCATGAAAGGTCAAATGCTGTTGACTTGGACATTGTGAATCTCCCATCAAGTTAGATCCACCGGTCGTTGAGTCGCTATTGAGTAACAATTAACAGCTGTCAAGTTGATCGCCAAGTCTGTTAAAAAAAGTGAGTTGTGTGATCGATAAAGTGTGTCAGTGAAATCGTTGAGCTAGCAGTCAAGTTGGTTGTTAAGTTTGAAAGCCCTTTTGAATTTAATGGTGGTCTTGGCAAGCTAATTTCCTCGTTTTATAATTGATTTTGTTGGGGCACCTTTTTAACTCGGCTGCCAACCAGACCCAAGTCCAATTTCTATGAACAGATTTCTGAGTTTTTCATAGCAATTACTACTAGTTGGCAGATGAGTAGAAGGAGTCAAATCGACTTTGTCGAATTCACATTCGGGAATAGTTGAGTCAACACAGCTATCAAATCGATGTTTCTGGAAAAGACGTTTATGTCACTCTGAGACCTGTTGAAATGTATTTACGTAAATCAGTTAAAGCATTTAGAAGGAATAATTCTTTCAACACTAAATTTTGTCATTTATGGAAGTTGTAGGATGGCAGAAACAGAAACAGAGGTTGATGGCAGATAGGAACTATTCGGTACATCTAGTTTTCCTTTTTTTTTTCTAACTGGAAAAACCTCAGATTCTATTTGGCCCTTGGTCTTGATTTAAATATTTAGAATAGCCATATACCTATCCCATGCATGTGTCGCTTCAGGACCTTGATGGCATTTCATGTTATGCTAGATAATGCATCCCAGCTCACGTTAAGGAATGGAAAGTGAGTGGAATTTCGCTGTTCTTTTGATAGGGCCACATATACAAGGGAAACAATCAATAGGCTTCGTTATGGACACTTCACTTATATTTACGCACTAGGGATTTAACACACACACTGGATTACACATATGGGCGTTTGGCAATCCCTGCTCATGTACACAATGCTGCTTATATCGAAATGTTTAGCTGTATAAAAACTGAGATGTCCAATGTAAACCATAAAGAGATTTAAAACACAAGCAATCTGTAAGGAACACAAAATTCAAGTTTACTGTCTAAGTTTCATCAGGGGTTATATACTGTATTCTTCTAGATTGTAAGCTTGTTTGAGTAGGGCCCTGCTTAACTCTTGTTTCAGTGAGCTGAAGTATTAGGTTCTTTACTACTTGTTATGTCATGTTTACCCCATTGTACAGCACTGTGGAATATGATGGTGCTTTGTAAACTAATAAATCAAAAAGATAATAATATATAAAAAGTGAAAATGGTCTTTAGTGACCAACGGAACTTTGCACAAGTTTTTTTATGTTTCCAGAGCTGGTGGGCAGAGAACATACAGATGTATGCATCATTCCCGTGCCCGGCTTACCTTTATATTCGGTTGTAGGCCAGCGGTCTTTGATTGAGATCCTTCTGAAGTCCTTGTGGACTTATGATGCATGCAAGCACCAAGAAAACGTAGCTTTTGTAATAAGAGCTGCATTATAATAAAATGTCTTTTGGTGCTTCTGTGTCTCTTTAACAGAATTGAGTAAAAAAGGAAATATATTTCAAAAGTAACAATAATAATAACATTGATGAAACATTTTCATGTCTCCTGAACTTCTGCCCTCCTTTCTATAAAAAGAAAGACAGAAAGGTACTGGGAATTGCAAATGAATGTTAATGTGTTCTTAAGTCAACAGTGAATTTGGTTAGTTATGAATTCTTTCCCAACAAAATTCAGTTTTTTCCACAGCCGTTTTAGAAAAGGAGCTATCTGTTGTTTACCCGTTAAAGAATAGTGTCAATAATTTAAGAACAGTCAAAGAGCAAATGGATAACCAACACACAAAACACATTAACCAGTGCATTCTAATGTTTGATTACCACTTTTCATTAACTATTAGAAGACCTAATACAGTTCATAAAGCATTCCACAAGTTTTCAGAAAATGGATACAGTAGGATATGTCTGGTGTTCTTTCTATGAACCCTGGCAAACGCTTCACTGCACGTCAACAACATGATTACTACTACACTAAAGCGCGCCTGTTGACATTTTCCCTGTTGATACATGACTCACACTAAATAAAACTCTAATATCAAATATCAGTGATCATATTTATCACTGAGACTTGATTTAGACAAAACTCAATATGTCCATCATGTACCAGCCTGGCATTCTTCAATCCCTATTTATTCCTCTGACATCCCATTTTCTATGAGCTCAGACAGTTTGCTAGGTAGGAGTGCATCAATGTGTTCTACAGCCTAAAATGCTGAACAATTTGTGTATAAATGTGTTTAAAAATACATTGTATAGATGAAATAAACCATTCTCCTTATGGAATAACCGAAATAGCTGTTTTCAAAATGTTTAATTACCTTTTATTGAAAGGTTGATCCGCTTAAAGAAATCCCCAAATTCTTATGGAATCCGGGTTCCTGCAACAATATCTGATAATTGGTTTGACTACAAATCAACGCAGTAGTCCTTCTTTCTGCAAGTCCTGCACGGGTCTATTATATAGCCTGCTGAAACACTTTACAAAGTAGACATCTTCTTGCCAGGAGAGTTTGGTTTTAAGGCTGGTCTATAACATGCAATAGAGAGTATTATTATTCCCATATCCCTTTTGGCACCCTGTCGATGAGATATAATGCGGTTGAGATAATCTGCCAGGGGTTGATTATAGTGTTTCTCACATTTTATTCTTCAATTCGGACTCTCCTGAGTCTGTGTTCAGTAATGCATACATGATTTGATAACACCTACCTACGTACGTAGAGTGTCAGGATGTATATCCGCTATAAAATCATTTTTGTGCATCCATTACCCACTAGAGTCCATACTAGAATCTTCACCATCATCAACATCATCATCACCACCTTTTCATACAGTTGCTTTCTGTATTTATTAGCAAAGTTAGAATTAGGTTCCTTCATCAAAACCCAACTTTCCTGCTTGAGAGTCCTCTGCTCATATAACTTATGAACCAGAATTATACAATCAAGTCTGGCTTTGAAATCTCTATGATTTTTGGACAACTGAGAAATGTACTTGCTATTTGTTTACTGCTTCATAACGGACCTATTTTTGTTTAGAGCTGTAAGTAGGACAAGAAATTTCCACTCTGACAGGACGTCAGTCTATGCCACAGTGATGCACCTTCCAGTCATCAGACATATCATTACGATGCTGTTTCTAGGACATCCAATTGAAGAGACTAATTTATTATGTTGCCGCGACAAAGGAATGTGGAGCAATTTCAGTTTGTCAGAGGCCTTTGTCTATCGGAGGCATCTCAGGCCTTGTTATTTTCCTGTATGAAACATGCCAGCAGAGTTATATTGCAACTCAACCACTCAATAAGTAGTTATTCAATAGAAATGAGTTTGTAAACCAAATGGCCTACTGTCAACCTTCTTTCTCCTGAGGTACCAAGAATATTTTAAGTTGGTTCTAAAATATGCATTAGTCTTCTTCATTGGTCGCTGGCCATGAAAAATTTATATCTGATAGGATCATTTTAAGAATTTGTACTATTGTATATAGTTTTCTGTATTTATGAACAGCATATGAACTTGGTTCTTATGAATGCCATTGTACTACCCATTGTTTTATTTTTCTTCGTAAATGTTGAAGTGTTCGAAAGGAAATTTTAAGTCGTGCAATGTATTACCAATCATCCGTTAGGACATTCAATTAACAAGAACTAAAACAAGCTATTTGCCTTTTTTACATACTGTTCATAAGTGGACACGACATGCTCTTCTAATTATATATCTCAATTTGGAGTTCTTTGTATAAGTGCAATTTTCAGACAAAGGCTGGGAATATTTTCTTCTTTAGGAATGGGTAGTTAAGACTAAAAATGAAGAGAGAACGGATATATTCCAAGTATAATTGGGTCCTTGTCTGAGGTAACCAGCTGAGAAGAACATAAGTCTTTAGCCCAAACATTTCTTAATGTAACAAGAACGTCTCTGGACATGGAGTACCTTCTCACAGGGCATGGGGACCCTTTCCAAAACTGCGAGCAAGCAGCCTGTCTACAGCTACATTTGCAACAATTAGGCTAAAAACCTTCTAAATATTTAAGAAACCATAGCTACATTGACACACTTTAAATTACAGGTATCTCCCTACAACCAAAGACTTTTCTTGTATTGCAAAATCATATTGTTGAATCATACTTATTGTAAGCACTTTGACATATGGTGAGGCCTTATTATCCAAAAAATATCAATTTATGAACCAGCAAATTCATGTCTGGTACATTTTCAAGTCCCTCTCAATAATCATTCCACTAAGCAGATTAAACTTGTGAATGACATCTTTTATAGGGTCTCTACAGAAAGCAAAAAGGAGAGGACCTCTTTACTGAGAAGTTGGTAGATAAGTAGAATAGCCTCCCACCATTGGTGGTAGAGGTTAATACAACAAATGTAAAGATACAACTTGAATCTATGGCGAGACCAAGGGCTGATTAAGGTTCGAGTCTATACAGTAGGAAAAATGTCTAGACAAGACCACTTCATCCATATTTTCTTGTTTCATGCAGAGTCCATTTTGAATTTACTCCAAAGCATTTACTGCATGTAAATTCATTGAAGTTATTGAACTCCAGTCTGTTAACCTCATTTAACCCATCCCCCAGCTTCCTCTGTTGAAGATAGGAAGCATACTTAAGTATGCTTACTACACATGTTCAGTAGCACTCCTATTTTAGTTCAACTAGCATATGTGTGATTTGTTGCTATTACTCCCATTGATTTCAAGAGTGTGCTAAAGAGCTCGTGCAAGAAATGTATCCTTCATGCTTACAGAAGTCAAATTTTCCAGCTAAAGTAGCTAAATAATATATGGACAGGTTTGTAATGTCCATGCAAAATGTTATTAACCTCAAAACATGTTGTGTTTGTGACCCCAAGGAATTGTAACTGGTATGTTGGAGCGCTTCCTGATTTTTTGTTTAGGATTGAGGGAATGTGACACTGAGAATGAAGTACATTTGAGTCACAGTCAAATAAAGCCAAAATATATAATGGATCAATTACATCGCATGGCTCAAAACAATTCTGACATCTGGGTCCTACATGAAGCCAAGTGCCGACTTGATGTTATTATTATGGTTTTATAGAAACCCACGATAATTTACCTGCTAAGCATGTAGATTGATGACACGTGTCTTTATGTAATGCACACACTTGGGCACCTTTGCAAAGTTTTAACATATTATTTTGTATATAAGTTTGATGGTTTGCTCTCTTTCCCCACATCACACATTGTTTTGCTACATTACTGTGCTAAATGTGACTCTGTAATCAAATATAACAACGTGTTAATGCCCTGAACTCATTCCTCAAATTAACGGAGCCTGCAAAACTTCTGAGTCATCAACTCATTATTCCTAATCTCTTACAGGGGGTTTCTCTCTCTCTCTCTCTCTCTGATTCCATACTTAAGGCAGATAGTGACCACATCTTCAGACAGTGATATCAGAGCATCCAGACAAGACTGGATTGTTCTAGGTCCCTTTTTCAGGTTTAAAGGTTTCACCAGCTGTTAGGCATTAGGCAATGAGGAAGATATTTAAAAAAATGGGTTAATACGGGGTTAACGCAGCTCTGGCGCCAGGAGTTTAAATGTACGTATGAGCAACTCTATTGGTCGTCAGCAGGGGGCTCGTCTGCCATTGGTTGATGGCAGACGAGCCCCCTGCTGGCGACCAATAGGGTCGCTCGTACAGACTGTTAAACTCCTGGTGCCGTAACTTGCCCGGCACATCCCACTGGTCTCCCTCCCTGTTCAATTAGTTAAATAAAGTCGCTCGTACGGACATTTAACTAATTGAACAGGGAGGGAGACCAGTGGGATGTGCCGGGTGAGTTGCAGCAATGGGGTTTTAAAACCCTAATGCTGCAACTTACCCTGCAGATGCCACTGGTCTTTAACTAATTGAACAGGGAGGGAGACCAGTGGCATCTGCAGGGTAAGTTGCAGCATTGGGGTTTTAAAACCTCAATGCTGCAACTTACCCGGCACATCCCACTGGTCTTCCTCCCTGTTCAATTAGTCTGTGCCGGGTTAAATGTCTGGACATTTAACTAATTGAACAGAGAGGGAGACCAGTGGGATGTGCCGGGTAAGTTGCAGCATTGGGGTTTTAAAACCCCAATGCTGCAACTTACCCTGCAGATGCCACTGGAAATCCATAGGTTCGCTGTCAGGGGTTAACTTACAAAGACCGTGCGAGTGAGCCTATTGGTCACCTGCAGGGTCTTCCTCTGGCATCAACCAATTGGTTGATGCCAGAGGAGGTCCCTGTAGGCGACCAATAGGCTCATTTGCACTGCCCTGTAACCCGTGACGGCGAACCTGCGGATTTCCACTTCCGGGAACTGCCGCGATGCCGCGAAGACAAGGTAAGTTAGAAGGGGGGGGAAGAATGGTAGACGAAGACGATCACGAAGATCTTCGTGGTGTGTGTCTTCGTCTTCGCCTACGTTTTACCGCCGCCGTCTTCTCTTCGGCGTGTCTTCAAGACGAACACGAAAACGCACTCTTCGTGTTCGTTTTCATGTTCGCCTGAAGACGAATGCACAAGTCTAGTAATTTGCTTTAAAGCAGTTAAACGCAGACAGTGCCAAGAAATATTTATTTAGACCACAAGCATTAATTGTTACATAGCATTCCCTTTCCGCTAACCCTCATTGTTAATCATTTTACATATACTACACAGAAACATAGAATTATGATAGCAGATAAGAACCACAGATTCCGCCATTTTGCATTTTGCTGAATTGTGAGATTTTTTACAGTTTTTCCCCTTTTTGTCATTTGAACATGGTCCCCAATCGAGTCTTCAAGGCATACTAACAAGACAGGATTTAGTAACTACCACATTCTATTCCAATATCATGATTTCAAAAAAACATATACTTTAGGGTTGTAAAGGCCACATTTAGCTACAAAAACTACACCGCTGTGTATTTTTTCTGCTATGCCAAAGCTAAATTAAAAAGGATTGCAAATGCAATTTCCTCAGTGATTTTTCAACCATTTACACAAAAATGTTGTCTAACAAAGTTATCTATCCAAGTTCATACACTCAATGATCCTTATCCCATGAATCAATGTCAATTTAGCTAAAAATGTATAAAAACCCATAGAAGTAACACAAGGATTTCTCATTGTACAAAAATGGGTTAAAAGCAGAGATTATTATCAGGGAGTACAACCGATATATTCTTTTCTCATTCTAAACTATCCTCTCATAGGAATTACTGGCTGTTTCTACCTAAAATGTATCTAGAACAGTGGTAATGTACACAGTGAGAGAGCTTTTGGCCTGGAAACTGGCTGGTGCCTAGGATGCCACCATTTTGTAAATGCGTGTCACTTGAAAGCACTTGTTATAGGTTACTTTAAAACCTCTAATGGGTCCAAGACGTAGTTCAAAACGTGTTTAATTTCAAGACCTAGAAATATCTGATAAGAAACCATTGTAATAGAGGTGGAAACCATAGAACCAATAGTCTGGTCAAACTGTGCCCTGCCACTGAATAAAATGACCAGTTTGCATATCCCTCCACAAATCTTGTCTTGGAGACTGCTCACTGCTTGCAGACATGGTTATACAAAAACTGATTAATGCAATAATTGCAAAATATTCTGGATATGACACCCATGGTGAGGTGGGAATCACAAAATGTGTTATTAGAGGTCTCCTAATGGAATAAAAAAAGTAAAAACATCACAAAGGCAAGTACAGACTGACTCATTACATAAAAATTGACACTCTGGAGACCAAAAGCAAGAATACAATTCCCGGCAAACACTTCCAGCAACTTATTCTTTTGAGGGCAACCAGATTTTCCAAGAGAGACAGTTTTCCGGGTACGTGATACCCAGTTTTGGCAATACTCGATCTATTTATATGTGACTTAAACTCCATATGCCAACTCTATTCACAAACTTAATGTCTTCAATTTATTGCATTTTTCAGACTATAACAAATACCTGTTATTATAAGAAGCAGAATACTTTTAGAAGCCAAAAATTGCATAACAAAAATATTACTACATTTCTGGCCATTTAGTTGTAGAAGGATGTACAAAAATAATTTTATAGCCAATTTTTTTTATGAAAAGCAGGTCCAGTTATATATTTTACAATTTTTTTTTTCCAAATTACAAAAAAACAGGGACTCCTGCAGACAGAAATGCTCTTATATAGTGACCAAGCAGACGTTTCAAAACTAGTGGCATTTCAAGAGCACCAGAGTTTTCAACATGCCTTCTTCTGGCTGCTCTTGAAAGTCTTTTTTTTCAAAAGGTTATTGACTCTGGATTGTGATCACATTTCTACGATGATTTTGGACTGTCAAGTAAGTTATAACAATGTGCAGAACAGAGGAGTATACTGCCCCACTGATCCACATACTGTAACAGTTTTGGAATATTTTGAGATAAGTTAAGTTTGTTCATCTAAACTCAAAAGGCCTTTTGTGCAGAAGAGAAGACTAAACCCCCCTAGGGTCACAATGGCCCCCAGCACAGTTAGGTCCTATTTTGCATCCCCCATTGCACAGTAGATTAAGGAACCATATGATCTTCTCTTTAATACAAGTTTTTTTTTTTTAATATAAATGTCCACAAACTCAAGCTAAATTCAAGTTTTTAATCATAGTAAAATTCTCCATCCAGTAGGTATTGTTATTCACCTGGACATCTCATATCAAAGTTATGATATTTGTTTTCCTTTATTAACATATTTTTATACTTCGTTGAAGCTGCCCAACCATTCAATCAGAAATACTTTGGTGACTAGAATGAAGGATATCATAAGATCTCGGGGATGAAAATAGTAAAGCCCATTTTATTTAATCCGTGCTCTGTTAATGATCAATAATTGATGTACTTTATGCACTAAATTATTTAAGACTGAATTCTCCTACTACAGAACAGACATTTCTCATTCTGGTGTGAATGGTCATTTCACATTTTACTATAAATCAGTACTTTCTAGAAAGGTTGTGTACAAAGAGGTATGAGACTAGCTCAACCAAGGGATGTGTCTTAATAGCCTGCTATACGGTGCATGCTTGCTTGGGGAGTCTCAAATGTTAGCTCACTTGTGTCATTACAAAGAGAAAATCTCCATCAGCATATCGACCTAATCCCACCCACACAGGTGGTCCAGAACCGAAATGTCAAGCATGTTTCCTATGGTGGAGGGAGAAGTAAGCTAGAAGTATTCTGCTTCTTGTAGTCTCTTTTTGCAATTGCTTGTGTTTTTGGATTGCGAGACGGTATACCTTGACCTTGACCTGGTTGACACACTTGCTTTGGGAGTTATTTCAATATCCTTCTCATAGGGGCCAATCTGACCTGAAGCCTATCCAAACCATCTGTATATTAAAAATAAATCACTATGACTTCATTAAGAAGCCGAAATTCCATGCTATATAGTGGAGGCAATATAGAATCTGGATCTGGATCTGTGAAACTATAAAACCATTGTGGAAGATTAGTAGGACAGAAGACAACACAGATCATCAAACGGACAAAATATATCTTTCTATTAATGAGGCCAATAAACTTTGGAAAAAAAACTAAAATCTTACTATTTGCTTAGAAATTTGTATATACAATTATATTCTGGTCACTTTAGGTACATACTTTTGTTTCAATAGATTTTTTTTACCAAACTGATTTTTTTTACTTTAGAACAAAGAATATACTTAAAACACTGTAAAAAATAGTTATTTTTGTGCCGGGAAAGAAATGGAATGTTGTGGTACACAATCAAGAATTTGGATTTTGGACATAACAAATAACTACATTGTGTACTACAGCAAATCATTCAAGCTTTGTGGGTATAGAATTCTCGAAGTCCAAACAAAACTCTTTTTTTTTTTTTTTTTAATAAACTGTAAAGGACCCCGGCTTGGACGGCAAAAAGCATGTTTTTCCTCCACCATCTGGATAGTGTTTGCAGGGCACTGCTTTGGGGAACTATCCTTATGCTCTGTATAAATTGATGACAACAGGCTCAGGGAACAATGCTCCTTTTTGTTCACCAACCTTTAACACAAATAATTTTACTCCGTATTACGCAATATTCTGTAACAGGAAATATTTTAGGGTTGTTTCTGCCAGCTTCTTGAAATTATTGCATATATCTAATTTGTTATTCTTGCAGGTCTTCTTGGACAACAGCTACGTTTCACTCGCTTGCAGCCTTCTTAACTTTCCACTTCAAGTCCCGTGAGAGACCATTGAATTGTAATCACACTTGTGAATCGTGCAGTATAGAATTCTAGTACCCTTATTAGTCATGGAGAAAGCTGGATCCCTTGCAGACTAGGATGTCTTTTATTGGGCCAGCATAACAAATTATGCATACACGTTGTTGAACTTGAACTTTCCAGACCACACAAGCCTCTTTAATTTGTGTAGTTGTCCTTTTGAGTATAAGGCTGACCAAAACTTAACAAAGTAATTACACTATTTCTGAGAAATCCCAGCTTTGTTCAGATTTTTCAAAAAAGTAATTGTAATAATAGAGAATTGTTTGTTCAAACTGTGAGGTGTACATCTCATATTATTGGTAAAGGAAACCTAGTTTTGAATTTCTCATACAACCTCATGCCTCATACAATACTCTTTATTAACAATAATGGTATAGTGCCAAAAGAAATCAAGACCCCATACGTGGGGCCACACTAACCTGTGATCATCATGTGACAAATCTAACATGATGACGATAGAAACATAGAATTTGATGGCAGATCCATTCAGCCCATCGAGTCTGCCCATTTTTACCGATGGAAAGACTTAATTGGTCTGAATTTATTTCCCTGACTATATTAGCATCTACCACTCTCAGTATGGTAAAATTTGCAATTGTTTAGAATGAATTGACATTGCTCAGGATCCACCTCATGGTAACATTACATAGTTGGAACCTGATAAACTATATAAGCAGGACAATTATGTACAACGCAGATAGTCTTGAGTAATATATTTAATTAGATATAAGTAGAATTCCTGAACAATCAAACATCAAGAGGCTGTAGGTAAAAAACTATACCAGAGGGATTCCAACATGTTTTAGGGGGGATTTGAAGAAAGTGATATAACCTGCCCTCATTTTACAACACACTATAATTTGGGAGGTAAGAGGGACATGCTGTTACCATTCTTTAAGACTATGGGCTTGGGTGATCATTTTCTCACCACCTTTTCAATTTACTCATATATCATGGGGCAGAAAGAAAGCCCTTTCTAAAGTCCTATTTATATATTCAGAAAAATGACCACCTAACATTTTCTCTCCCATACGCATCTACAATACACCCTTCTACTTAGCTGAATCTTTGATTGCTCTCCTTGCTTAACCTGAGTCAAAAATAATGAATTCATATTTAGTTTATACATCTGAATCTAATTTAAAAGGAATCTATTACTCAAGACAATCTGCTTTGTGGTAACCTTCTGTACACGATTGTCTTGCTTACATAGTTGTTGAAGTTGAAAGAGATACAAGTCTATCGGGTTCCAACTATCTAATGTTACTACAGGGTTGATCCAGAGCAAAGTAAAAACATTCTAAATGATCTCCAATTTTCATATAATACGCCTACATTTTTTTCTGATCTATCAATCTCATAATCATTGATTATTGGAAACAGTAACCACAGACCTGAGGATAATGGGTGCCACTGGTAGCATATACGAAATTTGCTGTAAGAAAGTGAATGTATGTAACGGTATTAATTAACACTACGGTTATTATATATTAATAAATAATAGTACCCAACAACACTTATTGTGTGTGTAATCTATAGTCACTTATGTAGCTGTGTTGAGCCCCTCACCACTGGCGTAATGGAGGCCCCCACATTGAAACAGGTTTATTCCGCACATGTTACATCAGTACTCATCTATGCCCAAAGTATGAAGCAAATAAAGCAAAGTGTCAATTTTGCACAAAAAGAAGCAGGGGATATCATAAGAAACACCTTTTTCATGTCTGCTAATAATTACACAAGTCATTAACAACAGATGTCATTTCTGCAAGCATTAAAGGGCCCTCTCATGCACTAAAGGGGCTCCATGGGCCTAAGTTACGCACATACACAGTTAGTGGATTCTTGGCAGAATGAGGGGCCAGTAGGACGTTTGTTAAAATTAAAAGCAGCAAACTGGATTTCATGCTATCTTTTCTCCACTGCAGCCAAACTAGTTATATTTTTTTTGGTAAAAGCTGAGCAGAGCTGAGGCAGGCATGTTGCAATAGAATGTATGAAACGTATTCTACAAACTGCCGTAGAAGAGTTATTTTCAGAATAAGTTATTTTCAGTTGTCAGGGAGGGTCCGAGTTTAAGCTGTAATCATCATCATCATTAATATCACTGATAAACAATATAACTGTATTTTTTTGTTTGATAAAGCTGAAAGAACAAAGTATATAAACAAAACTATCACGGCTATGATATATTTTACAGCCACTGATTGAATTTCTTGCAAGATCTTACAGTGATTATTCACACGCTATTAATACTCTAGGATTAAGTTTGACCTGAAGTAATTATGTTTGCCCAGTTCATACTAACGGCACATGCTACCTAGGTGCTATAATTTCAGTTTGGACATCTGTGACCAAGATGCATTTCTAAGTATTTAGGAATATTCATCTGGAGGAAATACCAGGTTTATTCAATTGACGTATGTAGACCCTGAGAAATAAAACAACTTAATATGTATTGCTTAAAACCCTTTAGTGCCTTTAGAAATTCTGAATATCACACGGTGAAGAGGCCCTATGTACCTAAATGGTTGCCACCAGTAGCATATTCTGGCCTACAATGGGGTAGAAGGTCTGAGGTTGTCAACCCCTCTGCTGCAAAAACCTGGGGAACATTTTCCTATTGGTCGATCAGGCTCCTTGGTTCCCTGCTGCTCAATGGGGTGGTTACAAAGGAGATCTCCAAATCCAGTTAATTTACACTATTAAGGACTGTGCCTACTTGGCATAACCTCTATAGGGTTGCCACCTTTTCCTAAAAAAATACCAGCCATCGTTGTGGGTCGTGAGGGTGGAGCTATGAAAGGGTGGGGCCATAAAGGGTGGAGCCATAATGCAATACGTTAGAAGTAGTGTAGGTTTACCTGGAAGACTGGAGCATTGTCTGACAGGTGGTCACTGACATACTTCTGGAGACTGAGGCTGAGCCACCTGGTGACTTACCTTCTTCAGCCATTTTCTGTTTTCCTCTGGTCTCTCTCTAAAGAAGCAGAGACCATGCTGGCTGGAGAGGTTGGATAAGGGAGTAAGTAGAGGGGAAAGGGCGGTCAATATGTGTCCTGCTGCAGAGAAAAAAAATGACAGGAGAAAGGGGAGGGGTGTAGTGGACTTAGTGCCTACAAAAGAAGCTGCCCTACATTTTAATAATAATATAAATTCTGACAGGAATTGAAATCATAAATTGTTATTTGCATATTGATTATGCTCCCCTGAAATTTCTACTTCTATTTAATGTAATAAAGTTCTACTTAATGTAAGGAAGACTTACTTTACTGAGGAGATGGTGGATATGTGAAACAACCTCCCAGCAGAAGAAGCTTTAGGTCCACAGAACTCCTGAGATTTGTGATCTTATTAAGGATTTGCTAATACTTAAGATGCAGCACCTGTTACATTTATTGTATCCACTTTGCACCTTAATCACATTTTCTGGGAATGCTGCCAAAAATGCTAATCACAGCTGGTTTAAGCCTGCCTGACCCAGCCGAGTGGCAACCCTAAACTTCCATAGTGTTCTACCGAGCGATGTGCATTCTCAAGAGTTGGAGCGCCGTCATATCCTGAAACTCATCACTAAGGTTGGCAACCAGGGAGGGGTGGCCAGGAAGCTCTGAACCTTGGCAGCACCAACCAAACTAAATATATAGATGGTGCTTTTTAAAATCTTTAACTTGTGTTATTATTGATGCAGAAATTAGATATGTAAATTAAATGTAGATATATGCCCTAACTGCCCCTAACATAAAGTGTCATATGGTCAACATTACTGAAAAATATCACAAAATTGCTCAAATATTTAAGTATATTGCTTATTCTTAATCAAAAAGATGGGAAATATAACCACATGAGTGTTTGCATGGTACATGTGTTTTTTCCAAATAACATGGAATTTCCACACAAGCTGTAGCCATTCAATGCACTTCATGTTCCCTAGTCATCTTCTACTCCGTTCCCTTGTGCCTACTCAGGTTTATGAGCTAAAAATGTATTCCCCTCCCCTTACCTGATCTGGTTATTCCAAATAACTAACAAGTTTTAATATTAAATTCCAACATTCTATGGACTTCAGAGGAATAAAGAAATAAATAAAATACATTAATTTTGCAGAAGTAGAGAATGCTACCTAAGATGCCCCCCCTTCCCGCGTTTACTGTAGAATATTCCTTTGCATTAAACAACTCATCATATTATCGAAAAATATAGCTGATATGTAACTCTGCCGGAACAAATGCATGTGGAAAGTTAACAGCCTTCTTCGGATAGGTTTCAATGTCTTAGCTTTGTTTTCTTGGGTATTCCATTCCAAACCAAATGTTACAGGCTGGATTTGAGTTATTTATCCTTCTGCCTGGATTGATGTTACATTTTTTTAAGTATGGCTTTTTGTTGCTACAGACATACGCTCTTGGTGTGTGCCTGCAGGCGTCCAGGCATACACACAAGCATGCATTCAAATGAAGCACAATTTGCAATTCAATGGTATCACGCTCATCCTCCCTTTTGATAGAGAGCTCAGAGTGCATTCTTTTCGAGCGCGTTCTTAGAAAGTACTAGACAGGAAGACGATGCCAACCAAATGGCTAAATAAGGACGTGGTACTTTTTAAAGCAGGATTTTCTCAAGGAGACATATATAAAAATATTGGATGAATATATTTGTCCCCCCCTTATAACACATGTATGCCCAGTTTTACACTCTAACTTCTAACTCTGCCTATAAACTTTAAAAAAGAGCTGAAGTCAACATTTTATTCTGATTTTCATTAGCCCTCTAATCGTCCATCACAAAGAGTCTGTTGTAGTGTCTCCATGATGGTGGCAACCAAATGGTTTTAATAACGGTCTTTATGAAAACCATTACTTTACTCAGTAAAAGGAATTCTGAACTAAGTCATCTACATTCAAAACGGATTTTCAGCTGTGATATACAAGTAAGAAAAGTACCAATCACCATGGCTGTCTGGGTAAGGGGGCTGTAGGGATTACCCGCAGGGGGCTGCTCTGATTTGGACCACTGCCACAATTTGTTTTTAACAATATAATTTGTTTGGAATCACTTGCCACAGTATTTACATCATAACGGGGTTCTTTCCTTGCTCATTTCATTGTTTTGGATGCAGTTTCTTTTGGTGAATGTGTGTTGAGCAAGGTAAGTTGCAGCATTGGGGTTTTAAAAGTCTGTACGAGCGACTAAGTCTGTACAGACTTGTAAAACCCCAATACTTACCCTGCAGATCCCACTGGTCTCCCTGTTCTATCAGTTAAATGTCCGTACAAGCGACTTTATTGGTCGTTTGTACGGACTGGAAATCTATCTGCAATTGTTGGTTTGTCTACTAATTATATTAAGACATCAATCTGGAGTTCCAAGGTATACTAAAGAAGCAAATGTGCACACTTCTTATAACTAGCTTTATTTTTCTAGATACAGTATCTGTCAGTAGGGGCTGTACCAGATTAGTTTATGATCTCAGCATAGATGCTGCACTTTAACCTCATGGGTCATATAAGGTCAAATGGCTTGTTTTCTTGGGCTTGCAACATACTTTTACTTTCCATGAAATCAATTTGTTTGGAATCACTTGCCACAGTATTTACATCATAACTGGGTTCTTTTCTTGCTCATTTCATTGTTTTGGATGCAGTTTCTTTTGGTGAATGTGTGTTGAGCAGGGTAAGTTGCAGCATTGGGGTTTTAAAAGTCTGTACGAGCGACTAACAGAGTCGCTCGTACAGACTTGTAAAACCCCAATACTTACCCTGCAGATCCCACTGGTCTCCCTGTTCTATCAGTTAAATGTCCGTACAAGCGACTTTATTGGTCGTTTGTACGGACATTTAACTGATACAACAGGGAGACCAATGGCATCTGCCGGACAAGTTACGGCACCAGGAGTTTAACAGTCTGTACGAGCGACCCTATTGGTCGCCAGCAGGAGGCTCGTCTGTCATCAACCATTGGCAGATGAGCCCCCTGCTGACGACCAATAGAGTTGCTCATACGTACATTTAAACTCCTGGTGCCAGAGCTGCTGCGGTATGCGTTAACCCCGTATTAACCTTCTAGACTGTAAGCTCTTTTGAGCAGGGCCCTCCTCACCTGTTGTCTCTGTTAGTCAATTTGTAATGTAACATACTACTTGTTATGTCCTGTCTACCCATTGTACAGCGCTACGGAATTTGATGGCGCTATATAAAACAATAAATAATAATAATAATAATAATAACCCCTTAACCGGAAAAAACAAAGAAAAACCGAACACGAAGAATGTCCACGAATATTCGCCCGAAGAGAAGACAGGAACAGGCGAATATTCGCGGAATACGAAGATTTTTTTCCCCCCGAAGACGAGCATGAAGACGAACACGAAGAGCCCCCTGATGCCCAAGTCTAGTATTCAGTGAGAAGAGAAGGGGTTTCTTACATTTCTTCCCAGGTCAATGTGTGTTATATATAGGTTATGTATATAAAAAAAGTTATGTATATAAAAAATATAGTTTTGTTTTTTAATTTTCTATCAATTTTTCTATTGATATTGAAATGTGTTAGTTGTATCAACCAGATGATTACAAACAAACAAACATATTATAAAGTAACTGATTGCTTTAATTAGCGGTATTACCAGTATTATGCAAATATATTGAGTGTATTTTACTAAGTAAGGAAGGAAAAAAAAGAGATAAAGGACTACAAACCAATAATGGGTTAATTCCAACCAAAAGTATTCCCTCTGACCCTCCAGGTATAATGCAAGGAAGTGTTATTCTACTGAGAGGGTGGTAGATAAACGGAACAGCCTACCATCAGAGGTGGTAGAGGTTAATACAGTGAGTGATGCACGTATGGCTCCTGAATCTAGGACGAGACCAAGGACTGGTTAAGGGCTGAGTCTTTACATAAATTCCTAATTAATTCCAGACACTGCGATATAAAGGAGGTGTCAGTCTGTGTTTATCTTGGTTTAAAACTGGAAATCTATCTGCAATTGTTGTTTTGTCTACTAATTATATTAAGACATCAATCTGGAGTTCCAAGGTATACTAAAGAAGCAAATGTGCACACTTCTTATAACTAGCTTTATTTTTCTAGATACAGTATCTGTCAGTAGGGGCTGTAGCGGATTAGTTTAAGATCTCAGCATAGATGCTGCACTTTAACCTCATGGGTCATATAAGGTCAAATGGCTTGTTTTCTTGGGCTTGCAACATACTTTTACTTTCCATGAAATCAATTTGCTTGGTTCTTGGGAGGTTATACCAGCATGGAGGAAGGGCAGCCCTAATGCCTTTATTTAAATGCTTGTTTTAAATCTATTTAATGGTTTTAGTTTCTCAAATTATTGGAGCATAAGATAGCCATGGATCTGTTTTAGTTTTTTTTTTAAACCAAACCTAAATCTGTCAATATGCACTATTGTTGGTACTTAATTTATGCAGTATTGTGATGAATGGCAAGACATCTATGATATTGGTGTATAGGTGTATACATGGTATATATATATGGTGATCAAGCTGGGCTTTACATTGCTGAAAAGCTAGACACAGGGGTTGGTTAGTATAAATTTATATTGCGTGTAAAGTAGGAGTGATTTGAACATATTTCCCTAGCATGTGCGCAAGTATGTGATATGAAAGCACAGTCCTAGAGATTGGATAATATTATTGTGGCCAGGAATAGTACAAAAAGGGATTTTAGAGGCAGGACACTTTTGGCTCTTTGGGGGATGTCTCCCCTGAAACTCCTCCCCTGCAGCCCCTGGAGCCCTTCAGTAGGCAGTGATCACCCTATTGACTTTTCTAGTGTGCTACACACTTAATATGCTGATGGTAAAAACACTACTGAATACTCGTGATTTGATTCAGATTAATTCATTTACACCTGTTTTGTTGTAAGTGCAATGACAAATATACTCTAAATATATCATAACACACAGTGTACACTATGATTATTTCTCTTTCTCCTTCTGCACTGTGAGGAAAATAAGCTGATCATATATTCACAATCATTGTGACCTAAGGAGTGTGATAACATTTTAAAGAGCCATTTCTTGATTGCTACTTTGTAAGGGCAACCATTATATGTAGTTTAGGGCTGATTTCTAACACAGTATACACTACGATTTTTTTCTTATTTTTTTCTTTCATATATACATCTGAGGAATACCACCTACAATAACTATAAATGTGTTATTGATTCAACACTTTTTTACCAAGCACACGTGGACAATTGTATCTTTGTATTTATTTGTATTTGGAAAGTGTGTTTTGGGGATTTGCACACTAGTCCCTATAGCAGCTGGTATATTTCACTGGGCGCTGGGTTCTCACCATACTGTTACACTTAATATGCTGGTTGGAAAGATCAAATATCTCTCCTACAGTTACGCTACAGAGATCAATGCAGACTCCCATAGAAGCTCTTCAGCACCACCTGTGGTAGTCTAGACAAGGCCAGATAAAGAAAATTTGGGACCTTCTTCTGGAGTTCTATTCTTCTCTTTTGTCCAATTTTATTTGCACCTCACTTGCTGAGATGCTTTCTTCACTTTTTTTTGTATCGTCCCTTTTTCCTTTAATTTTGCTTGCCTGCTTTACATTTTTCATGCTCTTTCTAACTTATTTTCTGCCCCCCCCCACATACATATACACAGGTGAGACGAATCAGAACGCAAGGGCCCATGGAGCATGTGCTCCGCCGTTAATACAGCCCTGGACTTAGGGGAGCAACTTGTTTTCTAGACAGGCTCCAGGAAGAGTTCATTGACTGGACTTATTTTGTCCATTTTAATTTCCTTTTTCTCTATTTCTTATTTCTTTTGATCTTTAATCTGGATGTGTTTCTGTAACTCAATAGTTTATCTTTTCAAATAGGGCTGATCAAATGTTTGAAAGAACAGCATGGAAGACTCTATACAACATGTGCAAGTACAATGACCAAAAGTGTATCTTTGAATTAAAACAAATTGTGATGTCTTTCTATGTGATACATGAGAAAAGCTTCAAAGTGCATGTTAAAATACATACAGAACAATCATGCTGACACACCTCTGTGGCTAATATATTCCCATCAGTCCTTTCTAGGAAATGATATCTTCACACCAGTACAGTTTTATTGTTCACTTGCATTTATTGATAGGAATACAAAGACTATGTATGATGAGCTGGATATTTCCCAGAAATCTGATTATGGACAATAATAGACTGAGGATGTAAGGTGGGCTTAGCCCAGATCAACAGCAGGGGAGGAGTGCATGCTGGAGACACGAACGCGGATGTGCAGGTGGTATTTTTGCTGGCTTGGCTCCATCTTGGTTTTCTCCCATGAGGAGGTGAGGACCAGGCCTGGCCATCTGACATTGCTCCATACGCACCTGAAGCGTGAGCATAAAAAGGTGCAGCCTGTCATACCCAGCTGTCCGTGTGCTTACATCATTAGGCAGCCTCTGGACTTAAAGTGCCAGGACCACCCCATTATGCCCTGTCTGGCCCCGGTGAGAAAAGATCAGCTCTATAGAGAAAGTTAAGCCTGCTTGCTAGCTCAGTCTCAACTTGGCACATATTGCACCATGGCCAGCTCACCAATTTAAGTGACCAAATCGAAATCAATAAACCAGCTTTACTACAAAATATCACTGTTAATCTGTGAATAAAACCTAACTCTTATTGATGTATTATTGCGTCAATTGAATACAGGGCATTGTCACATTAATTTACAGGGCAATATGATGTTCTCTTTACTGCCTTATAAAGAAATTTACTAAGTGAAAGTTACACTTATATTTGGAGTTACATCTAAAAACAGCTTCAATGCCTCAAAAGTAATAAAAAATATCACCCTTACTGTATAAATAAATACAAAATAAAAACACTGAGAAAATAGGAACTAGTTTATTACTATAAAAAGAAGACCCAATTGGGAGATGCAGTGATTTTCCACTTTTATTAGCATTTTTGTTAGCAGTATAGACACTTATGACAGAGCCCTCTCTTGGTTTATGGTGTCCTAAAGTGAAAGACACCTGAAAAGGGTGTACTTAGCTATTAACCTCACTTGGAAACAACTCAAGGATCCTTATCGCACAAGGCTAATGAATAACTGGCAGTGTACAATCAGCTCATCAGAGTGCAGATATGGAAGAGTGTCTGGCAGAAACCCTTCATCCAGTGAAACATAATGACACATAAGTGGGTCTTTTGTGACCACTGGTTATATAATAAATGACTCCGCCTGATGAAGGATTATTCTTGGACCACTTAGATCTTATCTGGTAGAACCTTTTTGATGATCTTACATTTACATCCCAATAAATAAAGAATGCACCTCAAAAATGTAAACCTGTGTTCTAGACACTATTAAATGTAACAGCATTTAAAACGATTTTTGACAATGTCATTCAAGCTTTCTCAAGAACAACTTTTTTCTTTTATAACATTTAAATATAGTTCTTTATTTTGTTAAACTCAAGAGAGTTTGAAGACCTCACTTTTAATTAAAATAATAATCTCACTTTACCAATGGTTCTGTAGAGCAATTGTTGCATGCAAGCCAGTGTGATACATGACTAGTTAATCACCATGTGACTCATGTTGCGTGTTCTTGCACAGACAGAGCCAGAGAAAATAAAAGACACAGTGGTGATCACGATACAGTCTGCCTGTGTTTTTCTGGAATAATTAAAGAAAAAAGACATAGGAAAAATAAATAAAAGACCTTGTGCATTGTAGTCTATTGTATCCTGTGCCATAAATTAATTTGAATCCTCTCTTAATCATCAGGTTTTAAAAACATATTTAACAATATGTAAAATGTAGACTTATTAGAAAAAAATATTAATAAAATTATTTAAAAAAGACCTTCAGATAGCATTATAAGCTTCTGTTGACAGATGGCTTTGGCTAGTGGTTTAGTAACACTAAGTTATACAAAGGGTGTAAGGTATTTACAGGAATGTTTGTGTAGATAACAGTATGAGCTTTGCAAAAAGACTATTTCTATTAAAGGTACTAATGAAATAGTCTCCTTCCCTGGACTGCTGTAAAAACAGACCAATTAGCAAGAATTTGGATTGATTATTACTAGAATGTTACTAGAAGGAGTAGCATTCCTTCTAGTAACATATATATACTAATGACAGAGGGGACCTGTGGTTTATGGAGCAATAAGTAAAATGACACATATAAAGGCTCCGCGTCCATTATTCTGGGAGAAACAAAACAGCATCAAAGGTTATTTTAGATTGCCTGTCCTTAAAAGGAAATATTTTAGACAGTTCCAAGAGGCAGGCATGGTTCCAGCTTCATGGGGATGCATGTAGGATCAAGAACTGGGTGGAATGGAAGCAGACAGGGGTGAATAGAGGATTCAAAGTAAAGAAAAATGTACCACAGAAAGAAAATTGAAGACTTAAATAGGTCTTGTAAAACAAAACATTAGATGATGTTTCTGAATATTCTAGTTCTTCCTTAAAATCTGAATTCAGAATAGTTTTTTGTGAACATCCAAGATTGTAGACATCAATGACCAACTGATTTCATATTGGAAAAGCAACAATATATGACTATTCCAATATTCTAATCAATTCTAATGACACCCATTCTACTTACTACATTGACTTCCCTGAAACATCCTTTTTCTCGGATTCTCACTATTTTTAATTATTCTCCAAATAATCAGTTAATCAGTAATCATACGTCATCATACACGGGACGCCTGAAGCAAAAATTGAGTTCCACTAATCCTTTATGCAGATTGAAATAGAGTAAATAACACAACACCTTTACTTTTCCTCTCACTGATTTGTGGGCCTAGAAAGTTGTGTAATCTAAAGTCAGGAAGGTATTTTACCTCTCGGTAAGTAAAAATTAAATAGTTCAATTTATTCCTACAGTAAGTAAAGTGCCAGGTAACAGATGACCAAACACACACCAGGACAGGGTCAGGCACACCGACACCCAAACACACACGCATCAGGACGTGCTCTGCCACACCAACCCACAAACACACACACCAGGATGGGCGCTGGCACACCAACACCCAAACACACACACACACTAGGACAGGCTCTGCCACACCGACACCCACATCTGGATGGGCTAAGCTACAACAATAAAAAAAGTAATTTCCACACTGCTTTGTTGTTGATCCCTCCCCCTTTTGTGTTTTTGCCCCCTTGTGTATTGCCCCCAGTCAGCACTATGTGTATTTATGCCCCCAGCCTCTACCACGCTTTAGTATTGATTTATGTAATGGCCTAGCTGCCCCCCCGTGTGTATTGATGTTGCCAGCCCAGATATGGGGGATGTATATGTGACTAGTTGGTTCCTTTTATGAGTCTATAAATCCCCCCATACTGCAGGGCAGCATGTTATCTGGGCTGGTCAGCAATATGAAAAAGTTATATGTGTCCTGTAAAACATGTCTGATGTGGTCACCCTAATGCCCCCACATCCTTGTGTATTGCCCCCCAAAATTTGGCTTCTACAAATGACAGAAACAACAATATAAATCTAAAACATAAAAGCATGAAATTCAGCATTTTGCAATCTTTCAGTTTTCAATTATGTGCTCTAGTTTTACAACAGGAAAAGCCCTAAACTTCTCGCTAATCCTTTAAGCATTCTTTCTGACCTAACGTAACATTTTTAGCATTGTCTTCATGTTGAGTTGCACATTGTCCATTCTTTTGGTTACATGTCTCTTGGGATAAACGGAAATGTGTCTTCTTAGCAAAAACTCTGCTTGTATTACTAGCCATATGAACATATGTCTTGTTAGGAGCAGACAAAGGTCTGTCTTCTCTGTCAAAGAAGGTCTTACATCAGTGTGATGCCACTCTTGTTATATAAATATATTTATTTTCCATCCTATAATTTGCAGTCCTGTTATGTATAGCTATGAACAGTTGTAGAAATTCACAATTAAAGACATATGTTTAGTGTATGATATTGATACCAATATGTAACCTGCATGCAGGGTTAAGGTGAGACCACGGCTCATTATTTTAGATAATGAGATATGAACTACAGTAGTTACTTCCAAAACCATTTGTAAATACCCACAAGCTGTCATGAGCTCCAATGGGGCGCTTGCATCCCAGTAGTCCAAGTCCAGGTGTGTCTTAAGTAATGCCTCTCTGCCTCTCCCAAACTTGCATATCCATAGATCCTTAGTTAACCATGTTAACAAACACTGGTACACATTCATGCTCACACACAATTACACATATACATCCATATTCACACACACACACTTTGACATCCATATTCACATACACATCTATAGTCACAGACATACACACCCATGCTTACACATTTGCACATACACACCCATGCTCACACATTTATACATACACATTAATGATCATACACACTTATACATACATACACACACATTCGTGACGCACACACACATACATGCTCACACACAAACACGTATACACTCTCACTCTAGCATACGTACAGTAATATATGCATATACAACAGAGAGTTGTTATAAATGGTGAATTTTCAAGCTGGTCAAAAGTGGTAAGTGGTGTCCCTCAGGGTTCTGTTCTGGGACCAATTTTATTCAACATATTTATAAATGACCTGGCAGTAGGCGTTGAAAGTCATGTTTCTGTGCAGATGACACTAAACTAGGTAAAGTTATACAGGGCGAGCAGGATATTACTGTGCTGCAGAGGGATCTAGATAGACTGGGGGAATGGGCACACAAATGGCAGATAAAATTCAATGTAGATAAATGTAAAGTTATGCACTTCGGGGTAGGGAATGCACAAGCAACCTACACCCTAAACGGTAGTGAATTAGGGGTAACGACAAATGAGAAGAATTTGGGAATTGTTATAACTAGGCAACAATGTGCAATGTCAGTCTGCGGTTGCTAAGGCCAGTAAGGTATTGTTGTGTATAAAAAGGGGCATCAAGTCACGGGATAAAGATATAATTTTGCCTCTGTATAAATCAATGGTAAGGCCGCACCTTGAATATGCTGTGCAATTTTGGACACCTATTCTAAAGAAGGATATCATAGCACTAGAAAGGGTGCAGAGGCGGGCTACAAAATTAATAAAAGGAATGGAGCACTATAGTTATGAAGAAAGGTTAACAAATTTAAATCTGTTTAGTTTAGAAAAACGTCGCCTCAGAGGGGATATGATAACATTATATGAATATATGCGGGGCCAATACAAACCATTGTGTGGAAATCTGTTCATAAACAGGACTATGCATAGGACACGTGGTCATGCGTTTAGACTGGAAGAAAGGAGATTTAGACTAAAGCAGAGGAAAGGGTTTTTTACAGTAAGGACAATAAGGATGTGGAATTCTCTGCCTGCAGAGGTAGTTTTATCGGAGTCTGTACAGACGTTTAAACTGCAACTGGATGGATACCTGCAAAACATAATATTCAGGGATATAATCTTTAATTATGGGGAAACAGCTTATTGATCCAAGGAGAAATCTGACTGCCATTTTGGGTTCAAGAAGGAATTTTCTCCACTGGTTAGTGCAAAATTGGAAAGAGCGAAACCGGGGTTTTTTTTGCCTTCTTTTGGATCAACAGCAACAAATTAACAGATATAGGAAAGGCTGAACTTGATGGACGCATGTCTTTTTTCAGCCTATGTAACTATGTAAACTATGTAAACCTTCCGTTACCCTCTCCATTTTTCCCTTACTCCCTTACCACAATTGCAGCTTTCACTCCGGCTGTGAGAGGCCTCATCTGTAGCAGCTATGTTCCTGCCTTCCTGGTCTGGTCCAAAATTGTTCACAAAGGTCTAGTCCGACTTGGACCAGTCTGGTTCAGGTCATAATGGCCCTAAGTGAACAATTTTGGACCGACCTGGAGGCAGCCTGCCCCTGTGCACCAATGTGGCACCCTCACTGATGAGTGGCACCCAAGGCAGACTGTTTCCGACCCCTCTTAAGTATGCCACTGCAGCCTGCAATATTATGTGTTTACTGTCACCTTACATGGACTGTGTGATCTAAATGTATGTACAACCACATGTATTGAAGAAAAAAACAAAACGTGGAGTCAGGATTTTGTAAATTATTTTTTTACATTTATTATTTAGTTTTACACATATGGGGAAATAATGTAAACATGTTTTTTTTAGTTTAATTATTATACATTGCAATGTGATTCACAGTTTTACTTTAAGTAGATATCTAGGAATAACTTAACTTGTCCTGAAACAAGTATACATATCTTCCTCTGGGTAAAGTGTAAGCTGGTTATAAAGTTGTCAGCTAATTATAACCATAGGAAAATTATACAAATTGTCGCAAAGTGTGCCACTCAAAGTGTTACATATGTATTATGTATTAAGTTAGAATCTAGACATCTGATCATACTGTTTAGTATTACTTTAGCTTTGCAGCTCCATAACAACTCAAGTGCCAAAATACATCAGCTTTGTGGGTGTCTGCAACGAGTCATACCATCAACAAAGTGAATGCGAGAACTGTGAGGTCACCTTATCGTAAAATAGATACATAATTGTCAGAACAATGACAAAGCATGCAAGATGTGCACAAACAAAAACACATACCGACAGGCACACAGAAGGCTTCGATGATGAATCAAGATTTCAGTGTCACCGACAGCTTTACTCTCAGCAGGCAGTATTTTTGCTTTGTGTATGGCTTTACCTTCTTTTGCTTTCATTTTATTCCTCATCACCACCAAAGTCTCAGAATACCATAAGTCTACTTTAAAAAAAAAACGGAAAAAAAACAACTTGTGGGATGGTTTTGGGTTCTGTATACAAAATCTGAATTATGTACAGCTTGGAAAAAGTAATGTATACCTTAAAATATTTCCCCTGGAAATCCCAAATATAGCTGCAAGTGACTTCATATAATTGGGAGTATTTTTAACTTTACAAAACTCTGGAAATGTATGGACAAAAATATATCACAAAGGACAGCTGTCCTGCTCCATTTAAGCTAGATAAAGTCTTGATGTGTTCACTAAATAGAAAAGAGATAAAGGGGAACTGCCACACTCACAGCTTTTATCATATTAAAACGTGATTCTTTTGTTTCTCCCTTTGGGACTCTGTAGGAGAGGCTCTCCTTAAGTTCAGCTGCAAGCGGACAGTTTTTGACTCGATTGACCACTTTTTAAAAGGTCAAGCCAGTTGCCGGGTACCCTGACAGCTGTATAGACAGTTTTTGCAGGGTGAAGGCTGTGTTTTGAAAGCCCAGTGGTCTCTACTCCCCTTTGTCATCAGACTACGTGCCCTGTAGCCAAAACATTGTAATTAAGGCAGGCAGCACAGCTAAGCACTACTCTCTACTTTTTCATCCTGTTCATGTGTATAGTTAGCCTCTGTTGGAGTGGAAATACAAACCTTTTGTAAATGTGATGGCATAACGTACAAAATGTGCCATGTTGATGAGTAGGTGTGTGGCACCATGTCCCTGATGCTGAGTGCTAATGTTACTAATATGTCTTGTTGAGACCAGATTTTTTCCTTTTTTAATTTTGAATCCATCTCCCAAGGAGAAAGTAGGCAATTCTAAACATGGTGGACCTCCTTGCTCATTGTACCTTGATGGATACCAATCAGTGGTGTATGGTGGCCTAGGCCCAGGAAGGCAGGTCCAAGGGTTGGCAGGCTCAGCAGTGCAATGGGCCATTTGGAGACATCAGAATAACCAGCATATTTATGGTGCATGTCATAGAAACATAAGAGTTCTTAGAACATGGAGTGCGGACATATACGTCATATCCTCTTCGGACCATGGAGGTGGCAGGCAGCCACATTAAGGTTCTCACAAAGTACTTTAGTATGCATTATTTTTGGCAAGCCTGCCTGGAACATTACACTGTCCCCAGGGCCGGCCTTAGGGGTGTGCGACCTGTGCGACCGCACAGGGCGCTATGGTAGCAGGGGCGCCTGCCTGGGACTTAAATTAAAACATCGTTTTTTTTTAAACTTTATTTAACATCATTCATGTTAAATAAAGTTAAAAAAACCCCCGATGCTTTAATCTAAGTCCCGGGCAGGGGCGCCGAGCGGTTGCTCGGACTATTCCGGCGCTCAACATGAAATGCTGGCACCGCGGCAGAGCGAGAATACGGATGCCTCCCGCTCTCACCGCAGGACTCCGGCAACAAGGTAAGTGAGGGGGGGTGTAGTTTGAAGGGGCAGAGGGGGGGTGTAGTTTGAAGGGGCAGAGGGGGGGTGTAGTTTGAAGGGGCAGAGTAGGGGGTGTAGTTTGAAGAGGCAGAAGGGGGGTGTAGTTTGAAGGGGCAGAGGGGGGTGTAGTTTGAAGGGGCAGAGGGGAGGGGTAGTTTGAAGGGGCAGGGGGGGTGTAGTTTGAAGGGGCAGAGGGGAGGGGTAGTTTGAAGGGGCAGAGGGGGGTGTAGTTTGAAGGGGCAGAGGCAGTGGCGTTGCTACAGGGGGGCAAGGGGGGGCAATTGCCCCCCCTAGGTTAATCTTTGCCCCCCCTGTTGCCCCCCTGCTAAATTTGGATCCCGTCTTTCTTTCTTTTTTTTAATTTATTTTTAAACGCGGAGGAGAGAGAGGGTGCGGCCCGAGTAAGATCGGCAGCCAAGGCAACCGATCTTTTACGCGGGCCGCACCTCGAGCCCGGCTACTTACCTGTGGGAGGGTCTTCTGTACTGCAAAGAGGAAGCGGAACCTAGCAGAGTTCACGTGACATCACATGACTCTGCTCCAGTCCCGCTTCCTCTGTGTGTGATAGCATGGATGTGTAAGTGCTGGAACCTAGGCATGATGGGACTGTGATTGCTGTTAGCAATCACACTCCTATCATGCCAAGTCAGCCAGTACATGCTGAAACCTAGCTAGCTGCCCCCCTTGTCTATGGATGCTGCCAGCAGTATGGGGTCTGCACATCACTTACAGCCATCCTGTACCAGCATGTACTGGCTGACTTGGCATGATAGGAGTGTGATTGCTAACAGCAATCACAGTCCCATCATCCCTAGGTTTCAGCATTTACTGGTTGGATGTGTAAGTGCTGGAACCTAGGCATGATGGGACTTTGATTGCTGTTAGCAATCAAACTCCTATCATGCCAAGTCAGCCAGTACATGCTGAAACCTAGCTAGCTGCCCCCCTTGTCTATGGATGCTGCCAGCAGTATGGGGTCTGCACATCACTTACAGCCACCCTGTACCAGCATGTACTGGCTGACCTGGCATGATAGGAGTGTGATTGCTAACAGCAATCACAGTCCCATCATGCCTAGGTACCAGCATTTACTGGTTGCCTGGGTATGATAGGAGTGTGATTGCTGTGTGGGCAGTGTGGACGGCAGGGCCGGCTTTGGGGTGCGCAACCTGTGATCTATGCATGTAATTTAGGGGGTTTTAAATATACCTTTTAATGACGTGTTTTTATGTGAATTCCAATTGATCTTTACCTGCAAAGCTGGGTTTTTGCGTTATTCTGTAGATCCATATCTATATATTTCCATACATTATTTATGTATACCTGCAAATACAGTGTATGTCTTATTCAGTTGATTAATACCTGCAATGCTGTTTCCATGTATTTATTTGATCTATACCTGCAATGCTACGTTTCATATACTACTGTATACCTGCAAATACAGGATTTGTATGTCTGATTCTGTTTATTTGATATATATCTTCAGTGCTGAGATCACAGGTGAATTTCAGTTGATCTATACATGCAAAGCTTGGTTTGTGTGTTAATGTGTTGATCTATACCTGCTATCGGCAACTGGGGCTAATATTAATATATATGGGCAGCAGGGGCAAAAACACTAAGGGGGGTATAAACGACAATGCAGTGTGAAAAATCCATCCTGATTCAGACGTCTGTGACGTGAATTGTGTCCTGCTGTTTGTGTGTTTTTGGTTATCAGTGTAGCAGAGCCTGTCCTCGGGTGTGTGTGTATAGGTGTTGGTGTGGCAGAGCCTGTCCTGGTGTGTGTTTAGTTGTCAGTGTGGCAGAGCCTGTCCTAGGGTGTGTGTTTGGGTGTCAGTGTGTCAGAGCCTGTCTGTGTGTGTGTGTGTGTTTGGATGTGGGTGTGGAAGAGCCTGCCCTGATGTGTGTGTTCAGTTGTCAGTGTGGCAGAGCCTGTCCTGGTGTGTGTGTGTGTGTTTGGATGTGGCAAAGCCTGTCCTGATGTGTGTGGGTGTCTGTGTGGCAGAGCCTGTCCTGGTGTGTGTGTGTTTGGATGTGGGTGTGGCAGAGCCTGTCCTGATGTGTGTGGGTGTCTGTGTGGCAGAGCCTGTCCTGGTGTGTGTGTGTATGTTTGGTTGTCGGTGTCGCAGAGCCTGTCCTGGTATGTGTGTGTCTGAGTGTTGGTGTGACAGAGCCTGTGTTGGTGTGTGTGTCTGAGTGTTGGTGTGACAGAGCCTGTGTTGGTGTGTGTGTCTGGGTGTCAGTGTGTCAGAGCCTGTCCTGGTGTGAGTGTGTGTTTGGATGTGGGTGTGGCAGAGCCTGTCCTGATGTGTGTGTGTGTGTTTTTGGTTGTTGGTGTGGCAGAGCCTGTCCTGGTGTGTGTGTCTGGGTGTTGGTGTGACAGAGCCTGTCCTGGTGTGTGTGTCTGGGTGTTGGTGTGACAGAGCCTGTGTTGGTGTGTGTGTTTGGTCATCTGTTCCTGGCACTTAACTTACAGTAGGAATTATTTAATTTATATTTATCCAGATATAAAATGCCCTCCTGAAGTTGTAGTGACTTCAGGGGACAAAACGTTCAAGGCCCTGAAATCATTTAGTGGAAAAGTTATTTATTGTGTTATAATATTTATTTCAAGGATTAGTTGCACTCAATTGTGGCTTCAGGCTTGCCATGTTGAATGATCAAGTATTATTTTAGCCCAATAACAAAAGTATAATTCCATAGCACATTATTTTTGGAAATTATGAATGCCCCCCCAGTTTGAATGTGATATCTTGTGTGCCCCCCCTATATATTGTTTCTAGAGTCGCCACTGGGCAGAGGGGAGGGGTAGTTTGAAGGGGCAGAGGGGGGGTAGTTTGAAGGGGCAGAGGGGAGGTGTAGTTTGAGGGGGGGTAGTTTGAAGGGGCAGAGGGGGGGTAGTGAAGGGGGGCACCAGAGGAGTAGTCCGCACAGGGCGCCACAATGCCTAAGGCCGGCTCTGACTGTCCCTTTAACCTATTCATGCAGTTTTTTGTTGAAAATATTTTACTTAAAAATAAGGTAGTGCACATATAGTTTACAATTAGGAAATTCCATTGTGTATGTGTTGCTTACTTTTATTTGTAAGCACTGAAGGGTTTTTTTTTTTTTTATTGAATTTTCAATTAAGAAAGAATTGACAAATTTTTATACATGTACATAGGTACTGCGGAAGCAAGTTATACATGGTACATAAGTAGAAATGTTTACATCGTTGAGGAAATGCCAAACAAGTCCAAAAAAGGATAGTAGAACAAAAAAAAAAAAAAGAAGAAACGAAAGTAATATATAATTGGATTGTGCACTCCTAAGAATACCAAATAATTATAAGTATGGATATATATGATCAGCTTGTAATACGTCAGTATATGATGGAAGAATGTGTGATGGCATCTGAATTATGATTTTGGAGGGTTAAAGGAGTTGAACTGTGTTGTGTGTGCTGGTTAGCCATATGTCCCATCTAGAATAAAAGTCATTGGTCCTATTTTGGGCAGAAGAAATCTTGTGCTCGTGCCAGCAGTTTGAATTAATTCCTTGTATGACTGCCTTAAGAGAGGGTATCAAATTCGTATTCCAGCGTTTAGTAACATTACATCTCGTTGAGATCAGTGCGTGCATAATAATCGTTCTATGAAAGTAGGAGTATTGGTCTACGTCAATATTAAGTAATGCCAAAGGGGCATTCAGAATAATTGGGAACCCACATAGGGTTGATAGAAATCTACCTAGTCTTCTCCAAAGTGCGAGTAGTCTGGGGCATGTCCACCAAATGTGTAATAATGTGCCTACATCTGAGCATCTCCAACAGGTATTTGGTGTCTGGTTGAATTGTGCTAATCGTGACGGCGTAAGATACCATCGATATAGCAGTTTTTTTGAGGTGTCTAAATGGCTGACGCATTTGGACACTGACAATATGATCGTATGTGCAATTCGCCACTGATCTGCAGTGAAGTGAGGATTAAGCTCGGATTCCCATTTAAGTTTGTATGGGTCCGGAAGGTCTAGATAGGTCTTAATTAGCAGAGAGTAGCACCATGAGATACCCTTGTGGTGTTTGTTGTGTCTTTGCAGCCACGTTAATAAGTCAGAGTTAGGTTGGATGGGGCGTAATATGAGTGATTGGAGCGCATGGCGTATTTGTAGGTATTTATAAAAATCCGTGTTGTCTATATGGAATTTGTCATGGAGGGTTTCAAAGGAAACCATGCCGTCACCATCCCAGATGTCTGAGAGACACTGTACACCTCTGGTGATCCAGACTGATAACTTTAAATCGGGGATCATTGCTTCCAGAGTGGTAATAGATAAAGATAATGGATTAGCTTGGAACAATTTGTTAGGAATTACAAATCGATGCCAAAGTTGAGATAAGGGGTTCAGCTCCGTCATTTCCATGTCTACCCATAATCTGGAGACAGGGCCGGCCTTTGGGGTGTGCGACCTGTGCGACCGCACAGGGCGCCACACTCCAGGGGGCGCCGCCGCCAACGTAGCGTACCGCTGCCACCAGCAGCGTACCTAGCGGCGGGGGGGGGGGCACCCGGCACCCTTCCAGAGACGGACAGTAATGTCCGCCGCTGGAGGAGCAGGCTCGCAAGGGAGAGGTATCGGAGGTCTTTAACAGACCTCCGGCTCCCTTGAGTGATTTTAAGCCGGTTCAAGGATCTCCCTTGAACCCGGCTTAACATCACTCAAGGGAGCCGGAGGTCAGTTAAAGACCTCCGATACCGCTCCCTTGTGATCCGCGCGGCAACAGCTGCTGTGCGCCGGGGTTTGTTGTCAGATCCCGGCGCACAACACTGAAGCCGCGCCCACCGCTGTCCGTGCCCTCTGACCCGGAAGAAGACAGAAGAACTGAAGAAGAAGAACGAAGAGGAGGAAAAGGAGCTGTAAGGAGAAAAGAGGAAAGGTAGGAAAGCATTCAGTGAGAGTGGATTGGTATATGTGTGGATTGGTATGTGTGTGGATTGGTATATATGTGTGGATTAGTGTATGTGTGGATTGGTATACATGTGTGGATTAGTGTATATGTGTGGATTGGTATATATGTGTGGATTAGTGTATATGTGTGGATTGGTATATATGTGTGGATTGGTATATATGTGTGGATTGGTATATATGTGTGGATTGGTATATATGTGTGGATTGGTATATATGTGTGGATTGGTATTCGTGTGGATTGGTATACGTGTGGATTGGTATACGTGTGGATTGGTATACGATTCATGATCTAATTATGCTCTAAAAGTACATCATAACTCCCATCATTCTATACTGTTCCATACAGTGGCAGAGCTGGGAGGCAGAGGCCTTGCACCCCCACCGCAGGACTCCTGAAAGTTAAGTGAACTTCAAAGAGGGAAAGGGTAGATAGTTAGGAGGGCGTATATAGGGAGAAGGGAGTGAGACAGGGGAAAGGGGGTAGATAGGGAGAAGGGAGTGAGAAGGGGTAGATACGGCAGAAGAGAGTGAGAAGGGGTAGATAGGGCAATCATACTCCTATCATGCCAAGTCTGCGAGTAAATCCTGGAATCTGGGTATGCCTGGGCATGATAGGAATGTGATTGCTGTTAATCATATATATATATGATATATATAGACTTGAAAACCGAAGTTGTTTGTGTGGTTATTTGGAAAGTCCCTGGAGTGCCGGTAACTATTTTTGGACTATATATATAATATTATTTAATTGTTTTCTCCTATTTTGGTGTGTTACTTACTTTAAATAAAAGTGTTAGATTTTTTATGGTGTTGGGGGGGTCATATTCGGTTTTGGCCAGGTAAATGCTGCACTTTCGGTTTCAGTCCAGAATTCGTTTCGGTGCATCCCTACTACTAAGCCAGACAATTAAGTGGTAGGCCTAGACCACATCAATGTTTGGCGTAGTATATAGTGATTGGGGTTTTGTTACAAGTTTTGTTACAAGTTTTTATTCCTTTCTTTTTTTGGGATGGGGGGGCGCCAGAGGAGTAGTCCGCACAGGGCGCCAGAACACCTAAGGCCGGCTCTGTCAGGAGACGTCCTGGTTCCATAAATATTTAGTTTGATCCAATAAGGTAGCCCTATAGTACTGGAGAATAGAGGGGCAGCCGACGCCTCCATTTCGCAAAGGTAGATATAAGGTGTCAGCCCGTACTCTAGGTTTCTTTTTGAGCCAAATGTATTGCATTATAATATTTTGCAGCTTTTGAATGTAAGCTAACGGAAGATAGATAGGGACAGTGCGAAACAGGTATAGTATTTTGGGTAGGATCATCATTTTAATGGCAGCTAATCTACCTAGCCAGGAAATACCCAGGGAAGGTAAATGTGAGATTGTGTGTGGTTTTTTTTAAATCAGATGTTGTATTCTCCATTTCTGCTATTTTGCAGTCCGCACACAAACAAACCTACACAAAGGTTCATAGATTAAAATAAGCAATATAAATATATTGGAAACCCGTCTTATGTGTATACCACAGGAGCAGTCATCTTAGGTGTCAGTTCTCCTGGAAGTGTATTGAACTGGAAATGTAGAATTTAGAAAGTGACTTTGTTTTTAATTTTCTGTTTTTTTTTCTCAAATTAGTTTATGCATTCTTACAAGATAATTAGGACATATTCTTATGTACACATGGATTTGGAATATAGAAGCGTAATGATTACTAATATATAAACATTGGGGTTGTATGACCTGGGTTAATGAACCCCCCATTCTCCCTCTAATGCTTCTTCCGAGAATCCTAAATGCGTTATTGTTAACAAGGCTTCTACAATGGCTCCCTTTCCAACGTGCTTTTCTACGCTAACGTTAACTTCATATCAGGACCCGAAAATGAACAGAGCATAGACGTAACTTGTCCAAACAGCACCATACTAATCTTAAAAAATGTGCTTGGTAGGAGTGAGATCTGAGCAATCATCCCCATTTAATTTGAGTAAAGGTTAAACTACTGCGAGGTCCTATGCATGTAGATGCAAAATAGTTGATGACAAGTAATAATTATAAAAAAGCTAAAGGTTGCATAATGTCTGGCGTCTGTAGTTAATGTGGTACCACTGCTGTCTCACAAATTACTAAATCCTAGCTCAACAGAGGATGAGGAGGTTAAATGTCTCTTCAGGTGCACTAGGAAGAAACAGTCAGTCAGCCACAGAAATATACCAACACATAGCTGCCAACAGTCCCAAATTTGCCTTGAAATGCCAGACAACTGGGTTAACCATTGGTGGAATGTTAAGTGGCACCAAGATGCCACCCATGTATTGGCCGAGGTGATGTACATCCTCCACGATCCTGGCATGGTACATTGGGACGTTGGTGAGTATGTCAAGGGATGGCTTACATTCCATTATAAATGAAAAAATAACTTTTAGGGTCATTAGCAAAACTTTCCTACCTTGGACATGGAAAACACTTTGAAAAATAGAAAACTATTATGCTGACTCACTCAGGAACATTGTCTGGAATCACTCAGGAAAAACCTTCTAATGCAACAGAACATCATGTGTATATAATATTTAGTAATGATGTTCTGTTGCATTAGAGTCTCTCCACCAAATGTATCGGTTTGTCTTAGTCTGTCAATTCTTGTCTTGTCATATCCCTTGAATTTATGTATTGTATTAAGCGCTGCGTAAACTGTTGGCACTATATAAATAAAAGATAATAATAATAATAATAATTAGAGAAGTTTTCATGATTAAATATGGACTATTTCGTTGTCACCCATGTGAAAATTGTCAACAATTTTCTGTTCAGAATTGTGAATATTTATTTCTCAAGTATCTATATTTGTGTGCTTGTGGTACAGATAATACAAACTAATACAATGCAACAGTAAAACTATATGCGTCACACATACAAGGTGCAGGCAAAATCCCAATACAGTCACCATGGCGTACATTCCCACAGTCCCAGTTTCTGCTGGACAGTCATGACTTTTGGGCACTATCTAGCTTCTGTAGGCAGTTTAGAGTACCGGCTGCTTGAGAAGATCCTCTGATCTCTCTTGACCGATTCACTGAGCTCCCACATGGCCTCCTTCATGACTCTTGCTCAACTTTTACCACTTTGCATCAGAAAATATTTTCTTTATAAATAATCCCTAACATGTACGCACTTTATTGTGGGAGTTCACGTCACACAAAAGAGCCGAGTGGTATGTATGTATGTATGTATACATTTGTTTATATGGCGCTGACAGATGTAATAAGTGTTTTAGATTTTCAGGGGGAGTATAATAAGTGCAGCCGTTGTACAGACAGCTCTATGAAAGAGAGTATAGTAGAGATGTATACATTAGGGTAGGAGGTACCTGCACTGTAAAATCGGCAATTTATATGGCTATACATACAGAAAGATAAGGGAGAGAATCCCAAATCGCAATTGGTAACAGTTCTTATCTAAAACTGAAGAGATCCTGAAGGCTATGCATAAAAAATGATTCTTGTGCCATGCTTAAGAAACAGAATTATCGTCATAGCGATTTGTACATTTTATACATAGCCTACAATGTGTTCTGGCCCAACGCAGACGTGTTTCCAAATACCTGCTAAAGGAAACAAACATCTGCTTTGTTCATCCCTCCTTTTTCACATATAAATCAGTCAATACAATAATCTGTATGAAGGAAATGCTCCAGAACAATGTCACCCACAATTCTTCGCGTCCCATATTCACCAAACTCATGTGTATTGTATTTTAGCAGCTGGGGTGTTGTCCATAGAAACAAGGAATCTGGCCGCAGACAAGAACCATTCGACCCGTCTTGTCTGCCCATTTTTCCCGACGTAAGGACTCAGACCTTAATCTATCCTTGATATTGTTGAATTCAGTATAGCCATATGCCTATCCTGCATGTGTTTAAATTCTTGCTAAAGTGGCGTCGGTGTATCTGTCCTCACAAAATGAGACCATCGGCAACTACGTCAAATTCTACTATATATTCTATTACAGTAACCGTTTTGCCTGTATGTCTCACTGGCAAATAAAAGTGCTACTTATTCATCATAACTGTGAATTAACAGCCACATTATATTACATTCATATACGTCTGCCGCACAATTTTAAAAAGGGGCGAAAGAATGATATCCCTCTTTCTGGTTGTCCGGACATCTCAGCTTTCGACCTTTCCCTGAATAACATGTATTGAGTAGACTTGGCATAACAGCTGCTTCCTGTTATAGAGGAGGCAGCTCGTAAGCTTCCTGGCTGCATTCTAAAACTTTCTTCACTGTAAAACCTGAGTCACAGAATTATGTCTCCAGTTATGAAGTGGACACAGCCTTGAACCTAATGTTTGGCATGACACATCCTCATTAATGTATTCATATGCCAAAAACATTAAAAGGGCAGCAACAATGGACATTTTTAGATTAGGATGACTGCGTGCCAACACAGAGGAAAGAACAAGCCAAGGGGACATTCTTTTGATTAAACCTCCAGAAGACGAGAGAATTTTAATACAAACCTATACAAAGTACAGCAAATCAATTTCAATGGTATTTTTGTTTTCCTACTTTATCTACAATAAAGACAATCTTGTCTTTTCTGATGTATTATTTCTTGATGGACAAATCCTAACGTAGCAGTTTGGTTCACTGGTGGACCCAAACCACCACCAAATGCAGCCCCTTTTCCCCAAAGGATGGACCTCGGAGTAGCCAGGACTTTGCTGGACAGCCAAAGGTTCTAGATAGATGATTAGTGTGGAACTCCCGAGGGCAAAGTTCGTAATGTAACCTGGGGCATAGCCCTTGCTAGCTCTTGTTGCAACCAAGGCAAAAACATAATGATATTAGAACTGTTTATTTTAAGTAAATACGATTCATAAAAATATGTAACCTAGTATGAGTAACTTACACGTGGCAAACAAAAATCTAGGTAAAAGATATCGGAATAATACCACAAAAATGTACACAACAAGAAGGTGCTCTCAGTATTAATCAGTATTTATTTAGATTGTATGCATGCTTTAAATTGAAGAATTAGAGGGTTTTTCATGGTAATTCATCCCTCACATGTAACAATATTTAAATACTTAGATAGACTTAAACAATAGAAAAAAAATTAGCAAATAAAAATGTATAACTTTTACTCACATTATAAGTGCGTAATGAGTGTTCATAAGGGGTTAATCTTTTAGTTGTATGCCACTGTGTTCCTCAAGATAGTAAGTGTCCTCAATGTCTATGAGAATATATGAACCAATAAAACAATAATACAACAAAGTTATTCAAACAATATATTACATCTGTATGAATCCATAAATCCACATATATCTGTAACCATAAGCCACAAAACCAATCCTTGGATGATGTCAAGATTCCAGGAATCCAGAACGTCAATCAACATAAATATAAAAAAATAATGTTTTAATCATTAAAAACATACTGTATAGTGTAAAAGTGGCAAAATTGCTTAAGCAAGGAGAGTGACAAAATAAGAAACAAGAGCTGCTAACAAAGGAAAAACAGACAAGTACGGGGTAGCAGATAGACTAGAATAATGGGAAATATATAATGGGAAATAAATAATGGGGAAATAATAATACGTTAGCCATGCACTACAGATCCCTGCTCTGATACACCAGACAAAAGTATGTTGCTGAGTATCATGAGTATCTATAACAGCTGCAGGTAGCGTTTTTTTTGTTCCTAAGTTATTATTTTTTTAAAACCCAATATGGCATGTTTATATGGTCTCTATCTTTTTTGGGTGTTGATGGGGTTTCCTGGTGGTCCAAATAGGCACATCCCTGGTGATCATTGGTTTGCAGTAGACATGTGCAAATGGGCCAAAAACAATGTGTACACAATTTTCAGTTAGTTTTTGGCCCATTTGTTTTTAGGCAACGAATTTCGTTCCTTGCCTATTCGGTTGGGCCAAAAATTTGGGGCGGATTTTTAATTTGCGAACAAAAATAATTGCCAGGTGCCCACATTCACTCTCATTCACTCTCTCACACTGTCAGAAGAAAAAAATATGCAGAAGATGATGAGCCCCCAGAGAAAGGGCCAGCCCCAGCCAGTGGCTCACACAGGTGTTACACTCCAAAGGCTGGCCCTGCGTGCGGCTCTCTACTGCTTCCGGTTCACCCGAGATGAGTACCTCACTCGCCTCACCCTTCCTATGGCTCGAGTAGCCAAATGGATAATACTAGAGACCTAGAGAAAGTTGTAAGCAAAGTAGTCCTATAACGCACCCATTTTTAGGAATAGAGACTAGTTCTTTGAAAATGTAGTTATTCTTTTGGTGCCTTATAAAGGCTGTGGTTGATCTTGTGGTCTGAGACGACACATGGCATTTAGCTCACGGATGATAAGTAAAGGACACACAGATAGTCCGGTGTCATTATATGCTACCTTGCTTGTTTTTAAGATGAAAAAAATGTATTAACTTATGTATGTAACTGCTTTAGAGATGTTTCAGAACAGTACAAAATACATTTCTTGTCCTGAGGTTCTCTCCTTTCTCCTCACCTACCCTTAAAAGGCTCCCTGAACCTGTCAACAACAATCAGCAACTTAACGTAACGTTAAGGATCCATGACATATCTTGGCTGGGAATTGCCCTAGCTGCTGGCTGCCGTCCCCTGTGCTGAGAGCTATGATGTCATCTCCCCGTGAGCTGTATTTTTGTCAGGACTCGGGTGATCAGGTCAGGTAGGAGCCCATGCGCAGGGGATACTTGGGGTTCAGTATGTAACCCACGGTGCATGATTATGCAAACAAAGACACCACAAACAGAAATCCAGGTAATGCAGTGTATTTCATGTATATAACAGGACCAGCAAATAAGGGTAATATAGTCTAAGCAAGTAACCGGACGTATGGCAAAATAAAATACAGGTAATAAGTCTTTTGGCAGGGAGCCCGCTTGGAAGGGCACGACAGACAGAGAGCCCGCTTGGAAGGGCACAACAGACAGAGAGCCCGCTTGGAAGGGCACGAAAGGCTCACAGCCCGCTTGGAAGGGTACGAAAGGCACACAGCCCGCTTGGAAGGGTACGAAAGGCACACAGCCCGCTTGGAAGGGTACGAAAGGCACACAGCCCGCTTGGAAGGGTACGAAAGGCACACAGCCCGCTTGGAAGGGTACGAAAGGCACACAGCCCGCTTGGAAGGGTACGAAAGGCACACAGCCCGCTTGGAAGGGTACGAAAGGCACACAGGCCGCTTGGAAGGACACAAAGGCAGGGAGTTCACTTGGAAGGACACAAAGGCAGGGAGTCCACTTGGAAGGACACAAAGGCAGGGAGTCCACTTGGAAGGACACAAAGGCAGGGAGTCCACTTGGAAGGACACAAAGCAGGGAACCAGGAACAGTACAGGTGCAGAGCCACAGCAGGAAGGTCCATAGACTTCAATACAAAGGCCCTGACTGAAGGGCAGGGCAGGTTCATAAAGGCAGGGTAATCCAGATAACAAGGCCCAGCTGGATGTAGACTAGGGCTCAACCCAGGTAACAAGGCACACCTGAGTTCTGAGTGCTCCAGAGGGTGGAGAGTGGCCACTAGTGGTTGCAGATTTCAACACCACAGGTATAAAAAAACCCATGGTTCAGGCAGCAAAAAATTGGTTCCTGACAGTACCCCCCTCCCCAAGGAGCGGCCTCCGGGTGCTCCTGGGACTGTAGAGAGGCAGTATCAAAACCTGTGGTAAGAATTCCTAGCCCTAGCACGTAGAGCTTTTTCAAATACGTGCAGGTCCTCCTTTCTTACTACAGTTCCGTTGGAGGCAATGACGCAGTCTGAGGAAAGGTCATCTGCAGTGCAGTTGTAAGACATAGTGGTATTGGATGCTGGATGCATAGACATGATGGCACTGTTCCATACTCTCTCTTTCTTGGCTGTCCATGCACCAGGGGTCACGAAGCTGCCCTGTACCCAGGGCACCTCTGGGGGCAGGGGGGTAGTACCTGAACTGCACTGGTTCAAGGCTGGAGTGGCAGGCTTAACAGACTTCTGTTCACGCAGCTGTTGCTCGTAATGCTTAAGTTCTTTCCTATGCACAATTGTCCCGTCAGATGCTAGGATGTAACCAGGAGCCCCTAAGGAGTGTTTTGCTGTTTGGGGTCTACGATTCTTATTCCTGGGAGTAATGGGAGTGGTGGTCCCAACTGCACAAACAGCCGTGGGGTTATCAATTGCGGGTGTGTCTGTTGTATCAGCAACAGAAGCATCTGAAGACACGCTGTCCATATCAGACCAGTCGGTTTCATCAGAGATGGTCTGGAGGTCATCCGACATGGCTACAGATGGCGCAGAAGTGCCAGGTACTGTGGATTGGTTAACCCCAGGATCACCAGGTTGGGGAAGAGATAGGGTGTGCTCCAGCTTTGATGCGTTGCTGTTGTCACATGCAGGTTCCTGGGCCTGGGGTTTGTTGGTGTGGGTTGCAGAGGGTTTAGCTGGTTTCAGAGGACATTGGGTGATCCAGTGTCCCTTTTTGCCACAGTAAAAGCAAGATTCCTCATCACGCCTTTGTTGTAATTCGGTTTTGGTAAGGGGTTCACGTTTCCTAGGAGATTCCTTTTTAATACTGGTAACAGGCTTGTTGGATTTCTCAGGTGATGTAGCAGGTGTAGGTGAATGGTCTTCATGAGAGTGATTGGAGTTGGAGTCCCAGATTTGCATTAATGATTTGCACAGTTCAAGCAAGCATTCTCCTATCACTTTGATTACTGAAAGTAACCCGCTGACTCCTTGTAATGGCCTTTGTATTCTGTCAGGACTCGGGTGATCAGGTCAGGTAGGAGCCCATGCGCAGGGGATACTTGGGGTTCAGTATGTAACCCACGGTGCATGATTATGCAAACAAAGACACCACAAACAGAAATCCAGGTAATGCAGTGTATTTCATGTATATAACAGGACCAGCAAATAAGGGTAATATAGTCTAAGCAAGTAACCGGACGTATGGCAAAATAAAATACAGGTAATAAGTCTTTTGGCAGGGAGCCCGCTTGGAAGGGCACGACAGACAGAGAGCCCGCTTGGAAGGGCACAACAGACAGAGAGCCCGCTTGGAAGGGCACGAAAGGCTCACAGCCCGCTTGGAAGGGTACGAAAGGCACACAGCCCGCTTGGAAGGGTACGAAAGGCACACAGCCCGCTTGGAAGGGTACGAAAGGCACACAGCCCGCTTGGAAGGGTACGAAAGGCACACAGCCCGCTTGGACGGGTACGAAAGGCACACAGCCCGCTTGGAAGGGTACGAAAGGCACACAGCCCGCTTGGAAGGGTACGAAAGGCACACAGGCCGCTTGGAAGGACACAAAGGCAGGGAGTCCACTTGGAAGGACACAAAGGCAGGGAGTCCACTTGGAAGGACACAAAGGCAGGGAGTCCACTTGGAAGGACACAAAGGCAGGGAGTCCACTTGGAAGGACACAAAGGCAGGGAGTCCACTTGGAAGGACACAAAGCAGGGAACCAGGAACAGTACAGGTGCAGAGCCACAGCAGGAAGGTCCATAGACTTCAATACAAAGGCCCTGACTGAAGGGCAGGGCAGGTTCATAAAGGCAGGGTAATCCAGATAACAAGGCCCAGCTGGATGTAGACTAGGGCTCAACCCAGGTAACAAGGCACACCTGAGTTCTGAGTGCTCCAGAGGGTGGAGAGTGGCCACTAGTGGTTGCAGATTTCAACACCACAGGTATAAAAAAACCCATGGTTCAGGCAGCAAAAAATTGGTTCCTGACAATTTTAATCATATATGAGTAAGTTCACTATGAAGGCTGTGCCAGTGCTCCCTGATGTATAAAAGGCGATTACAATGTATAATTCCCCAACCAGTCCATGAAATAGTGGTGAACCGTGGAGTCCGACCACTCAGTAGGCCCCTAATTATGTGACAGAAAGGCTTCCTCCACCTTGAATTGCCACCTTAGGCTTGACAGGCGCATCGTCGAGATAGGGCTTGGGAAGGACACCAAAATATTCTCCCCCCACCGTACCCAATAACGGAGACCACACAGATATGTTGGAAAATAATTGTCCACAGCTTTATTATAAACCATAACAAAATAAATATATTAACATATATATGTATGATATAAACATATATACAACATTCCACAACAATAAGTCATTGTCCACGACAAATAACACACAGTATAACCGTCACACATCCCCAACATGTCAACACATAGACAATGACCCCCAAATTATAACACATAAACCTCACCATACGAGTGAGGTGCACACTAACACCAAACCAACAGTTGGGGCATACCGAGATACCCCTACCCTCCCAGGTTCTGAGCCACAGACCAGCTCGAAACCTACCAAACGAAACAACCATACCAACCAGACAACCCTAACCAACCAAAACATCCCCATTCTACCCCCCACCTAACCAATCCAGCCCCGCCGCTGTGACCAAGCGAGACAAAAAAGAAAAACCAAAAACAGGGAGGGAGGGTGGGACAAAAACAGGTAAGTGGTTCAAATTAATTGTGGCAGGATCTAAAATGTCCGCCTATATATACCTAACCAGGAAAACCCCACCTACAAAGACTACCACCAATCCCAATCCATTACAACCCTTAAAGCCCTCCTCCTAGCTCTGTCAAGGCCTGCTCCGCTAAGCTGCGCTGCTCCTCTGGCTACATGTTTGTCCCTGGCCAGAATACGCCCCTTGAAAGGTAACTGAATTGGGAGGAATAATCATGAAGATCAAGAGAGCAGCAAGAGATGATGGCTGCCGACATATTGTACCAATACGATGGATTTCTAAAACATATTTTAATATGCAAATTCTACTACGTGGGTTTAGTGTATACAACCTTGAACCACTTTAAAACATATATTAGTATGTGTAATGCCTCTGGCCTTATCATGTCCTCCATATAAAATCCCATGGGAACCCGAGAAGAAAAATGTTCCTATTGAATGTAAGTATTTACAGTTAACGCCCTATGGCACCCCTTGAGAAGAGAAGGAAGGGAACCTTGTGCACACATTTCCACTAATAAATAACTTAAGAAGACACCTCAGCTTTGGACCCTGTAAAGTCTCCATGCTATACAAATGATTGAAGACCCTTAAAATAAAGCAGCAGTATAGTAAGTGCGCACATGTGTACACAGCTGGAAAAATATCACTGAAGGTTTTCACCAGTGGTGGGGAGAAGGTTAGTGGTCGATTTAATATTACTAATTTATAAATATAGATTTTTTTATTTGCCAATTAGAATTCTGGGGTGGAAAACATAGTCTTGTGGAAATTTCCATCTCAAATATATATGTTAGCCTTGAGCACACAGGCTCTTTGATATGAATAGACTACTTAATTTTTTTTATATTTTTTTCTGTTGTCACTTAAATTGTAATGATTTTTAAACAATGGCTAATTGTACTGCTGGGGAGGAAATCATGGTCTGCCAGAGATTTTACACGTTTTTTCAAGGTTAAAACTATGTAACAAGGTTAAAAGGAACCATTAATTCTTATTTTTGAAGTTGAAAGCCCTTGAGTCATCAATTATCACACAGTGTATTTTACAACAAGAAGTAATGCACCCACACAGTGTGGCCACCGCACATTGTTCTTAATACACGATGGATGCCCCTTAACAATTGTCAGAATCTCCACGAGCTCCGCCATCTATGGCTCCCTCCGGGCAACGCCTATTTTTAACATAATTGTCAGGGTGCGGAGGAAATTAGGTCATTTTGTAAAAATAAAGCAAAAGTAGATAAAAAAAAAAGAAATTGTTTTACTGACGGGAAGGGGGAAACACTTAAGGAGGCAAAAAGACATGGAATGCATGCCTGACGCCGTTTCGCTCACTTACTGATAGGCGTCCAGTGTACCTAGGAATTAATCTTCTGATTGAGGGAATGCACTTCTGGATAGTAAATTCCTTTATATTAATATAATGCTGATTTTGAGTACCACACTACTTATATGCATATATTGCATTATATTGCATGTTTAAAAGAATATAATTGGGGTAAGCCAGCAGAGCCTGACCTCGGAGGGCACTTACACATCTAAAAAGTCACACTAACACACACATTCAGACATGCATGCTAACACACATACAACCATGCAGACACTCAGCACTATAAACACAAACAGAAACTCCCACCAACACAACAAGACATTCAACACTCACAAACATATACCAAGACTATTTTTACTAACATACCCGGGCACACATATTAACATAGCCAGACACACAATATTTTTAACATACCCATATAAAGAAACATGCTTATACACTAATATACCCAGACACACACGTTTACTAAAATACTCAGACACACACACGTTAACATACCCAAAGACACGCACACTAACATACCTTAATTCACATTCTAATACACCCAGACACACACGCTTTCACTAACAGACCCAGACACACATGCTAAAATACCCAGACAAAGACACATGTTCATACACTGACATACCCCCCCACACCCACACTTTAACATACCAGACACATACTAACATGCATAGATACCCACACGTACCCAATGACTGTTTATTGCGGCTGCCCAGCGAGCTGTCACACTACTCATGCGAGGTCATGCTATGTTACTCACTCAACCCTGCCTCCTCTTGGAAAGGCAGGGAGATCAAGAAGTATGTTCAGGTGTTGGGACTTACCTGTTTATCGCTAATCCTGGAGCATGCTCCCTCCCATCTTCCGAGAGCATTTTCCTTGTTGCGCCCCTGGATCTGACAATGAGGGTTAGTGGCCCCTTGGTGCATTATCCCCCCAGCTAGCACCTCTAGCACTCTAGCACCATACACACTGTCTCCCCCAGTTCCTTTACCCACTAACCCTATGCAGTAACTTGACACTTTAGCACCATACACTGGCAAAGACCATATGCTAATACTCACACACAAGTCAACAGCAAACACTAACACCCATATGTTCAAGTGTAACATATACAGACACTTGAACACCATATGCTGACACAAACACTCCATTCTGTAACACATGCTCTAACAGCATACACTCACACATGCTAACACCATACTTTTACAGACAGTAACACAATATACTAGCACATGCACTCTAATGCCATACAGTAACACAACTCAGTCAGACACCATACACTAACACACACAGACTACAGCCATACAGTAACACATACCCACTCTACCACCATACACTTACACATACATACATAAACACTCTCTCTTATCTTCACTGAAGTTCACACAACTATCTCTCTCACTCTTACCTCTCTCTGATCCCTATGTTTACTGCAGCTCACACTCCTGCCTACTACCACTGAGTGCTTCTGTTACTGTGTGCCTGGGCGCTGTGTGCCACAGCACCTGTCTTAGCATGCCCCTGGACATGATATCCCCTACTATGCTACTTGTGTCTTGTTATTGCTGATTGGACGATTTCACTGCTCAGTATGGTTATAAGACTCTATTATGAACTTGCTCTAGAATCACTATTTACGCATGAACTGCATTAGCTTCACAAAGTACCAGGACCACATTGGCCATTCGGAAATACTAGTTGCCATGTTTTTACCCTGGGGGCAACAACAACTGTTAAAAAGCACTGTATTTTTTATAGCCATAAGTACGAAGAACCTAGTTATCTGAATGCTGCATATATTTATATCACTGACATGTGTCTTCTTTGTGTCCTTTGTGAAGATGGTGTGGGTATCATTTGCAAGAAGGTGAACAGGAGAAAAGGGAAGTCTTCAGAACAGAAAATTCCGAAGGTATGCCAGTGTGACTATTATCTGACCCAGTCCTCGCATATGTAAGATAAAATAGGCGCTTACAAATATCTTCAAAACCATTACATTGATTGATGGACAAAACCTCTCGGTAGTTTTAATAAATGTTTTTTTTTAGTTATATTAGAAGCTATGTAAGTGGCAGTTGCCCTTTTAATTAGCATACGAAAATAACATGATGTCCCTTAAATTATGTTGTATATTTTTTGTATCCTTAGTCGTTTGCCAAAGATGACAGATTAAATGTCAATAAAAGCCACATAGTCCTTCTGTAAAATGACTCAATGAAGGGAAACATACACATGGTACTAAGTCTGACATCACTTATGCCCAGTGTACCCAGGCAAGTGTCATAGCATTGATGCTAAAAAATAGCTTATATTCCAAGGAAAAGAAACATTATTAGTTTATTCACTAACATTTACTGTTGTAGCTGTATTTAGCAACATTTTACTAAGGAGAAACAAATATTTAATGTGCAACTAACTAAATCTGTATTTTCTTGTGTGTCCCTCCTTTATCCTTCAGAATGTCAGCTTTTTTCGTCTGCCAGACTAGGGCATTTAAACGTATCCATCTGTCCAAGTATGATTCCAGTGGACTCTTCCAGAGTACATATGATAAACTATTCCTTAGTAAAAATGCCACTAAATCCTTTTGGAAAAAGCAGAATATTTTTATATGTTTATAGCCATGTTTTACAGACTTCTCATAACCCTGTAAAAATATGCACCTTTTTTCCATGTTCTTGCTGCATTTTACCAAGATAGGAGACAAACTTAGGTATTTCAACCGTATTTTCAAATGGCCCTGTTAGACTCACATCTTAATGTGTTCTTGTACAGCATGAAATATAAAGAAAACATAATTAAAATATGTCCAGTGAATGTTTGATAGCAGGATATCACACTCCGATATCTTTTACTTAAGTTGCTTAAATGGACAACTCCATCATGGTGCTTAAGGGAACGTCTAATGTACCAGTCAGCCTCACCAGCAAAGTATACATTTTAAAGAACATTCATATACATTCTTTAAGCTGTTGAAAAAAATCACTTACCTTAAGGAGAAGCTGCAGCGGAATGTCTCGCCACGGTTCTGTTTTCATGCCACTGATTGTCCACTTAAAGCATGCAGCACGTGTGGCCGAACATATGCCCTGGGACCCAATGAGTTGGGTGGTGGGGAAAGGGACACATACATATGCAGTGGTGACCACATGGAAATTTAAAGGGATCACTCATCTATCGTATGCATTAAGGTGCATTTGATGGCTGGTGTGTAGCTTCTAGTTTCAAGTGACACAATACTTACAAGATTGTCCTGTTTCTAACATGCGTCCATGACGCAAGTAAAGTAGGAATTAAAAATGTAATTCGTTGGTAGCTATGCATGGATGTGGCTAAAATAGTGAGGGCATTTAAACATGCATGAACTAGGCATATGGCCGGAATCTAAGACAAGACCATGGACTGAAAAAGGGTTAAGTATCTTCAACAGGACAACTAGGCAGACAAGATGGTTCTTATCTGCTCTCAAAATCTGTGTTCTTAAATTCTACAATAGAACTAGGAACTAATTGGTTCTAGTTTGTTTGCAGTGGTAGAAGAACAGTGTGCTGTATGTTTAAATCAAAGCTTATTTATGGAATATTTTTGAGATCATAGGGTGTGGGTAAATTCCAGTTGAAAGAAATATTGTCCAACCTGTGGCCTTCAACATTTAATGGTATTTATCTATATGGGCAGTATACTTTGCATATAGATAGATACACTCACATTCATATAAAGCCACGACTGTTTATTTTGACTTTTAACCTAAATGTATGAATTCAGTAGCCAAGAACTAAGGTTCTTTATGGAGAAATAAGATTTTTTCCATCCATCAACTCGTGTTCCATTCATATAACCTAAAAGGGCAGCCTTTTGGGGATGATCCAGTTGAAGGCAAAAAAACACTTTTACAAAACAACCTAAATGTTCACGGTGGTAACAATTCTCCAGAGTTATTTTTTCCTTTTACGCTCGTAGAAAAGCAGAAGCTGTGTCTGGCCAAGGCAAAAAAATCACAAATCATGTTAGGAAAATTATGGGGCCTATTTTACCCTAATTCACTATGTGTACTTTTTTCTTCTAATCCGTCTTTCACTATGTACAAATTGGGTTTATTTTATTGGACTGCCACTCTATTAGAGTAGCAACGTGAGCGGAAGCCAAGGTAAAAGGGCAGTTGGCTCCAGGAAGGAGTCTAGCTTAGTCACCATGTGTGTAGTGAGTTGAGTTTTTGGCCCACAGGGGCAGGGGTTCTGACAGTGGAGCGGTCCCAGAAGACCCACAAACAAGCCAAGGTAAATCTTCAAGAGCATCTACTGGAAGGAAGGACTCAATAACGAAGTGGAAGGAGCTGTTGGCTTGTTTCTGATATTAACTCCTTCTTACAAGTCAGACCAAGCCAGATATTGTAACAGAAAAAAATAAACTTTAAAAATAAACAGGCGTCCACTGGGAAATACAGTTAAATGCAACTATATTTATGCCATCCTTCAAAAATATATTGTTTTCACTAATGCAGAAGACTGGTAAATGGCTCCATGTCAAGTAAGAGGTTTTAAGGTCAGAAAACAAAGTCATTGTTCTTCTTAAATAAAGAAAAGAAAGCCTGATTACATATGATCTGCGTATTCTGTGATGTGGGGAGGATGGATCGCAGCTGTATGTCCTGATATATTATTGTGGCCTTTAAAGCAGTATTTATAATGTTATAATCATCAGAAAGTAAAGGAATTACAATAATTGGTATATTACAGTACAACCAGTGCAGGAACATACAGCCCAAAGTCAAATAAGTAGTATTTACTCAATAAACAACTGTCACCAAACTATATTAGCTTCAAACATTGGATCTAAGGAATAATAAGAGGAATCTATGAAATGGAACAACGGTTCAATAGTATATTTTTTTTAATCTAAAATTTTCACTAACATTTGTCAGACATGTAAATTATGAGACGTCGAATATGCAGAAGAGAACATTTTCATAAAAAAAATGCTGTAGTATAAACAGTAAAGTCCCATGTTAAAAGGATAACTTAATACAGATTCTTATTGACTTGGCCAGAATAACAACACATTGACCTTGAATGCAGATAGCAGTGTTGCGCATGCCTGAGTATGTGATAAAAGAGACACACATTCTTAAAATAAACACACACACACCATTAAAATATAAATACCTATCAATTGCTTGCAGCCACAGCAATCCAAGCTTGGCAGTACCTTTATTGGTAACGGGAAAACAGAGAAAACAGGGCTTATTCATGTACGATCTGGGCATTATGGCTGGAAACTCTATTTGAGGTGAACAGGAGTTTCCAGCCTATGGTGCCCACAATGGTGTAGTTGCAGTTCAGTGAATAGCTTCCTTAGTAAATGATGCCAGATAAGAACCACCTACACAGCCTATTCTTTTATGTGTTGTAAGAGCTCCAAATGTATTAGTTCCTTGGATTGCTTTCACGGCCAAAAGTCAGTCCCGAGAAGTTCACTAATGTTCTCATTTCAAAACATCACAAGTAGCAGCGGCAAGGGTTCCAGTACCGAGGTCATGGCTCAGCCAGCATCCAGGATACACTTTGTACGTATGGCTGACTAAAAGTCTGTTTATTTACTTATTTTACATCTACGTTGTTGATAAGTAATTATAGCCGACTCAAATCAACAGAAAACATTTACACAAGGTATTTATGACCAGACGTGGGCATGGGCGGAAAGGTTGTGTTCGTTTGGGAAAAAATTCTTTGTATTCGTCGATCTTTGTCTGCCACCATCTTCATATGTGACGAAAGTTGTCCAACATTTTCATTTTCAGAAATCTCATTCATCCGTCCGGGTTACCATGGAAACAATAAACGCGTAGAAGAAGTTGAATTAAAATGGCGAGATTCTCCTCCTCTTATTGTAGTTAAAATGGCGGCCGAGGCAGCCAGCGGATGAAGAAATGGATGAAGATTTCTGTATTATGCATATTTATGTTCTGATTCGGCACAAAAAAACGCATTCGTATGAAAACAAATGCTCAAGTCTACTTATGGCTTGTCTCCAGAACACTTCCCAAGCTTCAATGCAAACTATATTTAATAAGTAATTTGGTGTTTTGCTTGAAATTGTTAAAATGTTTACAATGTAGGTACCATTAACAACGCTGCGAAATGGTGATAACTTCTCTCTATATAGGTAAGGGATCAGGCTATCCTGCCCTCATCAAGATGTAGTTATGGGCAATAACATGCATAATTTAAGTCAGCAAAAAAGAAATTGAGGGAGAAGCTGCAGCTCCATAGCTGCCACAGAATGCCTCATCCATGATCTGAGATTTCAAACAAAGAAAGAGCTCTCATGAATCACAATTTTCTGCACATACACATAAGGGGTTTCATTAGAACCTCCTGGAAAGCTCACCGAGCCACTTATGGAGCTGACTGATTGTATGTATATCAAATGGCAGAAGATGCGTTTGGCCAAGCACATCTCCTGCGTGCCAAACAGCCTAGGAAAGGAAAAAATGCATGAGTGGATTCTGCAGAATCCCGGCATACATTTGCAATGGGGATCTCAAGCAAATGTAAAGGGATCCCTCAGCTGTCATATACATTAAAGCACATGCAATGGCAAGATTGTCCCACATACATGTGTATGAGCATGGATGTGTAATTGCGCGTGTGTGAGCATGGATGTGTAGGTGTTAGCGTGAGCATGGATGTGTAGGGGTTTGTGTATGAGCATGTAAGTAGGTGAAATGGAGTGTGTGTTAGAATAAATGTGTCATATATATGTTAGTGAGTAGGAGTAAGTGTGTGTAATTTGTGTAAGTGTGTTTACATATGTGTGCCAGAGTCTATGTTGGAAGGGGGTGCAAGGGGCAAAGAAGTGCCTTTTTTGCCCCTTGCTCCCCCTTCCAACATGTGTCCATGCTATTTTGGCTCCAGACCCTGTGGTTTCTTGTTATGCCGCTGGATGTAGTTATCTGTAGAATTGCTATGAGACAGGTAGTGGCACAAAATCTTTAAATCAGGCCAGTTCATGGGGCAAAAGCTCACCTGGACCCTTTTGTCAGCCCTTCACCACCTGGATGAGTGATGTAGTCATAAAGTACTTTCGTGTTTAGCAACTTCAAATATTATAAAAACCCATGTTTGTTAAGCCTTATATTTTTTCCCCCTTTTGGTTGTTATACATGCAGTTTTTCATATTCTAGGCTTCATAAAACAAGTTTCATATGTCACTAATATCACACTAGCCATTTAAATACAGTATTTTCTAGTATCACAGTATACCAGAAGGTAGAAGTGTCCTCAGAAGTTATTCTGACCAGCTGAGGTCCTTCTTGACCCTAATTTAGCGTTCAAATGAGCATATCATGTTAAAATGAAAATGCGTTCCAGCTCATACATGTGCTCACACGTTGTAAGACTAGAATGTTTTTCCGGTTCTTACTGGGAATACACCCTAGACATTAGAAACTGTCACTGTGAACACAGCCGTGGCCAGCAGAAATATAACAATAATACAACAGACCGTGTTAGAAAACAGAATGATACTTTCTATTAATATTTCAAATAATAGGTTCTCAGGCCTGTTTCTCTAAAACAGGTGCTAGGTTTTTTGAGGTTACCTAGAACCGATCCATCAGTTTGTCGAGTAGTTGAGAATGACGAATAGCTCTTTGAAATTTAACTGTTGCTTTACCTGAATGGAAAATTGTAATATTGACCAAATTACAGAAATCTGAATGCTGGGAATTAGTCATATTGAAAAGTTACTATATTAAAGGGAGAACTGCGGCAATCATAACCACATTTTTTTTGTTGAGACTACTTATAGTTTGCGTTTATTGTGTGATTGTTCTGGAGACCTTAAGGAAGCTGAGATCTGTGGCAACTGGAAGTTGAGATGGCTGTTCCTATGGTATACACCCAAGGTAATTTCCAGTATATATATATATATATATATATATATATATATATATATATATTTATTTAGTGTATAAACATAAGATGTGTGGATTCTTTTAAAAAATGACAGACTCGCTCCAAAATACCAGCTGTCCACCTTTTCTTTAATATTTCAGCACTCCAGCCAGCAAAGGCTTTGCAAAGAAATCTTACATGAAGCCAAATAAATCTCCTGCAGCTCAATAATCTAGACAGAGACCACATGTGTTTCCAGACAGAGGGTCAATCTCTCTCCCTCCAGAGAGAGCAAAGACTATAAATCATGGAAATAAGGAGCCGCTGGGTTTCCCCCAAAAAGACATTTCAAGCAAAATCAGTTTGAAGCCTTTGTACAGTAATTTATAAAAAAAAAAAAAAGGAAATGCAGATTAAAGGCTGTCTGATTCCCCCTCGGACAGGTTATATAAGCCTAAATCCATACTTTAAATATAAGCATTTAGAATGGATTTACGCATGCTACTTATAGCCTGATAATGTGAATTAAGAAATATATTGGAAAAAAGAATTCCGCCTGAATAATTTAGATTTAATGTTAGGAAGTTTTATCTAACCGAGGGGTGGAAGAAAAGTGGGACAGCCTCTGAGCAGAAATGGTAGAGGTTAACAAAGTAAGGGATTTTAAACATGCATGGGATAGACATATGGCTCCTGAATCTAAGATGAGACCAACAACTGAAGCTACTGCAAAAACTGTTTATTTCTGCATTGATGATCCAGATTCTCATCAAGACCTGTCTGCTATCAAACATGGACCTCAGTATGACAGCCACTATCTGTTTGATCCTCTGTTGACCATGCAAGGAGTTGGTATATTGCCCTCCGCCAGATTGTTACTGCCTATAATTACGAGCAAATTATATTTGGGGCAGAACACTGCCTAGTAAGGTGGATGACCATTTCTGCCCAGCACCTTCCAACCTTCTGAATGAACAACCATGATTCCATGGTGGAGTTTGCATCTTGATCATGGCCACTCATGGCATCATGATGGAATCCCCTTTTGTGTGTATCTATGCTACCATAAGAGCTACAGTTGGAAGTTGGCATAAAGCAATTTTTCTGTTGGAACTAAGATTTCTTTTCAGCTTTTATCCAACTCTAGCATTATCTGTGGTCCCAAAGTCACTTTTTTTTCATAAATATTAGCATCATGGATAATAAGCATTATAATACTTATTGAAACGTATCAATAGTTCAAGTAAATATGCTGATCGTTCATTGAGAAGAACAAGAAAATACATTATGCCATGTTTTGATTAATTTATAAACATTGCGAGTCATATACAAATAGAATTAGACCACGTGTGTGATTTTATAGACAGCACTGTAATGCTTCCCTTTTCAATCATGGAAACTAAATCAGTGAATAAATATCAGATGATTCATGCCTTGTTTGTGGAGCCACTCTGAAAGTCAAATGCAAGAAACTTCAAGTGAAAGAAAACAAGTGGGATATTTATAATTGGATCAAATAATTAAACACTGGGGAAATAGACTGTTTGAAAAGTATTGTAATATAGGAACATAGTACATTATTTAGCCTCCTACTTACCAAGTGATCCAGATTCACCATGGTAGTCTTAATTTAGAAGACAAGTGCCAACATCCTCAATAATACTTCTTGTGTCCGCTTCTTTTGGCTATAGGAAGAAAATTATGGTAATTTGCGCTCTTGGAATACAGTTCCTACTAGTGCACTGCCCTAAATTGTGGATTCCCATGGATCTGCCACCAATATGTCTTCCCTTCTAAGGTGATTCTGTCTTCAGCAGGACCTGGTACATCCAACAGAATGGGGAAACCACCTTCAGATATTTTTTGTATATTTTGTTCTGCTTAACCTCCCAATTAATAAACATTGATCTGTGTTTTTTTCTGCTGTACCCCCAAGGAGAGACTACTACCTTTGTTTTGCAAATTATTGCTCACACCTTGAATATTTAACATTAATACATTATTACGTTCTTTGTAACTGAAATAGAACCCAACAGCTGACATCCCACCAACAGTCTTAATTGGATACTTATGCACATTTTTATATTTGGAGTTTATTCTTTGATGCCTATTTTGGTGAAACCAGAGTTGCATTTAGCTTGGAAACGTTACTTACTCAGTGGATGCCTGCTGACATCTCGCTATATGTATGAGTTCCCATTATATTCTCTCCTACTACCCGGGCTTATGATTGAACCCAGTGGTGCCCCATAAGGTCACAGGCACACTAACTCAATAGAGAGGGCAGGACAAAAGGGTGAGGAAAGAAACATTGCTGGCCACCGGGGGGCTGAGGCGCGGTGCTTCATTTATCTCTACAATATAAAGCAGCCATAAAAATTTGACATGGTGTTCTTTTAACTTGCCATTAGATGTGTCCTTGGTTGACACAAGGCATTTAAGATTAATAAAGGTTTTCTACCAGATGGGATGCATTTGCAGGAGCTTAATTTTGCATTGGTCAGACCATTGTTATTCATTTTCAAGGATTCTATATCACCGGGAGACATCACACATGGTTTGTGCACCACAAAGCCTGTGCCTCCTCTTTAGAACACTTAACTATAATGTATCTGATCTAGTAGGACCTATGGGTATCTATCTATCTATTATTATTATTATTATCCTTTATTTATATAGCGCCAACAGTTTACGCAGCGCTTAATACAATACATAAATTCAAGGGATATAACAAGACAAGAATTGACAGACTAAGACAAACCGATACATTTGGTGGGGAGAGCCCTGCTCGCAAGTGTACAATCTAGAGGGAAATGGGGTGACAAACATAAGGCATAGAGAAAGGGTGAGAGGTATTGTGGTGGTTGTATCGATGACAAGGAAGTTCTAGCAGCTAAGATGGTATGCTTCTCGGAAGAAGTGGGTTTTTAGATGTTTCTTGAATGTTGGGAGGGAGGGAGAATGCTGAAGGTTCCTTGGGAGTAGATTCCAGAGATATGGGGCAGCATATCTATCTATCTATCTATCTCAAAATGTGAGATTTGCTGAGCTCTATAAGAAAGTTATACGCAAGACACTACATGGTTTTATGAGAATCAAATTCGTTTTCTTGGGACCTTTTCTTTTGGGCCCCTTCCCCATCAAAAACATTTTGAAAGACAATAATTCTTATCAGGACTTTTTTCTTTTACAGAGAAATTTTGATGAGGTTATATGTTACATGTTACCATTAACATTATTCATTAAATATTTGTTTAATGGGAAATTCCTCTGTGGGAAAGATCTTGGAACACTTGCTGATAGTATCTTCTGCAGTTGTTTCATGTATTGGGTTATAGATTTTATCTAGAGTAATGCCTTTTGTGACGGAATGGCAAGACCTCTCTGTTTTACCTTGAGTCAACTGCCCTATGCCCATATCAACCAGGGCCAAAGAAGTTTACTCTTGAATTCTAAAAGTAGGTTCTTGGCTTTGAGGTAAGTAACCATATGCCCAAGAAGAAATCTTAGAGACCTAGACATCTTTTTTTTCAGGCTTCCTGCACAAGGGAACCACCAACACCAGATGTTTTTTTGACCTTCATAGGTCTTGTTAGTGGGCTGCAGTTAGCATCTCTATAGGCACAAGTGAGCAAGGAGGTCCATGCATTGACTTACCTTTACATTTGGGGTGGACCCAGTGGCGGAACTACTGGGGTCGCAGGAGTTCCGCCAGTCAGGGGGTGCCCAAGCCAGGGGCCGCCCAAAATATTTTTCCGTTTTTTGTTTTTTTTTAATAAGGCAAGCCGGGCCACGGAGCTCAGTCTGCAGGAGCACCGGATCGTGTAATGAGAGCAGCATGAGGGGTGAAAGCTCCGCCCCCTCACACAGACTGCTGGAGCACCAGATGTTGTCACTCACTGACATCCTGTTTAAAAATAATACAGCAGTCTGCATCTATCAGGGCCCCAAAGTGGAAGAAGTAGGTAGGTCAGTAAAATAATGTATTTAAAAAAAAAATAATAATTTGTATGTGTGTATATGTCATTAAATTATTATTTTATTATTAATTAAATTATAAACATAAAAAGAAATCTATGTGTGTGTCTGTGGAAGGGGACAAACTGCATAAAGTTGTTTTTTTTTAATTCTTTCAAAAAAATGGAGATTCCTAGATTTCTTTTTATATAGATATATTTGTCTAGGCACATATATAAACACTTATATATAGACACACGAGTTCAGCTCCCCAGTGTCACCTTTGTCCCCATCCAGCCAGGCACAGGATGGGCTGTTTGGGGACAAAGATGGCAAACCCTACGTGTGTTATCTGGGTGCTGGTCAGGTTCTATGTGGACAGTGTGGAGGCCAGGGCTGGTTTTGGGGTGTGCAACCTGTGATCTATGCCTGTAATTTAGGGGGTTTTATCTCTACTTTTAATGCCGTGTTTTTATGTGAATTCTAATTAATCTATACCTGCAATGCTGGGTTTGTGTGTTATTCTGTTGATCTATATCCACTATGCTATGCTTCCATACATTATTTATGTATTCAAAGAAAAAGACGCGCATGTACAAAAGGGGCCTTATGTACATGCGCCCCTTTTTCTTTGATTACGCCCTATGTACATGCAACCCTTTTTCTTTGATTACGCCCTATGTACATGCGGCCTTTTTTCTTTGATTACGTCTGGTCTTGAACATCCTGAGGAGTGTTTTGTCGGGTTGCTGCAGTGCATTGCTAGGGGAGTCTTGTTTATTATTTTTACTTTTAATTTTCACTTTTTAATTTGAACACATATCACGTGATAGGGTGATCTATATTTGTTTTTAAGCCTTATTTATGTATACCTGTAAATACAGGGTTTTTATGTCTTATTCAGTTGATCTATACATGAACGTACTGTTTACATGTGTTGTTTATTTGATCTATACATGAACTACAGGGAGTAAGTAAGAGAGGTATGGTTTAGTGAATGAGGGACAAGGGGACTCTGGGGATGATTACGGGGGAGAGTACCATGGTCAGGGTCAGAAGGAGGGAAGACTGCACCCTAATAATAGGCCCTGAAATCAGTGAGAAGAAAGGTAAAGGTTTTATGTTATTTACGCTATTTCAATCTGCATATTTTATTAAAAATGATTAGTGGCACTAAATTGTGGCTTCAGATGTAACATTACTTTTTTAGTGTATCGATGTACTCCCAATCCCATAACAAAAGATTCTCATACATCTGCCGAGCTCTGATGTCATCTTTATCTAGCATACATGGATGGTGAGGAGTTAATATTCTGTCAATTCCCTGCTACTTATTTTGGCCTTTTGGTTCCTGGGATTGTAATGTGGTATTCTGTTATTGTAAAAAGTTGAAAAATTTGACAAATATGATTCGACAAATATGATTCAATATGTAATTTGTAAAAATTTGGAAAAAAATTGTTGTGTAAAAATCATCTGCTTAAGGCAGTTTTATTTATTTACCACTCTCAGTGTGCAGGTGAGCTGTTATTTCCACTATTTCACTATTCATTATGAAGGGCCAACACTGGCTATTTTCTCCAGTGAGAATGGCTGAATTGGCTCTGTATAATGTATAGTTTAATGGGTGGGAAGACTGAAGAAATCTTACTGATTTAATTATACATTATACTGGACCTTTGAGGATTTCCTGTAGTAGAAGCTCACTGGGGTTGGGCCTTCATGGGGTGTAGTGAATCCATGGAGGGGAAAACACTATCTCCTTTGAATGAATAGACCCCTTTAAACCCGTATTTAACCATAATATGCATGGATTGCCATTAGTCATCATTCACCTTTTACTCTACATTTTCTGTGGGACTTGATTACACCTAAACCAGGATGTGTTAGAAAAGCCAAATGCTACCTGGTATAAGTTAAATTTAACCTTAAAGATAAATACCAAAAACAATTTAATTTTTGTTTTTACTATAAATTTAAAATCTACTTTCCAACCGGGATGGTAGAAATGTTTTGAGACTTTTCTTTTACATCTGGTTGTGTATAATTACCGCTTTCTCCTTTTTGAAATGGAAAACTATATAATGGGGTATTTGTGAGCTCAGCTTTCCATTGCTCTAGGGTACGTAGTCTTATGAATAACTAGAATTTATGAATGTATCAAACGTATATAGAAAAATGGGAGGGGAGGCTGACAACCTTGACACACAAAGAGGGTTAGAGAGTGATGAACGGTGTAATGGAACCTCTACTAATACATTGTTGCAGAATATCGTTACGCGGCTTCTATTGGTTCTCTGTTAAAATATTACTATTGTGAACTGTATTTCTGGCTCATAATTTTCATTATTTTCCTTTATGTCGGGACACTCCGGATGCTAGTAGTGGTGGAAGCTTAGTTGATCTATGGATTCAGCCATGAGGTGGGTTCAGGTCACATATAACCGTATCAGAACAAAATGTCACATTTAAAATACAATACTAGAGTGGATATGAAGATACATTTACTTCCCCAGCAATATTAGTTTCTAATGTTCACATTTAGCTCACATTTGCCCCAAATCATTCAGTGTCTTAAAATTGTGTGTTGTCTGGTGTTTTTTTAAACTACACAGCTTGTTCTTTATAAAAACAGATATTTTATTGATCGGCAAAATATCTTAAAACTCCTTATGTCCCTTGGGGAACTAACTGCTTTGTTTTAAAATAAATGTAATGCTTTCAGTAGGTCAATAGCTGGAAACATTTACCCTTCTATTGCTATCACACTATTATAGCACATTTGACTGCTCTAAGCAACCAACAAATGAAGCTTTACTGGAGTATTAAAGAGTCCCATATACTGATTGCTACTTTTTACCTTTTATAATTTCTTGATTTGCTGAACTTGGAACTGGCAACCAGTGGGCTGTTCTGGCACTTTAAGGCCAGCAACCACCTGATGATGTAGGTAGGACCAACAGCAGCACATTATGTTTTAATGCTCATTTAGTGTGCGGCCGAGCAGTGTCAGAAATGAACGTGAAGGAGCCAGCTCTGCACCTTCATTCTCATTCATTTTTAGAGTGACGGAATTCCCATTAAGTCTCCAAAGTATGGTCAGGATCAGCGTACTCGGGATACGTTGGCATAGTAAGTATAAGCAGAGGAGTAGAGAAGGTGCTACATTAGTGGAAAAACCTTCCAACAAAAGTGGTAGGGGTTAATACAATGAGAGAATATAAACATGAATCGGATATTCATTTGGCTATCCCAAACCTAAGAGGAGACAAAAGACCAAATAAGGTTTGCATGTTTTATAACAAAAAATGGAAAGACTAGATTGGCCTAAATGCTGCTCTTTTGCCATAAAATTATACTTTTCTATGTATTAGTAGGTGTGCGCTGATTCTTTGTTGAGCGTGTTCATTTGTATATATCCATAACATGCTAGCAGAATCACCAGTACTTAAATGTAGCCTAAATGTGCTGGTACCCTCACCTTTGGTAACCTGCCCATGTCTCACGTTTATTTTTTCTGCCCTCTTCTCCTTTGTTGTTTTTTGCTTGGGTGCTTCTCACATATACAAACCATTATCCTCTTTGCTGAGTGAGATATTTCTTTCATGGGAAAATAAGTGTCCCTGTTAGATGAGGACTCATAAAGAACTCTGTTCACAAGCTTATCTTTTCATGAAAAAAGAGAAATAAATAAAGTAAAAACAAACATGAACGAGGGCCATAGCCATTATACACAAAGCAAAGAGAGGTGGTATGGAAGAAGGCTGGACCTCACCCTCCCTCCTGCACGTACAGAATCTCTTGCTGTGTCAATGACTCTTATAAAACACAAATGCATGGTTATTAACCCCTAAACCCGTTTTAGAACACGGCAGGTTAAAGGGCATTAACTTTTATCTTGTAATATGGACTAATGTTTATCTCACATGTTTAACTTCTGGCTGCTGATTGTCCTACCTTTACTTTACTCTATTTTTCGGTATTTTTATGTTAAACAACGACAATACAATTCTGTTTTTCCTAGGGTGTAAAGAATGCTTATAATTGGCCTTATCATTGTAGCAATTGCTGATGATGAGATTTCACCAGAAGAAGAAATCTTGAAATATTACATGACAACTTTTTCTATATTTGTCCAACTATAGGTATCACCTATCAACTAAAGACTATGTAGCCTCAGGTTGAATGAGATATAAAATGAACCTCCTTTCAGGGAGGGTGAGTCTTACAAAGGCATAGGTGGTTAAACATTTAGACCCTATAAGGAGTTTATTGGATATTCGCTAAAAAAGTGTCCCCATATTAACCTTTCCAAATGCATTGGTCAAGAGCTGTGATATTTTGAACTTCATCTCACCAATTTAACAATCAATTACGGAGAGCATAATCTTAAAATTGTTTTAATTTTTTTGAGGTAAAAACAATATTATCCTAAACCCTAGCAGTCATACAATTTAGAGGCAGACCACTTATTTCCAGTTCATATAGGGATTAGTAGGGTTATGAGGCTATAAAGCAATTTGACATTTTAAACACTGAATGGTGCATTCCATTTAACGTCTGCCCTTTGTGTTACATGCTGTTGCTACCACTTTCAATGACGTGCAAGTTAAAATATCCTATTAAGTATGCAACTGCTTGCCTTGGTGACAAGGTTAAGTAGTTCAGCGGTTTCTGAGATGTTACCAACTAGAAAATAATCATCATGCGGCTGATCTAGCCTGTACCTTCTCCATGGATTGATTTTATACCACATATAAAGGATTACTGCTCGTTGAAGACAATTAATGTCCAATGTTGCCCCCGTTTTGGCTCATGGCTTAACCGAAAGATTATGGTTCAATTGTGATAAAGTAAACTCCTTAACAAACCAACCAAGAGGTCTTTGTAAATAAGAGTTCATAGTGATCCCACTTGAATTTAGGAAAGATTTCCCAGTACAAACAGAACACTGTGATGTTAGATTAGGAAGAGTGTGATTCCAAATTCTGAATAATGAGGAACACACAGTGCTTTGCATAAGAAGAATCAGATGTCTCCTGGGAGAAACTATGCAGTAGTAGAAGAAACATGTTTTGTAATTAAATAGAGGTTAAAGCTGGAAGATATGAACTTCTCAAAAGAAAGGAAAATGCGAGAAAACAGAATTTCTCTGTGGAGGGACCTTGCTTGATTACCTTGAAGGTAATTCAAATCTTGGCAACACTATTCTTCAAGTCAACTGACTGGGAAGAACTTGAAGCTGGCAGAGTTGATCCACCATTGCTGCAGTCATGCAAATTCCAGATCTTTTGACCAAAGAGCCTGAGGACTTCCCTTAAGGGGATTGCAGCACCAGCTCTTATCACCAGAATCTACAGTCCTGTCCAGTTACTTCACCAACTACTCATTTCTGAGTCTGGACTAACATCCTCCAAGACTGTTCTATTCAAATAAAAAATAACATCATGAAACCTCAAAAACAGCCTCTGATGTCACCTAGAACATTAGAAAGTATGAGTTTAGTGTTTATGCGACGCTTTGCAAAATCAGCCCAACTGATGGTGCAAGAAAACCAATAAAACTAATCGCCCAAACTAATCAACACAGTCCAGAAGCTTTCAACTAAATCCATTTTAACATGTGTAATGTGTTCATTATTGTGTCTCACTGCCTCTCCTCCCACTCTGTGCTCTGTCTGTATTATTTGTAATAGAAAGCTTGATATTTATACCACAGAACTCTTCGTGTTTATCGTCGAGTCTTTTGATGTAAGGACCTTAATCTGTACGTGGTCCAATCTTAGATTCCAGATCTAAAATGGGACAGCCCAAATGCCTATCCCATGCATGTTTAAATTCCCTCATTTTATTAATCTGTACCACTTCTCCTGTGAAACTGTTCCATTTATCTACATCTCTCTCCCTGTAAAGTAAAACCTCTGTTTCATGTAAAGAAATCAAGACACAGTAAGCTGTTGGTTTGAGGAATCATGTTGAACTGCATAACTGCATCCAGGTCAGAGGTTGGAACAGGAAACAGGAAGTACAAGGCAATGCAATATTACCATAAACAGACAGTCACAGTATTTGCATAATAACTCCATAACATCTCCCCTTTTTTGCATTCAATACAGAATTTGCAAGCAATTAACCAAAAACAGATCCTGAACAGTCTAAAACATAACATACTGTGTTACAGGTAGATACACTACAGATTGAGTCTATCTGGTGGTCTTGAAACTCGACCACTACGCAGGGCCACAGGGATTTTGCCTGGGGGAAGCTGTTCAGCTCCAAAAGGCGTTGATAAGGGGCTGCCATTGTTCCTGGCTGGTGTGTTTGGCACAGAAGAACATACTGGTACATGCGGCTGCATTATGTCATCCTCGTATCCTTCTGATATGACAGCAGTATTGTCTCTGCCTTGCTTACGTGGTCCAGTAGGACTAGGGGCATTGAGCGCCTCGGTAGGGTCCCGTGCAGGATGTTCATAGGTTTGTTCGGTGAGTTGTTCAGCCACTCGCAGGTCAATTCGATTGCGGCGGTAGAGACTGCCTTCCACATCCACAAGATATGAGCGAGGAGCAACCCTCTGAACACAGGTACCCAGTCTCCAGCGACCAGTCCTGTCACCAGGGAGTGGCTTCATACGGATTGGCTCTCCAACACTTAATTCAGGTAAGTCTTTGGCAGAGACATCATATGTCAGTTTGGAGAGCTGTTTCCTCCGTCGCAGTTTCTCCAGTACACCTGTTACCACACAAGGTTCAAGTAATTTGTTGGCCACTGGCAGTGAAGTCTTCAGTCTCCTCGACATCAAGCGCTGTGCAGGACTACTGTCCATGCCTTCGGTTGGGGTGTTCCTCCAATGTAGAATGGCTTTCCATGGGTCATTTCCATCATACTTGGCCTTCTTGCAAAGATTCTTTACTATCTTTACAGCTGATTCCGCTTTGCCGTTAGCTTGCGGGTGCCGTGGGGAAGAGGTAAGATGCTCAAACCCCCAATCTGTAGAGAACCGTCTAAATTGCTCACATGCAAATTGAGGTCCATTATCCGAGATTACCCTGTCCGGCTGTCCATGACGTGCAAACTGTGCTTTACAACGCTTGATCGTAGTTTCAGCAGACAGATCGGGAAGGAGCTCAATCTCCCAAAAGTCAGAATAGTGATCAACAATTACTAGAAGATCTTGCCCTGCATAATTCAATAAATCCATGCTTACAATTTGCCAAGGCCGGGTGGGCAGCACATGCGACATCATGGGTTCTTTCTGTTGTGCCAGTGCATATTCATTGCATGCTGAACAACGACTAACAAAGTCTCTAATCTCATTCTGCATGTTGGGCCAGTATAAGGTATCTCGTGCCTGCCTATAGCATGCTTCTCCACCAATGTGACTGGCATGTATACGTGTCAGCATCTCCGATCTTAATGATCTTGGAATGATGACCCTTGACCCTTTGTACAGTACGCCATCCTGAATGCCGATTTCATCTCGGAAAGTCCAGTATTCTCTCACAATTAATGGCACCTCTGCTTTCGAATCTGGCCAACCATAAAGAACAACAGACTTAAGTGCTTGCAAGCTCTCGTCGATTTCTGTGTGCTGTCTTATCTGAAGCAATCGTTGGTCTGTGACATTTAAATAGTCTGAATGATTAATCTGCGACAGGTCATCCAGGTGCAGCTGAACATTGCAAACTGTGTGTTGTGCACACTCAGGTGTACCACCCGCTGCTGTAGCTCTGCTAAGAGTGTCACTAATGTACATTTCAGGTCCAGGTTTATAGACAACATTTAGGCAATAGTTTTGTAATGTGAGCAACATGCTCTGTAAGCGCTTGGGTGCACACAAAAGTGGTTTCTTAAAGATTGATATCAGAGGCTTATGGTCAGTTTCTGCTGTGATCTTGTCACGACCATAGAGGTAGTGATGAAAGCGCTGGCAGGCAAACACAATACTCAGACATTCCTTTTCGATCTGTGCGTAGTTTTGCTCAGTAAGGGTCAGTGCCCTTGAAGCAAAAGCGATAGGCTGGTCAGCTTGCAATAGGCAACACCCAAGTCCACTTTTGCTTGCGTCACTTTGAATAGTTACAGGTTTTGTAACGTCATAGTACTTCAGGACAGGCGTATCCGTGACCAAACGTTTGATCTCCTGCACCGCATTATCATGCTTAGGAAGCCAATGCCAAACTGCATCCTTGTCCAGAAGCCTTCTCAACGGCTCGCAAACCTCTGAGAGATGCGGCAGGAATTTTGCTAGGTAGGTAACAAACCCTATGAAGCGCTGCAGGGATTTCACATTCGCCGGCTGAGGCATATCCAGTATGGCTCTGATTTTGTCCGGGTCAGCCTTCAAACCCTCCAAGGATAGTATGTGTCCATGGAAGCGGACCTCTTTGACCTTGAACTGCAGTTTTTTCACGCCAAGTTTTAGTTTCACCTGTCTACAACGATTCATCAGGTCAAGCAGTTTGCCATCATGATCTTGCTCTGCTTCCTCATCTGTATCCCCACAACCAACCACAAGGATGTCATCAGCTATTGGTTCAATACCACTGAGTCCAGCCAATAGTTCATGTTGTTTTCGTTGATACACCTCTGGTGCAACGGATACTCCAAAAGGCAATTTGAGCCATCTTTTCCTGCCCCAGGGAGTCCAGAAGGTTGTCATGTAGCTACTTGCATCATCCAATTTACATTGTAAAAATGCATCCCGGGCATCAACAAGTGTGAACAGACGTGCCTTAGGCAGCTTGTACAAAACATCCTCAAGAGTTGGCATGATGTAGTGGGATCGCCTCAGTGCCAGATTCAAGAATTTGGGATCGATACATATTCTTAGCTTATCAGGCTTCTTTACAATCACCATGTTACTTATCCAATCAGTCGGTTCAGTCACCGGTGCAATATGTCCATCAGCTTCATACTGGTCGAGTTGTGCCTTAACTGCCTGCTTAATGGCTACTGGCACATTGCGTGGTGCACATTGGACTGGAGGGACACTCACGTCAAGGTCAAAATGAACTTCCCCTGGTACAGATTCTACAGGTCCAGTAAAAACATCACTAAATTCCTGTAATAGAAGTTGTTTTGTCAAGGGCCCTTTGAATTGATTGTCCATCACGTTGAGCTCTGCAGGGATGGAGAAATGTATCAGCCCTAGACGCTCACAGGTTGAGCCGGATAACAGTGGCTTTTGGCAGGCTTCCACAATTTCAAACTCTAGATTGTGCCTTAGTCCACGTATGACACATTCAGTCTTGAAGAGTCCCAAAGATTTCATAAGGTCACCTGAGTATAACTTTAGTCTGGTGTCACTTGGCAGTAGACGTGCTTCTGGTGCTAACTTCATTTTGTCTCTCAAGCACATCACATCACATGTTGCTCCTGAATCAAGCTGGCAGGATTGGGGCTTATTATTCAAATTTAAAGTGACAAACCATTTCTTTCCTCTGGTTTGCACAGCGCCGATCAATGCACTGCTGTATATCATTTCAGCGGTGTGTGGTTCTTCCTCATATGCAGATGCATTCTCCATGGTGTGTAACTTTCCTATTGATGGCTGTCTTTTACTTGACAAACATACTTTAGCAAAATGATTTGTTCTGCCACAAGACCTACAAGACGTCCCATAAGCTGGACACTGCTCTTTAATTCTTTGATGCAGAGTCCCACAATATTTACACGCTGTAGGGTCGGCAGCATTTGTGCTAAACAGGCGGCGTTGTTGCTGCGGTTTGCTTATGTGGTGTCGCTGCATTGCAATATTTATGCTGTCGGTCTGCTGTCTGTCCTGGTCCATAACTTTCATACGCCTGTCAGTGAGCTCCGCTGTACGGCACGTTTCAATGGCTGTGTTTAAAGTTAAGTCACGTTCTCTTAGGAGACGCCTGCGTGTGCTCTCACTAGCTATACCGAGAACAATTTTGTCCCTTATTAATTCATCCCTTAGTGTACCATATTCACAAGTTGCTGCCTTTTCTCTCAAGCGTGTTACAAAGTTATCAAGAGATTCTCCCTCTTCTTGTTTGCAGCATCCAAACACATATCTTTCATATATGACATTTTTAGCAGGTTTGAAATAAACTTCCAGTGCATCTAAAATTGCTGTAACATTCTCTTGCTGCCCTACTGTGAGGTTCAGATTGTGCTTATACACATGCCTACATTCACTGCCCATGATTCTCCTCAGAGTTGCTGCTTGCACTGCTGCAGATTTCTCATTCAACCCTGTAGCCAGGGAATAATCTTCAAATTCAGCTCTGAAAGTATCCCAATTGCTGCTCCAATCCCCACTGATTCTCATGCCCTCAGGGGGAGGTATGCAATTCATGGCTGCCATGTTTAAGCCTCTGAGCTCTTAAATGTCAGAAAATCCACAAAGCACAGTCTTAGGTTATAATTCACAAACCTGTGCAGTATCCCAAAGCTGCTGTGCTCCAAACAAGAGGCTCAGTTCTGAATCTAGCCACTTCTGACACCATGTTTCATGTAAAGAAATCAAGACACAGTAAGCTGTTGGTTTGAGGAATCATGTTGAACTGCATAACTGCATCCAGGTCAGAGGTTGGAACAGGAAACAGGAAGTACAAGGCAATGCAATATTACCATAAACAGACAGTCACAGTATTTGCATAATAACTCCATAACAACCTCCTTACTTTACATCTTAGCCTTTTACATTATAACCCCTTGTTCTAACATTTCTCCTTTGAAATAAATTGGTCTCTGTGTGAAGCTCTGCATCCCTAGGTCTCTGGGGGAGGGGAAATATATTTAGCCCCACCCACTCCATGCCTAATCTGCCTACTACACACAAAATGGTAAATGGGACTTGGATTTAGCTCCACCCCTCTAATGACTAGCCACGCCCATTGGGTAGCTAGGCCTTAGCTTCTGTGTGACTACCTCCGCCCCTTATTAAGCCACTCCCTCAGATGAGAGAGAGCTCCTGGTAGCTGGTTCCCAGGAGTACCCAGGAATGTTGATGTTTGTGGTGGATCAGACTCCGTGACAGGGAAGAGCTGTGTGAGGAGTGCCTGCTGCTCAGGGGCTGTTCCTCCTCTTTCAATGCAGTTCAGGTTGCAGAATATAACAGGGCAGAGAGGCTATGAAACTTTGTTTCTCCAGCCAATCAGAGGCTTCCTTGCAGCCACTGGACTGTCTGGTGGCCTGTGATTGGGTGGATTCATGTTAGTCATGCTGTCTTGAGCAGAGAAGACATGGCAGCGAGTCAGCAGAGAAGGCCGTCTCCAGTGAGGTAAGTAATAAAGTACCTGCCACATGTCCCTCTCTGTGACCCGACAGAAGCAGAGCTCAGCTGGACAGTGGGATATATTTGCAAAATTGGAAATAAAAATGGGAGGCGTGGTCTTGTACTGGCCCCATGCTATAATATACTTCTGTTCGGCAAAATGTAGCAAAAATCCTACAACCCAATAAATATGAATTTCTTACACAAACACCATTAAGAATAAAGTTGTGATGCTCTGGTAGCTGCCAAAACAGGAAATGAAATGAATCTCTTGTTAAAGCCTCAATCTATGGTAGAAATCTTAGGCCTGGAAATGGATTTCTCAGACTAAATATAATTCTAAAGCAAACATAGTGAGACTGAAACTTTGTCCTTGGAAGTAGAGTTTGTTCCCCCTCCCCCCCCTTATCACTGTTTGGGTTAATAACTAAAGGAAGGGTCCCAATAACTTTATACAACTTAACCTTGTCAGTTTTAGACGATGAATGCATTATAGACAATACAGTAATACATTCTTAACACCATTGATATGACCATACAAGGAGCCTACCCTTTGCAGGACGCGACCAGGAATGACATCGTGGGAAACCCCGATTTAAAGGGGAAATGAGCAGGGAGTGGGGTGTGTCAGGAGTCCGCTCCCGTGACCCAGATGATTTGGGAACCGGCAAAACCCGGAGAGTTCCCAGGCATGGATATGACTCTTATTACCATTATGTATGCCCCCCAACTGTCTGGATTTGGGCAGGACAGTCCCGATTTTGGGTATCTGTCCCACCTATCACTACCTTTGTCCCACTTTGCAAGGGCAGAGGAAGGGTGAGGCAAGAGCGGTACTCACCTCAGGTGCAGCTGCGGGGGGCGCACAGCCACCTAATCAGCAGCTGCAGCCTGCATGACTAGTTGGGAGATCACAATCTCCCTCTAGTTTGCTCAACATTAGGGAGCACGAGGTCTGTCACTTCAGACCTCGCTGTACTGCTCACTCATCACTATATGACGTCATGATGAGGGAGCAGTAAAGCGACAGAAGTGACAGACCTCACGCTCCCACCGCAGGATACAGGATAGAGGATGAAGAATGAAGAAAGAAGGATGGAGGAAGAGGTAAGAGATGGTGAGAAAGGGGTGTGTAATGGCAGTGTATATGTATGTATGTGTTTGTAAGCTTGTGTGTGTATTGGTAGGTGTGTGTAAGAGCAGTATAGGTATTTGTAAGCTGTGTGTAAGGGCAGTGTATGTGTATATGTGTGTGTAAAGGCAGTTGTGTGTAAGGGCAGTGTACGTGTATATGTGTGCATAAGGACAGTGTATGTGTATATGTGTGTTTATGAGCAGGTGTGTGTAAGGAGTGTATGTGTATATGTATAAGGGCAGTGTACGTGTATATGTATGTTTATGGGCAGGTGTGTGTAAAGACAGTGTGTATGGAGAGGTGTGTGTAAGGGCAGTGTATGTGCATATGTGTGTTTATGAGCAGGTGTGTGTAAGGGCAGTGTATGCGTGTGTAAGGGCAGTGTATGTGTATATGTGTGTGTAAGGGCAATGTATGTGTATATGTGTGTGCAAGGGCAGCGTGTGTGTAAGGGCAGGTGTGTGCAAAGACAGTGTATGGACAGGTGTGTGTAAGGACAGTATACGTGTCTGTAAGGGCAATGTATGTATATGTGTGTGTAAGGGCAGTGTATGTGTATATGTATGTTTATGGACAGGTGTGTGTAAAGGCAGTGTGTAAGGGTCCTGGGAGGGAGGATAACATTAGCCTTTTTTAATTAAAAAAACAATCTCTGCTGTTGTTGACTACTCCTCTAATGATACTCAGTCAGCATTATGGTGGACACCTGCCTTGCCCAGAATCATAGGAATTGAAGTTCACAGCTAGCATCTGCAGCTTTACTGTTGACTGCACTTCCCATGATGCTCAACCAGCATCATGGAAGCAGTATGTCTGGCTGAGCCTCATGTGAACAGCAGATGATGTGACAGGTGTTAGCTGTGAATTAAAACTCCCACGATGCTCAGTCATGGTGGACACCTGGCTTCATGGGAATTATAATTCACAGCTAACATCTACTATTAACTGCTCTTCCCATGACGCTCAGCCAGCATCATGGAAGTAGCATGTCTGGCTGAGCCTCATGGGAATTCAATGTGTTGGTTATTTTTAATATGCATGACTTTGCTGACAAAAATGAAGTGTGTTTTTAGTAGCGATGCCAGCATGACATTGTAAAGTATCGGTGAGTTCCACAAGAGCGATCCCAAAAAAAAAAAAGGGTCCCTCTTTCACATTTTGAAATGTTGGGAGATGCCATTATGTGTATATTTATTACTGTAGAAATGTGTATTTCTTCAATATAATGTTAAAATTTTTATATATCAACAGTGACAATGCTAATTAAAGGCAGCTTTCATTACTAATGATTTCCTTTAGTGCTTGTCACTGATCCGACTCCCGGCGTTGGCGGGCGGCCGCTGCTCGCAGATGTCCGGCGCCTGAGAACCCGGCACCCGGCTCCGCGGATGTCAGGTTCTCGATCCCTCGATTTCCGGTACCGGAGGACGGGCTACCGTCCGAGGTAACCGGGAGTTCTCGATCCCTCCCCGGACCTCCGTTGCCGGCGGCCGTAATATCCGCCGCCGGCATGGAACTCAAGGGATTGAGTCTGAGGTTCCCCCGGCCTCCATACTTACCTCCTCCTCTGGCGGCTCCCGCAGGAACTCTGGGGGCACGGCTATGCCGCGTGGCTGGCTTCGGGGTGGTTACGGACGGCTGAGGGCTCGGCCGTGACGTCGGCTTGAAGGCGGGGTTTTGGGTTGGCGCCGGCTTTAAAAAGCCGGAAATCCGTTTCTCCTGCACCCTGTTGTGGTCCAATACCTCGTATATTGCTGTACTCCTGATCTTCGTTATTTTGACCCTCGGCCTGCCTGTTTACTCTTTGGATTGCGTTTCTGTACCTCTGCCCGGTGACTTGTGTACCAGTTTGGCTCGTCTGACTACCCGCTCCGTGTCTCGACTCCTGGCTTGTGTGACTTCCAGCTCTGTGTACCAGTTTGGCTCGTCCGGAGATTCCTTCACCTGTACTAGGCCTCCTTACTGTTGGGATCCTCTAAGTCCTGGTTCTCTGTTACTTGGGGCTTCTCCCTTTGTATCAGGGGACTGGGCAGAATAACTCCTGCGGTAAGTGCCATTGTACGGTAGTCCTGACAGTGCTCATATATGACATTATAGGGGAACTTTAATGCATAGGATAGCTGAGTGATCCCTCATTTTCATGGTGTCCCTCTTGCATATGCATTTCCTTCTTTCCCCGGCTTTGTACTATGCAGGCGATGGGTTCAGCCAAATATATCTCCTGGCATTTGAAATACTCACCACCAGTCAGCTATAGCCCTGGTTATATGTGTCATGCACACATTAAGAAAGTGCTCCCATTTCATTTACCTAACACAGAAGATGCTGCAGTCAATAAGTGGGAGAAAAGTGTTCCTATTGAAATCAATGGGGGTACTTTTCACACATGCGCTGAGGGGATTGAACCCCACCACCTGCAGTGTACCCCAAACTGACTTGAAGTGAGTATATCACATGCGGAAAGAGGCAAATGCATGATGTCATATGTGATAGTTCTTCTTTAAATCATTTGCATTGGCACAGCTTGGTCTGTAAAAGAGAAGAAATATGCAGTTAAAAACTTGCACCCTCCTTACACGTACACTGCAAAGTTTAGAAAGCAGTGGAGAACCCAAACATGCTGCAGTCACCTGTCATATACACATGCCAGTGCCCCTGCCCAGTGCCAGCAAACTGCCCTGGTCACAGGTCACAGGGCAATTGGCTAGGTACTTGCTGATAAACTAGTTCCTGGTAATTGAAATTCCTCAAATCACCCAAACACAGAATCACAAACACCATGAACACAGAATGCAATAACAACATCAAGCTTAGCAACACAAAGTGCAGCAGCAAGCAATACTGAGGGACTAACAAAGACTTTTATGTGTAAATGGATAATAAACCATGATAGCAGGGGGTATTAGCAAAAGCTAACTGTCACGCGCGCCGCGGTACCTACCTCTGACGCCAGGGCTGCCTCGCCTGGTCCCGACTCCTCCGTCGCTGCGGTTCCCGCCGTACGCACACGGCAGTGTCGCGGTCCCGCCTCCTCCACCTCGGCTGGGATCGCGTCTACTTGCCGTGGACGCGCCGGCACGTCCCCCACGCGTACCGAAGAGGACGCGGTTATGACGCAGCGTAGGTCCGCATCGGGCGTACCGCTGCGTACACAGCGTACGCAGCGTACGCAATCTACACGGCGTACGCAATCTACGCAGCGTACTCAGCCTATGCAGCGTACGCGGCGTACGCAACGTACGTAGCGTACGCTGCACAGCCGTTTGCAATCACTCACCTATTTAAACGCCACTTTTCTCTCCTGTCTTCACCCGTTCAAAGTGTAATACTTATTGGGTGTGCTGATTGCTTTATATTATCTCGATTTCCTTGTGTACCGACCTTTGCCTGATTTTGACTACGATTCTCGCTACCTGCCTACGACCTCGGATCTGTTTACCCGTTTTGCTCCTATTCTGCCTGCCTCGACCTCGGATACGTTTGACCTCGCTGCCTGCCTTTGCACTTTTTGATTACGGACTGTATACTGGACTTCTCTACAGTGCTTATTTGCCTATCTGCATAGTAGGATCCTACCTCTCTCCCTGATCCCGTGACACTAACAGGACGCACAACCGCACACAACGGCAAAATCTAAAATCAAAAACAAACACCGACCACAAAACACAGAAATATTAGTTGTGGACCAGATCAAGAAACATGCGTGGCTTTTAATAGACCTGAATGTGTAAGGATAGTCCAGCCAATATACTTAGGCTGTTCCATCAAATGTCCCTTTATTTATTGATGCAGAGGTGGGACGTTCAGCACAACTGTAGTGTATCTAAAATATAACAGTTTCTCTTCAAAACCCTACGAAGACAATATTCAACAGTTACGGTAGCAGCAAACACCAGAGGCCAAGTAAGACTTTTGAGTTTGGCCGGAAAGATGACAATTAATATTTCTCCCAACACTCTGAGGTACAAGACACCCAGCAACTGTATTTCAAAGTGTATTGATAGCTTCCAGAGTTTCTGTACTTGAGGGGATTTCACTGGTGTCTCTGGTGTAGGACGGTGCGTACTGAATTAAGGGAAAGAGAGAAGTCCTGCGAATATCAAATAATTTTCCCTAACGAGATGGAGATTAGAGATCCCATTGAAGTTGGTGTCTTCTCTAGCGGAGACCTAAACCCCTCATGCTGCGAACCCCTTACTAGCGCACGGCACAAAAGATATGATGTCATATACTGGTACTTTGGACTTTGATAATACATTTAGCATGAGGGACCTGCAGGATGGAGGTCTGTGAAAGAGGAGGCGCAGACTACACACCATCCACAAAACTACCAGGAAAAACCCCCTCTGTGGGAATTTGGGAGAAGGGGAGCTTACTATGTAACATGGTGGATTCAAATATACCTTTAGAAGAAATTGAGTAGACTAAGTAGACATATGTGAACATATTATTATTACCATTTTATTAATATAGCTCCAACAATTTACGCAGCGCTTCTTACAATACATATATTCAAGAGGTATGACAAGACTATAATTGACAGAGTAAGATAAATCGATGCATATAACTGTGTTAATATTTTTTAGTAATTAACAAATAATTTATATACACTATATGACCAAAAGTATGTGGACACCCCTTGTAAATTATTGATGTTTCAGCTGCACTCATTACGAACAGATATATAAAATCAGCACACATGCTGCACATTGTATTTATTGTTAATGTGTGTAGCGCAGTTGGTGGCCATGGATGGGAGAGGGTAAGATATAACATCACCAGAAAGTGGGTCAGTAATTGAAATGATCAGTAACCCTAGGGTTTCCCTTGAGTTGGCTATGGGATTACATCTCATTGTTCCCTTGGAAATATCAATGGATGGGATTTTAGGGATTAATTTGAACATAATTATCATAATAATTTATGATCTTACTAATTTTCTGTTGATCATGCCACTGGAATGGTGTTGTCTGCTGCTGGCTCTTTTGGTTATTTGTGGGTTAATAATTTAATTATCATTTTGCTACATATATTTGTAGTTAATTACCACTTTGCTACATATATAAGAAGGCCTGTTTGGAGCCTAAGGCCTTATGTGTGTTTACATGTTGAGTAATGGCAGTAAGTGAAGAGATTGAAGTTCCAAGCCATTCTAGATGAGGATTTAATAGAAAGTTGCCCCATATGCTCTCAGTGCAAGCTGTATGATGAGGCACAAATGAATTATGGTTTTATATAGCGCCATCATAGTCCGCAGTGCTGTACAATGGGTAAACAGGACTTAACAACTAGTATATAACATAACAATTTCATATATATTAAATTTTATTGAGATAGCTCATTTAGTGAGAATGTGGGCTACTCTTTGCCTATATCCACAATTAGCTAATTGGCATATATAGCGTTGCTCACGCATGTCTCAAGACAACATCCTTAGTGAAAGTAAGCAACACTGTAACTTATTAGACCTTTCCTATCACTTATCTCCACACCAAGCTTTTATCCCGTAGGGGATCATATCGGATATTGCTTTGCAAATTGTAGCAGACATTGCAGTCAGACAAACATGAGTTTTAGTAATGTCTGTTACCCTCTGATAGCCCCCCTGGGTAGATATGAGTGGTACTAAACTGCTGATGAGGTTATTTTTCCTCCCTCTAACCCCCTTGCTCAGTCAGTGTGAAGTGCAGCAGTGCAAATGGGAGCTTGGATATCAGTTTACACCTATTACCCGCTCTCACACACACATTTCCCCTCCTGCGTCTTCAATGCAGAGCAATATGTTCAAGATGATACAAGGAACTGGTTGTGTAATTCCACAGCTTGAAGTGATTCTGAGGAGAGAGAATAAAATGCAAGTTAACCCCTCAAAGGCAGAGACATAACTTTTCACAGGGACTGTGGGAGTCAGACCTCACACAGCTGAGGATTTCTCATACGAGAAAACCATGGATATTGGTATGAGACCCACCTTTAAAAGGACACTAAAATGTTCTATCCCATCTTAAAAAATCAGGGGGTGGAAGAGAATAAATGACTGGCTTGGGTTTTAACCCATCATATACACTCTGTGTGTAGTAAAAATATATAGCCAAACTATTAAAGTGACTTACTGAATAAACCTTATGGAAAGCAGAGTTTTAAAACATATGTATGTAAGGCAAACTCTGTTGTTGGAGACTTTGGTTTGTCAAGCATTTTCCAACTGTCCCTAACAACAGATTTTTTCCCCCACCCATGTACTTGAAGTATTCTTTTCCACGAATGCCTCTTATGCAAATGACACATGGTAGTTCACCTCTTCGTGACCGTGGCTGATTTTATTTTTTGTACCCTTCGTGACAATAGCTTAACGTTTCTGCAGTGCTTGTGTTTGGCTGTAATTTTCTTCTCTCTCCTTTACTGTACCCGCACAAGTAAGTTAGTAATAGCATATTGCTATTTTAAAACCATTTTTTTTCTTCAAATATGGTCATTCTGCCCCCATGTGTTATTTGGGACATCTTTGAAGCTGGCCAATTCAATTTACCCCATCAAACCATATATGTTTGAAAACTAGACAATGTATTTTAACCCTTTCCATGCACTAATTTTACCACCAATCTTTATCAAAATTTGTGGTGGTATTTTCTTTCACACACATTGTACTTCAGGTATGAATTTATAGCTCCGGGTATATGTCACTGTCAAACAACACCCCAATATGTGTTCAGCAACATCTCCTGAGTACAGTGATACACAACATGCATGGGTTTGTCTGGTTATGTGGAAGGCCACCTGCGAGGATCTGCATTTTTTTGAAATTTGGACATCTTGTGAGTCTGTGCCCATGTCCTATTTTGGGATGTTTTTTTAACCCAGCCAATTTGATTTACCTCATCAAATCATACAATTTTTAAAATTAGACACCCCATGGTCATTTAACATGCCAATATTTTAACTCTTTCCATGTGAGAATATTTGTCATGTGAGAATTTTTGAGAATAATGCTAATTTTAGGAGTTGCTCATAAAAATAAACTTTTTTCTTTTATATATTCAAAGGATGCTGCCATCTTGTTAGAGGCAAAATCTCTTCCAGTGGAGCTTGTAACTGCTCTCCGGAGCGGTCACAGTGCGTCCTGGGGTGGGTTTTCGGCGTCGCATGAAATTGCATGGAATGTAGTCTCAGGAGGCTTCCAGATGCTAGAAGACAGAAGTGTACCACAGGTTAGGTAAGTAGTTGTGTTAAAGCTAAAGGGAATTCAAAGTAACTATTTAAAATAATTTATGATGAATAATTAAGTATGCATTCCTGACATGCTTGATTCTTTATTAAATAACCCTGGGCATGGTGGTGAGAGTTCCCCTTTAAGAAGAAGGGGTAGTAATAGTGTACCTTGCTAACTGATTGTTAATAAATAATATAAATTGTGCTCATAAATAAAAAATCACATAATAACCTACTTATGCTTTCTGCAATATATGTATGAATCTCATGTGTGTGGACGTTTGAGCACCATACATGTTGTCATTTTGACATGTTGACATATTGATCAATGTATTTCTGAAAGGGTATATGCATTTCTACTTTTCTTCCAACACTCATATAATCTTATTTTGAGATCCTTAGGATGCATTATTTTACTTTGTGGCACATTCCAAAAAAGTTAAATGCAAAGAAAAATCAAATCAGAAATCAAAAGCAAATCTGTCCAGGAATTCAACAAACATTCTGTTTAATTCACAAAATCATTTGGCCATTCAATAATTCAAACTTAACTTTTGTAAATAGGATCAGTTCCAATAATGTGTCAAGTCGAGAGGAGCCAAAATCACTGTGTGTGCTTCTTAAACCAAATACTTTTTTTTCAAAAAATGTAGTTCATTTGGCTGCTGATTTCATTACTGACATATAATTCCAGTGATTATTAGGCCTCAACCTATCTCTGAGCGTGTGTGTGTGGGGGGGGGGGGGGGCAGGGTTATTAAGCTAGCTACGGTGGGTATAAAAAGTCTACACACCCCTGTTAAAAGGTTCTTGTGATGTTAAAGAATGAGACAAAGATAAATCATGTCAGAACTTTTCCCAACCTTTAATGTGACCAATAACCTGAACAATTCAATTGCAAACCAAACTGAAATCTTTGAGGGGGAGGAAAAAAACAAAAAAAAAATCACAATAACCTGGTTGCATAAGTGTGTACACCCTCTTATAACTGGGGCTGTATGAACAGAATGAACCAATCACATTCAAACTCATGTTAAATAGAAGTCATTACACACTTGCCATAATTTAAAGTGACTGATTAATTGCAAATAAAGTTCAGCTGTTTTAGTAGGATTTACCTGACATTTGCTTAGTTGCATCTCAGAGCAAAGAGCTTCCAAAGCATCAGAGGGATCTCATTGTTGAAAGATATCAGTCAAGAGAAGGGTACAAAAGAATTTCCAAAGCATTAGATATACCTTGGAACACAGTGAGACAATATGGCACAACAGAGACATTACCAGGACCTGGACTTCCCTCCAAAATTGATGAAAAGACGAGAAGAAAACTGGTCAGGGAGGCCAGGGGAGGGCTGGCAGCCTAAGGCCTGGGGGGCAAGTCAAGTGAAGTGGCTCCGCCCCCTCACACTCACCTTTCACCCCTCACGCTGCTCCCATCACTATGCGGGCATCAGACTGCTGGAAAACTTATCTAAACGGCCACTGGGTGCTGATGCCACCGGCCGGAGCTACTTTAATCCTTTTTTTTATTTATTTAATATGCCGGATCGGCTTGCCATATTAAAAATAAATAAATAAAGTATTAAAGTAGCGCCGGCCGGCAGCATCAGCACCCAGCGGCCGTTTAGATTCAATTTCCAACAATCTGATGGCCGCATAGTGATAGGAGCAGCGTGAGGGGTGAAAGGTGAGTGCGAGGGGGCGGAGCTTTCACCCCTCACGCTGCTCCCATCACTTGGCGGCCATCGCATACGGCCGCTGGGTGCTGATACCGCCGGCCGGCGCTGCTTTAATACTATTTTTTTTCCCATTTAATAGCCGATCCGGCTTGCCATATTAAAAATAAATAAATAAAGTATTAAAGTAGCGCCGGCCGGCAGCATCAGCACCCAGCGGCCGTTTAGATTCAATTTCCAACAATCTGATGGCCGCATAGTGATAGGAGCAGCATGAGGGGTGAAAGGTGAGTGCGAGGGGCGGAGATTTCACCCCTCACGCTGCTCCCATCACTTAGCGGCCATCGCATACAGCCGCTGGGTGCTGAGACCGCCGGCCGGCGCTGCTTTAATACTATTTTTTTTTCCATTTAATAGCCGATCCGGCTTGCCATATTACATTTTTTTTAAAAGTATCGCCGGCCGGCGGCATCAGCACCCAGCGGCCGTTTAGATTAGATTTCGGGCAGCCTGGGGGGCAATTGCCCCCCTGCCCAGCCCGCCCCTGAGGGAGGCTTACAAGAGGCCTACTGCAACATTAAAGAAACTGCAGGAATATCTGCAGACAGAGGCCTTTTCTTACAAAGAAAAACATCCAAGCCCAGCTGAAGTTTGCCAAAAACAAACATCAAGTCCCCCAAAAGCACGTGGGAAAATGTGTTATGGTCTGATGAAACCAAGGTTGAACTTTTTGGTATGTTTGGCACAAAAACAACACTGCACATCACCCAAAGAACACCATACCCACAGTGAAGCATGGTGGTCGCAGCATCATGCTTTGGTGCCTTAGTCAGGGTGGAGGGAATTATGAACAGTTGCAAATACCAAGCAATTTTGGCACAAAACCTTCAGGCGTCCATTAGGAAGATAAAGAGGAAGTTTATCTTTCAGCACGACAACGACCCAAAGCACAAATCCAAGCTTTGTGCCTAATATTTGTCTAAACTCCAACCCCAGTACATGTTGAACATATGATTTTTACGCAAGTGCTAGAAAATTGAAGGTTTAAGAAAAGACAACGCACAAAATATGAACAAACATCCTTTTTAAGGTGTCCCCAACTTTTTATCAAGTGTTTTACCTATCATAGTTTCTAAGTGTCCATTTAAAGTAGCAATAGTCTTCGAGTCCTCTTGTCTGATATTCCTCTTTAGGAATGCAAAATATTTGGTTGGTATGACTGTATGAATGTTCTACAACCTTAAAAGTAATTGCAATGTACATATAAACAATCTTAATTGTGTTTATACATTTAAATCAAATGTTCCTTGAATGGCTTTAGTACATCAATAGCTTTAACGAGAGAGTGGAAGATAAGAGGTGAGATTTAGGGTGAACCACTATTAGTGCCTGGCTAAGTATATAGTGATGAGACTTATGTTGAAAGACCATTAATGTCTGGTTCAGTATATAGTGATGAGAGTCGTGCTGTACCACCTTTAGTGCCTGGATCACTATATAATGATGGGAGTTATGCTATACCACCATCTGTGTCTGCATCACTGCACAACAATAGGAGTTGTACTGCACCCCTGTTTAGTGTCTGGATCACGGTATAATGATGGGACTTATGCTACACCACCATTTGTGTCTGGATCACTGTATAATTATAGGAGTCATGCTGTACCACTGTCTGTGTCTGGATGGCTGTACAATAATATGAGTTGTACTGCACCTCCATTTAGTGTCTGGATCACTGTATAATGATGGGAGTTATTCTATACCACTGTCCGTGTCTAGTTCGCTATATAATGATGGGAGTTATGATGTACCACTGTCAGACTCAGTATAAATTGATTGGAGTTATACTGAACCCCTGTCAGGCTCACGGCTCTGTATATCTCTGTCTGGCAAACTGTATACTGCTGATTGCTAAGATATAATACCTGCACATGCATAATGGAGATTATAGCATAGTAGAGTGCCAAACGTTACTTTACTGTCCTATTGTCCTTAATGTCCCATTAATTTAATGCAAAACACTTACTCAGGCTCCAACTGGCACAAAATGTGAATACATTTAAAGTTTTGGGAAATTTGTTTTAGTATTATTTTTTTATTCTATGCAGTTTTAATATCCTTAATGTCCTTGTTACTTATATAATTTCCTCATGACAAACTCTGTGAAAATATAGTGAGGGGGCATAATTTTCTGTTCTTACCTTGGGCATAAAATGACTTAGCTACAGCTCAGCCCCTCGCGATTTGCGCCTTCTTTAAAGTCGGACCACCAAAAATCACTGAGACATTCAGTGTAATGCTGTTCGGAGGGAAAATATGTCACTGACAACATGTTTGGGCAGAAATAGGGTGCTGACAAGCTGTTTGGGCACAAAGATGGCACTATGGGATGTGAGTGACATTTTACTTGGGGAAGTCAGGGGGACCCAAAAGAGGTGGAGTGATTGTCCTAAAGAATAGATGTTGGTTAGGAGAAGGTGTTAGCAATAAAACCACACCCACTTTGGGCATAAAAAGAATTAATACACCCAGGCTTAAGAGACCCTATGCTCATCCATATTAATATCCATGTAATGGCCAATTTTTCCTGAGTTACCACTAATCTGTCCACTCAAATATGATACAATATTGCACATTACAAGTAGTTATTGGGGAACTAGATCCTTGTGTCTCATTCCGTTCATGATATTACTCTGTTCACAAAAAAATTATAAAAAAGCTAAAGGAAATGTGTTTAAAAAACTAATTTATGTAAATAAAATGTAAGCAACTACAACTTGCATCAATAAGACACAGTGACAAAGATAGATCTTCTTCTAGCCCCTATCTATGCCTCTAAGCATACCCCAAAACAAAGACGTACCTCTTTGGTTACTTGTAATGCTTGGAAGAATTCATACAGCACACGTGTATGTTTATATTGGATAATCATGTCATGAATAGTAAGATATGAAGGACAAATGTCTTAAGGACATTGTGTTATTTAGTAATCCCTAAAAAGTCAAATTCCACTTTAAAAAGTCTCTGTAAATAAACACGTAAACAGATACATAAGAATACGTACTATTTGTTATCACAGAGAATGGCAGGAAGAAGATGTGAACACAGGAGGTAAGATTGGGCAACAGACTTCTGGATTCCATTTCAAATCAGAAACGTACCCAAGAAATAGCCAAGAACAATAACACTGAAAAAAATACAATAATAAGGCCTGGTTAGAATTGGTGTCACGTCTGAGTCTTTTTCTGCAGGCGGCCTCGGGGTGAGGAGACGGGGAAGCCTGCCAAGCGGACACTTTCCATATTTATTTCATCTAGCAGTCTACCTCTTTTTTAACTCTTAGCGGTCCCAAGGATTGCAATGCATACATATCAACTCCCAAGTTAACATTGGACTCTTGAAGTAAATAATATATTTATTATTATTTAGAATAAAATCATCGCCAAGCTAACTAATCCACAGATAGAATCCATTTATAATGGCACTAAAAATATAAGGTTACAAATGAAACATGTGTTGACATATCGTTTCATTATGTCAACACATGTGTTGACAAATACTATTGTTCCCAGAACTGCAGTGTCCGATATCTGTTCAAGACTGGGACTTGGAGAAAGGGAAATAGATGATCAAATCAAGAAAAAAACACAATCATTATAGTCAAACCCACCAATAAAATTTCATTTTTAATTATGAATAATGTGTGCAAGATCCTTTGAACATGAAGAAGACATGATTAGTCTAAGTGTCACAAGAGATGGAGCATCTTCTATTTCTTTCCAATGTTTTCAAATGATACGTATCTAAAATAAAAAAAAGAACAGCCCAGATAGATAAATCTGATAAATAGATAAATAAACGGTGCCGCCTGTGCTAATCCATGCACTGTTGAACCTGGCTTTAGAAAAAGGCAAGATAGGACTGTCAAGAAAGGGCCACATTCATACCCCAACGAGGACACCTTTATTGGGAGATGTGTCTGGAGACATGGAGGATGGGTCCGGGATTGCCCCTTTCCTAAAGACCACCTTGCAGGCTTCACAGCATTGCAAGGTGGCCATGTGGAAGCTGTTATGGAGCTGTGTGCTGCAACAGCATGGACTGATTTTACCACTCCATAGGCCACTGGGTAGCTCCCAGGAGGAGATTTCCACAAAAATCTGGACTGTTTGAGCAAATTTGGTCTTGGGCAGTTTTGACATTTGGGCCATTACCAGAAGCTTTGTAGGTGACATAAAATTCCATATGTAACCACTGGGCTGTTTAGGACATTACTGTGTTGCATCTACAGTATTGGATACTAGCTGTGATTTATTTGTGTGGGATCTCTACAGTCCCTTTCGGGAGTATGCATTTCTCAGGAATGAGTCTGATATTGTGGGTCTATTCCTGCCAAATGTGTGTTAAGCCCCTGCATCACTTTGGCATTTAGCTGTACTGCCAGGGATGTTAGGGTTAGGGGTTAGGTATCTGCTCCAATCCATAGCCTAAACCTATATGTGAGAATGGGTACTATATGATGGTCTGCTTCTATTGACAGCCTAGATCACTCTATACTATGCATTACACCAATGCAGGGTCTCTGATGGTGACGTAGCTTCATCTTAAATTTGTACTTTCCATGAACATCTGCCAACTTAAACATACTCTCAGGTCTCTCGTGATTCTCTACTACCAAAAGCCCTTGCCTGTTCACTGATTTCTGTGCACCATATTCTCAGCAGTCAGCACCTCCTGTAAAGTCCCCAGATATGATAAACACTTCTTAACAGGACTACCTTGTTATGCACACAAAATGCCTACAAATGCATTTGCTCTTACTTTGTAAATAATTATTTCATATTTAATGATGTTGCAGGGAATGTGTGAATGTTTGAGAAGCCAGTCATGTTGGAACAGAAAAGGGCCTTCTCCAAACTGTTCCCACAAAGTTGGAAGCATATCATTGTCTAAAATGTCTTGGTATGCAGTTACAGTTACATTACCCTTTATTGGACCTAAGGGGTCTAGCGTCCACCAAACTTTACAGTAGGCACTATGCATTCCATTAGGTAGTGTTCTCCTGACATCTGTCAAACCCAGATTTGTCCATCAGACTTCCAGATGGTAAAGCTTGATTAATCAGGCCAGAGAACATGTCTCCATTGCTCCAAAGTCCAGTGGTGGTGGCTTTACACCACTCCAGCCAACGCTTGGCATTGTGCATAGTGATCTTCGGCTTGTGTGTAGCAGTTCATCCATGGAAACCCATTTCATAAGGTCCTGACACTCAATGCCTGTGCTAATGTTGCTTCCAGAGGCAGTTTGAAACTCCATAATGGGTGATGCTACAGAGGACAGATCATTTTTACTCACTACGCTCTTCAGCACGTGGCGGCACCTCTCTGTGAGTGTGCGTGGTCTACTGCTACCCAATTTACTGCCAGTGTTTGTCTATGGAGACGGGTGCCTATGTGCTTGATTATATACACCTGTTAGCAATTTATGAAGCTGAAGCACCCAAATTCAATAATTAGGAGGGGTGTCCCAATACTTTTGTCCATATAGTGTATTCCATGCTGGTAATAGTGTTCGTGTAAATATAGTATTGAGGTTCCAACAGTACTAATTCTCGGCTAAATCAAAAGGGAAAAAAAAGGTTAAAATACGTGATGACACTGTTTGCATTTTTGGATTGTAATGTAAAGTACAGGGTTCATTGACACTGCAACAGGAGCCAGAACAGACTATTCCCAAAATGTAATCTAACTGATAAAGACACGTACACATATTTAATGCGTTGTATTTATTTTTATACATATGCACGTTAGGATGTCCACATTTGCCATTCATAGGTTGATGACCGACACGTGCAGTGATGTCCTTAGATGTGGGGTCTATAAACTCATAGTAGGCAATCAGTTTCTCAGTTATAAATTCTACATTCTGCAGGGCAGCCCTGTGTGAAATGTATACCTGTGCCCTGGCTAACTCTAATGTACATATGTAGTTTAAAAATAATATTAGAACCCATGTTTAAAGAGACAGTGGATTCCAATACTTAGTTTTCACAAACGCAAACATGTTAAAAAGAAAATCCAGTTTCAGGTGAAGTTGGATGAGGTTCTGCAAAATGTGCTACAAATGTCACATTGCAAAATTAGTATAAAAACTAACTCTATGTTGGCATTCCAGACTGGTATATATACATAGATCCACCCAGTTATATAAAAAGAAATGTGGACAAGTTTGGGCTTCATGAGCACCCTTAAAGTCTAGGTTTAAGTTTTTCCAGGTTTTTTTTAACAGAAAAAAAGATTGGTTGTATGCAGAGTCTTGTTTATTTTAAGCTGGAACATATAAATGCTCCAGTGGTGGAGTATGAGCCGGGAATGAACCCCATCAAATAAGACATGTCACTGCCATTTTGTCCTGTGGCTATAAAAACAAACATCCAGAGAAAACTCTTTGAAGCACTGTTCCTCCAGGTCACTTTTCCTCTTTCTCTGGGAAGGCCGGGCAGCAGCATTTCGGGGTAGCCCCACCCCTGTGTGCATCTAGCTATGCCCCACATACAGCTTGCCCCACCTCTACATATTGCTAGCTCCACCCCATTCAGAGCCACTCCCATAGAAGAGGGAGAGCTCCAGGTAGCCTACCTTCAGAAGCACATTCACCACATTACTGTAAATGTCTTCTAGACCTATGGAGATCAGTGGAACAAAATAGATTTTTATTAAAAACAGCTATTTTAATACCCCTGTAATTTGCATAACTGCTGAACACATCTGTACGTTTCAGATCATGTCTTTATGTTTATCGTTCTTCCCAAAGGGGGAACAATGAAGTCGCCGAGCGCATTTCCACCATGGGGTGAGTGGTGTTTGTTGTACGAGATGTTCATTGTCAAACTGTGCAGACAGCTCATTAAACATTGACAGATTGGAGGTGAGTGTTTACCTAGCGAAACCCTTAACTTCTCTCCTCACTTTAACGAACTCATGTGTACTTGGAACTAAGACAAGCAACAGTGGTTCAGATCTTGGGGGATTGTACAATAGTAAATATATTAAACATTCTAAACACGTGTCGTACTAGCACAACAGAGCTGCAGATATCTGGCAGCTTCGTAACACAGATCCTTCTGAAAACTAAGAGGGTGGTATAGAAATTCTCTGGACCTAAAATAATCTTAAAGATGCTGTTCCATCTACTCTGTAGAATGCTTTGTAAATAAATTAATTGTTAGAAGCATGATTCCTAGTAATGTTGTACCACGTACCAGGTGGTATTAATAATACTTGTCGCATGTTTTTGTATGATTAACCTTCATAGGAAACAATAAAATGATAGATCTGCTTTATGATTTAATGTTTTGTTTTTTTTTCAAAATAGCACCATAATTGAAGGGCTAGGTGCAGGATGAGGTTTTATAAATGAGGTTGCGTTCCTGGAATTGGTCATGTTCTATATCTTCATAACTTCCAGTTATCCGGAGCCCATCATCCTCTGGAGAGGGTGGTTTCATGAGGGATGGGGTAAGCCACCTAAGAGGACAGGAATATCTATGGTTGTGGGTGGAGCTGCTGGTGTATGTGGGCAGGGGTAGCCCCAACGTTAAATTTGCATGGGGTGGGTGGGGAATAAGATAGGTAACCCGGAGATCTAGCTCTGTGACCCAGAGAACTGGATAAGTGACGCTTTGTATTTGCACATTCCAAAGGAGAAGCCTGATTACCTCTGCATCGTGAGGGGGGTGATCAGTTAATCAAGGGCATTTGATTAGCAGTACCTGTCTGCTACTTAGTATCTTAATTTCTAAGGGTGTTTTTCACACATGGTTTCTCCGTTTTTCCTTTATTTTTGTTGAATAAATCATGACACTGTGTAGTATGTCATGTGTTGTTCATCTGAGGTTGTATTTACTTAATCTTTAGACCTACTAAGGAACAGATAATTGTTATTATTATTATGATTATGCCCTGATATGTTAAACCAAAGAATTCGAAGAGGGTATAAGGATCAAATCAACCATTTAGCTCTCTGGTATTAGCCCTTTATAGTACATCAAGGAGCAAGCTCCCATGATGGATAATATACCTTTATAGAGTTGAGTGAATTGAAAAAGAAAATTACAGCTTGTCAATATATGGGTCACCTCTTTTTTGTAATGATGTTGAGAAGTAGTCAGAAAGAATATTTTATAGCGTCATGCTTTCTAGCCCTCCATACATTAAAACGCATTGAACAGATGTGCAGCAGTGTCACTTGTCATGGAAGGATAGTATCTCTTGATTAATGACAGGTTTAGTGTTTGGCTCCCTCTAGAGTATAACGACAGATGTTAATAAGGTAATTTGCCAATCATTGGTGAAACCACACTCATGGATATTTTTAACTTGTCTATCTTGAAATCTATAAATAACCCAGCAGTTTAATAAGTGATCAAGTTGGTGGGTGGATATCCTATTCTTTTTTTCGCAATATTTTTTTGTGTGTTCCCCCCCCCCCCACATCAGATTGTCCAAGTTCCAAAGTAACCATCTGTCAAGATGTAATTCTAAAACTTTAAAGGGTACAGTGGGATAGGTAACACCAATTCTTCGATGGAAACGTTGGGTTTCTAGGAAAAGCTGCTCGTGCTGTGAAACCATTGACAACACACTTAAAAGTATATTATTTCCATATAAAATGAACTTTGGTTTGAACTACTTCACAATTATTTGTTATCTCTTTAAATTCCATTTATGCAGCTGTGTGGTAAACCAATGGTTTGATTGAACAAGATCAGCTGTTGTAACACTTTTATACAGTATTTTGGAATATCTATCAAAATACTATAATAATTATGTATGTGTTCAAGGTGGGGGTGATTTAAATAGCAGGGAAAGATAATGTACTGTTAATAAGTCACAGCTTTGTTTAGGTGAGTCTGCAAATATGTGCTCATGGATGGCTGAGCATCACAAGTGGACATGACTGAGATGCACTGTGAGTTATGTGCATTTTATCTTGTGGAGTAGGGTTGAGACACACGCGAATAGCCCAGACCAAGAGGACTTTGCCCTGCCACACATTCATGTTCACACTCTTTGCTGGCATTGGCTTGTGTTGACACAAGTCATGTGTCCTCTGTGATTCGAAGTGAAGCTCCAGGCACCGCTTTTATTAGACAGGAGAGCAGCCAAAGTATGAGAGAACATTCTGTGACCAGATACTGGTAGCCAAGGTGGGGAGGAGGGAGTTGTGTGAGATATACCTTAATAAGGTATATTTTATGATTAGGTATACTTTTTACATGCATTCAAGGAATTTGTAATAAGTGCCACTTTTTGGAATTGGTACTTTCTAATCAATGCATTAAATGTGTGTTGGAGATACATTTTATTAATTAATGGATGTTGTTCTTACATCTCCTCTCTGAGTTCCAGAGCAGTCTTTCAGGATTCCATGAAGTGTTCTTGGCAATGCCAAGGTGTCAAAACATAGGGTGATTTGTCCGAAGGTTTTGTATGTGCTAATTGGATGTTATGTCCAGGGCTGATTTTCTAAAACAAAATGTACCAGGTCGTCTGATTTTGGACCGGCTCTCAGCATTCAGTTGGTTTATGTGCCCCACATTCTCACGGATGCCCCATCCGCACTAAGGTCTGGTGCATGTGAATCTCTAGCTCAATTACAAAGAAAGACAACGTTGTCCTTCAACTGTAACTCTTGACTGGAGAGTTTGCTTCATAACTAAAACCAAGATCCAAAAGCCGATGGCAAATAAACATTTGGCTCATTCCACAGAAAAATTTAGATAAGCTGCCAGGTCTCGAGTCGTTTGGACTTGTTGAGTACTGATTTTTTTTAGGAACCAATGGAATTTTCCTGATGATTGTTCATTTATAGCACTTTGCACCAGCTTTGTCCAGCCTAGTCTATTGGCATGTCTCGATTAACTGGAGTACGCTGTTACAACAACCATAAAGCCTAGCTTGTTGATAGTTACATGAGAAGATATAAGCAGTAGGACAAATTCATTTGGGTTTCAAAGCATTTGCTATGCACACCGCACAAAATAAAACTAGCTTCTTTATACTGTTTTATACTGCTTTATACTGTTTATGTAGTTAATCAAGTTATCTTTTTGGCAGTCAACAAATTCCCATTTATTAGCAGAGAGGTTATGTTTAGTATGTCTACTTCCAACCCCGGCTTGTGTCCTGATAACACAGTAGTAGCTGCCAGCTTTGGCAGGTTCCTGGAAGGGCTGAAACTTTTTTCCCAAGAATATGCCCTTGAAAAGCAGAGAAGGGAACATCCAGCCAGAGTTCAATAGGTGGGAGATGAACCCATCACTGCTGCTTGGTTAGGTATCTGCTAACTATAATTTACCTGGTAATTCCAGATGAATCTTCTTGTCCTTTAAATACAACATGAATTTTATTTTACCCAATTTTATTTTACCCAGCTGCGTTTATATATATATAGCTATATATATATCTATTATCAGACTAGGCACAGAGAGTTCAGTTAATATCTGATATAAACTTGCTTGCTGCGTATTATTAGGACAGACTCACACAATCCTGTTTTAGATATACTGTAAAGTGACCTCCTGACTGCACATTATAAAGAGACTCAGAATGATGTGGTTTCTAGTTCGCAATGAAGCAGTCCTAAAACATCAAGTCTATTTCACTAACCACTGATATAAATTTGACCGTTCTGTATTTAATGTGTATGCCACATGTGTTTCGAGTAACAAAATTATGAATTACAATAGCGTTAATTAGTGTAGCTGTATATATGTCTTTCTGGAACATATTAAATATAAAAAATCATACAGTTTTTAACTATAATAATAATAATGTATTTTTGTTCACTCCAAGAGAAATTCAACAATGGCTATACTTAATAGGCTTTTTTTTCATTTTAACATGGTTTCACATGTTGGATTTCATAACAATATGAAAACTGATTTTGGTCAATCACCCATCTTTGCATATGCTTTTACGTTGATTTCTCATGCATTGTGATGCATTACTGAGAAGCACACCGCAATCTTTAGCTGGGTTTCAGGGAAAGATATTGCTGTACTTAATAGACTTGTGTATTCAGATCCGTAGAAATTTTTATTTCAACTACATTTGCCTATAATAGTAATATTTTGTCAATTCGGATATGCAAAGAGCTCCGAATGTTTATTAGAATTTTGTTGTTTTTTCATTCTCACTTACTCTTACTTTCACTCACATTCTCTCATGGATCTCCCTCTAACCGTCCTTTGCAGTGGGCGCCGGCTACTGATATTGAGTGCCGTGATATGATGTCACAATGAAGCCCACCTTCCTTTTCATCTGGACCAAAAGGCAGACGAGGAGAAAGAAAAATAGGTGGTTATGGTGTACCGCCATCAATGGAGGTTCCAAAGCAGAGGATATAAATCCATTTACATTTGTAGAATTCGTCACATTAGACCTGTGTCTTTTAAAGTTTTGTTATTATAGAAAGCAATATTATCTGTTCAGTAAATCTTATTTATTTCAATGTATATTTGATTTAATAATTACATTTTTGATTTTTTTCCTGTAAATACGCCCCCCCCCCAGGCTGGGGAGCCGTCTGAACACTTTTCACATCTCCCATGTGAAAAAAAGGCTTCCCTGAGCCTCTGGTGCTCAGAGAAGCTGTGCATGTAGTGCCCATTATACAACTTAGTCCAGGATAAGCTGAGCAGCTGTACTATGACTGTGCATGCATGTGCAAGTAACCCAGGCTGTTAAATAAGGTTTAGTCAGTGTAGTAATAATACTGACTGTGCACTGCATAGGCAGTTCCCTACAGCAGTTTCCTCCTGCTCATGACGATGCAGTGAAGCACCGCTAAGGCAGAGTCATCTGGATGAAGGCAACGCAGGACTCTGGAGTGAGAAAATTGCATCTGAAACAGTAAACAAGTTATTTATGATGTTGCCAGTTTTTCAATCCAAACACCCCCTTGAGGGCCAATCACTCTCCTAAACTGCCATCTCCCCCTTCCGTCACCCTTTACTACAGCCACACGAGACAGTTTGAAGTGATGGGATGGCCATACCTGGGAACCTTCTGGCTTTGGCTAACTTTTGAATGTGAATAGGTCTCGCTGCCGTCTGTGGGTGGTCTTGCTTGCATTGCGGGACACGTTATTTTAATGAGGAAGTGAGCAGTGAGTGGGGTTTGCTGCAATGCTGCTCTCAAACCCAGAGTTTTCGCCTACTGACCTGGAGAAGTGGTGTTTCTCTTCCCAAGGTATGTGATGGCAGCTCAGAGAAGTGATGTGCGCTCAAAGGACCCCAGATAATTTATTGAGAACTGTTTATCCCCAAAGACTCTCCAGGAAATGTCTGGGATGAAGTTATCATCCCACTGAAATGCCATCACCCCCCTCTAGATTGTCTGGGGTAAAGAGGTAGGTCCTTTAGGGGAGAGGGGGTGGCATCTCAAGGTGCATGAACAGCCCTCAAAGGGGTGTCAGGAGTTAAAAAAAAGGTCACACCTTTACCATTGTAAATGAGCCTTAACCCCTTCGTGGCAATGGCTGATTGTATTTTTTGTACCCTTCGTAACAATGGTTAACAACCATTAAAAAACGTAACAATCGTTTTAACATGTCTGTGGTGCTCGTGTTTAACTTTCTCAGTTACTGAACCCACACACGTTTTTTTTTTCAGGACAAAAAGGGCTTTCTTTAAATACCATTATCCTGATCGTATCATATCATTTACTATAAAAAGTATAAAATATAGTGAAAATTGTGAAAAAGGCGAGTTTTATGACTTTTACTTGAAAAGTCTTTTACTCATCTACAAAAGCTAATGAAAAAAACCCGCAGAATAGATTCTACTAGTAGTCCTGAGATGATAAATACCCAATGTTTTTATGGGTTTTTTTGTACGTTATAGGGCAATGAGTACAAGTAGCGTATTGCTATTTCAAAATATGGTCATTCTGGTCCCATGTCCTATTTGGGACAACTTTGAAGTCCGACACTTTAATTGATCCCTATCAAACCCTATATATATATTTGAAAACTTGACACCCCAAGGTATTTCAAATGCTAGTATTTTAACTCTTTCCATGCAGTTATTCTATTACCAGCCTTTGTCAAACACCCCAATATGTGTTCAGAAACATCTCCTGAGTATAGTGATAGCACCCATGCATAGGCTGTTTAGTGGGTAAAAGGCCACATTTGGGATATGCATAATTCAGTTTTTCAACTTGGAATTTTGACATATAAAAAATTCTGCCCCATGTCCTATTTGGGACATCTTTGAAGCCAGCCAATTCAATTTACCTTATCAAACTACATATGTTTGAAAACTAGACACCCCGGGGGATTTTAAATACTGGTATTTTAACCCTTTCCAGGCACTAATTCTACTACCAGCTGTAGTCAAGGTTTGTGGTAGTAATTTTTTGTGCTTTTTTTCACACATTTTACTTCAGGTACAAAATTACCATTTCTACAAATATTTTTTTTCACTGTTTAAAGGCAATCTCTTTTATTACTACAAATACTGGAAAATTTGATATGTGGAGGTGCAAAGGGGGGGCTTAACCAGGATGAGGTGCGGCCATTATAGGGCATGGCTAAGGGAGAACCATAACTTTTTTTGTCCATGACCCTGGATGGTCTCTGTCCACCTCTGGTTGCAATTCTAGCATAATCTTTCTGAAGGCACTAAGTGAGCCAAAAAACACTAGTGGTTTACTTGAGTTTCACAAGAAAGGAAAATAAAGAAGGCAGTGTGGTAGATTATCGTCTCCATACATTGGTCTGTAGGATAAGGATGAAATAAAATATAGGATTACTACTTGTCTCAACCACAATTAATTTATACAATTATTTTGTGAGGCTTAAAGGGGGTTGTGGTCTTTAGTGTTGCATTGGCTAATCACAGAGATTTTGGATCTAAGTATATTTTTCCCTTCCTTAAGGAGAGTATATGGCATTTTACTATGGTTTTGATGTGCAATGAAGCTCTGTAGCTCATTATCCCTTGTAAGTGATCACTGCAGACTCCCACAAAGACTAACGGTTATTACTTGTATTAACCAAAAGGAGCTTTGGTACAGCAATTATGTTGTAGCTCCACATTTTACAGGGCTCTGTATCTGCAGCTTCTCCTTAGGTATTTTATTTTTTCACATATTAAAAGCACTTGAACTTGAAAAGATGAACCATTTAATTTTATACCATAGTATTATATTAGTATCCATCCATATGTAAATCTACAATTCTGTGCAGTAACCATATATTGATTGGATGGATAGTAGAAGAACAACATATTGTTGTGTTATATGGATCTTATTATTTGAAGATGTGTAAACTTTAATTGTTTTAAACGGTTTCACGTTACAGATCAGGTCCTAATGTTTGCGTGTACATGTGTGCAATGAATGAAACCCATAACATGTGGTATACCTCCTGTGGAGTAAAATGTTTATCTGACTTCCTGGCTGTCTTCATGTCTTCCTATCATTATTACAATATGGGCTATAACAGGTCCCTGTATTACTCCAGCAGTCATTAAAAAAAAAAAAAAAAGCTTAATGTAGTGAATAATGTGATAAAACAACTTAGCTAGTGTGTAAATTGTGTATTACGTATTAGGAATGAGCTGTGTGTCATTACTGGTGAGGCCTACATGAAGATTATTAAGAGATTATTATTAACATGATGACGGAGAGATGATTTTCTTCAACATCAACCCATTTTTAGATTATGAAGTCTATGTGATATCGAGATCAGTTTTGAGTTAGTAACAGTTTTTTGCTTGTGATTTAACAACCTCAATTTACATAAAGATGATCAAATTATATAATTATATGTATTAAATAACCTATTCGATTTATCTCCCTGTACCTAATCAATAGCAGCCTTTCACAAGACACCATCTCATTTCCTCATAAGGAAGAGATCAGATTGACATATATGTATGTCTCTAAGCTACCCAAGTTCTTTGATGATTGGAAAGGAAATAATATAACTGAAGATCAAATGTGTTTTTCTGTATAAATTGTATTTATTTTGTCCTATTTTCTAAAAGTTATTCTATTCCTTTTATAAAGACTCTATTTCACTGGAACCGAAGCTGAAAAGTGAGGGCTTTGTCAGGAAGGGTTTCCTGGAAAGATCAAATATCCCTCTTGAGTCATCAGCGACGTAAGCGATACCAGCATTAGACAAACAGTAAAAACTACATACAGAGCGCTTTCAGAAACTAATGCAGGAGACACATAGTTACACAACTTATATAGACAAATGGGTATCGGTAGTTGGGAACTTTACCCTTTAAGAGCCCGTAAGGTTTTATTGCAATACCTCTCTAATGCTGTCAACCAGTCTTTATGAAAAACATTACTTGTTACAAGGTAAATTTTAAATAATCCACCTGTATTCAATCAGCTTTGAGCAGGTGTTCAACGCTATGCATGTACACAATGCATGCACAGACATTCGGGATTCCTCATGTTTTCTTGTCACTCATGATTTAGGATTGAACCTCGTGGGGACCAGTCCTTTCGATTATAGCCCTCTGTAGATTCAAATTGTTATATCATATGCTTCTTGATATCTTCTGTTTACCAATTTTACAGTGCTGCAGTGATTGCGCTAATTAATTTTACCAATAAAAAGATGAAGTATAGTATTGCGACATACGGAATTGTTACATCTAAAATAGAGAAACAGTCATGTCCCAAAAAAGAAATACCCATCCAGAACATGGATCTCTCACTTTGCCCAAAGTTTCTTGCACTAAATAAACCTATTTAACTGTGTTTATAGATCAAAATAAGAACTATATAGGTTTAAGAACCACCACTTTGTGGGTAAAGCAGCCACCTAAACTTCCTGTTGTCAGGATAATTGTGCATAATTATTCCTCCCTACTGTTATCTCTCCCCTTGTGTTAAGTTGGTGATTTATTTTGATTGTCCTGGCAAACTTTGTAAGTGTTGAGGGGAGGAAGATATATTAGATATGTAGATTGGTTTGTCTGAAGTAAATCTAAACTAAATATCTTTAAAACATTGAAAACCAAAACAAGCTTTAGATAATTTTAATAAATTAATACTGAAAGTACGGTAATATATATGTTACAATGCTACCTTACACTTACTAGATACATGTCACCGGTATGCAGTTGTGTCTGTTGGAGCTGATTTTTCTTTTGTCCTGCTCTTAAATCCCTTTTAAAGGTGCTCTTCTAGCTATTGCTTCACTTTATTTATTCCATCCATCTTTCTGTAGGTCTTCGTAATCATCATAGAAATGCTTGTCTAAAAGAATAGTGAAAACCAGTGTTGCCCCAGTGTTTGTTGCTCCCAACTACTATTTGTCTGGCACACTAACAGTTTTCAATGTGCCCCCTCTTTTCCACAGCTCTTGTGACCTGTGAAAACTCCAGATCCCAGGATGCCTTCCTAACTGTCCAATATGACGGGGCTGGCCCTGCTGAACACATTAAATTGAATAAGGACATAGATCTCCAGTGTCCTGTTTTCATCAGGATTTTGGGGCATTGTCTCACTGAGCAGCCCTATTGTCCAGCTTTTGCGAGCAGTGGGGATCATGGGCTGTTGTGAGATCCTCCAATGTCCTCTGACCAGCCTATTGGGCACTGACGTTATCCATACAGTTGTGATAGAGGTTATGGCACAAAACTTTGTCACAGCTACCAGGGGCGTACCTAGAGTATTTGGCACCTGGGGCGGATCCTGTATGTGGCACCCCCCCACACTTTAAAACTGCATAGCTTCTACTGTTATATACCGGCGCAGACACTGAAGGTGGTACAGCATAACGCTTACTGTTATCATTATATACTGAGGCAGACATTGACGGTGGTACAGCATAACACTTATCACTATATACTGAGGCAGAAATTGACGGTGGTACAGCATAACACCTATCACTATATACTGAGGCAGACATTGACGGTTGTACAGCATAACACCTACCACTATATACTGAGGCAGACAATGACGGTGGTACAACATAACACCTATCACTATATACTGAGGCACACATTGACGGTGGTACAGCGTAATCCCTATCACTATACATTGAGCCAGGCATTGACAATAGTGCAGCATAACTCCTATCACTATATACTAAGCCAAACATTGATGTGGTGTAGGCCTACCACTTCATTAGTAGTAGGGATGCACCGAAACGAATTCTGGACTGAAACCGAAAATGCAGCATTTACCCCCCACACCATAAAAAAAATTCTAACACTTTTATTTCAAGTAAGTAACACACCAAAATAGGACAAAACAATTAAATAACAATATTAATATATATATATATATATATATATATATATATGATTGTTAACAGCAATCACATTTCTATTATGCCCAGGCATACCCAGATTCCAGGATGTACTCGCAGACTTGGCATGATAGGAGTATGATTGCCCTATCTACCCCTTCTCACTCCCTTTTGTCCTACCTACCCCTTCTCACTCCCTTCTCCCTATCTACCCCCTATCCCCCCGTCTCACTCCCTTCTCCCTATCTACCCCCTCCTAACTATCTACCCTCTCCCACTTTGAAGTTCACTTACCTTTCAGGAGTCCTGCGGTGGGGGTGCAAGGCCTCTGTCTCCCAGCTCTGCCACTGTATGGAACAGTATAGAGTGATGGGAGTTATGATGTACTAGAGCATAATTATATAATGAAAAATACATTGGAAATGGTACAGCATAACACCCATCACTCTCACACACTTACCAATCCGCACATATACCAATCCACACACATACCAATCCACACACACACCAATCCACACACATACCAGTCCAAACATACACCAATCCACACATATACCAATCCACACATATACCAATCCACACACACACCAATCCACACACACACCAATCCACACACACACCAATCCACACACACACCAATCCACACATACCAATCCACACATATACCAATCCACACATATACCAATCCACACACATACCAACCCACACGCATACCAATCCACACACACACCAATCCACACATATACCAATCCACACATATACCAATCCACACACATACCAATCCACACACATACCAACCCACACGCATACCAATCCACACATATACCAATCCAGACATATACCAATCCAGACATATACCAATCCAGACATACTAATCCACATATATACCAATCCACACATATACCAATCCACACATATACCAATCCACACATATCAATCCACACATATACTAATCCACACACATACACCAATCCACACATACCAATCCACACATACCAATCCACACACATACCAATCCACACACATACCAATCCACACACATACCAACCCACACGCATACCAATCCACACACATACCAATCCAGACATATACCAATCCAGACATATACCAATCCAGACATATACCAATCCAGACATACTAATCCACATATATACCAATCCACACATATACCAATCCACACATATACCAATCCACACATATCAATCCACACATATACTAATCCACACACATACACCAATCCACACATACCAATCCACACATACCAATCCACACACATACCAATCCACACACATACCAATCCACACACATACCAATCAACTCTCACTCACTGAATGCTTTCCTACCTTTCCTCTTTTCTCCTTACAGCTTCTTTTCCTCCTCTTCGCTCCTCTTCTTCAGTTCTTCTGTCTTCTTCCGGGTCAGAGGGCACGGACAGCAGTGGGCGCGGCTTCAGTGTTGTGCGCCGGGATCTGACAACAAATCCCGGCGCACAGCAGCTGTTGCCGCGCGGATCGCAAGGGAGCGGTATCAGAGGTCTTTAACAGACCTCCGGCTCCCTTGAGTGGTTTTAAGCCGGGTTCAAGGGTTGAACCCGGCTTAAAATCACTCAAGGGAGCCGGAGGTCTGCTAAAGACCTCCGATACCGCTCCCTTGCGAGCCTGCTCCTCCAGCGGCGGACATTGCTGTCCGTCTCTGGAGGGGTGCCGGCAAGTTGGCACCCCCCTGATGAGCGGCACCCGGTGCGGACCGCCCCCCCCCCCGCCCCCCGCTAGGTACGCTACTGACAGCTACCACATTACCGCCCTGCAACCTAGTACGGCAAAGCGTCAGGATAGGACATCATATCCTGTGGGTTTGACTAGATGAGGCATGTCCAAACTTTTTCGAAGAGTGCCAGATTTGATCAAGTGAACATGTGCGAGGGCCTACCATTTTGCCTGACATTGTTTGAACCATTAAAATCAAATGCAAATGAACTATTTTATGCAAAGTTTATTGAAAACATATTTTTCATTTTGTGACTTGGATGACAAATCTAAACAGGTGTTAAATCACTCTGCCTTTAATATAAAAAAAAAACAGATCTATATTTGGGTAACTTATCTGTGGGGCCTTATCAGTCTGGAACGCGGGCTGCAATTGGCCCTCGGGCCGGACTTTGGACATGCCTGGACTAGATCATGAGTGGTAGGTGGCCCTGCCTATAGTTTGGACACCTAAAATGTTGGGGGTATTGAATGGTAGGATTTGTGTTACAGTCATTGTTTTAGGAATGGGAAGCAATTGCATGTTTTGCTATGGTCTATTTTGTTTAGGGTATTTCACTAGTTGTTTCATTATGGCAAGGGGAAGATAAAAGGAAAGAGGTCTAATAGGCCCATGCAGCATTTGTGAAATATTCTTTTATATAGCTGCCAGTGCATGCTTTTTACACATTTAATCCATGTTTTTATTTATTTTTTCCTTCTAGTGTCTCTTCTCAATTAACACTGTGTGTCTGCACCACATTTTCTTGCTTTTTTACAATCAGGAAACAATGCATATAGTATCTAATTGACAATTGTTCACTGGAAAGTGAATGAATAAGTCAAGAAAAATTGTACAGAAACAGAACAGAATTGAATATGGCCAGAAGTTATTAAAATATACTTAGTAAGTAATAAGAGGAGACCAACTAGTTAGACGATGCTATTTATCCATCTCTACTGACTTTTGTAAGCAATTTTTTTCCAAAAACACTTAATTGTCACATGACACAAGAGAAGGCAGAAACCAGAAAAAAGCTTCTTAACAGTAGATTAAATCATCAGTGGAAGTTAAATGACAGATCTGTTTGGGTTAATTTAGGTTCTATTCTGGTTAACTCACATTGCCCTTATTTTAGTTTTTTCATTCATTTATTTTTCTCCCTCTGTGCCACCCATCATGCTGAACCTTAGTACCAAGAAGGAAGTGGCATATAGTAAAAAAAGAAAAGGACATCCGTGGGGAAGACATTTGCTGAGGAAACTGGTTCATCATTTCAGCTTACAAGAGAATCCCAAGCAGCCTGCCCCAAGCTTACAGTGGAGGCTTTAAGTTCTCTTGAAAAGCTTAAATTCTATGAGCACCTTGAAAAGGGAGCTTTTGAGAGAGCACTACTGGCTTCAGACGTCCTCAGCCAGCAGAAGTAGGCCATAACAATTGTGAAGACCATTCTGGTTGAGAAAAAGATTTTGGAAATAGAAGAAGCTTGTCCAGGGATTTTCCTTGTTTGAGACTCAAGGCCATCTCGTCTATGTGATGGAATATCTCTGTGGGGAGACCTTGATTACCTTGAAGGTTACACTGCAATGCTAATTTAGGTGGAAATAACCTGTGGGTTGCAGTATCTCCACTGCAATGACATCGTACACCATGACTTAAAACCAGAAAATACCATTATAGATGGTGAAGGTCACATCAAAATTCCTGATTTTAGACTTGCCCTCTTAAACATGTTTGGGAACAAGACAGCAACTGGACGTGCTGGGAGAGATCCGTGGCGAGTGATATGACTCTGCAGTGGACTGGTGGGCATTTGGAGTTATATTGTATCAAATGGTCATTATGGGCCAGATACATGTGCAGTAAACAGATCAGTCTTGTACTATATCCATTACTCTCATTATGGCTCAGGTTGGAGGAGAAAGGCTTATTAAATCAACTCCTGTCTAGGACTCCATCTCTTCTGCTCAAGTTGGCAGAAAACATTAGATCCCATCCATTCTCCAAGTCAATTGACTGGGATGAACTTGAAACTGGCAGAGTTGCTACACCATTGCTGCAGTCATGCAAATTCCGGATCTTTTGACCAAAGAGCATGAGCATGAGCATCAGAGGCTTAAGTCCTATTGAGTTATTTCACCAACTACTCATTTCTGAGTCTGGACTAACATCCTCCAAGACTGTTCTATTCAAATAGAAAATAGCATCATCAAACTTCAAAAACAGCCTCTGTCGTCACTTAGAACATTAGAAAGTATGAATTTAGTATTTATACAAAGCTTTGCAAAATCAGCCCAACTGATGGTGCAAGAAAACCGATAAAACTAATCAATATGGTCCAAATTAATTTTAACTCTTTTAATGTGTTCATTATTGTGTGTCACCTCCAACTATCTGCTCTGACTGTATTATTAGTAATAGAAAGCTTAATATACATACCATGGAACTCTTTGTGTTTATCCTTGAGTGTTATGATGTAAAGACTCAGACCTTAATCAGTACTATGATTTCAGATAGCCATATGCCTATCCCATGCATGTTTAAATTCCCTGTTCTATTTATGTACCTCTCTCTCCTCCTTTGAAATGAAATAGTCTCTGTGTGAAGCTCTGCCTCCCAGGTCTCTGGGGGAGGGGGGATGCTAAATGCCCCACCCACTTCATGCCTAATTTTCCTACCACTCCCAACCTATATAATGATACTTCGACTTAGCCCCACCCCTATAATGGCTAGCAACATCTCTCAAATAGCAAGGCCTAAGCTTCTGTGTGACTAGCCACTCCCCCTCAATAGGCCACTCCCTCAGAAGAGGGAGAGCTGCTGGTAGCCGGTTCCCAGAAGTACCCAGGAATGTTGATATGTTTGACCTGTGTGAGGAAGACCGGCTGCACATGCTCAGGGGCGCCAAATAGACTGGGGAAGGAACTCCTCAACCTGGAAGGTCTGTGGGCGCTGCCTTGAGTCAAGCCTGGTGCTGCAACCCCCCTAAATGCATCACTGTGGGTAGCTCAATGTGCAGGAAGAAAAATCCCTGCTCAAAGAAAAGCTGTCACCCCTGGTTATTTATTCCTCAAACTAGAAAAAGATAAAGTGTACCTTGTTTTGAGATAATGTTCTAATTAATTTATGGCTGCAATGTCCCCCTAATGTTCAACAAAGAAGAGGCTGAACAAGCAGAATAGCGTGTTCAGGGTTACAGCAGATTAGTGTCACTCACATTCAAGGCTTCAAACCTTTTTGCCTATTTTTTGTAATTCTGTTTAATGAATATAGATCTGTCTGTGGCAAAAGGAAGCAAATATTTACTAAAAAGTGCATGCAAAATACATGAATAATCGTTAAAACGTGTGTTTGTTGGGGTTGAGGTTTGTATTAACTCTTGGAGCGTCATAAAGGAAGGCAATTCATTGTTCTGACATCTGGTATTCACCAAATTCACATGTCGCTATGTAAACCAGATGCAGTGTGACGGTTATAGTTTAAGTGGGAAATAACGTCTTTAGTCCAAGTTGATACCTATAATTGTACTCACATAGAAGAGATGTAGAGTCAGATAAGCTTTCAAGATCTTGATGGTCTCTTCCTCTTCTGAGCTCCAATCCTTTCCTACAATGGCCTGTTAACCAAACCTAGCAATAGGACTGTTACAGGGCTATAAGGGGTGGGGCTAGCCAAAACCAGCATTACATTTGGTAGTAGGAGGGGTTTGGGTGGAGTGTGGGTGTGGCCAAATATCACTCATCTGCTGCAGAGAAAATGTAGAGTAACCCAGAGACCCAAAGGAAGAAGTTCTTCCCCTGGAGACTCCATGTTAAACCCAGAGAGTTCCCAGGGATGCGGAGAATAGGTACATATAGAGACATATTACAAATCTGGGGATAACTTTAACTGTCCCCTGTCCTGTCCATGCTCCAGTATTCTCCAGGCAAAGAAAAAAAACACAGACATTCTGAAATTATTACTACCCTTTAACAGATGTGTAATCACATCGCAGATTGCTACCCTAATAACAATTTCCCTGTCTCAGACTTTCAGACTATAGTATCACTAACCCTTTCCTCCCCTGGGACCAAGAGATTAGCCCCTTCAATTCCCCATCAAACTATTAACACATTTCCTACCACACCTATTAATCTGTTTTAGGTCGCAGCCCCATCATGGTTATTTTTACACTGATAAGTGTTTGCCTGCCAGAGAATGGCATAATATGTCTTCATTACTCCATACAGTCAAATATTCCTAATGTTCTTATTTGCTGTTCAAGACCTGTAAGGACTGTTAAACATTTTATTGCCAGAGACTCCACAAACTTTAAAGGGCAGTCTAATGCCCTCTAATCCTCCAACAAAGAACACATTCTAAAGTACCGTATTTGCTCGATTATAAGACGACCCTGATTATAAGACGACCCCCCCAAATCTGAATATTAACTTAGGAAAAAAAGAAAAAGCCTGAATATAAGACGACCCCAAAGGAAAAAAGTTTTACCAGTAAATGTTAATTCATGTAAACTATTTTTTTTAAATAAAAGCTATGATTGAGAAAAATATTTTTTTTGTTTTTATTTCCTTGTATTTTCCAACCTGTCCCCCAGTTACGCACATCTGCCCCCAGGCTTGCCACACCAATATGGCACTGTGGCTCATGATATGCCTTTTAACTCTCTATATGCCACTGTGCCCCATGGTATGCCTTTTGACCCCCTATGTGCCACTCTGCCTCCAGAAATGCCTTATACCCCTATATCCCATTCTGGCATTTAGGGGGTTAAAATGCATATTGTGGGGCAGAGTGGCATATAGGGAGGTATAAGGCATTCCAGGAGGCAGAGTGGCATTAAGGAAGTTAAAAGGCATTGTATAGAGCACTCTGCCTCCAGAAATGCCTTATACCCCTATATGCCACTCTGGCATTTAGGGGGTTAAAAGGCATATTATGGGGCAGGGTGGCATATAGGGAGGTATAAGGCATTTCAGGAGGCAGAGTGCTCTATTAAATGCCCCCTTAACGCCACTCCAGAAATGCCCTATGCCCCCATTTAACACACACACACACCCTATACCCCCATTTAACTAATACACACACACACACTCTCTCCCCCCTCCCTCCCCTCTCTTACCGGTGCTTCCAGCCGGGGCAGCGGGTTGACGTCGCCTTCCGCTGCAGCCGGAAGGAGGTGGAGTTGGCAGCGGGGGTTTGTATGCGTCCGTCGCGTATACTTTCCCCGGCTGTCAGAGATCAGAGTTCCCCGCACCGGTGCGGCACCGGTGCGGGGAACTCTGATCTCTGACAGTCGGGGAAGGTCTACGCGACGGACGCAGACAACCCCCGCTGCTAGCCACGCCTCCTTCCGGCTGCAGCGGACGTTGTCTACGCGAATCGCGTAGACGTCAACCCGCTGCCCCGGCAATACAGCAGGAAGCACCGGTAAGTGTGTGTGTGTGTGGGGGGGAGACAAGGGGATCCAGGTCCCCTGCAGCGGTGCGGGGGATCTGGATCTTAGTCTCCTAATCAGACCTCTATTTGAGGTCTGATTAGAAGACGACCCCGATTAGAAGACGAGGGGTATTTTTCAGAGCATTTGCTCTGAAAAAAACCTCGTCTTATAATCGAGCAAATACGGTACTTCATATGCATTCTTTACCGGCAGTCCTGGGAATCCCTTTTGCATGAGCAAATTTTAAGGTGACACTGTGTTTCTATATGCATTAAGGTGCTTATGATTGTAGGAGTGTCCGTTTAAACGAACAAGGGACAGCATTCCATATATATTTAGATATTTTAGAGCAAAAGTCTTTAATGTTTTAGTTTCGTAAAAGGTCACTTTTCCCACAAAAAAAGATGATCCACAACTTTCTGTGCTGCAAAAAAAAGGAAATGCATCATTCAGAAGCTTCACAGCATCTTACTTAGGATTTATGCACTGCAGTGTATGGCGTGTTCTGTTACCAGCTGAACATAATGCCCTAGATAACAATAGAAACTGGAGAGGCCATAACACTAACTGCAGCGTGTTTTTATACATATAATACATGAAAACTCTCCCGGAGTCTTTAGGTGAAACCATGCTGAGAAGATGCATTCGGTCATGCCCCAACCCTGTCCACATTGTGCCTACTCCCTGCCCGCATCCCACCACTGCTCATCCATTTCCATCCCATTGAATCCTGTCTAGGACTAGCTTGATGCCCGACTTGTGGTTAGCCCTGTGCCACTTTTACCTACAAAAAGGAGAGCTCCCTGGTAGTCAACTCTATATAAAAACATACATAAACATAAAAAATGATTGCCCAGCTTTCTCTGCAAACAATAGAGGTAACGTTTAAAGTTTTCCCTAATCAGAGACAACTTTATTTTGTATTTGTTCTTTTTAACTATATATATATATATATGTATATATATAAACTTATAGCATACCTGTGAACTTTCTGGCTCCGCCTACCCAGAGCCCCCTCTTGTGGGAGGTCCCATTGATGTTGGTGGGTGACCCTGCTGAAGTCGAGGGACACACGCCATTGTTGGAGGGCAAGTGGACAGGGAGTGGGGTATGCCCCAATGCCGCCCGCGTGACCCAGAGTTTTCCCATGGTGACCCAGAGAAGTTGAGCTTCACCCTGAATTTTCGGGCAAAACTTGAGAGTTCACAGGTATGCCTATAGATGTTTCTATACCGAAAGACAGATACTGTGAACTTTCTAAATAAGCTCATATAGAGAATCACATATTATACTGCAGTGACTTACTAATGACAAGATGGTTTTAATTGAGGTTTCTGTAAAAATGGTGATTATCAGGAGATAAATATATCTGAATTGTCACCTGCAGGATTTTAACTGTGATATACCAGTAAGAAAAGCACAATTTTGGATGCCCAGATGTCATAACATCTGTGCAGAATTTGAAGCAAGCAGCTCCAGACAATGTGACCTTCAGAATTTAACCATTGACCCTGAGACCGGTGTAAATATTCTATGGTTTAGGTCAAACCCAGAGACTTCCCAGGTGTAATAACCCCTTACCTTGTTTTCCAAGTCATATTTGAAGTTGCTTCTTCAGGTCCTTAGTTAAGCTGTTAATAAGCAGATTTATCAGAAACAGCTTGATTTAATAAATATTTCCATGTTGCATTATCACAATCCTGCAATAGTTTCTCAAATATATGTTTACAGCATATATTTGATACGGGAAAATAGTGGAGGTTGTTGTAATCTTTTTTTGGCAAGTGATAATATCAAGTAATAATATCTAAAAAATGTCTGGAACTTATCACCTCCTTATCAGTTTTGGCAGTTCTTTCCTTTCCCTATAATTCTGTTAAAATTGTATTATCTTTCCTCTGCCACTTTACCTGCGTCATCATTTTTCAGTGATCCATTCTGTAGATCACATAAATTGCAAAGTTCTTAAAACTGCATGCCAATACGGCCACAGAAGAGCAGCTTTTAAAGGGGAACTGTCAAATCTGAGTTAAAACCATAACTGCATCCTATACTAGTGATGTCCGGATCATGAACGAATCGTTCATTTGATCCGGTTCTTTTTAGTGATCCGGATGAGTCGGTTCACTAGACTGAACGATTCGTTTGTAGCGGTTCAGTCTGTGAATCATCATGCAGCTGTAACCTGATCCTAGAGCTGTGAGTCATCTGCAGAGCACTCTGGGGTCAGGTTACAGCTCATTAATTCTCACAGGAACGATGACTCATAGAGTCAGAGATTCGTTCAAAGAGTCGAATGAACCGAAGAGTCGAATGAACCGAAGAGTCGAATGAACCGAAGAGTCGAATGAACCGAAGAGTCGAATGAACCGAAGAGTCGAATGAACCGAAGAGTCGAATGATTTGAATCTTACAGGGATCCGGATCTTACAAGGATCCGAATCTTACAGAGATTCGAATCATTCAGAGAAAATCACTGATACCATACTTTTATAAATAAATACATTAATAATGTTCACACTGCCCCCAGGATTTAGATTCCCCTGAGTTTGCCCCCCTTTACCTATAACTGCACCTACAGTTAACTTTATTAAATTAATTAAATTAACCCTCAATCATCAGCATAAAATTAACCCTTATACCCCATCAACCATAACTGCCCCTGAAATTAACCGTAAAGATCCCATTAACCATAACGGCCCCTGAAATTAACCCTAAAGACCCCATTAACCACAACGGCCCCTGAAATTAACCCTAAATACTCCATTAACCATAACTGCCCCTAAATTAATTGCATGTACTCCAGATAAATTACCTAATAAATTGGTATGGTTGATGGGGTCTTTAGTGTTAATTTGGGGGCAGTTATGCTTAATGGGGTGTTTAAGGATAATTTAGGGGCAGTTATGCTTAATGGGGTCTTTAGTGTTAATTTAGGGGCAGTTATGCTTAATGGGGTGTTTAAGGATAATTTAGGGGCAGTTATGCTTAATGGGGTCTTTAGTGTTAATTTAGGGGCAGTTATGCTTAATGAGGTGTTTAGGGTTAATTTGGGGGCAGTTATGCTTAATGGGTCTTTAGTGTTAATTTAGGGGCAGTTATGCTTAATGAGGTGTTTAGGGTTAATTTGGGGGCAGTTATGCTTAATGGGGTTTTTAGTGTTAATTTAGGGGCATTTATGCTTAATGAGGTGTTTAGGGTTAATTTGGGGGCAGTTATGCTTAATGGGGTGTTTAGGGTTAATTTGGGGGCAGTTATGCTTAATGGGGTCTTTAGTGTTAATTTGGGGGCAGTTATGCTTAAAGGGGTCTTTAGTGTTAATTTGGGGGCAGTTATGCTTAATGGGGTGTTTAGGGTTAATTTGGGGGCAGTTATGGTTAATAGGGTGTTAAGGGTTAATTTTAGGGGCAGTCATGGTTGATGGGGTGTTAAGGGTTAATTTTAGGGCAGTCATGGTTGATGGGGTGTTTAGGGTTAATTTAATGGTGAGGGTTAATTTAATTAATTTAATAAAGTTAGCTTAAGGTGCAGTTGCAGGTAAAGGGGAATGTAAATCCTGGGGGCAGTGATTATGAATGTATTATTTATAACAGTATGGTGACATTCTCTGAATGATTACAATGCCAATGAAGGCAGAGAGTCGTTCAAAGATCCGGATCTTACAATGATCCGGATCTTACAATGATCCGGATCTTACAATGATCCGGATCTTACAGTGATCCGGATCTTACAGTGATCCGGATCACTGTAAGATTCGGATCCCTGTAAGATCCGAATCTTTGAACGACTCTCTGCCTTCATTGACATCACTGGAGGCAGGGGGGAGGATTCATAATGAAAGGGGCGGGGCCAATCGTTAGTGTGCCTGCACGGAGTTACTGGAAAACAGTAACTCCGTGCAGACACACTGTGTGATCCGAAGATCCGGATCATGAATCGGATCATTTCAGTGAACGAATCGAAATGATCCGATTCACTTTAATGATCCGAACTTCCCATCACTATCCTATACTGAAATCAGCCCCAGGGGCATTCACTGCTTTGTCCACCCTTGCCTGCCCTCTCCTGGTCATAATTTCTTCAAGCAAATTTGTTATTTTTCCTGAATCCTACATGTTACAGTTCTGTACATTAAATAAACGATGCACATATATAATGTGTTCTCTGTTCGCATTGCTGCATATTCTTCACATTAAAGAACAAATGACCTGAATGTTTGGCACTTGTTCCATTTGTTTGATGGGCTACTTACTCAAACATACAATTTTGTGAAAATGTTTTTTCCCCCTCTCCCATCTTGTTAAACAGGCACTGTCCACTATATATCTAATGTTGCCCCTTGTCATCAGATTAAAGTAGTCACACTCAAGGTTGTAAGGTCAAGTTGCAACTGTAGTGCGCAGCCGCCTGGCTGTTTTTTTTAGATTTAGGGAAGCCTGGGAGGCAATTGCCCCCCTGCCCCCTGGCTCTGCGGGTCAAATTAAACAACACACGGAATATGGCCCGCACCCTTAAGTTTTTTGATGGGTCCTGCGGGATTTCAATCCTGATGCAGTCCTCTATCGGAAAGCACATTCTCCCCTTAGCTGAAGACACCAAGCAAGCATGGAATTCATGGCAGAAAACCACGCTCTCTAAGAAGACCACACATTTTTAAGAGTTTGGCAAAGAGCACCTGGATTCTTCCCAACACTTTTTTGGGTGATATGGGCCCTGTTATGTCTGGCAAAAAGTAAATGGTGCATTCAACATTATGAATCACGGCTCAACAGTCAAGTGGTGGCAGTGTCAAGGCTTGTTTGAACAAGAAATGTAAAGTTTAGAGAAGGCCTCGGGCAAAACCCCAGTGTTGGAGAGAAGAAAGAAGTGGAGCTCATGAGGGGGAACTTTTGACATAGATCGAAGGTTACAAATTATGACACTAATTGTCAAGCAAAAAGTACAAGCCATCAAATAAATGAAAAGGGTTAGTCTAAAACTATGCAAGCCAAGTTATACATCTGAGCAAAAATGAAACAACTTTATACCGTGTTTCCCCGAAAGTAAGACAGCGTCTTACTTTCTTTTTATCCCTAAAAGCCCCACTATGTCTTACTTTCGGGGTATGTCTTATATTGGGAAAAAATTTTCGAATTTAATGCTTTCCTACCTTTCCTTTCTTCTTTCAGCTTCTTTTCCTCCTCTTCGCCAGTTCTTGTCTCCTTCCGGGTCAGAGGGCACGGACAGCGGTGGGCGCGGCTTCAGTGTTGTGCGCCGGGATCTGACAAGAAACCCCGGCGCACAACAGCTGTTGCCGCGCAGATCACAAGGGAGCGGTATCGGAGGTCATTAACAGACCTCCGGCTCCCTTGAGTGATTTTAAGCCGGGTTGAACCCGGCTTAAAATCACTCAAGGGAGCCGGAGGTCTGTTAAAGACCTCCGATACCGCTCCCTTGCGAGCCTGCTCCTCCAGCGGCGGACATTACTGTCCGTCTCTGGAGGGGTGCCGGGTGCCGCAGGTTGGCACCCCCTGGAGTGTGGCGCCCTGTGCGGTCGCACACCCCAAAGGTCGGCCCTGCTCTAAGGGGCCGGCCTTAGGGGTCTGCGGCCGCACAGGGTTTAAATAAAAACATCGGGGGTTTTTTTCAACTTTATTTAACATCCTCCATGTTAAATAAAGTTAAAAAAACTTTATTTAACATCCTCCATGTTAAATAAAGTTTTTTTTAACTTTATTTAACATGGAGGATGTTAAATAAAGTTAAAAAAAAAACCCCGATGTTTTAATTTAAATCCTGTGCGGCCGCAGACACGTAAGGCCGGCCTTGGTGGGGACTTCCCGGCCCCTTAGAGTGGCGGACCCGGTCGCAGGTGCGGCGGGCCTAAGGGGCAGGCGCCCCTTATGCCCTGCGTTAATGCGGCCGTAGGCCGTAGGCAAATCCCCCGTGTTTCCCCGAAAGTAAGACATATGTCTTACTTTCGGGGTACGGCTTATATTAGCTGACCCCTCTGAAACTCCCGATACGTCTTACTATCGGGGGTGTCTTACTATCGGGGAAACACGGTAGCAGGGGCATATTCATAAATTGGGCGGTATGTGGGTGAAGAATAGGTGGGGAGTTGGCAGAGCTTAAACAAATGGGTGCAAGGAGGTTCTGTTAAGCAGTGATCTGTTAAGATCCTCTAACAACACGGAACATGCCTAGTGTGTGGACTTGGAAATCCAGCCCTGGATGAGTGAGAAGGATAAAGCAGCTGCATGGTTTCGTTGTTGAGTTTTCCTGAGTAATAGGGATGCCTTGGTGTACTATGTGTGGGGTACTAACACATAGCAGGCAAAGTGAAGTTTGGGATACTTTGCTGGGGATCTTGTTGTTGATGCACTGATGCTCTAAAGATGAAAAAGTATAAAAAAGGTGCATGTGTGGGATGTGGTTGGAGTCCACTGGGATCTCTTCTTCCCGTTCGATGAGTCATCTGCAGTCATTATGTCTGAGGAAAAGAAATCAACATGAAAACAGAGGGGAAGATGTGTCAATGATTGTGCTGTCTCTAACTTTAAAGGGATGGTAATGCCCCAATATTTTGAAGGCATCAGAGAGGCAAACATTATTTAACTCGATGATATCTCTTGTTCTAAACATGCGGTGTTTCACAGTTTGCTAGCAGCTGTAAACCACCTCGTTGGCAGGCATAGCATGAGGTCTTACTGTATATACTCAAGCATCCCATGCATTGGGAGGGTGCGTTTATATATATGCCGAATGCTTTTTACCCTAGAGGCAGGATCCATATTTGAACCCTGCCAGCATCCATCTGGCACAGTGGCTCTTTAACACGCCAAAGGGGCTCATGTGTCATCAAGCCAATGGAGGCAGAACCGGGGTTTATAGATCTAACATAAACCTTTATGTAGTCATTTTGTACATGTGCGCTTTGATTTGTATAGACCTGTCTAGGGTTTAAACAGGAAAACCCGAGAAAGAGACTCTTTACGAAGTTCTCTATTTATTTGTAATGCTTAGGGATACATTGTTGGAGAGTTCATTCTACTTTCATTTGTACTTTTATACATAAAATATTTCTTACACTTTTATAACATCTGCAATTCGTGTCATACTTAAAGGTCCGGAAGGGTTAAACAAATGATGTTTGCTATGTTTGTGTGACCTGGCTCATCTCGCTTGTAGAGGTAGGGAAGGGTGATCCAGGCAGATGGGGGCACCCTCAGTAATTTCAATGCATGCAGGGACCAATGTCTCCCTACCTGTAGCTTATAGTGTGGCTCTGCCATGGACAGAAAAGTATGAGTTTAGGTACATGTTTTATGTTAATGAAATATACAAAAGGGAGATTGTATTGTCCATGAGAGCCCTGCCAAGAAATAATGCACAATAAAGCATTTTGAACGTGTTTTGAAAACCAAACACATCTCCTACATGGCAAATAGCTGGGGTGGGCAGAATCCTTGCAGAATCACCCATGCATTTGCAAAAAGAACTTTAATGTAAATTTAATCTCAGTTATCATGTGCATACAATGGCTCGAGTGTCCCTTAAAGTTATCTTTATTGTGTATCAATATCTATCCTCTTTAATCTGTGTGCTTTTCAAAAGTCTTGGGGACATTTTGTGGTTGGATGACCCTACTGGTTTTAACAAGAATTTAGCAGGGTACTGTGGAGTGAATTAGAATACTGCAGGGTAGAATACACACAGAGAATCCGTCACACGCAGATTTAATTGAAGAAGGGGATTCCATGAAGCAGCCCCCTCTGTTCCTGGAAAACCTCAGCTAGGGGGAGGCAGGCTGAATGGACAATGGGAGATCAGTAACGGAAAGCAGAAGAAAAAAGTCAGTGAAATGGAATGCACCAAGGAATCAAGACACGTTAGTGCTTCGTTACTTAAATGATATTATTCAGAGTTTATTGTGGCCAATGACTGATCATGTATACACCCATATAGATATACATATATATGCTTTAGTGAATCACCGATAAGTAAACATGTCTTTCTTTGAAGTCAGCGGTTTTGAGTTTTGTTAAACTTTTCTATTACAGTAACATTACGGGGTGATGTGTGTTACAAATTAGAAAGGCGTTGGTACAAGTGCTCCTCTTGCTGGGCATTTCTAACAACTACAAGTTTAAAGCTTAGCACACTAGAGCTCCAGACCATGAATACTGAGAGACCTGTCATTCTGTTAACAATAAAATGTATGCAGTGACTTATTAGATCCCAATATTCCTTTTGCCATACCCTGTCCAGGAATAGGATTTGATCTGAAGATATAAATATTGTATATAAAATCAAGCACTATATAGAGTAAGGTATTATATATAGTATATGATGCTCAAGTAGTCTCTAAACAGTGTTTTTATCCAGATTATTTTACATCCAAACTAATTGTCACAGTCTGCTTTTCTTCCCCTTCCAAGATCCCCAAGTTTAGGAGCTGGGTTGCATTCCAAGGAAAAATAATGAGTAGCTTCTGAGCTTGAGAGGGATCCTGAGCGTTCCCCTGGGAGTTTCTCCCGTGAGAAGGGTTGATGAGGGCCTATCAAAGCTCAACAGTTTTCCAAGTTGGGTTATTAAAGACCCAAGGCAACTTGGCCTTTACTTAATTTGCCACATAGTGTCAACAGTAACAAAATAACTTAAACTCTAATGCTCTTGTAGGGCAAGCCAGCTGGTCAACAGCTAACGAGTGTCTACTTGTCCCATATGAATTCATTTTCTAGGTAAAGGTTTGATAACTTCCAACTGTAGAAATGGCACCTTCAGCGAATATTGAGAGGAGGCACCAATGTAGAACTTTGTTCTTTTCCCAAATGGGCCACTGGTGCTGTTGTTCAAAACAGAATGAAATAGGTTAACAAGCAGCCGATGCTGTATTAAGAGAATTTCAGCACACAGCAAACTTCACTCAGTAAATCTGTATGTATGTATATATATATATATATATATATGTATAATATATATAAATATATGTTACTATAATACATGAAAGCTGCACTAAAAACTAGACCACACAGTAAGAATTCTCAAAAGCAATAAAATGTCTACAGTTGTAACAATGTATAGAAAAGGAGGCTTCTAAGTATGAAAATAAATTAATCCCAAAACATGAAACAGCTAAAACATAACAAAAGTAAACAAATATTAAAAACAAAATGGAAAGTTGAAAATACAAAATCCAAGGCTCATGGCAGCTCTGCGCACATGTGCTATGAATCAGCCACAGTGCATGCAGAGTTTAAAACTCTAGTTCATGCGTAGTTTAGGATTTCATCTGGTATGTCAAAGAAGCAACTAAAAGCAGCAGAATCCCACCAAATCAAACACGTCTGAGTGTTAGAAAGATGTGTACTGTGTATGTATACAGTCCAGTGAAAAAGAAAGTACACCCTCTTTGATTTCTATGATTTTACTTATCAGGACATAATAACAATCATCTGTTCCTTAGCAGGTCTAAAGATTAGGTAAATACAACCTCAGATGAACAACAACACATGACATATTACACCGTTTCATGATGTGTGTTAACGAAATACCAAGGAGGAAAGACATCAGCAATCACCTTAGAGATGCTGCCAATCGATCTGGGAAGGGTTATAAGGCCATTTCCAAACAATTTGAAGTCCATCATTCTACAGCAAGAAAGATGATTCAAAAGTGGAAAACATTCTAGATAGTTGCCAGTCTTCAGAGAAATTGCAAAAAATGAAGAGTTACACGATTCTACAGGCCTCAGCTAGCATGTTAAATATTAACGTTCATGACAGTACACTTAGAAAAAGACTGTTCAAGTATGGTTTGTTTGGAAGGGTTGCCAGGAGAAAGCCTTTTCTCTTTAAAAACACAAAACAAACAAAAAAGATCATGGCAGCACTGCTTATTTTTGCAAATTTGCATCTGAAAAAAACACAAGACTTCTGGAACAATGTTTTTTTTTGACAGACGAGACCAAAATGGAGACGGTTGACCACAATGCACAGCAGTGAAAACCAAACACAGCATATCAGCACTAACACCTCAAACCAACTGTCAAGCATGGTGGCTTTAGAGTATCATACCATCTAGTAGGTGCCGAAAACTTGTTATGGGGTCGTATTTGAAAATTATAAATTGTAAAATGAGTGTTTATTACATTAAATAAGCCACATAAAAGAAATAAAAAATCCACATGTTAGTAATGTGTCTGTTCTTACGGAAGGAATGCCAAGAATGCAATGTTGAGGTTTAATAGCAGACAGGAAGTGGCAAATATGAGGGTCAATTGATTCTTACCTTATCGAATTTTGAATGTCCAAATATTGTGGCAACGTTGCTATTTTATGCATTTCTATTACCCCTTTATACTGTCCAGATCAGGGCCGGTCCAAGACAAAATGCCGCCTGGGGCGAAGTTTAAAATGCGCCCCCCCCCCATCATCTACCCTCCCTCCCTGCTGCCCCCCATTATCTACCCTTACTCTTCCTCCCTATTATCTACCCCCCCTTGTACTTTCCTTTCAGCAGTCCTGCGGCGAGTCTCCCTGCTCGGTCTCGGTGACGGCTTGTAATGCTGAGCGCCGTAAATGACATCATCTTCCGGCGCTCAGCATTACAAGCCGGCACCGAGACCGAGCTAGAGGGCTCGCAGAGGAGAGAGAGAGGCGCCGAGCGGGTACTGACAACTTGGTAAGTGAAAACCGCTCAGCGACCCCTCTCTCTTCCGCTTTTAAAAAAAAAGGAACGATTGGGGCGGCAAAGTGCCGCCCGTCCAAAAGTGCTGCCTGGAGCAGTTGCCCTACTCGGCTCCATTGTCGGGCCAGCCCTGGTCCAGATTAAAACACCTCCTTTCATCCTGAACTCTCTCATATACATAACAATCCTATATAATAACCTATTCACTTTAATTCTTCATAGCTACAAATATTCATGAAGGCCAGCTAAAGACATCCATATGCATTCTAGTTAATCCAAGTGTGCAGCATGCATGATGATGGACCATTGGAGAGGGTGATACACCGATCCTGAACCGGGGTACATGGTACTTTTTGATATTTTATTTATTTTGTACTACATTTAGGAGTGTTTGTCTATGTTCATTTAATCTCAATTTCCTAAAATGAGTCTGGGATTTTTACCCCACATCATGAAGGAAGAGCAGAGACTATGTATTGGTTTTATGTAACCAGAAAAGTTAGGCAGGTTGCGGATGAAAGGATTGCTCTCCAAGTCTATCACAGTACTGGTATGTAGGCGTTATATATATATATATATATATATATATATCATGGCAGAATACACTGGATGAGCAGCATGGGCACCTTCGGTACTGGGTATTTGTGACATTAAATTTACCCGGACTTCAGTTTAACTAACAGGGTGGGGTTTCTAGTTCATAAACTGAGCTACTGTGATCCGACTTTCCTTGCCAAGCACCATTAGTAGGTAATGTGTCTTCTAACAAACGGTGTCCTAACAAAGACATTTCTAAAATTAGGCTGTGAGAAGCATCTAGGTTGAAGGATCGACATTCAGGACACAGCAGCAGGATAGGCTTTTGTATTACATTTCTTGGATAGTGGATATTATTTACGTGAACTCAGTTTATGTTCAGGGTAAAACATTCCTCCTACCCCCTCTCTTTCAACATGTGTTGTTTTGGACTTTTAGAGTCTGACAGATGGGTTGTGTCATGTTGGGGAGGGTGGGATGGTAACTTAAGTTTTAAACCTTCTCAATGAAATCAAGACTCTTCCACGCCCAGGCAATACTCTGCAAAAGAAAACCGAAAAACATGGATTAACCTGTTTATAACCAGGGCCTGACAGAGGATTTTTTCCATAAAATAAGGAATTTTGTATTAAAAACCACCTGACAAATTCCAAGCATAAAATACTGGAAGGTTATGTTATAGGGCATAGATGGGAACTCGTGAAACTTTGTAGGCCTCTGATAAGGAATGGGTACTTATCAGATCTTCCTTCCGACGGGGAAGGAGTTAATAGAAGGTCTAGTGTTCAAGTGGAGAAGTTTGGCAATAATAGGCAATATTCCTAGCGAAAGCTTTAAAAGCGGAAAAATCTATAGGTCAACGCCATGGTGGGATCAATACAGAGATGCAGTGCAGATCTCTGGAAGGACAGAAGTAACCACGAGGAATGGGTTAATTGAGCTTTGCAGTACAGCACTATCTGTGGTCTCTCTGCATGGAAGGGAAATAGACATCAGCTGAAAGTTATGGAAAGGTCAGGAAATAACTAGGCAAATTCCAGGTGCAGTCTCTCGCCCCCTCACCCCTATCCTCCGCTAAATCGTACTAATATTTACCATTATTATCTGCTCCTTTCCCTTAGGTTTGTCCATTTTGAGCCTCTACGTTTCCCATCATCTGTCTTTCACCCCTAGATGAGCCCCAATCATCTCGTCCACACTGTGTTTTTCCCAATTTCACTATTCATAAGGGAAGACAAAATGAGTGAAGTTTAATGATGAGCACTCCTACCATAGCCATTACCCAAGCAATTCCAAGCACATTCCTGGTCTTGCTTTACCCAGTTCTTACCCACATGGCATTTAATCTAAATGAAATTGATGATGGTCAAACTAATGTTGTCGACCGTGTATCTCTATGAATGAACCCTTCCTGGCATCTTAAAAGGAGACAGCTGACACCTAAAATATCTCTATATGACTCTTTCAGCCTTGATCATGCGCAAAATGCTGCATATGCTTAATTACTAAAGATTTGAAACGCCTCAGTCATCTGAATTTAAAGTCTATCAAATACACAGACCCCCCCCCCCCAAACCCTTTAAAAATACCATTCAGGAGTAATTTTCTGACCCTGGGTCAAAGGGATCGGTTAGTCTGACCTAGATCCAGATAACCTATTTCCCTGTTAATGGATTTCCCGCTTGGACCTGTATAACGTAACCTCGCAGTTAAAAAGGGCTATCTTAATTGCTCATCAAAGAGTGATGAACATATAGAAATAATAAGTAATGTGTACCATTAAACATTCTAGATGTAAGCTTTTACTATTAGAGATTGCATTAACTGTTGGAGTATCAGCCCAAAGAGTATAACTGTAGTAACAGACGCCTGTTCAGGACCTGCAGAGCACTTCTCTTTTATTATTTTTTAAGCCTATGAAGATTTTCCCTGAAGGGAAAGCACCTATTCGAGCTCCGCAGTGCTTTTCCATTTCCCTTACTCTATTAAACAAAGTAAATGGAGCATGTTTTCCATTAAACCTTTCATATTGGGTGTCCACAGATCATCACCACAATTAGCTCTCCCAAAATTCTGCAGAGTGTTGTTCCCCTAACCTTTCCACCTTAACCCCCTCCTTCAGTACCAGAGACAAAGCACAGAGCTCCCAGCTGCCTCCGAGCAGGAAGCCCCCCGTCTTGCTGAGAGGGGGGCCACCAGACTGGGGCGGTCAGTCTAAGGGCTTTCCGAGGGGCCTTGAGGTTTGCTTTTTTTTTGTGGAAGGGAGCCAAATAGGGGGTCAACTCAGGATAAGAGCATGGGGGGCGGAGAGGAATTGGGGGGCTGGGGGGGGTAAGCAACAGCGAGTGGCTTTCAGCCAACAGTCAAGACGCCCCCTCCCCTCCCAGCCATAACTTCTGCTTTAATAGAAAGCAGCACTGCTTTCATTACTATGGGATATAAGGTCTTTCAGCTTTGTCAACCCCACGTCCCCTTAAAAACCCCTTCTAAATCCCAGGAATAGCATGCCCTCCTTCACCGCCAACTTAACCCCAATGCTGCCCCAGCATTCTGCAAGTGTGAGATGAAGTATTTCAGTTTTTGTAGTTTAAATACCAGTTCATTGTCTTCGGAGTGAAAAATCCTTTTTAGGGACGAGAAGAGCTCGCTTTTGTTAGCTGTACACAGCGTATTTTTCCCTCGCTCGTTCCTCGTTGGTCGGATGTAAAAAATCGCCAGCTAATCACAGCGACTGAAAGCCTGATGACAGACCCACAACTTAGAAATCTTGACTTAAAGTATTTATAAATCAAATGCATTACACACACAGTAGCTGGGCTAAATAATACCAGAAGAAGCATTTGGTCTTTTTCTTTGTAGCATAACTTTATTTGCATTCAGACTGAGAGAGAGCGTGAATAGGTTACAGGACACTTACATTGTGAAAGAAAGCTTTGTGTAACATTATGGACATTTCACCCCCATTCATTTTCGGAAGTGCACAGGGACACTTAAATTCTCCTCCATCCGCCTTTGTTTCTCTGCGCTTTTTCACTAACGCCCTGTCTCATTTTTTATTATTAGTCTCTGAAGTACTGACTCGATACCCTCGTATGAACCCACTGTAAAAAAGAAATAACAGCCAACTTCTGTTAGAACCGGCCACCTGTACTTCTGCGCTAGCAATTCTACCTTTACTATAAAAAAAAAAGAATACAGCGACATTCTAATAAGAAAAGTCCAGATTTTTGTGATGCAAATAAAACCGCAAAAAATATGAATAAATGCAAAACATAACTACGGACATGCTGATTTCTAATATTTACCTATCCCATGGTATTTCTTAACAAAATATTACTTCTATCATTGCGTGATTTAATATCTGCATGGGATAGTCAAATATATGTATTTGTATGCAGTATGCGTGTTTCTGCGTGTGCCCATGGTGTTCTGCGTCATTGTTTTTGCCTGATGTAGCTGGGTATGGGGTGCGATATGAAAGTGCCCTGGCGGTTCCTCCGGTTATCAGTTGCAGTAGCTTTCCAGCTCGTACAGGGAGCAGGTGCTGTGACAGCATTGCTCTACGATGCCTCTCTTCTCAAACTGATATTCCTGCAGCTTCATGCCGTCCATCTCGCTGCCCAGGGACCCTGCAAGAAAACACAGTATATAAAGATTAGCTCCAAAAACAGTAGGAATATATCACCCCAATCACAGGCTAAACTCCTACAGTCTCTTTCCTTCCGCCATGTTCACTTGGCTGCAACTGGGTTGGGAGGGTGTTAGCCACCTTTTTTAATGTGGAGCGCCCCATGCTGGTCTGCTAAGTGGCCAGATGCCAAAAATTATGTAATGCTGTAGAACACATCACATCTAGGGCTGGAGGCCTTAAAAAAATGTAGAAGAACCACATCCAGGTTAGATTGATCATGATTGATGGAGATGTTTCAGTAAGATTGGACATTAGGGGCAATGATTAGATGGTGATTCTAGGGCAAAAAGATGAAGTGGTCCAACCAAGAGGAATATTCCATTGGTTGCCATGTTAAGAAGACCACTTAACTTTGCTTCGGGATAATTTTTTGCATATAACCAAGTTATCCCCTATTCTTGGGGTTCAGAGAGAATCAAATAGGCATTAATATATTTATATGTTTACATGTCCAGGTCTTGATTTTATACCGAGCCCCCTAGTTGCACTACAGTAACGGTCAGTAAATGTTAACATATTTAATGTTGATAAACGTTGATTAAGCTCGATTCTTCATTGCCAAACATTAGACGCTTTGCTAGAACCAGTGGCTTTATTAGGGCAAAACAAGCGAGATCCCATCATAAAACAGACAGACCTGCAACTGTTATACAGTTTTGAAAATAAAATATATTAAATGATTAAAAAAATAAAAAAAATGTTAGGTGTAAATTCTGAAAGAATGCCAAATGATACAATGCGTAGCATGGCTTACTACCACCTACAAATTCAGTATATTTTATTCTGACTAATTTACATAGCATTGATGGAATAACCTGGAATGAATCAGAAATAAAAGCTTGCTAGTGATAAGCATTATCTGCTTTATGAGTCGCCCTCGACATAATGTTGCTTTCATTGTTAGGAAATGTGGCCATAGTGATCCCGGGATACGGTGTTATTGATAATCTCCTAGCTGTATGAAGCACTTTAGAAGCAACGCCAAGTCTCAAAAAAACCACCATGTACACAGCGTATTACAGTGTGTACTACAAAACCACGGTGTCTTTTTATATGAAATTCGGAGGCTCAATATAGTGTTATATAAAGATATAATGTTCAATATATATACTGGAATAAGACAGTAAATCCCCCTACAGAGGTTATAATCTTAATGCACAATGACTGAGGAATTGGAGTTATCCTTCCATTCTGATATCTCTCCAAAGATATCCATCTTTCCACGGTTTTTTTCTAAAACCAGTTTCATTTTATAAGGCAAAAGAACACTGGAAAAATGGTTATCCCTAGTGGTATATTCTCACATAAGGTGGCGGTTTCAAGGAACATGACTGTTAAACTCCATGGCGCACCACTTATCTTTGTGCCAGTTATGGAGATCAGAGATCTCCCTTGTAATGCGCCCGAGTACACTATGGAGCACTGTGCATAACCAGCGCCCAGATTTATATAGTTAATATTACATGTTTGAAGGTACACACAAACCTTAAACTGGAGAACCAGATGAGTAACAGAAGGTTATTCTGGTCAACCATGCATATACTGTTGGCTGTAACTGTCCGGTGCTAACCCGAAAGTCTCACAGCCTCTCTTGTTGTTAACGATAGCACTAATTAGATTGATAGGCAATACAAAGATTGTATATTGAAAATCTAACTTGACAGTATGATGGCCCTTCGATGCTGTGTTGGGCACATTTTATCTGTAGGCTCACAGGCCATAGGGTTGATGTGGGCCATTCTGTAATCCTAAATCCTGGACTGTTAGCTCTGTCTTGAGGAGATAGTTGAGGAGCACTGCTTTACTTGACTGAGACCCCCACATACTTATTATGTCACATTGTTAATTTTATATAATAAGCCTAAATCATATGCATCGTCCCAAGAAACGTTGAATATGTAGAGATTGCAGTGTGTGTGTAGTTCCCCTTTTAGTATTTTCTATTACAGCAATAGTTTTTTTACAAAATGCACGCTCCTTACCCTGGGCTTGCTCGATGTCCCTTCTGATCTTGGGATAATAGAAGAAGCCTCTCTGCCCACACACCATGTACAGTGCTTCTACCAGGTGAGACCCACACAAGTGCTGGTTGGCAATGGCGCTGCTGCTAGGTGTAAACAGGCTCAGGAGAATTGCCAGGGGGAGACACTGAATCCACAGGGCCATGGTAAGAATTTGAGAGGGGTCTGAGGAAACAGAAGCAGAGATTAAAAATAACATAGGAGAAAAAGGAGACACCATGGTCTGAAACAGAACAAGGACCCCTTGGCATAGTCATTGTTTAGGAAAATCTGAGCAAACTCGGATTTCTCTCAAATCCCTTTCCATTGAGCTTTATCTATAAACCTCAATCGAGCATCTATAACAAAAATGTGACTAAAAACATTAAATTGAGATCCCTGAATTCACATTCTATCTATACCTCCATAAACATAAACTGGCTAGTCTTCTAAAGATGTGTTTCTCAATTTGTTTTCACAATGATACTATTGTCAGCCTCCTTTCTTCCAGCCAAGCATCCCCCAACTTTGCCCCCTTATTCATGATTTGCCCTTCATATAAATTATTTCCCAACTTGTGAAATGAAACAGGTATTGAATACAGCCAGCCTCCCAGAAGTACCCTATGTTATACATCAGAATAAGAAATGATACGTACCTGGACAAGTGCTGTGGGAAGCAGAAAGAGGTGTATGGTGCACAGGAGAGCTGAGAGTGACCCTTCTGTTTGAGCAGCCTCATTTTATACATCACCGAAACACCTTACCTAAGCACCTTACCGAAATTAGGCTTCCTCATTAGTTACTCCTCCTCAAACAATGGCTAGTTACATTGAAACACACATATGTTCACCTGGACGTGTTGCTTACTGCTGACTTAAATGCTTATCCAACTGAATATCTGCAAATTCTTTTTTTTTTTTTGCTCAACATTCATCTTTACTGGAATAAAGCAATAAAGCATCTCTGGAAAATGACCAGACCATGAACCAAGCAAAATCTGCTCCATCATTTCTAATTCGCGTTTACACGTCATACACGTTGTTTGCACTTGCATGTTCTGATTAATACATAGAAAGCACCATATTCCAAGCAACAGATACAAAAATATAATGTTACCAGACCTCAAACCCATGGACCACCAGGCATTAATTTTAGCCTCAGTGTTTGTATGGTGAGCAAAAATAGTCACAACTGCAGTTCTTACTTTTTATTTTTATTGTGACTTTTTTGTGGACAGTAACAATTATGCAGAAAGTGTCCTAGCATTAATAAGCAAGAGCTTTACAAAGTTGCACTTTTGAGACTTTTTCATACAAATTCTTTAATAAATCTCAAAGATCATGGTTTCTCTTTTTACACAATGATTGCAACACACCATTTGTCTGGTGATACATATCCACAAACATTGTTACAACTTGAGTACATTTATTTTAACTTTTCTATACGTCTGCTTCATGCTTCTTTTTCGTTTGTGGGAGAGGAGGAAAAACATATCAGTCTCATTTCCACAATATCATTAAAAATGGTTGCAGGTAAGTCTGAGACTAGCATCAATGAAAGTGGACAGGGCCTGATAGCTTATCCCATGGTTGGCCACCTCTTGGGCAGTTAAGATCCGAAATAATAGTCTTGAGAGCAGAGCTGTATTTATGGATTCTGTTCTTTTTTTTTGTTGTTGGGGGGTTCTGAAAGCATTTAAAATTCAAGTTTATATTTCATAAACATGAAGAACCAATGACTCCAGACAGACTAAGACTGGCCATCGTGCAATGCAATCAAAGGACTGGTGTCAGATAGCTCCTCACATGTAATTTTATTGCTGCATATGTGCCAGACCCCATCTTTGAGTGTGCAGCTATCTGCAACAAGCTGCCAGACTGGAAACACATAGGGTACAGCCGCGGCTACCCGGCAGGCAGTGACACATACATCATTTATTGCCCTTTATACTTACATAATCCTCCCCAGTCTGTCCCTGATATCAGATATACTTTTCAGTTTCTTGTTCTAATCAGGCATAGTTGAGCAGGGCATAATACACATGCAATAAAAAATAATGCAACTTCTTGGTACGTGACTGTACCTTTAAAACTGTGAGTAGTTGGTTGAAATACTGATGTGAATTAAGCAAAAGTATGAATGGGGCTGTCATGCTTTATGAAGGTGATAAGCAATGCAACATCCATCTAACATGCTCATGTGGTTTAAATAAGATGCAGATGTTTAACTAGGGATAACCTTTCAAAAACATCTCAGATTGTCAGTTCTAGTAATGGATAGGTAATACTAGTAAGCATTTTCAATAACATGCTGCCAATGCCTCATTGAGATCCCTAACGTCAGCGGTGGGATTGATCATCTATATAACATAAGTAAATAACTGATTTTTGTATCCATGGATTATTATTCTTTGAAAATATTTACAATTACTGTGCTAGTATTAAAATTATAGCATTACAAAAAAGCATGCTGTCCAGTAATAGACGGCAAAGTAACTGAACCCTTCCAATGATGATTCTTTAGTCATTGCTGGACTTTGACTCCAATTCTGGGAGGGTATTTTTTTTCATATACTGCCCTTGCATACTGAAGTTTTTAGTACTTAAACATTCCAGGCATATGAACCCCAGTGGGCCAGGCTCTATATTTACAGTCCAACAGTAGCGGCAGAATACGATGGCGCTTTATAAATCAATAAATAATAAAAATATATTCCAGGAGAGCGTGAGCACTACAAAGCAATAGCTGAGATTGTGAATGGCCGTTATTTATAGCTTTACCTAGATGAACTAGACAGTGTGAAGCCCAATAATGGCTAAGGGTTATACCTGATACTTTTTGAAGGCCTGCGTGAAAATCTGGAGAAAAAAGTACGGCTAGTGATTATGGGATCTGTACATTAGGTTCATGATGTCAACTCTTTTAACTTTCTGGGTCACCAGGTAACACTAACTGACCGTAAGGCCAGGTAGACCATGGGCTGGGGCATGTATGATACAAAAACTTTTTTTGATGTGCATGTGTTTTACTTTTCTCTTTTTTACATATATGCCACCCCTCCTTTAAGACATCACTTGGCCTAGTAGACCCTAGAAGATCTGGCCCTTAGGCTTTGGCCAGGGAGAGAAGGAAGAGGTTGCATGTTCCCACGTGGAGATTGCTGCCCTAGAAGACGAAGATTGGACACCAGGTCTCCACACATGGCCAACTTTCATAACCTTGTTTCAGAGAATGACAGGAAGAATAATGTACCTTGGGCTTCTAGAAATAATAATTTAAAAAAAACAAACATCTGGAGGGTTCCCTTTTGGCTAAAGCTGTACTAGATCCTACTGCATACAATCTGCAAAAGGAAGTGACCATAGAAATAATTTAGTAAACAATTTGACTGCGGTTGAAATTGCTCATTATTTTGTTTACTGACATCTAAGCCAATAAAACTGTAGCTGAACTTACAAAAACAGTGTATCACAAGAAGACTTTTCTAGGAGAAACGTTTAACCATTTTATTGCTTACAGTTACCTACATGTCGGTAGATATGTGTACCATCCATAGAGCTGAAATGAATTTTGTACACACAAAAATGTCACCAAAATATGCAATATTTATTGTATCAAGCAGATACCAATATATTCTACTTCAATAAAATATGTGCCATATATTCACCTATATGTACTTCCGCTAACACCATGGCATATTTATTAGAACTGATGAGTAAACAAACTAATTTGCTCTGCCTTCATACTTAATAATTTTGGAATATCTGGATTGCAGTCCCTTAGTTTGATGCTTTGTATGATGTCACATATAAGAAATGTTGGTGAAAAGGTATGGGGTGATGTTATAATTAATAGGGCAACATAAATCACTTTTACCTTTTTTTTTCATCTCAGCATTTTTGTGTGTGTGAATTCCCCTTTTAAAACAGGACTGTATGTAACTCATCCATCTCATTAACCTAACACCTCCATAAGGAGCAGACAGCTGATTCCATGAGGAGTCTCTTCGGGTGGAGATAACAGGGCTATTAAAGTCTTAACGAGCTTGTTTCCCTCACTGTCAAAATTGCCCGACAGCTGGAGAGTTAGAAAGTAAATACATCTGTGTGCGGTGATTTTCCGCTTCTCATCACCTTGCTCAGGTGGACAGTGCTCCAAGGAAGCTGAGTTGAGACTATTGGGGTGTGATGTATTGGAACATATCCCAATTTTTGTTATTTTATTTGGTATTCTATTTCATTTATAGGGATAAAGGAAGCCAATGGTTTATTATGATAACTCCAACGTTCTTTTAGAAATTATAATTCTATTTTTTCATTACAGTGCCTGACTCAATATAGGTATGTTCCTGGTGAAGGAACCGTGTAGTCGTCTTCCAAAAGTCAGTGCCGGTCCACATTTCATATACATCTGTTCCCTGCCATATATAATGTAAAAGGTGAATACATAAATGTATGTAATGTGACACTTCATCATGTTTCTATTTTCCTGTTCCTTTTAACAGAGAAGGGTATATGGTTTCGCATTGTTACTCTTTCCAGTGATAAGTTGTATACTAAAAGTGTGTTTTTCTTTTGTATGATTGAACTGATGCATTGTATATATAGTATGCGTGATCTCATAGCAGAGTCGTCTTCTGGCCTAGGCTAACTAGGCATAGTCCTAGGGCTGCAGGCCCCATGGGATGGCAGCCATTCTTCCACCAAACCATGGACAGATTGTCCTATTGGATGAATAGGCTTCTCAGGGCATCGCTGCTCAATGGGTTACATCAGATCTCACTAACCTGGCCATTTATACTATAGAGACTTGTTTATGGTCCGCACAACTTCCATAAAACACAGTTCTCAGTCACTGCGCTTCCTTAGTAGGCAGAGCGCTGGGATAGGACATCATATTCTGGAGCTAATCCGTAAGAATGGCAGCCATATAGGGGACGGCTGGATGCTCTGCCCTGGGTCAGCCCTTATGGCAGCACAGAAGGTAAGCACATTGCCAGTCTACAGAAAACCATTTTAAGTTAAATGTTGGCAACATACCCTGAAATATCATGCCAAGTGCCAAATATTTGACTAACCCAATTGGTCTTGTTGTGATAATGACTAAATGCTAATTCCAGCCGTTCTTTTTTTGACGTTCAGCTGTCATGCAGTTGGCATGTATATTATCTAGAGATATTTTGGCAAGGGTGCTGCACATGCATCCATGCACGCCCACAATGCAACTCTCATCTTCATAGCTTACTAGATTTGATTAGAATGACACACTCATAAAATAAAATAGAAATAGTTATTTTTACACAATACAGCATATGTTCCAGGCGCTTGTATGCCAACCAAGCCCTTCTTGCAATCTACCAAGCTCACTGGGAATGGACCTTCATGATGTCTAATGAAGGACAGGGTACTCGAAGAAATCCCTTTTCTGGGGGAGTGGCTTCATAAAGGGGTGGGGCTAGCCAAGGTAACTTGCTAACTAGTAGTGTAGTAACTAGTAATTTAGGCTCAAAAAAGACACATTCCCATTAAATTCATTCTTGCTGTAGATCCAGAATAAGAAAAACCTCAGATTGAAGTGATTATCAAAAAGGGAAAAATCCTTCCAGACTCGAAAATAGCAATCTGATTTCTCACTAGATCAACAAGATATAATTAACCTATTATAGCCCTGTATATTGTTTATTTGCTAAAAAAATGTCAATCTCTTATTTAAAGGTATCAATTCTATTTGAAAGCACAGCCTATAGGAAGTGAATTCCACATCTTTATGGTTCTTACTGTAAAGAATCCCTTTTGCTCTTCGTACAGTCCTCGTAACAAACTGGTCATCTGTAAGCACTTTCTACTGTTCTTATAACTAATATTTACCCCTAATTAAAGCTGTAGTTCGCCTCTACACTTTTCATGTTCCATAACGGCCTTTTTAAGAACAGGCGTCCAGAAGTGCACTGCATATCCAACTGACAGGCAGGTATAGTAACAATCATACAGTTCACATTTTTTCATTCATTTAAAATGAATTCAATAAACCGGTGCACTGTCACACGATATAAACAACATGTATGAAACATATTATTGGTATTATATCAAATTATTTAAAATATAGGGATGTAACAAAAAAATGCCCAGTGCTACAAAGAGTAATTCTAATGAAAAGTTTGAAAAGTGGCCTTATTGTCATAGCATGCTAAATGTTCCTACTGATCTAGGTGAGAATACTACATTTACAACATTGCACCAAAGTTACCCTTTATAATTACCCCTTTGTTTATCTAGGTAGTAGCAGAGCCAGTGGCACATTTACCTTCGGCGTTGCCCTAACTCAGGGCCACCTGCCGCCCCCTCAGCACTGCTTTTCTTACTGCTGGCACCAAAAATCCATAATGGGCCTGATTTATAGTAACAGTTGAAATGGGGGTCAACGCTATGGGGGCATAGAGCATTGAAATGTCTGAACCTGCGAATGACATGGAAGAAAAGGTGGGTAACCAAAGCATGCTCTGTACTCCATCAGGAGAACATGGTGGGCTTTTACAATACCCATCATTGGGGTCAACTGCTTGGTTGTGACTTGTGAGGCAGTACCAGCTGGAGCACGATACATGAAGTTCCAGTATGTCTAAGTGAAATCTTGACGCATGTTTTGTGGATGTACCAGTATGTGCACAGTGTAAGGGATGGGCTAACGGTCTCATTTAGTGATGGCATTACAGGGGTTTAGACCCCTCTTACCCTGCCTTGTGTACAATGAGGGTGATTTATTAATTAACCCTCATAGGGTAATGATGCCACCTCTGTCCTCCTTATCCCATCCCATTGCCAGTGGGATGAGATGGGTTAAAATATTATGATATGGTATGGCGATTGCCAGGCTCTTTAAAGATTGCTGATTTACAGATACTCCTATGGCAGTGTTGGGTTAAGTCCATGCAAGCTGTTTCTTCTTGTTTAATAATTACCGTGGACTGTTATTATAAGGGACTTGCAAATCAATATACCAAAATACAGTTTACAGAAGTGTTCCAGGACCTCTAATGTTTATCATGGAGAAGCTGTATTAAATTAAAACCTTATGCTCTTCCAGTAATTCATCCTCTAGGAAAATAACCAGTTGTCATTGAAGACAATATCAACCAAAACTAGAGTGTATGAAGTATACTAAAGTGCTTAATGGTATATGGCCTGGTGATTGACAGCCTCTATTGTCTGTGTGATGTATGAATAGATTTAAATACCTTTTTTATCTGGCATTACACAGAAACACATTGGAGAGTAAGTGGAGTTTGGTGTCCAACAGATCAGGTACTTGGAACGGTTCAACTTGATGGATTAAAAGTCTTCTTTTCAACCTATATCACTACGTATTAGGAGACACCCAATGAATTGTAGAATGAATAGCTTCGGTAGCATGCCTCTGTACGATCTATAACCTACATGTCATTGAGGGAGGATGCCTCACAAAATCACGCAAAAAATACTCAATGTATCTGCTCAAGATCACCACCCTGGCCTCTTTCATTTTATTCATCTCTTCATATTAAGTGTTCTATGTATTGTGTTTAATCCATAGAACACTTGGCTGACAATGTTGTACTCTGCTGAGGACAGACTGTGATCCTATTATACCTATATTTTGAATAAGCTATACCTATATTTTGAACAAGCAACTCAGCGGACAGGTGCTATACTGAAGGCAGCCAATATAAGTAACGATGACCAGTTCTTCCAATCAAAATCCAACCACTTTACATGTAGTTAGGTGAAAATGTTAGTCCTGTAAATCTTGGTCGTCAACTCTAATCATTAAAATGCTGGCCAGTCCATCCATAGCTGCTAACAGTCCAGATTTGGAAAGTCAGCCCCATACTGGAATGTACAGTTAACTTTGTGAGGTGCATCATTTGCGATGAATGTACTTTATGTGCAAATGGTCTTTAATTGAATCCTTTGTTACGGTGCATCACACTGGTTACATGTTGATGTAAATCTGTATCTTGTTGGCTAACTACATGTTGATTAATGAAATCATAATAGCCATAATGGACTTACTTTGACAGCTCTGGAATCTAGCATTACAGTTCCTTATCAGGTAAATAAAAAGCTTTTTTGTCATCTTGGATCTTAGTTATATAAACTTGATAAAAAAGAAATTCAGAGGTGCAAGGAGGGTTCATAACATCAGCTTAATGTAAAAATAAAGCTGTAAAATGTATATTACCCATAAAGCTAACGCAGCAGTGAAAAATATATTTCATTCCATACGATTACACTTTTTATTTTCTAAGAGACCTTCCTATTCTTGATGAGTCAAAGGGTTCATTTACTAAACTATGGAATGAGTTGAAGTTAGATGAACCATTTTAACTGGCCAGCCAACCTTGCCATGCATTAGCAAGACTAAATCCCAGTGATCTTCTCCTTTAAGAACCTTGGCTGGCCCTCCATAATCCCAGATCAGGTCTCCCAGTAGTGAAAGCACACTGAAGTGGCCCTTAAAGGACTGGCTTCATTGTTTTTGGCAGCACCCTCCTCCAGAACTGCCGCAAATAATGCAAAAGCTTCAGCTGTACAGAGAGACCCAGCTTGTGAATCACAAATAATAATCCAATTTCATATTTATGTTTGAAAATGAATTGTATTTATTTTCTTATATCACATGATGTGATGAGCACAGTATATACACTGAATGGTTGCACATGTGTAGGATAGTATCAGACCACAATAAAGATATTACATTTATAGTAAGTGGTTTGTGAACAATGCAGGCCCTCATTGATGAGGTTGGGTTGAGGACACGTTTTCTGCTCCCATAAAGCATTGGCCATGCACGCCCCTTTCGTTGAGGAAGGAATGATATCCCATTGTGGAGTCATAAATCCTGTCCTAACACCTTATAAATATTTCATGTTGTGTGGAGGTAAATGGGGTGTCGCATTGATGCTCTTTAACAAGTAAGAGTGATTTACCACAGTAAGGAAATAAGAGCTTTCCCTTTTTTATAGCATCTAAATTAAAAGTAGAGGCAGAGCCGGCCTTAGGCGTTGTGGCGCCCTGTGCGGACTACTCCTCTGGCGCCCCGCCTCACTACCCCCCTCTCTGCCCCTTCAAACTACCCCCCCTTAAACTACCCCCCCATTTACCTTGTTGCCGGAGTCCTGCGGTGAGAGCGGGAGGCATCCGTCTTCTCGCTCTGCCGCGGTGCCGGCATTTCATGTTGAGCGCCGGAATAGTCCGGCGCTCAACATGAGATGCCGGCACCGCGATGGAGTCACGGAGAGTAAGGGGCGCCGAGCGGCTGCTGAGAGCTTCACGAGCAACAGCTCGGCGCCCCCTGCCCGGGACTTAGATTAAAGCATCGGAGTTTTGCTTCAAGTTAACGATGCTTCAAGTTAAGTGCCGGGCAGGCGCCCCTGCTACCATGGCGCCCTGTTCGGCCGCACAGGTCGCACACCCCTAAGGCCGGCCCTGAGTAGAGGTTTAGAATTTCATAACCTAAGATAAAAAAAACATCCCCATATGGAAGTGTAGAGTTATTTTTCTTGTTTACTGTCTTAATGAGACATTGTAACTTTTTACTTTATCTCCTAATGTCAAACTGGCCTTTCTGAGCCTTGTGTCCTGATGAAGCTATGCTGGGACAGTTTTAGGGGAAATACCGGTAATTCTAGCCATGAATATCCAAGAATTTTACTTGAAATTCCACATATGTGCACCCACACTTCACAAATAATGTTTAAGATTGGATGTAACCAGTTTTTTAACTAAATAATAATAACTTTGATTCAGGTTAAAGGAACTGTGCTAACCAGCTACCATGGAGATTACATCTAAGCATGTTGGCACTGGTAGGGTTTGTGCATGTACCAAGGAAAATACATTGCAGATCTTCACTTTAATTAGCTTTGGGTTGCATTAAATGTTATGAGATCATGTTGCAACCATGGGAAAGGCCAATGATCCAATTTTGCAACAAATGATTTACCATCAAAGCTTGGTGGATTATCCCAGCCTCTGAGGTCATAAATAATTATTCTTCATGAAGTACCAACGTGGACATTTTAGAAATGAGTTAAGTCTGTGACTGTTACTCATAAACATGTATTTTGTTCCTCTTGGGTATCAATGTAGATTGCTGGATGGATTCTCTTGTAGCATACTGTCTATGCAACCTGGCTACACTTTGTGTTTCCATACCTATGATTAAGTACTAAAATCACTTGCTAATTGTGTTGTAGGCAGTTGAGAGCCACTTTATTCCTAAAACCATTTCTCCTTCTTTGTGCATATGTTCTGTAGGGGCCACCTAATAGTTTATATTCTTAGCATCTCCTCAATCAGCAGAGACAGATCAACAAGTCATTCAATCTTTGTGACAGATCGACCTGTTCTAGTTAAAGAACTTTTGTCAGGTTATCCGTACAACATTAACTTTTATCTGGTAGTCTTAAGAGCTGGGAAAAGAAAAAGGAACAAATCTCTGCCAATTTGTCCAACTCACATGCTGGCTGTAAATTGTTAGACCTCATGGTTTTATATGCCTGGATTACTTATGTGGGAATTGATGTCATTGGCACGACAGGCTTCTGTATCTTATAACATTCATCAGTATTAGGTTGTGATGTTAATAAACTGCTAATGCAGATTCCTCACAAGCCAAGCTAATATTTATTTTATTGTTGGATACATTTTAATATATAATATATATATATAGTTCTGGAGGAAATGCTGTACTTGCTGCACAAACTACAGTGCCTATGAGTTGTAGAATCTGAGGATTTGGCACAAGGGATGCTGTTGCCTTCCCCCAGAGGGGTGTTATTTTGATTTAGCTTCTAAATAGTGAATAGCCCTATACATTACATATTGTTCCCTGATTATTTTTACAAATGAGACCTAAATGTATAAAACAAATGTCAGGGTATAGTCAAAAATTGATTTTTAAAGTGTACAAGTGAAGTACATCCCTACTCCAGACACAAAGGTCCCTCTTGTGGTCATTTTCTAAGATGCTCCAAAAATTAGGGCTAAAATGATGATTTCGTTAGAATGAGTGAAATTCTATGAAAAGTCTCCAACTCACAATATGTGAATCTGTCATCATCCCATTCCAGATTCCGGATGAATTAAACAAAAAAAAAACTTCAATAGAGAAGAAAACTAACAAACCAAAATAGGTCTATAGGTCTAAAAGATGTGAAGGAGATTGTAACAAGTTGTCTTTTGCTGTTTTCATAACATTAACAGGATGAAACATAGCAGTACGTCTAACTCAATATTCACAAATACAAAGCAGGTGACCTAATATTATGTATATTATACATATTATTAGCATATATATCATGAAAGGCACTAAAACAGTTTGTTTGACAACATGTATGGACAAAAAAGACTATTTAATTTGGGATTGCTGAAAAATAATCCTAAACAAAGTATAGCAGGAGAGAACTTTCCAAGAGAAAGCCTCTATGAATTACGTGTAGCATTTGGTTGCTTTAAGTTAGAAAATTGTGACATCTGTTGGTTAAATTAGGTAACTATGGTGAATAAAATAGTTTTTCTCCTTTTAAGTAGGCATTTTAATCAGGTGTGAAATATTGTTTATGGTTTTTTAAGTTCTGTGTATTAGACATATCTCCCAAGTGTTCTCCCTATTTTCATCCTTGATGTCCCTTTTTTCTAGAAGCAACGTTCTACAGCCCTAAATGTCATAGAAATGCATAAACAATTAGGAGAAAACTAGATTGTCTAAATAAAAAGACATAATCTCAACCAAGCTTACTCCCTAGCCACAACACTACAACACCAATGCAGAAGATCACGTCGTTATACTTTCATTAGGATCAGGAGATACTTGAGTACTGATCCTTGAGAGCAAGTTGTTGATATTAAACGGGGGTCTTGGAAGACACAGAAATGTACTTTATTCTTAGCATTAAAGTTATCGTTGGCAGAGTCTAACAAAACAATAATCTGAGGAATGAAAAACTTTAAGCTCCATGCCATTCAGAAATGCAACACTAGCTATGAAGTGTCTGGTGAGGAGGCCATTCACACTTATCTTGTAATTGTGTTTTTCTAGAGAACGTTGGGTTAATTATAAGGTTTGCTTTTGGGAGAACTCATTTGGGTTGTGTACGTGAATATAATGTACAGGGACATATTTTCCATAGAAGTACTTGGACAGTTTTGGTATGATGTACTAAACCGGGAACAATCAGCAGAAACAGAGATTACGCATAAAGAACAATTCTTCAAAATGGTAAAGTTGTCATAGCAACCGATGGAATGCTTCAGCTGACTGTTTCACATATACCACTATTTGTTGTGTTTACTGCGGCGTTTGGTGGTAAGGGTCACCATGAATGCTGGGGGTGTTGGTGTGCGTGTGCGTAGAGATGATACAGTTTGCTGCTGGGGAGGATGAGCTAACAGGCGATGCTTTGCACGCTGGGATGCGTTAGGAAAGTGTGCTGAGCGCACTGGTTAGAGTCTGGAGCTCATCCCTCAGCTCGTCAAGAGAGGTTCGGATCTTGCTTGGTGAGTCCAGTACCTCGATGCTTGAAGTGTAAGGGTCGTAACGCACTGCGAATGGACGCTTTATACGTGACGCGTAATTCCTGTCATGAAGGTAATATATATCGGTGTTAGCGTACAGAACAAATCAGTTCACACCAAACATCTGTCTGGATTCATTTCACAAGAAAGCTTACTTTGGTATTCTACTCCCAGGATGTGCTGCAGCCTAATGGGTGTAACAAGATGGCTTCTAGTCACAAACCACCTACAGACCCTGTCTAACCTTAGATATTTAAGCAGCCCACAGTCTTTAAGTATATCTATCTATATATATAGATAGATATATATATTTGATTTATTTGCAGGTTCTGACACACAGGTCCCTCATCAATGGTGTCCAGATGAGGCTTTAAGTTGCCCGAGTCTCTCATTTACGTTAAGAATGCAATCAGTCCCAGTGATTCAGCATCCTTGGTAAGCAATATAGCCATGGAAATTTAGATGGGACTCTCCAAACTTGAGGCATGGCCATATAATGTGATGGAATCCCCAATATTTTGAATGGTATTCACTGGGTATGCACTGAATTCTTTGTTCTGTCTGGCTTTCACTGTGTCTGTGGTTTTGTTGTGAACCCTTCAATGGATAACTCCACTGATTGACTTGTCGCTGTCCAGTCTTGAAGTAAATATCCCAGTAAAAACGTGATGACATGTATATTGTTATAATACCTACAATGGTAATACCAGCTATGGTGGGAAGCTCAAATATTTCACATAAAAGCCATCTGGGAATCACAACTGAATGGATTTTCACCTTGCTTCTCTCTTATTAATAATCCGCTCCAGCACTCTACTCAAGCCTGTTCCATCATATCTCTTATGGTATCCTTTCTAATTCATAATATTTCTATGTCCTAGTTTGCTTGTGATATTGCATTAACCTCATCACTGCATTTCTATATCTGCTCATTGACCCCATTCAATTCCATTCTAGGTCCTCGTCTCTGGGATGAATGGACTGAACCCTGCACAGCAGATGTTTGAATTGTTTCCGTGGTGTTCCTTTCCTCATACCTTAGCTTTTCTTTGGCATCCGTGAAACTTTCTGACACAAAATAAATGGACTGGTAATTGAGGTCCTGATAGGGCTGGACAGCTGCGTCATCTGGGTCGAAAGGACGTACCTCGGGCTCATCAGACAACGAGTGCTAAAGAAAGATTGGAACATAATTACACTTTTTTATGTGTTTTTTATATGTTTATTTTTATATGTAAAATTAAAGTTTTTGTATGTTTATTTGACATGTATACTTAGACAAGGCTCAGCTATTGTGGAATCCACAATATTTACACCACAGATATGTGTTTTTAATCAGTATTTGCTGGGCGCACTGATCTCTTGCTTTGTAGTTTGTATGTGTTGGCCATTTCAGCAGCACCCTAGAATATGAATTTATGTGCCTTTAGGATGTGCTTCCCTTCCTGATTTTTTTTTGTGCATAAACACCCCACCATCGCCTGTCTGGCCCTGTATGTACATATTTGTGGCTGCGTGTGGTGTACAATCATACATCTTTGTGTGCACATACCAACAGTTCTCCATATGATGACAGCAGGCCAGCCCCATAGGCTTTCACTTCTCCATCCTGCTTACAAAGTCCGAATTCCACAGTGAACCAGTACAGCTGCAGCAACACACATGGAACACATGACAACATTCATATACTACACTGTAGTACATATGCTGTAGGGCATGGAAACCGGCATGAGGTATCAGTACAAGGATTTACCCTCATAAAAGGTCTCCTCATTATTACAGTTGCTGTGTAGTTAATGATTTGGGACTCACCACCCCATGAGTTGCAGTTTAACTCTCAGTGGAGATGAAAAAGGGTATGAAAGGGGCAAATTAAATGGTGGTATCAACATGTGGTCACCCAGGAGTCTTCCTTTAATTATGGGAGCTGGGGAGGGATTGGGAATCACCCAAGGAGGAGTTGAAAGGGGCAGAATGAGATGGCGATATCACATGTAGTCATAATTCCTCACCTCAATGCCATTTTATGCTTCTGTCATTCTAGTGTCACATTTTTATCTTCCACCCTTTACCATCAGCATGGTGAGAAATTACTTTCTCTCCTGGTAAAAAATCCTGCTTTTCCTAGGAGGTAGCTCTATCCTAGGGCCTCTCCATTTCACATACATTATGAGAACATGACATATACTTTAATGCATTCCAGGTTCAGCTCAATAAATTGTACACATTATCACAATAAAAACATGTAACATTATATCAATGTAAGATGCACATAGACACATAACCCGTTGCTTACCGTTGCAAGTTTCTCTATTTCTTCATCAGTTGCCCCAAGGGAAGCCAATCCTATGTCCTGCAGGGGAGAAACGAGAAACGCAATATTGTGATATTTAGTGATGTATGTTTTACATCAAACATCTTGTTACTGGATTTTTGTTGCTTATGACCACGGCAAGACTGAGATAATGATCTATATTGCCATAGGCCTGGACTTCTAAAGCACATATTGTCCGTGCTGGCAATAACATTTAGATACAAATGTAACCTTTTAGATTAATAACAATGATTTTTACAACATTAAAAAAAAGATATGGTTGATATATTTACAGTGCCCACCACTTATAGTGGCACTCTTGGCAAATATAATCCAAAATTCCAAAAATACAATCCTCCAATCGGCGGAGAGAACAGCAGTGAAAGCACCGTGATTTGGGGGGAAGTTTACCTTAGGGAAAAATGACGGTGCTTTCTTTGACATAATCTCCCCCAATTTGAGGATCGGGGGAGTGAACGTCAACAGAAGTGCTGGCATTTTGGCAGAAGTTTGTGCCAGGGTATGCCCATGGAGATGCGGAAGAAGATAGAAGAGAAAAGATAAAAGAGGGAAGATGAAAGACAGAAGGTAGAAGAGAGATGATGGAGAACAAGAATATGCGGAAGTGGTCATCAGAAGTGGTCGGCAGAGAAGGAAGGGAAACATTTAGCGTGAAAAAGAGCGTGAACAAGAATGAGAGAGGGTTTGAGTGCATGAGGGAAAGGCCTGGGAATTTCGGACACAAATTCAGAGCTTTTTGCTTCTTTTTCATCCACTTTGTAAGGGGGGGGGGTCCGGGCCTTGTTTTCATGGCTTCGTACAGTTTGCCAAACTTTGGTAAATTTGCAGTAAGTACAAATCCGAATGCACAAGTCTAATTAACAAGTTTATTTTTGAAAGCATTCTTTCATTTAAAAAAATAGGATATAGACTGCTAATTTCATTACCTGTGAAAACTGAGCAAATGTTTTGTCAGCCAACATGGGGACATGTCCGAGCAGCTCATGACAACAATCCCTGGAGAGGATCAGAAAATAATACATATATATATAGAGAGATTTGTGTGTTCAAGGGTTGAGATAGCATAGGCTAACTCTAAATCTACTACCCGCTTAATGTATGGACAATGAATGGTAAAAGTCAAAGCTCATATGAGGATTTGTATAGAGTGATCTTCTGTGGGCACATAAGGCGATATTTTATTAGTTATTACGTGATAATTTTAACATTTTAAATGCATAAATGTATCAGGATAAGGCACTGTTGAAAACTAAAATGCCGTGGAGAAGTTTTGACATTAGGCATTACAATTTCTTTTTATATATATATATATATGTTAGGATACATGCAGGCATTTTTGGTAGCTAAGTGCGAGTGCGTATACCCACATAGCTTCTATATAACTTCTATATACTTTTGTTCAGTTAATTATTAAGTCATAACTTTATGCCATTATCATAAAGTACCATTCTACTCTACCCATTTTTCGTGATGTAAAGACTCAGACCTTAATCAATCCTTGGTCTTGTCTTAGATTCAGGACAGCTTTCTGCCTATACCATGCGTGATCAAATCACCTTACTGTATTAGCCTCTACCACGTTTTCTGGGAGGCTGTTCCATTTTTCTTCCACCTTCTGGGTAAAATAACATTTTTACACCCAAGTAATGAACCACATAGCGTTTAGACTGTGGAGCTTTCTATGGGGTCACTAAGACCAGTACAGTATACACATGTTACTTACGGCTCCGGGGAATGCATGGGTGAGGATGCATGCCGAATATACTGAGTGCACTGGAAAACACGGAAAGCCAAACTGGAGAGGAAATCTCGAGCCGATAGTAATCCTGCCACAGGACGCAATTGAAACCCTGTTTTCTCTGCAACAAAGAAAATCAACGCACATTGTGATGGACACACATCGGCAGAGTCTCTGTCTGCTGGCACTGTTTGATCTCATAAAATGTGAACTATAGCAATAAGAAATAAATGGTATCGTATCTCTTTTCATAAAACTTGCTGAAATTGACACCTATATATTTCACCTGTACTTCTTCTATTATATATTAAACAATTGGACTCCAAGCAGAGGTGGTTTGGCTTTTAAACTGAACACATTGGTGTCATGATGATGCTTGATTAGGACATATATATTTTCTATAAAACAGAATAATTTTAGCCCCACTGTGTGGCAACATCCATAGATTATTGTGTATTAAATCACACATTTAATAGAATAAGATTGAAAACAGTGTCACATCCTCTAAAGACAAAGCTGTTCAGGGAGACATCTATGTGCTTGCAGTTTCCGAAGTTGCCACAAGATGGCGACAATGAACCCCTTCCCGTCCCTGCGCTCCCCGTCGATCGTCTCGCCATTACCTTTCAGGAAGCTGGAGACATCCTGTAGCTGTGGGATATTGTTCTCGCTATACCCACAATGTGTCTCCAGGAGTTGGAAGGCTTCAAGGTGTTCTTTACATGCATGCGTCGGATACAGACTCTTGAGCGTGGAATAGACTTCCCTCCTGGAAGAAACAGCACAGACCCAATCATGTATCAATACACATTATGTTTCTACTTAATGAGCCACTTTTTATTGGGAGTCAGAATGCAATGTTTGATCGCAAGTCAATAGTAAGCTAAGCACAATGCAGAACAATGAGTTACAGGACTATAGAGAAATACTTGATCTCATCGTACGGTGCTGTGGAATATGATGGAGCTATATAAATAAGGGACACTAAAAAAAATTTAGTGACTGATTTCATTTATAATATTAGATAAAAAAATGCTGTCCACATAAAAACAGTAATATCCGTAGAGGTTTAAGAATGTATAAGGGTACTTACCATGTTGCAATCTCCTCTGGTAGATAATCAACCCGCGGTATTGGATCACCACTGTAAGAAAACGCAATGTGGTGAATCAGCTAGTTGGATGTTACCTAACTGTCAGTATTAGGTTGAATATGTTTTTCTTAATACTTTTTAAAACTAAATTTGAATCCTCTTTCTTAATTGTGTGTTATTTATATAAGGCATAATAGATCTGCTAAGGTTTATTTGATTAACATACAAGAGAGTGCAATTATTTTTTTGTCCAAGTGGAACAGCACCTTCAATCCAGAATCCAGCAGAAGGGGTATATTTAATATGTGGAAAAAATTCAGGTCAAGGGTAAAACACCCTTTATATAACATTATTGATATTTCCATGTATTACTGTAACCATCACATGAACACATCTCCATTATGTGGCACATTTGCACAGAGTTCTCCGCGGGGGACTGGAGCTGCTTTGCACTACGACTTTACTTACTGTTTGTAGTAGAAGGCAATATCGGCTAATATCTTCCTCCTCTTACGGTACTCCTGGTCAGAAAAGCCCTGTGGATAGAGTAAAGGGCATGATGAGACATTTCATCCATTGGGATGTCCAATTTGTGCTTTGGGCGTGGCTAAAGGTGGAGAGGGCGGGGCCAGCCCCAGAAGTGGGCAAGACCATGGGTGTGGCCATGTTGCCATCTTACCCCAAAAGCCTCCTTGCAGGGCAATGAACTACAATGGAGATCAGTGCCGCAACAATACAGACCTCCATTGATTTTGGAACTACCAGAGCATCTCCCCAACTGGCTCTTGATGCCCACAGTAGGACAGTGGGGCAGCTACCTAGGACAGAACCCCAAAAACGGGATTGTCTGGTGATATTTATGACCTACCCAATATATTTCCTCCTTGAGAACAGATGACTTGCCCATAGCATAATGTGCAGTTAAATCCGTAAATCCCACCATACCTATTTATTACGCTAATCATACTGGCCTGCTCACAGAATAAATATTTAAATCTCAGAGAATATCTACACATTCTATAACAATCCCTTTGAAAGAAGGACCTTGTGTTTATTGCTCTACACTTTCAATCAATTGTCATGTCTTTTGTAAATTGACAGGGTTGTGGTCTCTACTTGTAATGCAGCTTTCCAGGAGGCGCAGAGGAATCTTTGGCTTACCGGATGATCCAAATCCAGGTCGGGGTCAAACTTAGTAACCAAGTGATGGCATTTGTCCAGGTCAGAAATCTTAGTAGGAAACCAGTGAACTGGAATTGAAGAAAGACGCACTACTGTAATAGTTTAACATCATCTAGAAAATATGCCGATGCATAAAAATTAATCATATTTAATAAAGCCCAATGTGGTAAAGAAGGGTATGAAACATACAGAAGACGAGGCTGCATGTATAAGATATAAAAAAATGATAACAAAAAAAAATAATTTTAGATACTTTTATTAATTATTTTAAAAAGATGAAGCTTATCTGTGTGATGTCTTTATTGACTAATAAGAGTTGATAACAACATGTCATATGCGAAAATAGTGTACTGCCCCAGTTTTTATTATCGTATTGGAGAAACTGTGTGAAAAGCACATTAATAGAGGTTTTTTAGTAAATTTTTTTTACCTTTGTCCTCCCGGGTGCTTCTTGCATCCTCAGACACCCTTCTTATGGAGCTCATCAGCGTGATAAGATCTGAACGGTGCACCTCACATCGCACAAAGTATTCCAGCTCAGCGGATCCTCCTGGGGTCTTCTTCCCAGAGCGTGTTTCCAGGTGATGGATTTTGGCTTCAAATGTCTGGTGAATAATAAAGTGAGAAGCTCAGTAAGCAAAGAACTTCCTACAGCAGGGTTACCCAAACCAGATATTAAAAGGGCTCATAGTTCTAGGACCTAACATTTACTATGCAATTCACAAGTTAATTGTCCACGAAACGAGCAGTGTGCACCATATTCATGATGACATTGAACCACATTCATGCATGGAGGTTTCATCATCGGCTGCCCGTCAAACGAGTTAATGATATGTTTTTATTGTATTATTTATATAATAAAGACATTTAGAAGAAGTAAAATATTTCATTTACAAAACTTCATTTAAAACCAAGCTTTCTGTAGTTTGGATACATTGTGATACACTCCTATCCAACAATTATTCTGAGCTCCTAGAAAAGAGGGACATCAGCGGGGTAAAGGCGGGCAGAGGGATATTATTGTTATTATCTTTTATTTATATAGCACCAACAATTTACGCAGCGCTTAATACAATACATATATTCAAGGGGTATGACAAGACGGGAATTGACAGACTGAGACAAACCGATTCATTAGGTGGAGAGAGCCCTGCTCGCAAGCTTACAATCTTGAGGGAATGAGTATATCATATTCGATACCCTGCCAACATTTTTAGTGCTATTTTAGTGTACGACACGAGATGGAATATATTCTGAATGAAATATTTAACATGCTATGCAGTATACCGTTATATCACATAGATCTGAAAATAACTACAACACACAACATATTGAAAATATAAATGTATAATCTTTCAACAAGGTAAAATGCATATATATAGACACTATTATATAGCAAAAGCAAAACCATTACTGTCTCATATAGGTATGGTATAATCTATGTAGAAGCATGCCCACTTACATTAATGTCTGTGTAAACAATTCAATACGCAACTTTTTATTAAAATACATATCCATCTTTATATATTATATACATGCATACACATTTTTGTATCGCTGTTACATGATTTAGAGTGAATGAAGGGTTAATTGTGCTGGTCGCATCGTCTGGAGCTGCAGGCGGTCCAGAATTGCCCCTCCTGTTGTGCTTATGTGGCAGGTATCTGCACATCAATGCATTAGCACTAATGTGACAGCGCTGATCGCATTACCAGAGCTCAGAAGGCTGGACAGAGCTGGCACATACGAGGCAAATTACATTACAGCTGTCTGTCTCCCCTTCCCAGCCAGAGGGCACAGCGCAGAGCATCTCGCCCGCAATCACACATTCAGCGTTTACAAAATGCAAAGCATTCCTGGCTCCTCCATGAACTTCTTCCCAGTTACGGTGAAACAATTCTCGTGTATCATCACACTCAGGGAGATTCAGCGCAGCACACAGCGTTTAGGTCAGGGCAATTCCCGGGGCAAACCCCCTTCATTTCGGAGAACCTTATGTCACTCGCATATATTATGGACCCAGTACAGCTCAGTGTGTTCAGTTATTCATACTAACTGTTGGACTATACATCTAAAAGTCATATCAAAAGAAAGCCCTATCTGTCCTTGAAAGAATGATGTATAATTTGTAATGAAAAAGGGGAAAACAAACAATATCGTAAAAAGACAAAAATAGCTCTAGGTTTTGGGGTACAAAGTACCGTCAGAACAGAAGGGGTTAAAGGGATTTAACAAAGTTCAGGAGAGGAATGTTAGAACAAGAGGCCGTAATCTAAAACTGGAGGCGCAGAGGCTTAGATGTAATGTAAGTAAGTTTTACTTTATGAAGAGGGTGGTAGATACATGGAACAGCGTCCAGGAAGCGGCATAGGCCACTTGAATCTGGGATGTTGGGAGTAAGCTTTGAGAACCCCGACTGACAGGACAGGACATTTCCTTCTGTTTACACGCACATTATTGTTACTTTAAGGACCGTAGAACACCGGGATAGCCTCATAGCCAGCAAACCTTCTGAAAAGAGGGAAATCAGGGGTGGAAAGTGGATTTGCGTCCCAATGAGGGGATGTCACTCTTAGAGAGGGTACATGTAGGAGGTATACCACCGTGTTGATTGACTGTGTGAGTATCTTACCTCAAATACTTTGAGGGTACGTGATAATGTTGAGGGTTTGTTTCCCTTGAGAGAGAAGAGCAGGTTGACGAAGGCTTTTCCATCTTTCTCCTCAAATACCAGGGAATCGGTGAATTCGGTGGCCTCTGCAGCTGCTGTGGCTGCTTCTCTCTCTTTCCGTGCATCTTCTATTAAACTCTGCCTCCTGCCCAGGAAACGTGGAGACTGAGAAGAAGAAGAAGAAGAAGAAGAAGAGGAAGAAGAAGAAGAAGAAGAAGAAAGGAATATTGGGTCAAAAAAATAAAGAGTGTTGGGTGCCAGGAGACCCAGAATCAGTTCATAGCTATCAATAAATTAATAGACTATTAATATTACCATGACAAAATAATACTTCAATTAATGTTATTTTTAAAATAATAATTATCCAGCACTCCCTTGCTTCACACTTGAAGAGGAGCAAATCTTAGATATTAGTGCCGTAGATAAGGTTTAAACAGAAAATCTTCAATATGATCTTTATCGTGATCTGTACATTCGCTAACAAACCAACCATGATGTAAGAATAAGTTATTTGTGGGAATGACAGATACATTATTTCATTAGAGGAAATGCTCCAAAAAAGCTTATTTTAAGTTACTTATTATTTGGCTTTTATTATTTATTATTATCTTTCCGTTGTGCACTTTGGCCATCCACGGGGTAGACTTTTCTACAGTGTTTTATTCTCAGACATGCTGTATTTGTTACAGTTGCTAAATCTCACAGCTTCATGGGCTTCAGTTGTAGTGTCTGTGATGCTGCACATTAGCAGCAGTGTTGCCTTTATACACGTGGCTCTAATTGTGATAGCGCCAGGTGAGTCTTAGTTTCTTGCGTTCTTCCAACATTTTTTGTGAATAAGCTGCACCAGCGTTACCAGCGCAGATACTGAACAGGTTGCAACGTGCATTCCTAATTCTATTTCTGATAGATTTTAGTGTTACAACATATTGTATCAACACTTTGCCTATTATAAAGCACTCCCATGACCCGCCCAAAACCCGTCCCATGACCCGTCCACCAACGAAAATCAACTCCCGAGGATGCAAACCCCAAAACAATCACTAACTGCTCAAATACACTGACGTGTTAAGTGTGCCCATCTCCTAACCACTGCGCATTTAATAAGATAAAAGGAAAAAGCTTAATTGAGTTTAGCTCAGGTCATTGCCACAGCAGAAGCTCATTACTTATGTTTAGTGACGTTTGATTTGCTTTCTGCTTTCCCTTTTGTTAAATAATTATATTTGGGGAGGTTTTGTGGACCCTATTGAAATGTGATCACTAAATACTGAGCTGTTGGTATGCTTTGAGGTCTAGGTAACTCCAAATTCAGTTCCTTTTATATGCCACTCTACATGTGTTGGCTTTGAAAGGTTCAGTGTCACTGGTATACCATGTTTTCGCCTCTCTACACGTACATGTATACATCGGTCATTAATTTAGTCATGTCTTGTGAATTTCAGACACGTTTTTATTGTTTGGAATGCGTGTGTAAAAATTTATCCATGTAAGTGACTCTAAAACACGGGACACCTTACTGAATCGCTTTGTAGACATCATTTTCTCTTGATAACAAATTTGTAACCATTGCAGCCCAGAATCCATGGTCGCTATTTGGAGTTAAGTCAGTGAGTTGGATGGCAAACCTCCAATGTTCAACCACCATTAGAACCAATGAACCTTTAGACAGGTCATTGAGTCGAGCCTCATATATCTAACCGGAAGCAAAGTGCATTGAAGGGGGTTACACAAGGGGTAGGCGGACCCACCTGATTTTATATCTAGGAGTCCAGTAAAGAAGTGCTGATTTGAGTCTATAATCTTTACTTTATGGAGAACATCAACCTCACTTTATCAAGTCCAAAGCATTATCTCCGATGTTATAAGTGGAGGATAAGCTTTTCCTGCAATTTACATCAATTTAAAATAAAAAAAAAGGTATTACCACAAACCCCAAAACCTACTTTTCGTATTCATATCACTAACACGGCTAACCTCAACAATGCTATTAAAATCATAAGAGTTTTAATCCGGGGACATTATTTATATTAGCAAAGAATACAGACAAATGTATGCGACATCAGGTAACCTAATCACAAAAGCAGATAACTATGCTAAAATATGTCTTTAAAAAAAAAAACTATTTCATGAATATATCATTTTAAGGTAGTGCTCAGTATAATGTTTTATGATTATAGTACATATGTTTCATGGCTTTTGTAATGATACTTTTATTGTTTAAAGAGGATAGAAACTTTGTAGAATACATCATACAATAGACATCGCCCTTCGCAAGTGTATTAATGCCAGGCATAGGTGAAGTAACATTGTTACATCATAATATAATACGGGATGCGAGAAGCATAAACTCTCTACAGCATATTTTATGGCATTAAAACCACTTACCATGTGACTTTTGAAACATCATTTACATTTAGGTTTAAAAATAATTAGGGGATGTTTCCAATAGTGACCATGGAAAGAAGTTTCAATCAGGGGACAGTCTGCTGGGGAACATTACATATCTCACAGCAGTCCCAATTTTCACTGGACAGTCCCAATTTTAGTTCTCTGTCCCACTTCGCCTGTCTGGAATATTGGGTATGACATTGGGTCACCTTAATCATACTATAAATTAATTAAATAGCCTAAAAAAGCATATTCAAATGCTAAAAATGAAAGCAAATTAAATGAGATCTCTCTCTGTCGCAGCTTTTGGCATAACTTCATTTAATTTAATGTAACTTGTCGCTTATATTTATTTGTCAACAACTTTAAATTATTTTGGGTTTGTAGATTACTGCGGAATAATTCAGTAAATAATAATGGCTTAAAAGTAAAGGGACTTTTTACATCAAGGAAACCAAAAGTTTTTGTAAAAGGTGGCAAAACTAGCATATCTAATCAGTTTCCTCTCCCCGGCAATAGCAATTCACATTTACAGTACATTTTAGTTATGTTTCAGATGTAAAGTAGTTTTACTTTACTGACGGGGTGGTAGATAGACGGAGCAGCCTCAGCAGAAGTGGTAGGGTTAATACAGTGAGGGAATGTAAACATGTATGGGATAGGCAAATGGCTCCTGAATCTAAGACCAAAGACTGATTACGTTCTGAGTCTTTACATCATACTAGATGGGCCAAATGGGTCTTATCTGTTTGTTTATTGGTTGTTAGTGCTAAAAGTTCCACAAAATTGGAATTTTTTCCCGATTTAGGCAAAAGAATGCTTAAAAGGTTAAGCCAAATCTGTTAAAAATGTAAATGAAAATAACTAATACAAGAAAATCAATTGTAAAACAGTCAGAATACAGACTTCATTAACAAAGTTTGTCAGGGGGCACGCTGCGATTTTTAGTAATAATGTGCTAATTTGGTCACATAGTATCATGGGTCTCCCCTCAGCTTCTATCTCATTACCGGCGCGTGTGCCGGCGTTTGAGAACACATTGGGTTTTTACAAATAAAGACAAATGCTGGGAATAAAGATAAGTGCAGAAAAGCAAAGGAACAATCATTTTGATAAATGAATTATATTTCACACAGAGACATAAATTATTAAAGCTGCAGGAAAATGTATAGAGACTTTTGGGTTTTTGTACTTTACATTATATTTTTCTGACATGGGATATATTTTTTTTGCATCTGAATTCCTTCGCTGTTTTTAGCATAATTTGCCCGGGTTCTATTTTTTTTTTTTACCTGTTTAGCTGTTTTTTTCTCGTCAGAAATGCTGTTTATTGGGCAAAGAGAAGAAAATCTGTGAAAACAGCAAGGTGTGGGCAAAAGGTAAAGGGTGTCTGGGGTAAAATAGCCAGGAATTATTGCTCTGGTATTATCACTGACCCTGTCATACCTTATTAGAGTAATATCGCCCCTTATTGCTGCGTCAGTGAGCTTGTAATACTTTATTATAGTAACTAACCTCCCGCGTGTCTTACTGTTCTGTAACGCTATGTTATAGTAACCCAGCACCGAGTGCCTCATTGCTTTACCCAGTGACTCATTTGAGTCCTACCATTACCATATACTTACCCAATATACGTAACTTGTTCTGGAACTAACTTTCTACCTCGTGATCAAAACGGTTGTGCCAGTGGAACTGAAACCTCGCAATGTATTAAGAGTGACAACGATACACAAAATACTTTGAAAGTTTACAAAAACAGCTCCGGAATATTTTTTCCAGATTTTTTCCAAAAAATACATTGACACTTGATTTCTTAAACATTGAGACTAACAAAGATCAAAACATACGGAAGGAGTCATACAAATCACCCCAAACTACCCACTAAAGCCCACAAGCATCTGTCCAGTATTCCTCTTACCAGTATGGCTTCGGCTTGTTTTGGGTCGAGCTCGGACACAGCCCTTCTAAAACTCTTCCCAGCAGATCCAGAGATGTTTGGGGTCGGCATCACTGATTTTTTTTTTAGGAACTATGGTCCGTGCGTATGCTCCTGACTGTGGCTTTTATAGGGCCGGCTAACGTCACCACTCCCCCCCCACCACCACCACCAGGCAGCCTGAGGGAGGAGGCTGGATATTGGTACCAAGGAACATCTCCCTGCATCTCCGTCAGACCCCCATTCAAACAGCCGAGCATCATCCGTATCACTAACCTGCTGCACAACCTCCACTCAAATAACGCATGCCCCCACAAAAAGCAGACTTCCAAATTCTTTCTCTAGTTCATTTTTTTTTAGAATATTGGGGATATATTTATTTTCAGTATTACTGCAGACCATTCTTTCCCTAAAGACAAGTTATTAAGCGATGAGCTTAATGTTCAAACAAGATTGTCGAGAAATCTCCCCCCTTTACGGCTGTATAATGTAACGTATTATAACGCATTATGTGATTATGTTGTTATCCATCACTGTGGATATTTGATATTTTGGCAGACTTACATACTGTATATGGTAAAAGCTAAATAGTCAGTAAACAAAATCCATAGATTGCTATGGCGATTGCCCCGTTTCTGCACTAGGATTGTTTATTACGCATAAACCCTCGTTTGACTCCGGGATTAGCCTTCCAGGTGCAAGTGACAATATCATATATTAAAAAGTCACATATCCGATCCCAAGATATGGCAAAAGATTATTTGAACGATTTGAAGAAAGAAGGCAGGTGAATGTCCCCAGGGGTGGAGGTCATTAGAATTTGGAACATTTAACTTACTTTTGGTTGTGTTCATTTTTAATAATTTTATATTCACTTAGAAACTTCCCTCATGGCAACAGCAATGCCCTCTTCTCCCCTTCCTGGTATGTCTTTTTATATGTTTTTGTTAATTCATGTTTTGTTCATTTTAACATTATTTTTTATTTTGTATTCTGGTGCTCTGTATACCTTAATAATAATAATCATCATCATCATCATCTATTATTTGCACCGTTCTTAAACTTTTCCTGCTTTGCACATTAGATGCCTGAGAGGACTCTAGGGAGTGCAATCACCATAGCAACCAATGAAAAACAACTCACCGCTTTGCACAGGTACAGCTTTATATTTACTAAAATGTTTTTGGTTTTTTTATAAAGAGCTGTATAAAACATACACTTTTGTCAGACATTCAACCGGAGAGAATAGATACGAGTAGAGACTTGTGCTCCAGAGCTTACCATCTAATGTATACAGCCCAATACATAAATACTGAGGTTTGAGGTATAATTGCTTCTGTATGTATAATTGTTTATGTATATTCTCAGCGGAATCTGTTCTTTGCAGATTACCTATTTATCCTCAATTTGGTTATCTGTTTTTATATCCTTTTCTCCCGTCTCTTCTCTCAATCCCCCCCCCTCCTGCCATCTCCTTCAGTAATTAGTTTGTCAAACACAGTAATTAGTGCCGCTTTGCCTTGGTGGCTTTTTTTTTGCCGTCATGACTCTTTTCATGGGCAAAACGACGTTTAATAACTCATAATGACATAGCACTGTTGCCGTAAAACACAGCTATCCTGTACTGCAGATTGCTAGCTCTGCAGCCAAGGCATATTATTTTAGCCATTTTCAGAGGAGATTGGTCTCTTTTGTGTCAGTAAGGCATCCGTACCCCTAGCTGCTTTTAATGAGCCATCTTTAATTAACACTGCATTATGATAATGGGGTGTAACGGATGGGTGTTCATACAAGACATGCCGTCATGATCATCACTACTTTAAATTGTGAAATCTGAAAATCTCAGAATATTCAAGGGATCATACAATTTTCTTCGCAGTATTTGATGCATCTGAAAGCAAGGGGTTAAACCTTTGATGTAGTTGTGGGGTGTATATTTATATGAGAGGAAGGGTCATTAAAATTGGTTTAATGGAAGGACAGGTTATAGTTAGTATGACACGAGCCACTCAAACATAACGACGCGGATCAATAGTTACACTTAGGGGCAGATCAAGAATGTTCATCTTTAACAACAGGAATTTTAACGGAGTGACAGTAAGATGTGAGCCAGGGGGGGAGACTGCTTGGTTATCCTCACTGTATAGTCAGTGGGGCTAATTTATGAAAGGGGGCTATGGGGCAAGATTTTAAAAGTGGTCTTATCACCATAACAACCCATGGGATGGTGCAGTCCTCATAGCCGCTCCGGGTAAAAAAAAAGCCACCGGGACTATATGGTGACGAAGTTCTGATAGTCGAGCCTTTTCTGTGTACTGATTGGCACTAGAATGCAAATCTATCTTATCAATGGAGGGATCAGCCTAAAATACCCCAAGGAGACCTAAGGGCTTAAAGGGGAACGGTTGCTATCACAGCTTTTGGCATAACTTAGTTGGATATTTATAGAAATTCGAGAACAGTAACTATGGATGTCTTATCCTATGGTATACTCATAAGGTACTACTCCTAGTACTTATAGAATGGTTATGGTCATCTATACATCACTACTACCCAGTGACTACTGGAGATGACATCAAAAGGGCAGAGAATATAAAGGGTTGGAATAAGGCTAGAGGTATTTTACAGCAGGTCAAATGTATAATTTAGAGGGACAAATGGTCTTGAGTACCACAACTACACACTGGTTCATCGTTCCTAATGTTCCACTTATGGGAGGTGAAATTGTTTGTACAGATGTGTAATCGGTTTGTTCGTCAAAGAAGGTTTTTTTGGAAGAGGGAAATATTTCACTTCATGAACCTAATTTCTCGGACCATTACATTTTTGTCCCCGAGCCGGAAGCAGTGGGTGCAAATTAGGTAAACTGGTATTGATTTACAGGCCAGTCTAATGTTGTTAAGGAACCTGGTTAGCCATATTTCATGCAGCATCTTTAAGTAGGAGGTATGTAAACCAGGGCATGGTGGTACCTCCTCGTTGTTGTATGTTTGGAATCCAAGAATGATATTTGCGGAACGAGTGCACTATAGTGATTCAATTTATTAAACAAGGGAATGATCTGTTCAGCTTGGAGATTTATATTGTAAATAAATGAAGGAAAGAAGTTGCTAACTGAGTCTAACGATATGACTTTCTCCTGGTTTTATTGGTGGAGTAGACCAGTCGTCTCTCGTTGAATTGAGCAGCCGGGCATTGAAGGTGTAGGAAGTGCATGGACTGCCTGTATCAGTAAAGAAGGTTCTGTAAAGAAGACTTAACTTATATCTAGAATTCTGAAGATGAATTCATTTATGAGGTGGGTCTATCTGACCCATGCGCTTGCTTAGTGAGATGGGTTTGCCCTGGCACAACTTGTGCATCATTACCAGACAGCTCGTACATTTGTAATTATGTACACAATATACACACAAAAACAGCAGCAATCACTTTATGTAATTAGTTATGTGACTTTCAATGCAATTATTCCGTATAATCAGCCAATATATTCATTCTGTTAATTGCCCCACACATAGCTCTTTGCATCAGAAATGACCCCATGCTCCCAGTATCCCATCTCACCTTTTTGAAGTTCAATGCGTGTATGTTTATGAAAATGACTGAATTTGACATACTAAGACTGTCATCAAAAATGAGCATGAAGAACCGCAGAGAGATAATATGGCCGTGTGGGCCGATTAAACCATATCGCAAAGAGAAAGGATCAGAGGGAATGAGAAGTTTCGGAAAAGAGCACCATGGGTTGGAAATGTATGAAATCACAGAGAGAGAGCGGGAATATCAAGCTGACATTTGTGTGTCCAGGGCTCCCGCATCTCTGATATTTACTGAGGATTAGGAGACTCTCGCTCTTTTCGCTGCAGGGCTTACAGTTTAACCCATTCTTGACCTTGTTTTGCAGAATAATGAAACACGAGAAGAACTGTTCTAGCATTGTGATGGTGCGTAGTTCAGAACTAAAGGTTCTTACGGCAAATGTATCATTAGTTTAAGCCGTGGCACTGCAGGGGCTTAGAGAATCACATTCATCCTTCTAGAATGTTTCTGGATTATCACTAGAGCTTTGAGGCATCCTATAATTGTCTTAATTGATTAATTGCGATGAAATGTATTACACCCCCTATTCTGAGAGATATATGACTTCTGCTTTAAGTGCAAGCAGACTTTATTTGAGAAATCAAAGCGTATTTCTTTTTCAAAGAGTAAACACAGATCGCTCCCAGACGCGGCATAACAAGGGTTAAGCAGGTAGCCCGACAGGCTGATGGCGTGTAATTACATAGCAGGATTGGAGTGTCAATGGCTGTGCCTGTATCCAGCAGCTTGCCAATTACCCAGGGCATGTACAGGGCTCTTCATTTGGGAGCAAATGGAAGCATTACCATGCACAGGGGAGCACGGCATAGTTATAGCGACTGCTCATCAGAAGGACCATTACAATCCCAGCATAAGTATGTACTCTCCGCTAGCACCCACTGATGGGACCGCTGCACAGGAATCCACACACACATTCAGAACTATTAGCGATTCTCGCAACCGGCCCTGGATTTACACTCTAATGCTCTGAGATTATCCATCTGAGTGAGACTTAACCTGGTCACAGTCTACTAATATGTGATTCGTGCGCCGATACTAAACTTTCTCTTGAGCCGGCCTGTATGCGCAGAGTTTCTGTATCAGGTTGCTTCAGGCACTCAGAGCAAACATTGCTTGCTGTCTGTGACAGCTGATAAGAGACTGTCTCGGTGGTGACGCAAGTCTTCAATCTGTATATACTGGATGTGGCTGCAAGACAACATCCTATTCACCCATACCCCATTAGGTTAAGTACATATTGAGAGAACCCTGAATTCAGGTATAACCCCATTCATGCCAGCTCGATTAATATAAACTTCTATTTAAAAAGCAACTGATCACCAGTCAAATATCACTCAACTTATTTGCACCTCTATAAATACACATTATACACTTTGAACCAAACTTTTTGAAATAATATCTTCTGCAGTTTTGTCCTCGGTGTGGATCAAGGTGTTCTTTGTTGGCTCTGTTTATTGTGTAGGGGAAAGTGTGAGTTTTGGGTTTTGTTTCATAATCCTCCATGTCCTTGTTCACTAGAGGGAACTGTAATCACAATGTAATTTAATGCTTATATAATACTATAGTTATCATCTTCAATTTCCATATCTAACTCAAGTCAACTAGCCATTTGTGGTTTACTATAAATGACTATTAGAACAAATATATAAATACTATGGTATTCAATTGGTTGATATTCTGCCCAAGAGCCAAAGAGACCTATAAATACTACAAAGCACCTGTAGCTTGTGGTGTGATGGTGCGAATATGTAGTCTTTGTTAAAGGGCCAACATAGAAAAAATGTAGAGTCCATAGAGTTTTGGGTCCACAGAGGTCTCGACTTAAGATTTGTGATGAGACCATTTAACGGATATTTTAAAACCTGAACTAGCTTTAGCTTTGTATTTAGTCAGAAGTGACATCCAGAGATCCAGCGGACATTGAAGCCCACAATTCACATTCAACAGTTATGTACCCGTGCAAGTCGTATCATAGACCATTACCTTGAAGATACACATCCAATGAACTTGTATGTAGCCTTTACAATCATAGCGGACGGCCAATCACATCACATGCTGGCTGATTTAACAAAGCCACATGTAGAACATTCCCATTCATAAAACACCTTTATTCATAAAAGACGCTCAGTCATACATGTACACATCCATCCAAATGATGTCTCATTTATAGAAAGCCATGGTATGACTCCCTCACATACATATACACATTGTAAATCCCCCATTTAACATTTCTCTTCTCAATTTATATAGTATGGAATTAATATCAAATTAGTCATCTAGCTATCACCGTATATAAAAAGGTACCACCTGTTGTTTGTATAGTTCCCAGTATAACACATTCTCCTCACCTCCACCCCTTTTGTGTTGCTTTCTTGTTTTGCGCATCTTTTAATTGCTCTTAGTCATCCGGCCTCTTAACAGCAGCAGAGCAATCAGCATCCAATTATCTTGTGTCACCAGCACTGTCATTACCTCCATCTGCTGGAGTGACTGTCAACCCCTCCTATCCCTCCAGGGACAAACACGGAGCATCGCCTTCTGCATGGACAACAGAAGACACACATATCACCTTTTACCAATATGTGTCTATATGCTTATACAGATGTACATATATGCAGAGATACACAACACTTTGCATTCTAATAAACCTTCTGCCAGTTCTCAGATATTACACACAAACTGATTCATAGACAGCAAGGACAGTCGTCACTATAGCCCTCTTAATGCACAGATGTGTGACATCTGATGATAGAAATGCAGTATGATCAGTGGATGTAAGATAATGGAAGACTGGTGGGAAAATGAACCTGCAACTATTAACTGTTAATACATGTTGATGGAATGTTTAACCTACAATTCCGTGTCCTACATTCTTCCCCCAAACTCTCTGTTTAACCCTTTCCAATCCAGTTATTGTCCAGAATGCTCTTTTGAGACAGTCGTCATCAAAATTATTGATGATCTTCTCACCACTAAAATAAACACAAGGTCACTTCTCCGTACTTATCTTGTTGGCCCTCTTTGTAGCATTGACAAAGTTGATGACCCCCTTCTCCTGAAAACCTTGTATACCTGTAGCATGTCTCTCTTCTGGTTCAGCTCCTACGTCAGTTCCTTCCTCCATCTCTTGTTCATCTCCCTTATTTCTCTCTTTTGGTGTGTCTCAGGGCTCAGTTCTGGGACCTTTACTCTTCTCTATCTACATGCATAGTCCATAGTAGACAAAACAACTCTGGGACCCCATTATTTTTTCAGTGGTGGGCCCAGTGTATCCCAAAGTATCACTATGTAAATAAAACCATACATACATAAATAGTGAAAAGCTGACAACGTGTAATAGTGTTACATTAAGATAATATACAATAACTAAGCTCTTTAACCTTTATTCTAGACTTATTCGGGCAAACATAAAAAGGAAGAAGAAGGGTGCGTTTTCGTTGTTCAGCCCGAATACCGAACATACGAACATGGTGGGTCGGCAAAACGTATACGAAGGCGAAGACATACAACACGAAGAATCTTCGCGTTCGTCATCATTTACTAATCTCCCTGGTCCCGTCCCCATCTAGCCTACCTTAACTACGCAGCATCGCGTAGGTTCGCCATGTGAGCGACTCTATTGGACGCCTGCAGGGGCCTCCTCTGGCATCAACCCAATTGGCCTCCCCGCTCCAAGAGTTAAAGGTCCGTACGAGCGACTCTATTGGTCATTCGTATGGACCTTTAACTCAGTGGTCTCTCCCGGCCAAGTTGCAGCACCAGGATTTTAAATGTCTGTACGAGCAACCCTATTGGTTGCCAGCAGGTGGCTCGTTTGCCATCCACCAATGAAGTGCACTTCATTGGTTGATGGCAGAGGAGGCCCCTGCTGGCGACCAATAGAGTTGCTCGTGCGGACCTTTAAAATCCTGGCACCAAAGCTGCTGCATAGTGCGTACCGCGTTAACCCCGTATTAACCCCTACTACAAAAAATGAAAAACAAAAACGAAGAATGTACACGAATATTCGCCCAAACCGGGCACAGGAACGGGCGAATATTAGCGGAATACTAATATTTTTTTCCCCACGAAGACGAACACGAAGAGTTGGCCGGCGACCAAATCTATTTAATACTTACTACACTACCCCCAGGTCTAGTTTTTGTTTCATACAAATAAAGTTATAGTCATACAGTACATCACCTCCTGCCACACATTATAAATTATACACCTACCTGGGCTGTTTTGTAAAATGTAATCTGTACCAAGTCACCTGATTTGGGGCCAGCACTGAATGCCATGTAGGTCTAGGTCCCCCACTTGTTCAAGCATTGTAGGGTCTGATACATACAGCACTGCGGCATCCAGCTGGTTTATAGCTAAATATACAAATGTTTTCAAATTTAACCCTTTGCCAGAAATCCCTTTTTCACCCTGGAGTGACCATACTGAAAATCTACCCTGCAATCCTGCATCTTCTATCTTGCTGACGGAGAGACACGAGGACACAAATGACTCACTAGCACCTAAGAAATGAACCAACCTGCTAAGTACAAGGATATCAGAGGGGGTACTAACTTCTGATTCCTTTATTATATCAACAAAACAAACTGCATGGAAACATATGGAACATGCATCCTCCCATAACAATATCCCTGTGCTGCGCACCTCTTCATCCTGATCTATGTCTACACTCGGCCCTAGGCTCTTCCCTTGTCTACATTTAAGTGGTTGCCGTATCTGTGCACAGACCTGTCCCTGTTATATGTCATTGTAGGCAAGGACAGCTGCGCATCCGGCACACACATTGCCCCAGGGTAGCCTGTCCTAACCCACTGATTCCTGTTAACATTATCAGTTTCACTAGATGTCACATACACAGTGGAACCCTATATAACCCGCCATTCTATAACCTGCTGAACCCAACTACCTCTCTATCTGCAACATGCTGTGTGCCCTGGAGCAAATATCCAGAGACAGAGCGGAAAGGACAGTGATTTGTATAATATACAAATGTATATTTTGCTCTGCATTTCCTATTTATTATCTGTGATCAGTCATCTGCTAATACTGTACAGAGGTAACATAAGAAGTATGATATACAATGGTTTATTGCCTAATGGTTGAAGAAGTGTAAGCTTTCTAATGGCCAGTGGTCATCTTGGTGGCAAATTCCAACAGTTAGTCCAGGCTTTATTGCTGTTATTTACTATGCAACATATTTTCCTGGAAGTGGCTTGCTAGTGCCGTATTGCTATGTCCCTTGCCATCTCATTGTAGTTACCCAACACCTGAGTGCCTTATTGCTCTGTCACTGACCCTTTAGCACCTTATTCCAGTTTACCATCTTCCTAATGACCCTGTGCCATTCATTGGCCTTGTAACACCTTTTCTGGGTGCCTTTTTCTTCTGTCAGTGATCCTGTTCCAATTACAGGGAAGCTGTATCTTCTAATAACTCATTCTGATTCAATGCACAGATCAAAAGCAGAGACAAGGACATGGAAAGATTAGAGGGAGATAGTTTTGTGCTTTCATTTTCCTCCCTGCCCCACACTTCAGCATCATCTATGATTGTTGATGTTCCAACACTGTCTGGAAATTGATTTTTGCTTTCAAGTGGACTTTAGTCTTTATCAGAGATTGATCAAGGGCGATGCTCTGCAGACTTTTGTGTATTGGATAGTTTATTCATTGGATTGTGATGGAGTGTTACATGACCATGCAGCACTCCGGCCTCCAAGAGTTGGCCTGTCCAACTGCAAAATGGAGCTACGGAATCATGAAAATGCATAACTAGCAATATAAACACTGATTTTGTAGAGAAGCCGAGGGTCTGCCGAGTTTACTTGTAAACCAATGTGTGTCTAATAATATCAAATTAAACCACTGCACCTCCAATGTAGGACATGGGCACAGACTGACCAGATGTTGAATTTCCCAAAAATGCACACCAATCCCATGCCTGTTGGGTATCACGGTACTCAGGAGATGTTGCTGAACACATACTGGAGTGTTGTTTGGCTGTGGCATATATCAAGAGCTGTAAATTCATACCTGAATTAAAATGTGTGTGGACAAAAACAATTTACTACCATAAAGTTTGACAAAGTCTGGTGGTAGAATTAGTGCATTGAAAGAGTTAAAATACTAGCATTTGAAATAGCCTGGGGTGTCTAGTTTTGGTTTGATGGGGTAAATTGAAGTGGCCGGCCACTGGGCGCAAGCTTATATATATATATATATATCCCTGCCTCCCGATAGAATCTTGATGCCCGTGTAGTCTGAATGGAACGGAGGGGGCCTTGACAGGGATGCAAAGCAGGGCTAGGTCAGGGGGTCAAAGAAAGTTCAGCGGGGAGGAAGAGGAAGTGAGGGGGGGTATATAAGGTTGGGGCATAAGGGGGTTCTGGGCTTTTTGTTGTGCCAGCCTACCCGGTATGTTTGTCCCACCCTCCCTCCCTTTATTTTGTGATGTTTCATGTGGTTGTGTGACCTTGTTTACTAATTTTCTTTGTTTTGTTTCAGGATTTTGTCACAGCCAAGGGGCGGTAGCTTGCCAGGTTGCCGGGGGGTGTTATGTGGTTATTGCCACTGGTGTTAAAGTGTCGGTGGGAGGTTCCTGGCTGGGCGGTTGCTGGAACCTCAGGTGGGGGAGGGGCATCATGGTATGCCCTCCCATAAGGTGATGCTTACGGTTCGGCCCCGGTTGGTCCTGGCAAGCTTACGGGTGTTTTATTGTATTTGGGTCATTTGCCGTGTTAATGCACCTTTTTTATGTTTACAGGTTGCGTGGAAATGACGTTAATAAATCGGCTGTGGCCTTTATTCATCACACATTTGGTGTCTGTGTTTTTATTGGGGGGTTAACTGGGATGACATAGCCCGAGAGTCGAGGCTACCCCTGTCACTGTTGCTGCTAAACCAGCATATTCTTCCTGGATTCTCGGATAAAGGCGGCGAGGCCTAAAAGAGCAGGGCCTACAGGGGCCAGGGCCACACAGCACTATCTCGCAAAATTCTGGGCTGTTGGCAGGTAAGTTACTGTTAGGGTAAACAGGTGAAGGAATATAGGCTATAAATGGGTGCATTAATTGGCCTGTAAATGAGTGCCAAAGAGGTGTGTTTTGTGCCATGTATTTATATATATATATATGCCACTGTGTATGGGGAAATGTGTAATGTTTTGTTGTTGTTTTAGGTCAGGTTAGGTTAAAATGCAATTTAAATGTGAAATCCTATAAAATAAAGTGTATTTCTGTTTAGCATGCCGTGCTGCTTTAGCTAAAAAAAACTATATTGAATTATAGCCATGTTTTTGATATTTTTCCTCCGCTGTAAACTGAAGTTTTGTATTGAGGGTGATATCGTTTATTAGGCCACCATAAAAAAAATAAAGCAAAGTTGCATAAGGTTTCGGAGCCTCGGAGGTCATTCCTATCTGAAAGGTCAAAGGTCATTATGTAATGACATCTTTTTTCTGTGTTGGTTCAATAAATGGTTCAATAAATGGCGCAGATACAGAAGTGAGGACATAGGCAGAAATTGGGTAGGGACAGGAAAGGGTGGCATAATTTCAATATGGGGATGGTCCAATAGCCACATCCACCTGAGGGGCACAAAATGATTCTACTCCCAGGAGCTAGTTGCCCTAGGTGAATTCGTCTTTTGAAGATTAAAGCCTATCCATGAAACGTTTCCCATGAGACGTTCTTCTACTTGCAGATTCTATAATACTAGGCTGGCGTTGTTTCCTAGCTTGAAAGTTGCCCACCATCCCAAGGACCATATGTAAACATGTGATGAAAGAAGAATTAATTTTGATTTATGACCTTGGATCAGGCTCACATTAGAATGTCATACCCCTTGAACTTATGTATAGTATTAAGCGCTGCGTAAATTGTTGGCGCTATATAAATAAAAGATAATTATAATAATAACGTTCTAGCCTTCGAAACATACACTAGCTGTTTATGTTCACTTTTGGTGGTAGCCATTGTGACTGGGCCAGGCTAGCTGGCTCATATGTTCGTGTGAAGATTAGCCGGGTCACGGAGCGCTTTTGTATCCAGTTTGTGATACCGTGACCCGGTAATATTTTATATTGTGTTTTATTGTGTAACCGGCCTGGTGTAACTGGAGACTGAATGTGGCTGCAGCTCCAGCCTTCAAAGGAACAATCAGGTAACGTGGCTGGGGCTCTCAATAATCGGCCAGCAGAGCCCTGTTTGCCCAGACGGCATCCGCACTACAGGGGGGGATAACACAGGTGGGAGAAAACCATTGTATTCCTTAAGCCCCCCCCCCTCCCGATACATTGCCTGTGTACTGATAGGATTTGTGATGGGATGTGGGTGATGCGATTGGGGATTGGGTTCGGTGCACATTGAATAGAGATTATATATAAATTCTGTGTGTTTGAAATAAAAAAGTTCTTGTTTTACTACAAATTGTGGTCTGACTGATCCTTGGATAGCAGGAGCTCTGTATGAGGGAATGACTGGTGATTCCTCAGCCCTCAAACAGGGGTACCCAGCCTTGGGTACGGTGACCCTGTAACAGCCATGCAATCACTTTATCAGTAAGAGACGATATTTTATATGAAACAGCTTTATATTATTGTGTGATAGAAGTTTCCATTAATTAAATGTTTTCCCATCCATCGCTCTCAGTGGTTTTCTACACATTAAGAACCTTATAAGTTGATTGCATCCACCAAAATGTGGAGACGAACATACAATTTTCTAAATCCTCACAAGGATGTACATTCTTATGGATATATCAGTGTGTGTTCGTTTGGAATGTTTCTGGTCTCCTTGTGGTATATAAGCCATCTTATAAGGGATCTTACTCCACCTAGTGTTTTACCAGCTACATTAAACATCTGCAGAATCCTCCCATATGCCTTTTCCTCTTTTCCCTCCGCAGCATCTTGCTTGCAGGAGATGTGTTCAGCACCTGCACCTAGATGGTTGACTAACCTCTTATCTACCCCAGTCCTAATGAGACCACCGTGCACATGCGCAGAAAGTGCCCTCGCTCCGCCACTGGTTGGCTATTCAGTATACGTTGAACTAATATCAAGTTGTCAATTTGTTAAAGCCAACGTGGTCATGATAAAGAGTTGGCTTAAATGAATAGGCTTGCAGAACTCAACTTGACTGCCAATTTATAGACCAAGCACTCAAGTGATGTCTTCTCCGAAACATAGGAAGCTGGGTCAGCAGCTTAAAATAAGAGCCAACAAATCGAGATAGTTTGATAAATTAATGTGCAATTTTACTGTCAAATCTGATCTTATCCCATAGAACTTATGTGGATTTTCCTCTTCATTGTAACTGAATACATTTAGGACCATTTCCCCCCTGTCACAGCATTTTTTATCTTTTATTTTGTAATTATAGTAATAAAAGGTCCCTTCTGTACCACACGCAAATGGTTTTAATTGACTTATGCTAAAGAAGAACTACTACCCACATAATATTATTTATTTTATAGAAATGTTAAAGCATTGCATTGTATCAATTGTAATAATATACTTGTATCCTTCAAAGTTTTACAAACATTCTTTCACCACAGCACTGGTATTTCTGACTGAAGATGGCACTTAGGACACAAGATGCGCGAGGGTAAGAGGCAACATAGGGACATGCGGCACAGGGGTGGCATCATTTGGCAAGGGAGCTCTTGTATCCTTATGACCCCTAGATCCTTGGGGTCTGAAGAACCAATGTATACATTTATATTCTTTCTATAGCTGTGCCGACACTGGCAGTGCCTTTACCACCATCTACAGATGGTCAGCGGCTGGCATCTAAGCTGTTGTTGACTACAAGGCCACAATTTCAAGCCAACGAGATGGTGACATCCACAACAATAGCATTTTCAAGATTCTGTTGCTCTAATTATAGGAACTGTGGGGAATATTAATGTCATCTACAATATTTGGATGTTATTTCATAAATCTGATTTCCCGTGGAGACAAAGCAGTTCAATAATGTCTGTATTTAAATGTCGGAACAATTACATGAAATGCTTCACAGAGTGACATTTTATTTTCGAATAAGTTCATTAACAACAGACAACTTCAAATGGAAGTGCATCAGAGCAGAGAAAAGTATACCAAATATACAACATGGGTTTTGTCGAAGCTGGAGAAGTTTCTAGACGGCAAACTATGTTATACCAACTTTATTAGGGTGAGACGCGCAGACAGTTTTTGTTTTTTGTATACATTGTACAGCCAATACACTGTTTTTGCAGCACGCTCACACTGTTTGGTAGGCCTCGTATTATACATTTGCATTATTTGAGCCTGTGACTAGCTTAGCGCACCGACATTTCTTCTTTTCTATACCAAAGAATGAATATTCAGGATTCATTTTAAGGATTTTAGCTATTATTTCCTGTGATCCACCTCAAGATCTTAGAAACTATGGAACATGTAAGATATTACACGATCAATCAAGGGCAAACACTATACTCCTCATGTCCAAGGAGCGGTAAATCATTGCATTCCTCCCACCATCACTGTTGCCTGCAAAGTAACTACATTCGAAAGCCAGTTGAAAGCCCCAAGGTCCATCTCCTTTACCATGCTCGAGGTGCCCATGGGTACAATCGCAAATCCTGCATTCAGTGCCAGTTTTGGATGAGAAGAATGATCCTGGCTGGCATGAAGAGAAGTAAATCCAGACGTAAGCCCATTTATCAAACAGTGAAAAGTACTTTGGGAAAACAAGAGGTAGCTGGCCGATCTTTGTTCATCTGCGCAATATACTTGAGAATTCACAGTAACAGGAAGAGATAAAAGTATATGGTAGATGCAATCAGTACTCTGCATCTTCAAACTGGGGAAAGTATCCGTGATAAGAGTGGGCAGTGCCAATTTTTTTGGCAGTTAATACATTTACTAATCTTGTAGATAAGATATGTTTCAGGGTGTGAGAATGCGTGGGCTGCGATGGTTCTATTACCCCTGACACTATGTATTCTTTGTGTTGAATGAGTTTGTTTTTGTTTTCTTTTATTTATGTAGCAGGAGTCAGTCTGTCTTTTAAATGTAATGTTTTGTAAAAAAAACAAAAATAAAAATATTTGGAGAATGTATCGGTATTTCATGTAGAGAGTCTCACCACTAAAAAGTTCAGTTTAGATGAAGGTTCCATCTATAATTTCAGGTTCTGACCTGGGAATTCTGGGGCTTGGTATGAAACAGTTTAAGGGGGGAAACCTGGAAAAAAAAGAAATATAAATATACAATTCAATTTAAATAGTTAAAATCTGGTCAAGACAGCCATCAGCTTGGACATTATTGTGGTCAACAGGCCGGTTGCACCAGACTAAGGGCAGCTTGGAATGGGAGGCCGTCTTTCCTAAAGAAGGACGCTTGAGACGCATATATTTTCCATTCTGATCTTTTTCCATATGGTCAGCAACAATAACCCTGATCTGTACATGGGAGATACAGTTGCTGGGGAAATGGGTGTGAGGTTCTACTAATCAGTGCCAGACTGGGGACCGCCAGGCAGCAATGACACTTTAAGACCAGCAGCCCCCTAAATTCATTGTGAGGCCAACGGCTGGATTTGACAGGCTGCATGTTGAGTTTTTCTGCTCACGTAGCATCTCCAGCCAGGGGCCACACACTGCGTTATGAGTATGGGTCTGTATGGAGTGGTCGGGCAATGTTTAGGTCCTGAGAAAGACATGGCACAGTTAAACATTGGAATAAAGGTCACTGTAACACTTTAGCAGCTTTAGCAGTGTGTTGTATTACTTGTGTGTTCTTTATTTGCATGCAGTGCCAAGGGTGGAACTAATTTAAAACTTGTTTCTGGGGAATTTTTTGGAATTCTTAGTTTGAGTTAGATTGTAGTAGGAGTTTTTCCATTTGTCACTTTTATATGTTATGTTTCTGTTTTGTAGGCTTTAATGCTTTGCTTATTTTGTTACCCTTCCTTAGCTCTTTATGCTAGTGCATAACTACATTTCCCATAATGCACTCAGACTTGGTTTCTTATCAGTATATGCAGGCTCCAGGAAGGGAGTCAATGTGTGTGCGTGAATGTTGGTGGAATTTAATTTTTGACTGTTTGTGAGTTAGTTTCATTTTTCTCTCGTCATGAGTATATCAATTTGTGTTTACACGTATGAGCTTTCCATGTGAGCACACAGACGCATGGAGGAGACATCATGGGACAGAAGCTTTGGGTCCGTGTGTCCAAGTGTCAGCTCCTAATCATCTGCCTATTCATGATGGTAACTATTTTTTTCTTTCTCAGTTTCACAGGACCATATCAGACCAGGACCATATCAGATGGTTTGTTAAATTGGATTACTATTTTAATTGTGTAATGTTTATTGTATATAGGCTGTGTTGCCTTTAATTTGCTAGTCCAAATTTGCTATTTTGCGTGTTATTTATTGAGATATATACTTGGTGAATAACATTCATTTTATCGTGAGAATAATTATATAGGGGTGACATGTAATTGAGTTTTGAATTCTTTGTTTGCTCCAGCTCCTGGCACTTGCCGGCTGCTTTATGACTGCCATAACTGGGTCAGGGAGTCATTTCGCTATCCTGACCAAGTGCGCCCCTGCTGAGAACCCACTCAGAGGAGTTCATCTTGCAAGTAAGTACATAAAAATATGTTGGAGCATCAAGCCTTTGAGTCCATGGTATATACAACCCCCTTTATGTGATAATGGGAAGAAGCCTTGGTCAAGGATGTGGTGCTAACTGTGTATAGGGAATAGACAGTATGTGATACCCTGAGCATCTGGGGCAGGTACACAGCTGTGCCAAGTATCGTTATATAATGCAGACTACTGTTGTATTGTTGGTTCAGTATCCTATATTAATTTGTCCATGCATCTATAAATTTAGCACATTGTATATTCATTATAATGATGATATTGTTAAGCTCAAATGACAACGGTACATCAGCCCCAAAGAAACCATGCTACCATCATTACCCCGCAATATTATCTGTGACTGTTAGTGGGATCACTGATGCCCCAGTTTATAAAATAACTTGTTACACTTCAGTATGTAACATTACTTATACAGTCACGTATACTGTATATTTAAAATGTATGCATCAAATAGGATAAGAAGGTTTATTTAGATGTGTTCTCAATTCCCTGTGTCTGTCTTCTCCTTCTCAGTGGTGGTGTATGGTGGAAGCACCTGTTCTTTTCTCTTCCTCAACATTCTACTCAGTTCCCTCTCTGTTCTACGAGAGTCACAGCGTTTGATGGCAATTGTAAGTACTGTGACTAGAGCTCTGCTTGGGAAATCTGGTTTTATGTTTGCAGATTTTTTACCTTGACTTCAGTGGGGAGAACAGTATATAGGGGGGCACATAAGATACCACAGTCAAAATTGGGGGGACACTAATAAGTCCCACCACTAAATTATGCTATATAAAAGGTGATCAGTGAAGCAGCCTCGCAGCAGACTGGGTAAAGGCTTTTACAGAGAGGGAACGTAAGCATGCATTGGATAGAAATATATGGCTATCCTGAATTAAAGGCAAGACCAAGGATTGGTTAAGGTTTGAGACTTTAGATTAGAAACAAACGGGCAGACTAGACAGACTAAATGGTTCTTCTCTGCTGTCACATTCTAATTTTCAATGTTAATTAAGCAAACCTTACTTATAGAACTGATGATCTAACAGTGCATTCCGGACAGTGTTCATGGCCTGCAATGTTAATTAACTATTAGTTAAACAGCCTTCAGATTCTACACTTTGCTATGTAGTACAGCATATGTAATACTCAGCTGACTTGACAACTCTAATTATAAAGATGATGCATCCAAGGAGCTAATCAGATTTAAATGTCTTTACCTGTTAACCTGCATTGACAGCAGTACAGGGAGTTAAAGCCTTTTGGATCATCTAGATTCTCAGGGCTCTGACATTTCCATTCATGAAAAATACATTGAATTCTCTAATGATTTTCCAGACACTAAGTACTTTGTATATGTAATATCTTTGGAAAATGGGATTGCAATTCCAGCCACAAAGGAGCCTTAATGCACATATCCTCAATCTCTGGTGTATGAGAAGGTTCTTCGCTCCAGTGTGCTCTGCTATATTATGTATAAATGGAATTAAATGAGAAACTAGATTGTTCCATTGTTTATAACGCTGTCATGTTTGGGTTACAATAAGCAGTGCTTTCCAGAACTGTGTGTATGTGTTCTGTCCTCTCCTAAACCCAGAGTGCATTACAAGCAGTGACAGGATACTTTTGAAAAGTGTATGGGCCTGCAGTAGTAGTCTATATACATTAATGCATGATAGAAAAGAATATGTAATAAGCTGCATGATTGGTGCCTGACATCATGCGTTTATTCACTTAATCATTTTCCTTTTTTTAACGCTGGAAGGTCAATAGGAGAATTTACCCTCTACTGCATCCTCTGCTGTATTGTGTTAGTGTCACACTCCCTATTCATGTAACATTCACTTTAACCACTAGATGTGAGTATTATTCACAAAAAAAACTAACACCTTGGAGGGTCTCACAGCACATTGAAAGGTATTGAAATGTTTTTTAATTACATATGGAAAAAAACCAATGTATCAATGTGTTTTCACGCTTTGTTATTAAGTATCACTGTTTGCCCTGCAGACCTTTCTGGTGTTTGGTTGCCTGTTCTGTGCTCTGATGGCCGGAGTCACTTGGACACATGAATCTCAGGAAGAGGTAATATTCTGGAACCCCAGGGTCAGATGCCTGGATATGAATGTCAAATGCCAGGAAATGAATAAGGTCAGATAGCTTAACTCGTCCCCTATAAAAGCACACAAAGTCTTCTGTATTTTCTTAGCTTTATTGGAAAAGTCACAGAAATAAAGGCACTTGTTGGTTGTATAGTGTTGGGAAAGTGCTTCTCTAGAAGAAGGTGCTTTGTTATGAGTGGAAGTGCTTCTGCAAGGGGAAGGTAAAAACGGATTGCCTTGCAAGGGAGAAGATAATCAGAACCTGTACTCACAGAGGCTGCTGAGATAGAATGTCCAGGGGAGAGATACAGGGGAACAGGAAAAACACCAAGAACAAACCAACTACAGAAAAGTTGCAGGGGAGGAGGAATAGCCCAATCTCAGCTATGAGAATTGGAAAGTTGCCAGGGCAACCAGCCCCTTAAAGGGAAAAAGGGAAATAACAAAATAAACAAACTTGTTCCATGACACTCCCCGTCTGGTATCTGGAGATACCACTATATATAAACTTATGTGGAACATATGTAAATACACAACAACAATACACAAGTCCACATTCTCACTGTGATGTAATGCCACTGGCTCCAGGGTTCCTTCGGCAAGGGATATCCGGTGGGTGCACAGTTCAGACTACCTGTGCGCTTCGCAATCCGTCAGATAGGTGGTCAGTTTTCCTTTTTTTTTTTTTTCCTTTTCTTACCTGGGCCTGATTGGACACTAGAAGGATAGTCTCTGTAATAGGCCTTATGAAGGTTTTCACGGTCCCTTGTTTGGCAACTCTTACTTCAACCTTGCGGATCCTTCCATCTGTGCTTGGGATGGTTTTAACGATAAGACCCATAGGCCACTCGTTTCGTGCCACCTGTTTGTCTTTTAACAGGACAACGTCTCCTTCTTGGATGTCTTGTTTGATAGCTTGCCATTTGTGGCGTTCTTGAAGCGTCACAAGATACTCACGCCTCCAACGGTCCCAAAATGTGTTAGCGAGGCACTGCACCTGCCTCCACTGACGTTTATACATGTCTTTTGAGTTAAAGTCTCCGACTGGAGTAGGAATGTCTCCTACCTTTTGCGTAAGGAGCATTGCTGGAGTCAGAATGCTTGGTGATTCTGGATCTGTGGAAAGTGGGACTAAAGGCCTTGCATTGACGATTGCTGACACCTCAGCCATGAACGTGGTTAGCACTTCATGAGTCAGTTGAGCCAAATTAGTTTTCAACATCACAGAATCCAAAATGCGTCGAGCTACTCCGATCATGCGTTCCCATGCTCCACCCATGTGAGAAGAATGAGGAGAGTTGAATATCCACGTACATCCTTGGTCGCGCAGGTATTTCTGGATGCTGTTGTCTTCAATGTCTTTAGTGTTTATTTGTAATTCTTTGCAAGCCCCAACGAAATTGGTTCCGCAGTCGGAACGTATTTGTTTGACTGGTCCTCTGATGGCAAAGAATCTTCTGAGGGCGTTTATGAAGCTCGATGCATCCATTGATTCTAATACCTCAATGTGTATAGCCCGTGTGCTCATGCAGGTGAAAAGCACTGCCCATCGTTTGCAGCCCACTAATCCACCCCTCGTTTTTCGTGAGATGACCATCCATGGCCCAAAAACATCAAGTCCTATGCAAGTAAAGGGGGGTTCTGTACTGAATCTGTCGGGTGGCAGGTCTGCCATCTTTTGATCTTGGCTTTTGCCCCTCAACATCCGACACCTAACACATTTATGGAGGGTTCTAGCGACGCACCTTTTAGCACCAATGATCCATATTCCCGCCGCTCTAATAGCTCCTTCGGTGAAATGTCGTCCCTGATGCATGACTTGTTCATGATAGTAACGTACCAACAGAGTAGCGATGTGATGTTGACCTGGCACAACAAGAGGATTGCTTTCCTCCCTACATAGGCCTGACTTACTGAGGCGACCACCTATTCTCATGAGGCCATTCTCATCAATAAAGGGGTCCAACTTCCAAAGGGGGCTTTTTTTAGAAATGCTGTTCTTTTCATAAACGCAACTGATCTGCTCTGCATACATTTCTCTCTGGACATGACGGAGAACAGTCTCCTTTGCCTTTGTGAGTTCGTCTATAGTATGTAACCTTTTGCAGATGTGCCAACCGTGGCAGCTGGTCGTTTTATCATCAGGCATATGGTGGAAAGAGATGGCTATGTGTCTAAGGTGTGCCATTGCTCGGAGAAGGGCTGTCCAGCTTGAAAAGCGATGGAATCGTTGTGATTCGAACATGTTTCTGGGCAGTATGCTCGTCAGTAGAACGGATGCTTGGGGTCTTATTTCTAGGTCCCTTTCAGGATCCACAAGTTCGAAGTGATCAGCTACGGCTGACAGTGTTTTATCGGGTTGTGTCAGAAACGTTGGTCCGGTAAACCATGACGTATTCTGTAGATATGCTGCAGGCACTGATCTAGTGGCGATATCAGCAGGATTCTGATCTGTGGGCACGTAGTGCCATTGGCTTGGTTGGGTCGATTTCCCTGTCGTCTGGAACACTGTACATCCTAGGTCATCAGTGTATTTTTCTGACTGAAGAATGTCTCCTTGTGTTTTGATCGTATACCCTTGTTTATCTTTGTTTCCAAGCTTCTCTTTGACATGGAAGTGATATGGACATGGTTTAAAGAGAGATATACGACCGTTCTCCAGTAGGTTTGTTCGTAGAGCTTTTACATTATCTGGTTTGCGTATCTTGTCAATACACACTTCGCCCACTATCACCCATCCTAGATCGAGCCTTTGTGCGCACGGAGCATTATGCTCCCCATTTCGTTGTTCACGGATTTTATGTGCTCTCATGATGTCTCTGCCAAGTAACAGCAAGATCTGGGCACTTCCATCTAGTGGTGGAATGCGATCAGCTATCGCCTGCAGATGGGGATGGTGGCGTGTCACATCTGGTGTAGGGATTTCGCTTCTATCCTCCGCCATATGATTGCACTCGATGAGTGTGGGGAGAGGCATCCTTACTTTGCCGTCCACTGAACATATGGTGTAGCCATTTACTCTCCTCCCTGTTGTTTCTATCTGCCCTGCGCACGTCCGGAGAGTATAAGGGGAGGTGTTATCTTGTATGTTGAAAAGGTCAAAGAATTCTGACCTGACCAACGATCGATTGCTTTGATCATCGATGATGGCATACATCCTTATGGCTCTTTCAGGTTGTCCGTCTGGGTGCACGGCTACAAGACATATCTTAGAACAAGATCTGCCATCACTGGCTTCCCCACAGACCTCGGTGCATTTAGATGCTACAGATAGGGGGTGTGTGCTTGGATCTTCTTCCTCCCCGCCCTGCTTTGTAACAAGGTTAGGGGCCTTGATTGTTTTAGTCTTAAATGTCTCTGGATGTAAAGCTGCTACGTGTCTGTCACTGCCACACTCTGTGCACTTTATAGCTTCTTTACACTCTTTGAATAGGTGACTTGTAGAAGCACAGCATTTAAAACAAATCCCCAATTCTCGGAGTAGGGCCTTACGCTCCTCTATGGGCTTCATTCTGAACCCAATACACTTGCTAAGCGGATGTGGCTTTCTATGTATGGGGCATTCTTTGTTAGGGTTTTTTGGTTTCTTGTTTCCATCGACCGACTGGTCTAAACTCATTTGAGTCATAGAGGACACGTCCGTTCTGTGGACGGAGATGGGTGTTCTAGTGTTATTGTACCTGGCTGCAGTATGTGTATCTAACATGAAGCTGGGGTCATTTTTTGACCGGGCTGCTTCGCGAATGAAACTCAAGAAGAATGAGAAAGGGGGGTAGGCAACTTGCTTCTCACGCTTATATTTTGAGCCTTGTGAAGTCCATCTCTCTTGGAGGCTGTAGGGTAGCTTTTCCAAGATGGGTTTCACTCCACGAGCAGCATCAAGGACATTGAGCCCTTTCAGGGATTGGTCTGTCCTTGAAGATTCCAGCTCCTGCAGCAAGTCCCCAAGTTCTCGCAACTTTGAGTAGTCTTTGGTTGTAATTCTGGGAAAATTGTCTACTCTCTTGAAGAGTGCGTCTTCGATCGCTTCAGGACTACCATAGCATTCTTCTAGTCTCTCCCATACTAAATCAAGACCCACTTCGGGGTGGTTAACATTTGCTGATCTAAGCCTCTTTGCATGTTCTGCAGATTCTTTCCCCAGCCATTTGGTTAGTAGACTAAGTTCTTCTCTTGCCGAGAAGCCCAGACTCTTGATAGCGTCTTTGAATGTGGATTTCCATATCCTGTAATTCTCCGGACGGTCGTCGAAGTTGGTAAGACCTGTCTGCACCATGTCACGCCGGATCATGTACTTGCCCATGTCTGTTAGGCCTGATACATCGATATGTCGGTCTTGTTCTGGTGTGGTTTCACGGAAGGGCCTTGTGTTCTCCCTTTCCTTGGCCTGGATGTTTGATGATCGCTGATCAGTGTGAGGAGCTGTTTCTCTATGCGTGGGCCTACCTGAGCTGTGAGACTGTTGCAGTATATCTATATGCCTACTGGCGTGTGGATCACCGCTGAGAACCTGGCTATCCCGGGTTGTGCGTACCCTTGAAAGAACAGCGTCTATTCTTTGTGGACCTAGAGAGTCTTCAGCGTCTGAGATGTCACTCAGGCAATTCCGAGATGGTGTACTGGTATTGATGCTGAGGAGGCTCCTTACATAGTTTGCGGTGCGTTGATTTATATCTTCTGGAGCTGTCTGGTCATAGGTCTGCTCCCCGCCGTCCTGTAGTGCGGCTGCTTCAAAGACTTCGGCTTGCGCTATGGCGGCGGCCGCATCCTCTTCCTTGCTTAGGGCTTCCAAGTTTGCATCTAACTCTGCCTTCCTACGTGCTATGGCAGCGTTGGTGGCTGCTGCGGCGGCCACTGCTGCCTGCTCCTCCTCTTCTATGCGGGCTCTCTCTGCCCTTATGGCCGCCTCTTTCCGACCATATTCGGCCCTAGCACGCGCGGCCTCTGCGGCGGCTCGTGCCTTGGTGGCATTCGCGCTTGCACTAGACACATTAGATTTCACTGATTTGCTTGACCTGGAAGAATGCCTGGATGTGCTGGAGCGCTGCGATGCAGTTTCCAGGAGGAGCTCCTTTCTTTCACTTTGCGCCTCCATAATGGCGGTCTGCACAATGCCGTCGCGTTCCCTATCGATTGTTTTTTGCAGCTCGCGTTCCCTCAGGCTATTAATTGTGTTGGTTCTTGTCAGATAGGTGAAATATGCTTGTGACAATGCTACATAATGTCTATGACATGACTTGATTTGAGTTATGGCTCGCTTAATGTCCTTTTCTTGTTCGCCAACATTTGTGGCATCACTCATTTCAATTTCGATTTCTTCCCATGCCTTTTCCAACTTAGCACGGTGCATCTCAATGTCAGCTTCATATTTTTCACAGGCTTTTTGTGTCAGTGTAACTGTTCGCTTAGGCCTTGCGCCTTCCTGCATCTGTTGCAGTTGTGTCGCTGTTTCAGTGTCTGACCTGTCACTCTTATGTGTTGTGTCTGGTGAGGGTCTGAGTTCTTCCATGCTGCAGGTGTGTGTAGGCCTTTAGCCAGTTCGTGTGGCGTGCGGTCTGTAACCTGTGTCAGCGGTTGGAGCCGTTTGGTGTCCTGCAGCAGTCGGCGTAGAGGTAGCTGTACTCACAGGTATCCGTAGCTCTGATCCCTATCTTGGCTGATGTCCAGTGGCGTGGCCCTTGGTAGCCTTAACCGTGGGGACATGCACAGGGGTAAGTATAACTGTTGTTCCTAACTTAGTAGCTGGGCAGAAGGTTAACCCAGGCAAGACACAAGAGTGATAATTCTGTGAGTAATACACTGAGCTGGGTTGCAGCGCTGGTGCCTTTATATTGAAGCTGTGGAAAGCTGGAGCTTTCTGTGCTGCTCCCAAAGCACATGGTATCCGTTTTTACTATTCTGGAACCCCAGGGTCAGATGCCTGGATATGAATGTCAAATGCCAGGAAATGAATAAGGTCAGATAGCTTAACTCGTCCCCTATAAAAGCACACAAAGTCTTCTGTATTTTCTTAGCTTTATTGGAAAAGTCACAGAAATAAAGGCACTTGTTGGTTGTATAGTGTTGGGAAAGTGCTTCTCTAGAAGAAGGTGCTTTGTTATGAGTGGAAGTGCTTCTGCAAGGGGAAGGTAAAAACGGATTGCCTTGCAAGGGAGAAGATAATCAGAACCTGTACTCACAGAGGCTGCTGAGATAGAATGTCCAGGGGAGAGATACAGGGGAACAGGAAAAACACCAAGAACAAACCAACTACAGAAAAGTTGCAGGGGAGGAGGAATAGCCCAATCTCAGCTATGAGAATTGGAAAGTTGCCAGGGCAACCAGCCCCTTAAAGGGAAAAAGGGAAATAACAAAATAAACAAACTTGTTCCATGACAGGTAACACATGTAGTATTAAATATGTTGTGTGTGAACTAAGTAAGGTTCAATGTCAGATATAATTAATTTTAACTTTCATCATATGTAGGTTTCTGAAATTTGCTTGAAACATAGGTTGTCGACCCAGAAAACCCGAATTAGATTTTTTGTGAAAAATGGGAAATGTATTGCACAATACATTTACATAGATAAGACTGTTTGTACAGACAGCAGTGCAGTATATATAAATAAATAGGCACTTTAATACATTTCTGCATAGCTGCTGGGTCCTTTTAATTTTTGTGGTGAACACATCTCCCTACATGTGATATATTTTCTTCTGGCCAGCTCCATCGCTGGCATGGTGAATGTTGCAGGAGAGGGTCTGTTCATATCCCTGTGCGCATACGCACGCACCAAGCGCTCCAACTAAGTTCAGTGGGAACATTTTCCTGGCACTGATTGACTGCTTTAAGCAGCCAATCAGTGGCAAGAATCATTGAACCGTGGACGAGAAGGGCAGCCCACCTCTAGATCAAGTTAAGGCTTAATTTTATTTGCTTATTTTGTTTGTTTTAAAGAATACCTATCAGAGAATTGAATACAATACAAAGACAAAAGACGTGTGGATCCTCCAAACCTAATGTTCAAAAAATCAAAAGAAAATAAACAGAAAATGTATGAATTTAACATGAGACCATGTAACACTATTAAAATTAATTCTGCAATTATTTTTCGATTTATTATGTATATAGGGAATTAAGTGGAGATTATCTATGGGTTTTGGTTCAGCCAAAATAAAGGGGTGTGTCAGGACCCGGGCCTACAGGTCGGGTAGGAGCCCAGTTGCAGGGGATACCAGGGGCTCTGTCTGTACCCCTTGATGCATCATAACTGGTAGGTAGGTACAGACAGGCACACAAAATGCAGAAAAGCAGGACTGGAATCGAAGAATAAAGGGGAACTGTAGCGAGGACAGGGGAACTGTAGTGAGGACAGAGGAACTGTAGCGAGGACAGGGGAACTGTAGTGAGGACAGGGGAACTGTAGCGAGGACAGGGGGACATGGCTTGGAAGCCCTCAGGCAGGGAACATGGCTTGAAAACAGCTGGACAGGTAGGTAAGTCTGGGACACGTCGGGGTCTGGTACACAAATCTGGATCGTGAACGTAGCCAAGGTCATACACAGGAGATCAGAATTAAGTACACAGAGCTTTAGCTGCAAGCAGACTAACAGGAACCCAAGCCAAACAATGCAAAGGCCCAGTCTGAAAGGCAGATCAGGTATATTAGGGCTAAACTCAGGTAACGTGGCTCAGCTGTCCCAAGTGATTAGAAAGAGGTGCTCCTGAGAGGAAGGGTTGCCACTAGTGGCTGCAGGTAGACGTGACAGTGTTATAATTATCACATAGCCCAGGCTGGCAGGGTGGAACCATGGGTTGCTCTCATGATAGGACCACTTTTCAAACTGTGCATCAAAATGACCTTTTAGAAATAACTCCCAGTGTTATCCACAGTTTGTTGTGAGACAAATTTAACAGCAAGATTATTTACATTGTTTAAGTAAATCAGTTGGTCTAAAAATCCCCTTTTTCAGAAAAAAAATGCATATGTAGGTACTGCTTATCCTATGCTGACCGTTGCTGTATCGATTGCAGTAATTAAGGGGTGATAAATATCCCTTCTCTGCGGGTGAAGTCGTCTGATTAATCACATTCTGCAGTATGAAGGGAAGGGAGGGAGGCAGCGAGTGGGTGAAAACCAGAACATTTCATCAGAGGGCTATACTGAGGAGATGGATTAAACAAAGTCGTCCAAATGTTTTTTTAATATCGGCCAGACTGTCCAATTTATTCAAAGGTTTCTACAACCTAGTATGAGCTTCCACTCCGAATAATGCTATCGTTTGACTTAGCATGGTGGAAGTAAATCTGTGTATCTCCGATTCTAGAACACTATGATTGCCACCTTGCCCTTTTTACACCTATACATAAAAATGCCACAGGCAATGCATATAATCGCCAAAAAGAATGAGTTAGTCAAGGACGGGATGTCCGTGGTTAGTTAATTGATCCCCATGTGTCTATACGTCTATTTGGCTGCACATAGTATGTAAAACGTATGTGTCCATTACAGAAATAACAGCCCAATACGAAACAATTGAAATTCCACACACGCCATCGAGTTTCCGGGTCCAGTGTGACGGCGCTCGGCATCTCTGCAGCAGAATTATAGGAGTATTGTGATTGGCTGTGGAAGAACCAGTCACCAAGCTCTTTTATTAAATAATCAGATGTTGCCAAACAGTTGCTCAGATGCAGACCAGACATTTTCCACAGATTTTTCATTCTAGGTACACTCGTTTACTGAGCAGGGATAGGAGACGTGAGAAGAAGACGTTGAGCGCTCTAAATTTTTATTTATAGATCGCTGGCATATTCCGTAATTACATAAGGGAAGAGCGAAAATGAACACTATAAATTCATAATAAAACATACCGATACAAAAAAGAGAAGAAGGCCCTACGCCTGTGAGCTTGCACTCTATAGACAGACAGCAGATTATACTATACTTCCATAAATTAAGTTGCATTATAAAATGCATAGAAAAGTGAGAGGGCAGTAAAATTATTTAAAAAAAATGCACATTGAAAATGGAATTTGAATCTTTTGTGTTTTACTAAAACCGCTCGAGGCAGCCATCTCCAATTAAACTGAAGCACTACAATCTCTTTAAAGTTTTAAAGTGGAACAGTCACATCAGATAATCTAGCAATGAAAATGTGTTATTGCTTGTGTTTTTATTATTTTTATTTAGATTTCATTTTTAAATTATTTCGATGTTTAGCTTCCAGCTCTGAGGTCACCTTTGCTTCCACCAAAGGCATAGCCAAGTAATTTATTGCACATTTTCCTCCATTTCCCATAATCCCACAGAAAAGAGGCCAAGTAAGATGTTCACATACTTTGAGGGTGGTAAATGGATTGTTTTAAAAGACTAAGCATGCACCCCTCCTGTTTTAACTGGCTTATGATGGTTAAGCACCACTTAAAACATGTAATGAACCGGCCAGATGGCTGCTCTCTCTCTCACACACACACAATAGAGACTTAGGGGGTACGTTTTAGATTAATATTTAGTAAGGATTGGAACGTGACCATTCCCTTTAAATGATCAGTTATGGAAGAGAATGTATGCCAAATATGCAACAGTAACCTATTTATTAAGACAGAATTGGAACAAGCCAGGTGCTACGTGCTAAATCTGTAGCAGTTGACAGGCACATTGATGAGGTTTGTATGGAACGTTCCTGCTGATCATGATCTATGCAGAATGAAAACCATGGAGAGGGTCTATGGGAAGTCAAAAGTCATTTTCCAAATGGAAAAGGCAGGGACCTCAACAGTAATCCAGACTGATGGCACAAGCTGCTTAACCTGACCAAGTTGCTAATCAAGTTTAGTAGTCTTTACGGAAGACCATTTGCTACATAATTATAAATGCCCCTTGGACCTCCAAAAGTCCTTGTTGTTTTACTAGTGACCGCTAAAATTTTAATACATATCCATCTACTTCTTCAGGTAGAATCTTTGTTCCTAGATGTCTATGATGGTCTGTATGACCAGGTTCTCCAAGAATCTCATGAAGGTAGGAGAGAAGATCTCCTGAGCATACATGAAAATGTGAGTAACTAGAATGGTGACACAGACATTTTGTTGCGGAGTGATTAGTTATCTGCAGGTCTAGTTTTGTGTAAATAATCTCACTAATTGCTCTATTCCAGTTCCACTGCTGTGGGAAGATTGGAAGTTGGAACGAGGGAGTTCTCCAGGCACAACACATGTGCGAGTCCATGACAGAGACATTGGTAAGTTTAGGAAAAGTCTTATTGTAAGTCATTAGCAGTGCCGCTATACTCATTTGCTAAAGAAAGCAAAAGATGGCATATTCTCTATAAGGTTATTTCCTTAACACACAGTACAACAAATGTTTAGTCTATGTGGAAGAGCACCTTTAAAGTTAGGTTTTACTTATTTTGCTTGTTGCAGTTTGTCTTTAGGACAGGCATCAGTCATTATTGTTAGCGATTTTCATTAGCATGTATCTAATTGTAACACTGGAGGTTTTCCTTAGAGCTGCACTCAAAGTAGCCATGAACCTTTATCTCTTGCTGAAAATTAACGTGATATCATTAGATCTCAGAAAAAAGAAAGCGATTATGTCAACTCCTATAAACAGCAGCACAACTCAAACTCATCCAGTTTTGGAGTATCTTTTGCTCTTTTAATAAATTGTATTTGTGATGAAACATCCTCTGAGCTTATCCACGTTACAGACGGTGAGAGGTAAAACCTGTGCGGATCTGGTATAAGCTTCCATAGTGAATATTCAGTAAGCGAGTCTAATGCTTTGGCCCAATTTCCTTCCCTCTGATTCTCCTACAGGACTGTGTGTTGGTTATCTCCGCTGCAATAAACAGTCACTGGCAATGGATAACAAACATTCTGCTGCTAACCTTGGGATTCACAGTAAGTGACACACTTAATGTCCTTGAGAAACCAACTTTTCTATGATGAAGATGGGATCGGGACTGGGAATAACACCCAGACACCAGCCCACCCATCCTAATGTAAGTAGGATATTAGTGATGATGGCTTTACAGATGCACTGCGCAATGGCAAACAGCTACTAGCAATAGTGCTCATGTGCAGTCTGCTAAAAGAATGCAGACAGGTTCCAGGAAATGCTTTACAATTTCCTACGCTGGCTGGCCAAGAATTCCATGTAATGGTCACCAAGGGATCATGGAAGGTGAATGGAAATCGTAAAAATCCTAGCTATGTCTTCAGCAGGGGAAGGTGTGATGGTAAAGATAGAAAATCTGAATAACTTAAAAGCAGAAAGTAAAAAAAGAAATAACAACAAAAAGGTTTATGGTGGTTTTCAGGGATGGATTCAGTTGGTTCTTATGGCACACATGGATAAAGTTCACAAACGTATTTAGTATAGCATTAATATATGTGTTTTGATTTCAGATAGTCTTGCTCATTGTCAGGGTAACTAATGAGCATTCCTTTTTTTTAAAAAATATTTGTGTCTCGTCCTACTATATTTGGACATATTACTGACCTTGTCAGGTTTTTGGTAGGAGAAAGATAATCAAGGGCTTTTTGGAAGGGTAATTGCCGTGCAGAATATTCTACTGCTTTCCAAATAAATAATATTGAAGAGAGAGTGTCTTTGTAATACAGCATTTGAAAGCTGTAAAGCAGGTGTGTTGAACACTGATATAAAGAGTATTTTAAAGGTTTAAAAGCTAACACATGTACACAATGTTTGACTGCATATAAGAACCCATCTGATGTAAAGACTTAACCCATAATCAGTCCTCAGTCTTGTCTTAGATTCAGGATAGTCATACGCCTATCCAATGCATGTTTAGAAATCTATATATGTCAAGGAAGCCCCAGGCTTAGTTGATCGCAGGGCAGCCATGGCAGCCTTTTATGTACAGCCTTTTATGTTTTATATTAAATAATTTTTATTACAGTTTTATAAAATACAAAACAAAAGTAAATGTAAATATAACATCAAACATATATGAGATCATCAAAAAATAAAGCAAATATAATATACATTGTACAATATAAATCTTACTGAAACCATAAAATTGGGAAACAGTAATAACAACAATTATTATGTGGAAAAGGAAAAAAAAACAAGGGGGGAAAACAGGGGGGGAAAAATGGAAATGTAAACAAATTAGAGGAGAAAAAAACAAGAAATAAAAATTCAACAATCCGGAAGTCTCTGTCTTTGCTTTAATCAAAGTTATCTCGCTATATAAAAAAAAATACATATCAATGAAAAATCAATTCAGAAAAGTAAAATAAAAAATAATAATCTAAAGGAACAAAAAAAGAAAAACTAAAGTGAAAATGTCCTTCTAATTCTATATGGAGAAGTGTACAGTGCTGGCAGTAGATTTATAAATGAGGTTTATTTGTTTCTAACACTGTAGACATAGAAAATAAAAATTTACAGTAATGACTCTAATTTATGAATTGTAGGTGTTATAATTGCAGTTTAAAATGATGGTTCAATTATTATTTAAGGCAAATCTCATAAGCATAACAGGTTGAGGGTCAGGAAAAGATTTGATATATTTGGGAAGAACTTAGTGGTCAGGTTCATTTGCTAGGAGCCAGCTCTGGGCAAAAGATGTCAAAAGTCAGAGTGTTATCAAAGTGCAGAGAATTAACTAAATGCAAAAATGAGATAGAACTGCATTTGGAATTACTTTGCAGAATAAATAAACACAAAATAGATGTACTACTTCTAATCAGTTGTGTGATGTCTTTTGCAGGTTTATGGGATGATCCTTTCCTCCTTCCTTTGTTTCAGTTTCCAGAGAGCTACAAGTTGGGATCGCAGAGGCAAATACAACCTGAATGATGCTATGAACTGGCCCCAGGGCCAAACTGCAGATACCCCTTTAACTCAACTGCTTCCCTCACAATATGCAAAGTGAGGTCTTGTCTGTTGGATTCCTGTCTAGCGTCCATAAAACAACATCTTAGTATAGAAATTAAAGAGGAATTATTGTCCTGTTATAAATTACACCAGTGATGGTGGAAACTTTTCCACGACCCTGAAAGCATTTGGCTCAACACAGTCCTATGTGAGTTGTAGGTCAAGAAATTAAAAGTGAGCTATCCTGCATTATAATGTCTTACAATAAGGAAATGTATTGGATGTGATCAAGAGACATAGGATTTGGGGTATATAAACTGCTTCCTTAGGCTTGGAAGCCCATAAGTTTTACTGTAGTCTCCATTTTAAGCAATAGCAACACACCATAATTTATTATTATTATTTACAAAGCAGATGCACTTAGTCAAATTTTAAATAAAAGCTCTAAAACTAATGCAAAAATATACATAGTAATGACCATTCAATGTTTGCAGGTAGTAAGAAGCCTCTGGTTCTGTGCTTGCCCTTATTTTGGCCTAGTGCTATACATTACAACGAAGTAAGTTAAAAAAGGAATCTGGTATATCAATCTAATTAAATTGCTTAAAAATGTTCAGCTGCAGTCGGTGGACCAAAGATTTTACCGACCCTTTCAGGAATCTCCTGCTTCAAAAACGCAGGTGCAGCTGAGCTAGACCTGGTAGCGATCAGTAAGAAAGGTCATGGTTGTGACTACACAGCTGACCTCGGGTGGAACTCATTTGATGGCATGTTCATTGTGGGTTCAATTGCCCTTTAAAACATTTTGATACTCTTGACCTTGAAACCAACAGAATCCCATGCCAAGTGGGACCCAGGTTAGAAGTATTTAATATATAAGGGACAAGTTTTTCATTTCTTCAGCATTTTTCTATTAAACATGTTTAACTTCTCAAAATACACAGTTGTTTGTAATGTATTGTGTGGGAGAAAGTATCTTAAAGGTTTCACACTGAAATGTGTAAAATGACAGATAATCAAATGCTCTTCCTAAATCAAAGTATCAAATGTATGGTGCTAGCCACACAATGGGAAATATTTTTTCACACCTTGGAGTTTATTCACTAAATTCTAGGTTTTGACAACAGTGGTAATTCGCTGGTAAATTCGCTGGTTTGGATGCATTCTGGGAATTCAATATTTGTGAAGTTCCTTCAAGATTCCGCAAGTTAGATCCCCATTGATTCAGCAATGCATGTATTGGCAGTTTTCTGATAGTTGCAGTTTTCCCTTGATGAGAATTTGATCTTTTAGACTTGTTAGTGAATAGTCAGTGATAATTTAATCTTCAGATGTGGTCCCTACTGAGTAGATCCATGATACCAGACGATCAGACCGCTAACTTGACACTCAGTTGCTTCAAAAAGGTAATTTGCAATCTGATTACTGATAGATCAGTCCAGACCTTCACTTACAACAACACCGTGCATCATCCAGTTTAAATCTAGAATCACCTGGAAAGTCTTTCTCTTAAGCCTTGGGAAAAGGTACAACTACATGCTAGATTTGAGTATATATAATTCATTAATTAGTTTTCCATGTTCCAAATCCAGACATGAGCTTAACCATAGCCTGCGCCAGACTTGTCCACCATAAACCAGGGTCCTCAATAACGAATGACATTTTAATAAATACTCCCATTTAATGATTCCCTGAGCTTGTATTGAGACTAATACACGAGGATTCCAAATGTCAAATCACATAAAAACAAGCATCAATGCTCTTATTATTTAGATGTTTAATGGTACATTTTCAGTAAAGTTAGTGAAACTTCATTAACCCCAATGACAAAAAAACGTTTTTCTAATACTTTTTCTAATGGGTTTTTCAATGCCAGGGGAGTTTTTATCTTCCAAAAGTACAGTAGGTTTCTGCTAAACTCTATTGATATATGTAACCAGCTGTTTCCTTTGTAACGTCTTTTATCTCCAAGTGGCTGTTCTGTTAGATATGGGAGTAGCTTGTGCCGGTACCCAATGATATCTTTTAATTACAGTAAAAACCTTCAAAGGTTAAGCGGTCACAGATAGGAGATTCCTGGTATTTCCCCTCCGGGGCAGTCAACAGTGTGTCTAGCACTTCACAGATGGACAATGTTGTGTGATGTCTTGTTATCGCTAGAATTGCCTGTTATCACATTATGTCTAGTTAGCATTAAAGCAAAGGTTATGTTACAATGAGGTATAAAAATACAGCCAATAATTCTTCTTTATTTATGGTTCCTTGGGAGGTTTTTATGAGACTTTATGGTGATTTGACGCATTCCTGGGCCAGCTGAAGATCATTTGTGAATCTCTAGTGGCCCCGCTGAATTTTCCTATTTAAAATATGATATTTTAAGGTCTGCATTAGTGGACTGGCCACCCCAAGTAAACTTAAAAGGTTTTTCCATAATATAATGTTTTCTTATAGCTGCACATCGTTGCATATACTTCTCCTCTCGGTGTAAATAACACACACTTCTGTGTTCCAGCTCTGTTATCTCAACCTAACCTGGCTTAGTCTTAATCACCAAATTGGACACTGACTAATAAAGGTCTATGGAGGAACAGACTTCATTAGCACTGCCTTAAAGATTCAGCTCAGTGTGGTGTTTGAGCAGGGAAAGCCAACCAAAATATCACATAACTGACAGCAACGGCATCCTTCAGGTCTGTAGATAAAGGAAGTTTATTGGAGCAAAATTAGATAAATCCAGACATTACTGTATACAGCAGCGAATGGGAAAAACAATCCTTGGGACTTCCCTTTTAACATTAATCAACAGAGCATAAAAAGTCTGCCTGTTACATGACAGATGTAGCTTCGACTCACGGGCCAGGCTCGGCTCAGCTGCTCAATTAAATAAAACACCAACACACAAGATGGGTTTGAAAAGGCCACAGCCGTTTTATTTAACAGTCATTGTCCTGTAAAACCTGAAATAATAAACATAGATGCGTTAACAGAGACAATGACGTAACCAAAACCAACCTAGCTTGCCAAGTTATCCAGGTACCAAACCACACACCAATTTTGGGAGGGGACATACCAGGATGCCCCAACCCGGACCTGAGGTTCCGAGCACCACCCCTTGCAAGGAACCTCCCACCGGTTATGACCACCAATGATCATACCACCACATTAACCCCTTGGATACCTGGCAAGCTACCGCCCACGACTGTGACTAATGCAGCAACACCACTTCACAAACTCAACCACATAAGGGGAGGGTGGGTGGGACAAACACCACCAGGTAAGGTTAAACAAAATGGATCCTTACCCCTGGGATCACCAAACTTAAATATCCTCCTACCAAAACTCCTCCCCTAAAATCCACAATTCCTGCCTTAGCCTAGCCCTGCTCAGCACTCTGTCAGGGCCCACTCTAGTCCATTCTGGCCCCCGTGGGCTTCATTAACAGTGTAACACCATATGCTCGTTCTTGAGATGTTTATAATAACAGGGCCTCGGTCTGCCTGTTAGACTTGTCATGCTTTGCGGATTCCTTTAAACCACCTACTATTTCCTGTTTTGAGGCTTAAAAAAATGAAAAACATCTGTGAGATAAAACATTTAATCTTGTGTGCAACTCGTTATTTACTGATTTACAGTAAGTTTGGTAACTGTCCAGTCTTATTTCTTACATGATCAAAATATTTGGAGAGAAAAAAGTGTATATTCCGTTGATACAGTATTGATGCATTTTCCTGATCATAGTCAGGGATGGACTGAGGAAGAAAGGCGACCCTTGTGACAGGGGCAGAATACACGTGGCCCCTGTTATACTCTTTGAGTGCGTGGCGGCACACTGAAGGACCAGATCAGCTGCCCAAGTGGCAGTAGAGGTCTTTGGCCTACTGGGCATTTGCCCGTTGTGTCAGGTGGCCAGACCGGGCCTGATCTCTGTTGATAAAAAAAAAAGATTTAAGTCAACAATACAACTTATATAGTTTTATGCCTTACAACTGTCCTGCTTTTGCCACTCTATACTGCTGTCTCGCTGAGCTCTACCTCTGCCCTGCTTGGCACGACAGCTGGATTTGGGACCGCAATCCTGATTTCATTCTCCGGTGTCCCAGAATTGTGTGAAACCCCGCCATTGAAGTTGGGAGGTATGTATTTTCTAAAATTATTGTAGAAACAACCTCCTCAGTGCCAGGGAAGAGCACTGGGCTTTGCACACAGCCAAGATGCTACGGAATCTGCTGCTGCTCTACTAGTAAAACATAATAGGATAAAAGCATCATCTCACCCGTTTATGTGGGTGTAAACATTTGTTAGCCAAGCTTTTCTATACTACCTTAAAGAATACATTTTAATTTGTTTGAAAACCTTGGCACCACGTGAAGCTTAGCATAGCCAATGTATGCAACTCAAGTTTGAACGATTAACAAAGGCCTAGAATTAGATTATCAAAAAAAGGAATATAAGGTAGAGTGTTCCAAATAAATGACATGTAGTCCACAGGGTTCTCTCACCTATAGAGTGCGGTTATCACCATGTGTGTTAGACAGATGATATGCCCTATGTGGCCAGTTTATTAGGCAATTTTTGCCTTTCCACGAAATACACCACAGGCATGTTTCTAGGGATACTCTGGATTGTCTAACTGGATGAAATATGTAAAAATGAGATGTTTATTTAACTTACACACTAAATAATGACATGTTGTTGACCTAAAATTGCACACAGAAATGAGCACATAATAGGTGGTGGTCAGCAACACATAAAACTTACATTAACCTGGAAAGCATGGCCAATATGGCAACCATGGTTAGGGATGCCTCCATAACTCATGTTAGGTGACAAGGCTGACTGCCCACACCATAGCTTAATATGGTTACTTGCCAGCTTCACCACCCTAGCCATCTGCTCAAGGGCCCTTTCAGCAGGGCAGTGCGTTTTCACGAGACTAGGAGTGTCTACATATTAAAATGGACATAAAATGAGCATGCTTGTTACATATTAAAATGGATGTATGCGGTGGTTGCTGGGTATCTGTCAGTGCCTCACATGGGCATGCGGTCCTTTTAAGAAACAGATATTGTGCTAAGCTTAAGTCTTTGTGTAACCAGAAAAAAAAACAAATTCATTAAGGTTGTGTTTCAAATTTAAGTTTAACGCGCAAATTTCAGATGATGGACTTTGTATCATTGGTAGAAAGTACTATTCAGTCACTGCTTGTAATGCGCTCTGGGTTTAGGAGAGGACAGAACACATACACACAGTTCTGGAAAGCACTGCTTATTGTAACCCAAACATGACAGCGTTATAAACAATGGAACAATTTAGTTTCTCATTTCATTCCATTTATACATAATATAGCAGAGCACACTGGAGCGAAGAACCTTCTCTTCCTCTCATACACCAGAGATTGAGGATATGTGCATTAAGGCTCCTTTGTGGTTTGAGGTGCAATCTCATTTTCCAAAGATATTACATATACAAAGTACTTAGCGTCTGGAAAATCATTAGAGAATTCAATGTATTTTTCATGAATGGAAATGTCAGAGCCCTGAGAATCCAGATGATCCAAAAGGCTTTAACTCCCTGTACTGCTGTCAATGCAGGTTAACAGGTAAAGCGACCCAAATCCGCTAAACTCCACGTATGCATTATCTTTATATTTAGGGTTATCAAGCTATTTAGGCCCATGCTGTATTGGACCACCCAACGATATGAATAGAAAAGCTGTATTATTAACGGATCAGTTAGTTTACTGTGACGGGAATTCCTTACTGTCCCTAATTAATTCCTTTATTTATTATAGTCACAAGTTATGCATGCATTCCATGGTTATGGAAATACTCAATATGCTTGGAATCCATTTGTGTTTTAGGCTGTATTCTAAATTATTATCATTCATATCCACAGAGGGATGGATTTCCCACTTCATATACTGGGAATTCTGGTATTGGTTTGATTGTCTCCTTGCCTCCCTTCCTTCCTTGCCATCATTCAGCTCCTGTTTCCTCTCTCTGTCATACGACAAAATTATCCGGATCTCAGCATGGTGCTCCCAATCATGTCCGCTAGATCTCAGGAGGAAAAGAACATGATAAAGATCATGATCATGAGCTGATTCCTTATCGGGAGACCAGAAGATGAACAGAACACATCTAGGACCCCACGCCTCCCACCCAGAGCTACTAATTGGGGATTAAACTGTCTGATTGCGGGCCTTTCAAGAATCACTATTCAAAAATATAGAGCTAGTATGTATATTTCCTGATTTCTATAGTTGGGTCGGAGCACTTATATCTCTATCTCCTTGTGGACCACACATTACATTTAACTCATTGATTTCTCACATTTAAGAGACCACAATACCTCAATTTAAAGGATGCAGCCACAGCAACAAATAATCCATAATAAAGTACTTTGTAAGTGCATGTAATGGGTGCTTGTCCACTCTTTACAGTATTCTAGTCCAAATTTGTGTGGTCATATGTTAGTGTGTGTGTCTGTAGGAGGAGTTTGGAGGCCCTGGCAAATTTGTTGCACCACTGAATTGAGTAAAATGCTTGGAATGAATTACATTTAGATGATTGAATCTACAAGCACATTGTCTGCTGTTGCTTGATACATTATAGTGATCATCTAACGCTGCAATACCTTCATACCCAGCGCACATTCTGACCTAATAGAATATAAGGGGAGGAAAGAGAGGCACAGTGAATTGAGTCTCAAAGAAGGACAGTCACTCCAGAGGCGAGCTGGACAGGGGGCAATTGCCCATCGAACCTTGGCAAAAAAAACAGGGCCGATCTGACTTGGACTGGCCCATCCACAGAAGTTGGAGTGAAGTGGACTCAACATGATAATACATAATGGTGTGCAAAGAGCTATATGGAAATGATCCAGCCAAGATAACGGGGGGGGGGGGCAAGAGGACAGGAGGCTGCTCAGCTATACTTGCCCCCTGGGCCAGAAGGTGCCAGCCCTCCCCGTGTCACTACTGAAAAAGGTACAGTGGGTAGCCAAAAGATCACCAACTGGACAACAAAGTCATTACCCCGCCATCATACTATTTTCATAGATTTGTATAGCATTGCAGAGTCATTTCTGCAAGTGAAACCAAGGGCACATTCCTGCTCTCGGTCAAGGAACTTGTTCTTGCCAGGAAAGCAGTGACATTCTGCGAAGGGGCCGTGGCAGACTATGTTTTCTTTATCTTTATAATTTCTGCTGAGAGACTATTTTATGAGCCATTGTTCGTGGACTCCAAGATATGGACTAGGTTTGCATTTCCTGACATCTCAGGCCCTTACTAAGGAGTTCCTTCACCCCCCAGACAGGAAGGAGCAAATGGGCTGTTTTGTTCCATGTGAACCTCCACCGCTCCCTTGTATCTGTTATCGAATCTTCCATCCTGCACCGTTGTTCTCCCCAGCATTAAACCCCAGGATATAGATTTTATGCCAATGTCCTTCCTGGCGAAGTGGTTTCCTAAGTGAATTACCCCTATTTACATTCCTTTCTTTTTCATCAATTCAATTGCAATTCCCTCGATTTCCACCTTTCTCCGCCCACCAGCTCCTTACACGTGCCTGACTCCCCCTCCCCTCTCCAGTTCTCCATTTGTTGCGCATTCGGTCCCATAAATCACACACCTTCTCCCCTTCCCTTCGCAGTCTTTTCTCACCCCTCCCTCTTTCTATCACCCACACTCCAAATATCCTCCACGATTTCACCTTCTCTTCCCTCCCTGTGAAATGGATTTTCATTTTCCTGAATGCACTCCTCTTCTCTTTTTCTTTGTAAAGATGATCTCTTTTCTCGTTCCCTTTCTATGGAGAAATACTAATCTGCGTAAAACGCAAATGAAGGCTAATTCATATTTTTTTCGCATTTGGCATGAAGAGACGCGGGCGGTCTGCAGACCTATTTTTGAGCAACGTAAGTGATAAAGGCTCAAGGTTACATAGACAACCATTGATGGAATTTGAATACTCGCGTCATGGGCGCGCAGAGCCATCTGTAGAAGCATTAATCAGCTTTTAATGGCATAACACTTCTAGAATGCTAATATTTATCAGCATAAAAGAAATCCAAGCACGCTTTGCCACTTAGTAGTCCCACCTTAGTCCCCACGATACCGGAAACTGATGCCCCTATGACAGCAGATCTTGTGTAGTCCATTAACCCTCCATAGTCAGTGCAGTGATATTAATGTAAAGATAAACTCCCATTATTCTTGTTCTATGAGTGTTAGGAATATATATTATTCCTATGTTATTGCGTCACATGAAACACGGCATTCATTGTAATTGTGTAAATATGGCCGCCACATAATGGTGCAAGAAGAGCAAGATGCGTCTATTTGTGGCAATACTGTGGTCTCACATACAGTGCGTGTCACGTCAGCTCCGGCCAATACAGGCCCTCAGTGTCCGAAGTTGGCTGGGAAAGGAGACGCAACCGCAGCGAACACTGGATTTACTGACACTGGAAAACAGGAACCGAGGACAGAGAAACCGGCTAAATGGTTCTGCCATCAAATTCGATCTAGTCTGCCCCTGATGTAAAGACTCAAATCTTAATCAGTCCTTGGTCTCATATTAGCCATATGTCTATTCCACGCATGATTTCATTATCTAACTTTAGTAGCCTCTACCACTTCTCATGGGAGGCTGTTCCACTTATCTACCACTCTCTCAGTAAAGTAAAAAAACACATTTGCCAATGGTCTGAGACTGAGATAAACCTCATCCTTATATGTGTTGTGAAGGTCACTAGGACCTATTCCATCCTTGCCAAGGGCAGTGCTAACATTCTCCCCTCTATTTCACCCATGCGGAACTTTATGTAAGTTCCCCTGCTCTTCTGCTTGACACAGAGCTGGGTACCCTACTGACAACCTATAGAATACCCATAGAAAAATACACCAGCTTCGTCTAATAAAGAGATTTTACCACAAACCACAATACCCATTAACCCTCCAAAGACAACATTCAACTCAAAGTTTTTTCGATAGTTAGCAAAATGAGGCCATGCTCACATACTTAAAAAAATGCTGACACACTGGAGTGCTCCTTGAAACCCAGGACACTTAGCAGATACGTTATACCCAGAATAAGTCCTCTAGGCTCCAAAACCTCCTTGGAAATGGAGAATTCTTGTTAGTTTTCCTGATTGTAACGTTATAAAAACGCTGCTGATTTAGAGGTGAATCTAATCATAAGAAGGAACGGAGTGCGTATTTTTCACGTTCTAATTTCCAATCGGCAGAGGCGACCTAGATTGAAATGGGTTCACGTAATGATTAGCATAGCCGACAATAGACAATTCACGTCTTGATAAGCACGGAGACATTGTTCTTTGTGAAGGGCGCTGGGTGCTTTATGGACACCAAGCAGTTTATCTCAGCCCCGCATTGCTCTGCTCTCTCCCGCCGAAGCGATTAAAGGGACGCCATCGCATTGAAAGAATGCATGCAGAGGAGCGAACTTTAATACAGCGTGCATTCATTGGCAATAAGTGTGAAGGCCATAAGGAATCATATGTTTTTAACTTCTTGTCCCCGTCCCCTGTGAGACGAACGTTAAGCTCTTTGTTCAAATGAACTGATTCAGCTGAGAATCTCATTTACATAGCGGTCTGCGCTTTCATGCCAATAAGAGGAAAGAAACAATGGTCTGAAAGAAGAGTTTCATGGCCTACTTTTTGGAAGACCGGTGGAGCTGATGAAGATGGGATTCTCGCCCCAGTTCTATGATTTTCAGTGCGAAATGTGGAGGCTTATTCATAAAACGGTGAAAATAACCTTAGTGCTTTAAAGGGACCCCCAAGCCACCGTATATGAAATCTGAGGGTCTGTTCTGATTTTCAAGGGATTGCTTTTGAATCTTCAGCAACTTCTACCTCAGCGAGCTGATCTTTGTTGGTTTTGAGTACTCAGGGTTCTTTAATGTGGATTCTGTTTCTGGGCAGGAGTAATTATATATTATGAAGGGTAATCCCAGACTCCCAGCTAGTTTTCTTCTTGGAAAGGGTTCTTCTGGAGAAATGTCACACTGGTGGAAACCTTTCCATTGAATCAGTATTGCAAAGCTGATGAATAGTCTGCTAGAGTAATGGAAGAACTTTTTATACAGTCCGAAGGGCCGGTCATAGCACAGTCATCGAGGGCAACTGCCTGGGGCACCTAAACCATGAGGAAACTGGCCAGTGGTGGATTCTAGGCAGACAGGCCGGAGCTCTGATGGGACCGAATTCCACGTCCCCCTTTCTGCCTCTGATGTCCTTACTTTCTAAGAGCTCAGACTGCTGGCTTCTCATTTAGTCCACAACAGGTTAGAGTCCGGGCTTTATGTACACGTGAAGCAAGCCACACGCTGAGAACTAGGATGAGAACTAGAACCACATGGATGCAAATGCTACACGCAAGCTGACACGGTGTCTCATTGCCAGATGCCTACTACATGGTCACATTATTACACGTTTCTTGACCTTCAACACAGCATGGAAATGCATTCTGAATCAGGCTCCCCAACCACAAAGAGAACATGTACAACTCCATAAATATGTATCCCTCTGTAAATGTCATTGGAGGTATTGGTTACTTAACCCTGTGGCTAAGAAGGTGAGAGTGATCACCTCCTATGGCGACCATATCGGCCATGTTTTCCAAGTCGAATATAATTTTTACATATTGCTGACCAGCCCAGATAAAATGCTGCTCTGCAGTATGGAGAATGTATAGCTGACTAATTGGTTCCCTTTCCATAAGTCTATACATCCCACACACTTTAACTGGGCTGGTCATCAACATGTAAACATTATACGTGTCCTGGAAACCATGGCCGATGTGGTCATCCCCATCACTTACTGGAATCCTCTCAATGGGCCATTCAGGTGGCCAAATAACCCTGGTTCATCACTAGACTAAATGTATGGCTATAACAACGTCACTAACGTATATTGGAAGAGAATTTAGCCCACACAAACTCAGACTCCGCTTGGGGAAGAAGAAGACGTTATTAGAGCGGATGTGTCGTCTTTCTCGATGTGCTCGGCTCAGGGATATTTTGGCTCTTCGCAGCTGTCTCAAATCAGATTTCTAAAAATACAAGCCCTTGAAATGACAAAACTATTCTAACTTCAGCCAGTTTGTGGCATCGTTGTGACAAAACCACAGCGAGAGCTTCAACAGCCCCAGAAATCAAGAAAGCCGGCGAGTATTATACGACCGGACTGTAAATATCTGGAGAAGCCACTGAAACATCTTATCATTTGATCCGAAGGTATACTTCTCGCTGTAAGCATGTATAGCTGCGTGGATTTAGGAGAAAGGGGCCAACAATGGCCCCAGTGACCTGCTGGCTGTGGTTTTAAGTGCAATATGGTATCACCCCTCCCCCACCCTCTCTATACCGCTAACTATACATCAAGACGTGAGGGTGTTTCCTCCATACTTCCCGTCTCTCATTTATTTTTATTCTGTGATGAGTGTGTAAGTTCTGTGACCTCTTCATGTCTGCAATGGCGGTTCTTACATAGAATCAGAATTCGGCAGCAGGTCCGACCCGTCGGCCCGTCTAGTCTACTCGCTTCTCCTGGCGTAAAGACTCATAATCAGCCCTCGTCTCGTCTTGGATTCAGGAATTGCTTGACGTGTTCTGGCCATATATGTGAATAACGTGTACATTTTGTGATGTGTCACATTCTTTCATATTCAATACATTTGTTGGTGGGGGTTCTGATAATCACAGGGACCCTGGTAAGTTTTTTATGGGATTAATAATTATTAATGACTATTATTCATGGTAAGTCCATCAGCGCTTCCCCGCAAGTGATAGCCTAGAATCCTAAGTGTCCCTCTTTTAGAGGCACAGTCCCTCCTTTGTTCTGCGGCCCTAAAAGTCACAATAATATGTGTAGAAACAGCAGAAATGTGTTTATTAATGGAACCGTGTCAATAAAATGCGTTCTTCATCTCCTGAATGCTGCAATCAGTCACATAAATAACCAGAGTGCGTGAAGTCTTGTTAAAGCCCCGCCCCCAGCCACACCCCTAAACTAAGGTGGCCCTCTTTGGCTATTTGCACCAAGCTCTGGGGGCCCTGGTGCATTGCCTGCGGTGTCACCCGCCGTATACCAGCAGCGTCCGGGAGGAGACATCAGGTGACTCTCCACTAGACCGGGCGAGGAGGACAGCGGCTGCCACTACACAGGGCCCCTCTAAAGCTGTATGCCTAGGGGCCCTTGGGGGTCTTAATCTGATACTGCTCATGTTTCGTATGCACAACCAGAGGTCTTAGAGGGCCGTCACCGGTGAAGCCGTGATGCCCGTACTGTCCTGACCAAATGTGCAGTAAAGCATTCCGTTACTTGTTAAAATTGTCTAAGATGCGAGGAAGCTTTACTTTACTGAGAGAGTGGTAGATAAGTGGAACAGACTCCCAACAGAGATGTCAGAGGCTGACACAGTGAGGGGATATATCATGCGTGAGACCGGCATATGGCTCCTGGATGTAAGTGGAAGTCTTGGGGTTCAGGAGTTTCTCTCAGGGGCTGTCTGTATAAACAGGACTGACATTGATCTGAGTCTCCTGGGAATATAATTCAGCCCCATCTACAGCCCGACTTGCTAGCCATGGGCTCCCACCACTCTCACAGAGGAAGCTGCAGCCCCCTCCCTTTCCCTAGTGGAGGGGGGGGAGTGCAGGGAGGGCCGGGGAGTGGCGGAGAGCGGTCACAGTCTGGGAGGAGAGCCGGGGGCAGTCACTCAGCTCTAATCCGCTGTGCAGGGTGGATAACGGGACGGATCTGCCGCCATGGGGGTCGAAGGATGCACCAAATGCATTAAATACATGCTTTTTGTCTTCAACTTCATATTCTGGGTGAGTGGGCGCCTTGTTGCTAGGGGCATTAACCATTTCCAGCCTGCGCACACGCTGCATGCTGCCTTATTGCCCGTGATCTCCAGGCGTGCGCTGTGAGGGGCCCCTTGTACCCCGCGACATGCTCTGTTTGCGCGATGAGCCGGGTGAGGGTCGTTTAGGAGAAGCTGGTTAACCCTTAAGCCGCTGAGATGTTCTTAGGCACGGATTTAGGTGTTTAAGGAGGACGGTGGATGGAGGCTGTTATTCTCTCCGTAGACAGGACGAGGAGCTGCCTCCGTCCATCCAGCCACATAAACAGCCCCCTGCAGGGTCCCTGCCCCACTTGGGGCAGAAAGGACCCCCCCCCATCCCTGTGCGCCCCATCCATCAGGGATCTACCCCGTGACTGACCCGATCCATGGCAGGGGGGTTTGGCTGATTTGGGGCAAATGATCAGAGAGGGCAGATGTGGCATTTGGAAGCGGAGCGTACAGATGCTGTTAGATCGGCATGTTGTACATTAGGGTTAGTGTGTGCCTCCGAACAGAATAAACAGAATGTTGTGTATTTACAAATAGAATGCTCGTGTATTTACAAACAGAATATTGTGTATTTACAAACAGAATGTTGTGTATTTACAAACAGAATGTTGTGTGCCCGTTAAGATTCCGCTGTGTACAATATGAGTTTGTAGATGGGAAGCATTATATATAATATTATATATAGAAGGGTCGTTCGGATGGGGACTTTGTATATTACACACGATTACACACGTAGTTGCAGTTCCCCTTATGGTGCCCGTAAATATATTCTCTGGGAAAGAGTTCAGTGTATGAATTCAGTGTATGAATTCAGTGTATGTATTCAGTGTATGAATTCAGTGTATGAATTCAGTGTATGAATTCAGTGTATGTATTCAGTGTATGAATTCAGTGTATGTATTCAGTGTATGTATTCAGTGTATGAATTCAGTGTATGAATTCAGTGTATGTATTCAGTGTATGTATTCAGTGTATGAATTCAGTGTATGAATTCAGTGTATGAATTCAGTGTATGAATTCAGTGTATGTATTCAGTGTATGTATTCAATGTTTCATTGCATAAATTGTTTGCGCTATATAAATAAAAGCTATGCTTTTAATTCATTAATATATTCACTTGGAGGATGGATATGGAGGGGATGCCGCGTAATACATATTCAGAGAAGAGTTCTGATGCAGCTGCTGTGCCCAATAAACACAGGATTCTTTCATGGCAACATAAACCGTCTACAAACTACTATAGTATGATGACGTGTGTGTGTGTGTGTGTGTGTGTGTGTGTCTGCACACGTGTATGTGCGCGTGCGTGTGTGGCTTTGAATAATTGAGATCTGTGTTTGAGAGAGAACACCATGCTTTATTTGATTGTTCTGGATAATTATTTTGTAAGTTGAATGTTGGACGTCAGAGCGGAATGTGCCGCCAAACTTATCAGACAGCCGCAGGATTATTGGCTCCTTTATAGTGCAATAGATTGGCTGTTTTATCAGCCAATCTATTAAGATCCTTTAAGATGTCTAAATGGAACAGTGCCTTGAAACATAGTATAATTGCATTCATGCATATGTCTCACGGTGGCAGTGATGTCATTGGTGGGTAAGGTTATGATGTCACATTTCACTGCCCATAAGTGGGCTTTGTTTTTGTTTCAAAACTGTATTTAAAGTAGATGTAGAGAGTATTATTACATTCCATGTATTTATTCCCGTTGTACATACTGGTACAGAAGGGGGTCAGGTTTACTTTACATTAAATCTGCAACAAGAGATGCTACTTTCAGGTTTTCCAAAGTAAAAATAATAGTTATTTTTAAAGCAACATTGTGGTCATTCCATGCATGTAAAATGTGTTACATTGGCAAGGTGATTGCTTCCTGTGACCTCGTCTGTGTTATTAATTTTTGCTTTGTATAGCGCCATCATATTCCACAGCGCTGTACAATGGGCAAAAAGAACATAGCAAGTAGTATATATAACATAACAATTTGTTACATGAGTTTAGCCGTTGTTTAGAATATAGCGCACGTGGAAGGACGGCGCCTGCTGGGTGGGTGCGTTGGGATTGTGCCTTCGGATACCAGCGGTGCCTCCATACCGGTCAGGAAGCAGTCATCCGGGAAAGTAAATTAAAAGCGCGTGGAAGTAAACACTGCTGATAGCTGGAAAACATAAATCTGATCACGACTGCCCCCTTTTAGTTTTTGAGGCTGTAGCCGGATGAGGATTTGCCCCGGTGGCTCCACTTAGACAAAACATTAGCGGCACTCTCTGTAATGCCGAGCAAATAAACATCAGCAGATCTGACATGTTATCCTTTCATCACATAAAAACACAGATACTTTTAGGAAGCTTTCTTGGTTTCTATGGTAACAACCAATCAGTGCCTGCTTTTCAGCCGCATGACTACTGATTTTTGTTAGGCCCCCAAAAATATGAATGAAGCCAAATTTGACGTGATTAAAGGATTATTTCAGGGCAGGGTTTGGGCATTGAATGGTAGTTACGATGGTGTTTCTGATGAATTTAGGTCATTTTAAACACCCCTACTATGGAATAATGCATATTAAAATACATGGTGGTTATGCATTCTTCCAAAATGGAAAAGAAAATGAACATTTACTGCTACACAGAAGCTACAGCCCTGTCGCTGCATTTGCCCTCCTCGTCCAAGGTCTCACTCTTCTTAAAGCAGCGGGTTAGTGGCAGGAAAGTGCTTCCTTAGAAATATGTACAGACCCACACCTGTAGTTTTCCCCGAGACATTTTTGAAGACAGACACACTAGTTCAGTGGTATACATGTAAAAAATATTAGAATTTACTTAGAATATCATTTTATTGGACACATTTTGCCCAATAAAAAAAAGTTGTTGCCACAAGCCACCGGGGAAGAGCACAGAGTTAATGGTGCCTGGGTTTAGTATGTCTTCGACACCCCCCCCCCCGCCACCAAAAGGAAAACACATGCACATACTGAGACAGAAACTAGAGCTTACACCCACTCACTGTAACAATACATTTATGTATACACACACACACCATCTCCCTTACACCACTAGCCCTACACTCACCCCCACACTGTAGCACCATACTCTGACACACACACTAACATCAAACATCCTCACACACGCTAACTCAGTAAACACCATACAGTAATGCACTCAAGGTAACGCCATATGCTCACACACACACATGCTAACACCATACAGTAACACACTTATCAGGTGGTAAGCAATACCTGCAAGAGACTTATCACATCAGAGTGGGAGTTATAATAAAATGTGTGTCTGGTGCAAAGTGGTAAAATTGTGCAGTTGTTTGGAATTGATTCTATTCCAGAATTGTTCTTTGTATAAATAACTCCCAATTTATTAACACTGCTTCTATGAAAGAAGCTCATCACCAGAGCCATTCTTCTTAATGTGTTCTTTATCATTTCCAAATCTTTCTATTTATCATTAACCGTTCTCTCTCTTTCATTCTGTCCTTGTCCCCTTCCTTGCATTTTCTGACATGTCTGTTGGGGGACGCACCCTTCCTTTCCCAGCTCTGAGGGTCTCTGCCAAACACATTCCTCACAGCGTCTGCTCAGTCTTTTTATAGACGCACGGAAGACTCAGAGTTTAGTAACCCTTCTACACCCGGAGCTTGGTTCCTTCAAGGAACGTTAAATATTCAAGACTGGCAGGAAAATGAATTGTTAAAGGGACATGAATGCATATGGTTGTGGGATGTCCCTTTAAATTTTGGTAGTTCTGGGGGGGTTCTGCAGAATACCCCCGTATCCGTTTGCCCCTTTGCCAGGCAACTGTTTTCATATACTGGCTCTCTATGGCAGCGGTGGTCTATTCAGACCCCCATGCACATGGGAGTATTATCCTGCCTCTGATTGGCTGCTTTAAGAATTATTGGACCACAGATGAGGAGGGCAGCAACTTCTAGTCTTTTTTTTCTTTTCATTTTGAATGGGGTGTGAGGGGGATTAAACTATCCCTTTAATCGTGTACGGAATAACCCTTTATTTGATGTTTAGTGTGTAATTTATTTAATCGTTGCACTTTTGTTTCTTATTGCGTTGGCTTCCCAGGTGGAAGGACCATGTCATTGTAATAATATTTTTAGAATAGAAGTGTTACAATCATACATACGTTGGCAGCTCTATCAAAACTGAAATCAAACAGTAATAATTACAATATAACGATATACATTATAACGATCAACAGAGCAAAGGGAACTGTCATTCTAGGATTCTGGGAAACTGGACTGGTGTTTGTCTCAGCTATATCTGAATCCTTTAGAACAGGGGTGTCCAACCTGCGGCCCTCCAGCTGCTGCAGGACTACATCTCCCATACTCCTCACCCAGCCCTTTAGCTGAAAGAGCAGTATGGGAGATGTAGTCCTGCAGCAGCTGGAGGGCCACAGGTTGGACTGCTGCCTCCAAAATTCTTCCTTCTCTATCCGGTAAAATGAACACTGCGCCATTGCCAAAAATGTGCACTTCTCTATGTCTGAGATTTTATGTTTACACATTTTACTACACGTTATATTTCAGCTGTTGTTTTTATTTATCTGGAATATTGGAATATCAAACCTTCCACAAAGTGTCTTTATTTTCAGTTTTAGCTACAGAGCTGGGACATCCCCTTAACTTGAGGTCTTGAGAGAACCGTTGCAGTTATTTAACATAATCAAAGGAGAACATTATGTAAAGCTATTACAGCTGCTTACCTTAATAATAAAGGGACTGATACAAGCATTAGCCTTTAGAAGAAGCTGCAGCGTCACAGTTGTAGTGCACAACCCAATCCCTGGTCTGGAGTCCTCTTTGCTCTTCCTGAACACTAAGTAAATATTAGCTTTGCTCTCGAAGGTTGGGGTGGCTTCTTCACCTCCCAACTTAAAACAGACCCTGTAGCATAATGGGTTTAATAATAATAATTATTATTATTACTAACAGTTTAAAGCAACCATCTCATTTGTCTGCGATAGGGGAGAGAATGAACTGGGCTGCTCTGGCCCTTTTTAAACACTCCTGATTAATCCAGGATCGCTGCAACTAGCGTCACCTGTAGAAGCTTCATCGTTGAGTGCAAATACTAGCCCAGACTTTTAAGGACATTGGAGCACCGGCCAACCTGCTGTCCAGATGCACTCATAACACAATCTGCAAGTCTCCTTAGCCATGCCCTATTTACCTTGCCTAACAAATATCCTTCCATTGCTGGTAAGGGACATAGACTGTGTCAAAGCAGACCTTATATACCTTTCACCCAACACTATATCTCACATTCTGTCACTATATATATATATATAATCCTGAGTATGACACAATTACCCCCTTTTCAAGAATCCTGAAAACAGGATGCACAGCGCTAACCACAGCCATGACGCAGTTATGGCATCGAAGGGGTCAATGCTTGTGGGGACCATGTCACAATCAACGCTGTGCTCCTATGGAGCGCCAGCATTGAAAGCGTTAAAAAGTAATACACCCAGGTCAGCTCCTCCTCCCATCAATGAGAGAGAAAAGGAGAGGTCATCCAGAAAAACACACTCATTAATAATAAGATAAATTTTTACTTTACGGTGTATTTATTTATATATATTTTTATACGCAATGATGGATTTAACTTCGGCGCTGACCCAGGACAGCTCCACCTCTGCGGCTGCCATCCTCGCTACATCATATGCCAACTCGTTCGGCAGCAGCACATCCCTGGACCTGCTTTCCCAGGCCTAGTTGCCCTAAGCATGAACACGTTGCTGTATATATATATATCTATATATATATATTTATATCTATCTATATATAAACGTGTCTTGGAATCCTCCCTTTTGGCCAAAGTAGGCAATGGAACACCGAACATTCGGCACTGGAGTGGGAAGCCTCATTTCCAGTGCAAGAGACTCGCTATGGATACCGCTTGCAGTGATTCACAGAGAATCTAAGTTTAGATTTTATTATTTGCGCCGAGACCTTGAGTATACGTGTTCATTGTAAAGATTTCCAAATAAACTATTCCAGGACATGTCAATGAGATGGATTCCTGCCCATCTGTCTCACCTCTTGCCTTCCTGTATCAGCCACTTCAAGTCTTCCTGTTTTGTTAAGCTCTTTCCTTTGCCTGTTTTCTCATGTTCTGAGACCGGGCGTCTAGGCTCAAGAAATGCTTTACTGGGTAAAAAAATGCTTTTCCGTCTGTGTTTTCAGCTAAATAGTGCCGTATCAATCAATTCCGTACTTAACATTTGGAGAATATACAGTATGTGTAATAAGAAAGCAATCATATTATTTAATTCCTTGTTTTAATTTTTATTGCTTGAAGAATCTCTGAACCTAACGGGAAAAAAGTAATAAAACTTCCTAAATTTCCCTAAAAGTGATCTATTAAAATGATAGAAACAAAGAATTCAATGCAAGATAAGATCCATTCAGCCCGTCTAGTCTGGTATTTTTTCCTGATGTTAGACTCAGACATAGGAGCCTATTCTATTATTTAATTCTGAACTTGAGCTCAATTACCGTGTTTTGTATATTTTTTATGTATTGCTAGTTACTGTACATTTATAGAGTCACTCTTATACAATGAACATGCTGCTGTGTAGAGTGATGAAGTATCAAAGTCTACGTCTGCTCGTTACATGATGTTTAATGTGTCTGTAGGCGTCTTTTTTTTTTTTATAACGACTCTTATAACTCTTAATAATTGACCCCTGTTGGGTGGAGAGAGCCAAGACTTCCTTCTTTAAATATTGGTTTTATTCAGTGTTCCGGGCATTCCTATCCCTGGCCTTTTCTTTCCTGTGATGCCGCATCTGACCCTGGATTTCTTTACTTGAAAAAATAACCAAATACAAGTTTCCTTCCCCTAGAAGAGGATCTGAGTCATTGCAGTGTAAACCATGCCTAAGCTGCTCCCTGCTGCTACGCAGCTGACCCTTTGTACAAAAGGTTACCCCTCCCTTTGCTATTTTGGTATGACCCAGAATCCTGTGTGCCTTCACTTACATTATATACATTCAGGATTCCCACGTTAATGTCATCACCTGACCTCATCTTCCAGTTCTGTTACAAAATAGTACGGCTGCCATTAAAGGGACAGTCTACGGCTCCAAACAGCCTCGCCAATGATTTTTACTTTTAACTGAGGATACAGCGATTCAAGACAATTTAGGCCGCTTAAACGTAAATCATTGTAAAAGTTTACACATGGGTGCTCGCTGGAAGCGCCTGGCCATCGATGGAACAGGCTAGTGGTGCAAGAGAGAGAGATTTGGTTCATATCTGTGACCAGATTTTTATTATTACCATAAACCACAAATGTTAATTTTTTGCATTAAATGCATATAAACTGAATGTCTTCTGCCTGCAGCTGGCCGGAGGAGTGATACTTGGTGTTGCTTTGTGGCTTCGACATGAACCCAAAACGTCTAACCTCTTGATCCAGCAGATTGGGGATAAGCAGGCACCTGGGACCTTCTACATAGGTGAGTCGTGTCTTCTGTGATCCTCTGGGTACTTTCTACCCATGTGAAAGACCGCTTGAAATTGGCCTTGGGGCAGCCATTACTCCCAGTGCAGCTGTCTCTCTGTATAGCTACTGATCAGCTCTTTCTCTGTGTTTAGGTATCTATATCGTGATAGCGGTTGGAGCCGTGATGATGTTTGTGGGGTTCCTGGGATGTTACGGGGCCATTCAGGAATCTCAGTGTCTCCTGGGAACGGTAAGGGAAAGACGCCTCTCTTTAGAAATCACCGTCCGTCCTTATCCTTTTGCATACACTCCTAGTGTGCATGCGGTCTCTGTCTAGCTTGGAGTCACATTACATTATTACGTTACAGTTTGTAAATAGAGCACCGGCAGATTCTGTAGCGCTATTACAATAAGGGGACAGTGAAAAACAATAACAATTGGCAATATACAAAATTAACAATAACACACATTAAGACATACTTACACAGGAGAACAAGAGGGCCCTGTGGGTGCGCATGGATGTCCACCCGGCACCTGGAGGTGCAGACTAATGTATATAATAAGTAACCCTTACTTGCGGCGGATGGAGTCATCCACGCATTTGCGAATAGCACGTCTGCTATCATTGAGGTTGAAGACACAGGGTCCTGGTGCCGAGACAAACCAGCGTTGGGTTAGGTGGATTTTAACGAGTGCGAGCGGCATCTGCATTGCTTTCATTCATTGGGTGATTTTTAACCTTTTAAGTACCTGAGGTGTGTTATACAGGGTTTTCCTCGCTCTTCAGAAGGAGACGGTGTGTTAGCCAGAGTTCAGGTTGATGTCATTCTGGCAGCGAGCCTTTTCCTCAGTGATGCCCATTATGTTAATTATTGCAGGGTAGCTTATTGAAAGGTTATAAATCGCCTGGAGAAGCACGAACACACCATACGCAAAGCCATTTTCTTGAACCAAATCAATGAGCACAGATGCTTGCGTTTAGAAGTAGACATTTGTATCTCTAAAGCATGATTATGGCAGCGACGGCTAGAGATTTGCACGTTGCCTTCATGATGTTAATGTTCTCTTTGCAGTTCTTTGCCTGTCTGGTTATCCTGTTTGCCTGTGAAGTGGCTGCTGGTATTTGGGGATTTGCAAACAGCGAACAGGTGAGAACTCCACGGGTGGGAATAATAAAGTCATTATTACTGCGCGAGTTCAAACAATTTATATCTTAACTCCACCTTCTGTCTAGCGCTCCACAGATTATTGTGAGGCGGCTCATTTAAAGTCATATGGATCTTTCTATAGCCCTGGAGGTCATAATTGATCATAATCTTGTGACATTTGGGTGCCGCAACCACACCGTGATGATTGCTTTGTGGCAAATCATGTTAACTTCTTCCCATGGGATACAGTTTTTTCCACGTATATATAAAACATATTTTTTTAAGAAATTATTAATCCCATGAATCCTAACTGATCCACCATTATATTCGTTATATTCACCAGAAGCCTTCTTTTGTTTCAAGTGACAGTGAAGTGTTTCCTAAAAAATTCTAAATGAAGGAACATTTTACATTGTTAAAGAAATGTTCCTGAGAAGGTTTTGAACTTTTAGTTGTATTAGGAATGCTAAATGTCTAATCCTATATTAAGTGATAAAGGTGATACATTCCGGTTGTTGTCACAGGCTAAAAGACACAAATAAAGCCATTTGGGAATGTGGCAGAAATAAGGTATTTCTTGGAAACTTTGACCAGATCTTCCGCTTCTTCACAAAAAAGGCATTGGTTGTCTGGAAAATGTATTTTAAAGCTTAGATAAATAATTAATTTTCAATAAGTGTAAATTCTTACTCCCTTTTATGTTTTTGTGGCAGTTTTCTTTTGTTACTAGCATCATATGGGGATAATACTTGCCCACAGTCCTGATTTAGTCCCAATGGTGCTCGTAGCAGTCCTGAGCAGTGTCCAGATTTCCAGAACCACTGACCAGTTGTGCATGCCCAGTGTCCAGATCGAGCATTACATGGGTGGAAGGCAGTGCCTGGCACCAGGGTATGCCATAATGTCAAGGTGCCACCATGCCAAGACATTGTCCCAACACACAGTAGCTCTACCCCAAAAAATGTTTTAAGGGGATATTTATGCAGATTCCCGTTTGTATAATGTCTTGCAACAGGTGTCCAAAGAGATAAAACAGTTTTATGATGAAGCACATCAGCAGACAATATCTGGGAACAAGGATGCAAGGGACAAAGCCCTTCCTGTACTCAAGGTTTTCCATGAGACGGTAAGGAAAACTCATCTGATTCTACCTCTTGTTTCCTGCCATGAGAATTCTTGAGATCTAGTGCCCCCTAGTGGCCTCTGACGGTGTCACATCTTCTTCATTACAGCTGCAGTGCTGTGCAGGGAAAGATATCAAGCAGTATCTAGCGGCTATAACTATGTGTCAAGACATAAATGATATTTTTGCAAAGGTAAGGAACGTGACAAGTTATTACATGACCCATGAGGGGGGGGCAATATAGCCCATATTACCCTCTGTATTAACTCACTGTCTTCCCACAGGACTGTCACACAAAGATCGATGAACTATTCTCCACTAAGCTCTATTTGGTGGGCATTGCTGCTGTTGTGGTAGCTGTTATCATGGTGAGTGCAATCAATCCTATCCACCTGTTCTCTGGTTTTCTCCTTGTAACAGCCGTCGGTTTGTATGTTCATTTTTATCATCCAACTTGTTTATAATTCCCCTGTCCTTTATATAAATTAATCTTACACGGGAGATCACCTTTAGAAAAGTTCAAATAAGTTCAGGAACATTTGAGATATTTATTGGCTCATTTGATAGCAGTCAGGAAGCTGCTCTGTGATCATGATTTGAATCAAAAATATCTTCTGAAAACCTGAAAAATCCAATCACAATCATTTATTTTTTGTTCTGTTTCTCATGACCTGTTTTCCCACAAATACAGGGCTTTTTGCAGGAATAAAATTAACATTTTATAACCTTTACACACATTTCTGAACTCTCAGTGTGGATTCTTGGTAGAGTTATTTCTCCAGTGCCCAGGAAAGTTTGAGAAGAAGGATAGATCGTGCTTTAGAAGTTAGTAGCTGCTTTCTCAGATTGACCATCGTTGTGTGCTGGCCAACAATGAACTGGTTGCCGACAGCCACTCAGTTTCCACCAAGAATAGTAGATCTTAACGAGCTCCTCTCTACTCTTTGTTAGCCAAAATGAGTGATCCCCAAGAGAGTTGAGGCATCTGCGTCTATGAAAAACAAAGTATATGTGAAATAGATCCTTATACAATTTAGGATTTTAGAGCAAACATTCTAATGAGAAATTATAACTTTTTATTCGAGCGTACTAGCTTTTTATGGCACTATTGACCAAGTAGTATCATTTTTGTGAGAGGATTTTGTTGTTGAAATTGAAAGTTCTCTTTAAGCGAACCAGTCATCCATCAATAACCTCCTTTACTATACGAGTATAGGATGCCTGCATACGCAGTGATGCTCCAAATGTCATTTTGCTTTGTTAATTGATGCATTTAATCCAATACTTGGCCTGCATTTACAGTGATTCTATAAAATACATACTTTTACTTTGATTCTCTTTGAGACTTCTGTGACTTTCTTTGTCTTTACCCAGTTTGAGTATCAACCATTAAACTGCATAACTGAATACATTGGACCAATGAGCATAATATATTCACTACTTTTTGTCTGCTTTTCTCCTTGTCTGTAGATCATCGAGATGATATTCAGTATGGTTCTGTGCTGTGGGATACGGATTTACTCTGTGTACTGAAGAGCCAAGCTGTCTCTCCTCTGTAAATAACCCAATGTCTCTTCCCCTCTCCCCCGTCTATTTCTCTTATTAACATTCTGTAACTGCCGTCTTAGAATGTCTGCCGAGGTTGTGGGATCCCTGCAGAAAGACTCATATTCTGATTCTTGGCGGCTGGGATGGTCTGTTCCTTTTCACATACCCTGGCAACGAGAATACGGCCGCAAGGCACTCAGGAGTTACGATCCTGTGAATGTAACCCCGCATCCTAGAGCTGTAATACATCATGTTTGCGATGAACCGTGTCATTGCCATGTTATGATGCGTACATTTTCACTCACCATTTGCAGAATGGATCTCCCCACTAATCTCTGAGAATGACATAAACTACTGTTGTACAATTTGTTACATCTGGAGTATGTTTACCTCCCTCTCTTTTCTCTCTTAATGATTTTTCCTTGACAAGTGAACGCATGGTGAACAGTTTAAGTATCTTTCCACTAATCTTTGAGAATAATAAAATATGTTGTTATACAGTTTGTAATATCAGTAGCACCCAAGGAGTTCTTCTGTAGTCACACGTGTTGTTACCATGGGGTATGCTGATCTCTCTCCCCTTTGTGTCCTTCATTGGGAACATCAGTGATCTTTTCCTGTCCTTGTCACTTGTATGAGTTCTCTATGGACAGCTGTATGTTGTCTGAGTGTAACTCCAATACTCTTAAGTGCCCTCTTTGCTGTCTGGACAAAAATTATCTTTGCAACTATGTAAATGATGTTGCTTTAGTATTGTTAGGGAGGTCCAAGCCCGTTTACCCAGCGTCTAACCCCTTTCCCTGCACGATCAGTCCCTACCTACACGGCACACACCATCATCACATAGAAAACTTAATATATACATATAAAAAATTGCCATTAAAAACCTTTTGATGGGGCATTTTTCTTCAACGCCTATCTCCTGTTTGGCTTGTTTGTTGACGTGTTCAAAATGTTCATGGGGATTGCGGGAGTTTAGATCATTCTGTATGGAATTTGTCATCTTTACAACATACTATGGGAAATCTGGCACATACTAGAATTTTAGAAGACTTAACCTGATTTAAGAAACTCCTCGCCAAAATGAAAGTGACATGTTTTACCACAAAGCTAACATATATGAATTATCCAAAAACTACTGGTTTAAGATGTATCCTTCAAAGCAGCTACAAGGTTGCCCTATGGGCGGTAAAGTCTTCTAACTTCTCCTTCTAGGACTAGGTGAACATATACTGAGAAAAGGGTGGATTGGTCACTTCTGAGTAGGGCTGCAACTAACGATTATTTTAATAATCGATTAGTTGGCCGATTATTTTTTCGATTAATCGATTAATCGGATAAAAAAACAATATGCAAATTTTTTGTTTATTTTAAATAATTTAATGAACTGGATGTTAAAAAACAACTTAAAATTTACATTAACATTCTTATTTTGTTATGATGTAATAAAAAAACAATATTTTCAAAGTACAAAAACCCAAACACAATATTTATGAAACAAAATAACCCCAAACATTCTGAAAAGAGGTGGACTATTACTGTTCAAGAAACTTTGCACCCAGCACTTTGCACCCGGCACTTTGCACCCAGCCCTGGCACTTTGCACCCAGCACTTTGCACCCGGCACTTTGCACCCAGAACTTTGCACCCAGCCCTGGCACTTTGCACCCAGCCCTGGCACTTTGCACCCGGCACTTTGCACCCAGCCCTGGCACTTTGCACCCAGCCCTGGCACTTTGCACCCAGCCCTGGCACTTTGCCCCTGCACCCAGTCTCCAACTCTGCCCTGCACCCAGCCCTGCCCCCACACTCACACCACTCTGCTCTGCACCCACACTCACACTCTGCCCTGCACCCAGTCTCCTGCCCTGCCCCCACACTCACACCCTGCCCTGCATCCCCACCCCCACCCTGCCCTGCACTCAGTCTCCTACCCTGGCCTGCCCCCCCCCACTCTGCCCTGCATCCCCTGAAACCCCACCCCCACGAATCGCTCTGTGCGAATGGAGCCACTCGCACAGAGCGAACCGCAACTAAAAGAAGGCGCGTGTAGCGGAAGCGGGGAACGCTCGCGGAGGTAAGTAAAAGGAGCCGAGTGCTCCAACAACTAATCGATCACTCGATTAATCGATAACGGAAATCGTCGACAACGATTTCCGTTATCGATTATTATCGATTTTATCGATTCGTTGTTTCAGCCCTACTTCTGAGTCAGTATTCTGAGGAACAGGGTTGGATATGTAAACCTAACATTCTGTAGACGCATGCCAATATCAACTATATGTATTTACATTAGCATGAAGTTCTACGCAATTAATTGCTTTTGGTATCATAATAAGCTTTATATGGAAGAACATGAAACATCTTCTACAACTTCATCTATTGTGAAGACAATTCTCTACGCCAGGACAGTTACGGAGCTTTATACTCCGTATTACAGGCTGAAATGTTAGGAGCTGGAAAGTAGAATATTCAAAGAGATCAATATATAGTAGAAAAAAAAGTACAAAAAAAAAAATAGTTGCTGCGGTGTCCTGGTTCCTAGGATTTGTCTGGCCTGGATGTATGAGGATAGTGGACGGATTGATAAAAAGTAAATCGTTTATTGTACAATTTGGGATTTCAGAGAAGAAATCTCCATTCTAAATTATAATCAAGAAAAACTGAAGATAGACATATCATGAAGCGATGTTAGGGCATTTAAAAAGAAGGAAGGTGTTTCCTAAGCGTGGTTAGTGCATATTATCTCACGATAGTTACAGAAAGCAATTCATTATTCTAAATAAATGTCCACCAACAGCCGGGCTCCAGATGTGTTGTAGGCAGGAGTACGGGGATGTTACAAGCAGATGTTAATTAACATAAGGTGACAACGTCACAAAATGCCACAGTCCGTTAACCTAACAGAAACGAAGGTAATGCCAGCCATAATTTTATAGTGAAAAAATTGGACCCTACCAAAGCATTTCCTTGGGCCCCACTCCATGCTCCCTAGCATGCAATCACTCCCTCCGCTACCACAACAAAAAAAAATATTTGCCACACTGACTGCAGATCAGGGGAAGACTGTGAGAGTCAGTGTAGTCTTCCCTCCTTCTGATTGCACTGTGACATAGAGAGGTCCTCTCTCCCGTAATCACCCCCAGAGTCCCTTTGGCCCCTCATCCACTAAACCACACCTGTAGTTCAGGTATAGATCAAATAAACAACACATGGAAACAGCACATGCAACTAAATAAGACATAAAAACCCTGTAAATGCAGGTATACATAGGTATAGGTATAGGTATAGGTAGATCAACAGAACACACAAACCCAGCATTGCAGGTATAGATCAACTGGAAATCACATGTAAACTCAGCACTGAAGGTATAGATCAAATAAACAACACATGGCGACAGCACTCCAGGTATTGATCAACTGAATAAGACATACAAATCCTGTATTTGCAGGTAAACATAAATGATGTATGGAAACAGCATAGCATATAAAGATTAACAGAATAACACGAAAACCCAGCTTTGCAAGTATAGATCAATTTAAATTCACATATAGATATGGTATAAGATAAGGTATAGATAAAGCCCCCTAAATTACAGGCATAGATCACAGGTTGCACTCCCCAAAGGCCAGCCCTGGCATCCACATTGGTCACATAGAACCTGACCAGCACCCAAATTACACACATAGGACGTGACATTTTTGTCCCCAAACAGCCCAGCATGAGTCAACATTGTCCCCAAACAGCCGAGCGTATGACATCTTTGTCCCATAAACACCCTGCCTGTGCCATCTTGGTCCCCAATGCTTTAACCAGGGCTTGACAAATTTGTTTTGAATCTAGGAGTCAGCTAAAAAGTTAGGAGCCAGGATTTTTTTGCCCTACACTCACACTTTGCCCCAGCACTGAGGATTCACTTGGCTGAAAACCGAAACCAAAAATGACCCCCCTTTAAAAAAAAATAACCACACTTTTAATAAAAGTAAGTAATGCACGAAAACTGTACAAAAAAATCAATAACAATATAAATATATATATATATGTGTGATTGTTAACAGCAATCACAGTCCTGCCCAGACATACCCAGGTTCCAGCATGTATGTAACTGATAGGAGTGTGATTGCTGTTAATCATGTATATATTAATATTGTTATTGAATTTTTTTGTCCAATTTTGGTGTGTTACTTACTTTTAATAAAAGTGTGGTAGACACTCCAAAATTGGACAAAAAATCGATAACAATATACCATATTTGCTCGATTAGAAGACGACCCTGATTATAAGACTATAAGATCCCCGGTGCGGGGAACTCTGATCTCTGACAGTCGGGGAAGGTATCCGCGACGGACGCAGACAACCCCGCTGCTAGCCACACCTCCTTCCGGCTGCAGCGGACGTTGTCTACGCGGATCGCGTAGACGTCAACCCGCTGCCCCGGCAATACAGCAGGAAGCACCGGTAAGTGTGTGTTGGGGTGGGGGGAGACAGGAGCATCCAGGTCCCCTGCAGCGGTGCGGGGGATCTGGATCTTAGTCTCATAATCAGACCTCTATTTGAGGTCTGATTAGAAGATGACCCCGATTAGAAGACGAGGGGTATTTTTCAGAGCATTTGCTCTGAAAAAAACCTCATCTTATAATAGAGCAAATACGGTATATATATATATATATATATATATATATACCGTATTTGCACGATTATAAGACGAGGTTTTTTTCAGAGAAAATGCTCTGAAAAATACCCCTCGTCTTATAATCGAGGTCGTCTTCTAATCAGACCTCAAAATGTCCGCTGGGGCCAGCCTGCTTACCAGTGCTTTGGTCGTGAGCAGCAGGAGAACAGGAAGCTAGCAGAGTGTCACATAACTCTGCCTCCCCCTCCTTCCTCTGGGGGCAGGGCCAGAGAAGTTGCTCGCACAGCCGGGCCCCTGCAGAATTCTTCGAGTGAGAGATCTGCAGTTCAGGTAAGGAGGGTTTTTGAGCAAGTATGTGTAATTAATGGAATGAATGAGTATTTAAATGTTTGTGAATGAGTGTGTGTTAGTATGGATGTGTAAGGGGGGTGGTGGTGGTAGCATGGCATAGGGAGGCTGTACTCACACTCCTATCATCCCCAGGTTCCAGCATGTACTGGCTGCCTTGGCTTGATAGGAGTGTGATTGCTGTTAGCAGTTATATATATATATATATATATACCTCCAGAAATTCCTTTTAACCCCCTATATGCCACTCTGCCCCATGATATGCCTTTTAACCCCATATATCTGGCATATAGGGGATTAAAAGGCATATCATGGGGCAGAGTGGCATATAGGAGGGTATAAGACATTTCTGGAGGCAGAGTGGCATATAGAAGGTTAAAAGGCACATCATGGGGCAGAGTGGCAAATAGGGGGTATAAGGCATTTCTGGGGGCAGAGTGGCAACCCTGGGGGCAGATGTGCATAACTGGGGGGGCAGGTTTGCAAATAAAAGGAAATATATATTTTTCTCAATCATAGCTTTTATTAAATATGAAAATATTGTTTACATTAATTAATATTTACTAGTAAAACTTTTTTTCCTATAGGGTAGCCTTATATTCAGGCTTTTTGTTTTTTTCCTAAATTAATATTTAGATTTTGGGGGGTCGTCTTATAATCAGGGTCGTCTTATAATCGAGCAAATACGGTATATATGATTGTTAACAGCAATCACACTCCTATCATGCCCAGGCAACCAGTACATGCTGCAACCAGGCTTGTGCTGCCCCCCTTGTGTATTGATGCTGCACATCACTTAGAGCCCACCTGTGCCATGCTCCTCCCCCCACTTATACAACCGTGACATCACACACACTCATTCATATACTCATTCATACACCCTCCGTCACCCCCTTACCTGCACTGCAGATCTCTCACTCGCAAACTCGCTGCTTCTCTCTCTGCCTCTCTGGACAAACTTCTTTTATCTTGTAGAAGTCCTGCGGTGGGAGCGCGAGGCCTCTGTCTCCCTGCTCTGTCATTGTGCGTGTGCTTCACTGCTGAGCGCCGGAATATGCCGAGCGGTTGCTGAAAACGTATTCCTGAGCAACCACACGGCGGCTCTCTCTCCCCTCCGGCTTCGCAAAAAAGAAAAAGATGGCGCCACTGTTCCACCCTCAATAGAAATACCCCCTTATGTACTTTTCTGTATTTATGTAAATCATTAATGTACTGTATCGTAAGGGTTAACCAGAAATATAATGGTTTGCGGCACAAAAAGGGGTGTCAAGAAGGTGTATACATGAATACACAACTAATCAGATACCCCAGCAACCCGTGAAATGATAATAAAAGATTGGGCATTTTCAGAATAAGGAGTCGGATAATCCTCAAGACAGCGCTTTGAAGAGGGGTCTTAAGAAACAATTGTGGGTGTTCACAGCCATGCACTAGTCTCTAAAGTCGATCTGCCACATCTGTGCATTTTTGTCGCAAATAAATGTACATTTATAAGCTGCACAGTTTTTTTGTCTCCTTGGGAGTGAAATAGTTTGGGCCGTTTAGTAATGGTTCTTCGTGAAGCAAGAATTTATGAAGATGTCTGGTGCATTTCCAGGCTCCTTCATTTTGGATTATGACGACCCTGCGAGCTCTGTGATGCTGAAAGGGATTGTTTGAATAATGGCAATTTGCAGACATCACAGCAGCTGTCTCTAAAACTCACTAAAGTACATAAAAAAGACCACTCTCACCAGCTAGCCCGCTACAGTACAGGCCTTCGTTACCACATGGCAGTAGAGTGTGTTTGTAAGTGTACGGCGTTAGCATTTATATGAGTGTATGCTGTGAGCATGTGTTGCTGTGCCACAGAGGAGGGAGTGTTTGCATACCTGTGTATAGGGTAAGAGTGAGTGGGGGTTTGGACATACCATATGTGTATGGGGTAAGAGTGAGTGGGTGTTTGCATCTATGTGTGTGATTAAAGTGAGTGGGTGTTTTAATATATGTGTATACGGTAAGAGTGAGTTGGTGTTTGCATATATGTGAGTGGTTAGATATATGTGTATAGGGTAAGAGTGAGTGGGTGTTTGCATATATGCGAGTGGTTAGAGTTAGTGGGTGTTTGCATATATGTGTATAGGGTAAGAGTGAGTGGGTGTTTGCATATATGTGTAAAAGGTAAGAGTGAGTGGGTGCTTGCATATATGTGTATACAGTAAGAGTGAGTGGGTGCTTGCTTATATGTGTGATCCCCTGAGTGTCTATTAATTAGAGTGATCATTACCTAAATATTTGACTAAATATATCATTGCTTATATATCATTGCCTGCATCATACTTTTCACTATAAGCCCCCTGTGCTGAACCATATATCTAATGTATATATATATAATGCATATATATATCTAATAATACTATGTCTAATGTATATATCTATATATATTAAAGGCTGGAAGTTCTTCATCCTCTGAGAAAATACGGTACATATTTTTTAATATGGCGTCTCAGCACTACCGACACAGAGCCGTCGCATTTCTCTGCTCTAACGCTTAGAACGTTTTACCCTTTACCCATATAGCGCGCGTAAGGCCGGAAGTGACGCAAAGCGCAATTTCCTGCTCGGCATGCCGGGATGTGTAGTTTTAGCTTACCGTGGCATATGAACCCGGGAAATTCGGAATAACCCCTGACCTCGAGGCATGGAGGCGGCTGAGCAGAGAGAGGCGATTATCTGTGAGCTCAGAGCTATTGAGAGCAGCGCGGCCAGTCTGTGAGAAGCGCTCCTAATACTTACTGTACAGTCGGGTGATCGCCGGGGAAGAGGGGTTATATATACGTGTGTGTATATTGTTCCGTTGTCGGGCTTGTGAGAGTGTATGAGGTGTGCGACACACAGAGCTAACACTCAAATTCACAGGGGATCGAGAAGCCATAGAGAAGCTTATGCCGGGCCTAATGCACTGTATCATCATCATCATCATCATCATCATGTCTCTTCCTCTCTTAGGGTGAAGTCTTTAAGGCTGTTGGTGGATTTGACAGACCCCGAGAAGGGAGAACTGGCCCCTGCCCAGAGGAAGGTAATGTGGAAGGAAGTAAATGCAGTATCAGATGGTGATACAGAGATGTCTATAACTAAATACCCCGGCTTCTAATGTCAGCTGGTCTGAGGAGCACCAGGATCTGCCCATCACACCTATTTTTAGTGCGCTTCCTGCTTGTGTCCAGCAGATGTTCCACCGGTTACTGGATCGCCGGGTAGAACGATGCTACAGAACCGGCTCTCTTTTAAGAGAGAGTAACATTTAAGCCGAGGCCATCGGTTGCATTATGGATAGACAGTATTAGGGTGCTACCTACTGTGTTGTTGTCGGTTCCTTGGCAGGAAAGATAGCCCCCCCGTGCTTTAGTGTCCACTTTAATTTTTGGTTAAAGTGATTTTTAATCCTCATTTCTCTACCAATCCCAGTTTAACTCGTGATGTTCCTTTTTATCAGGTAACTGATTCGCTGTCTGTGTGGAAGAACCTCTTTGCTGCAGCGGCACCACCTTCCCCTACACCACCGTGAATTATGTCTGATCCAGATGGGGAGGACAATCCTCCTAAGCCTTTCAGCGCATTTGCCTATGAAGCAAACCCTGACACTGATGCCCTCACACTAAGTGATTCAGATCCCGGGTTATCAGATGATGATGAAGATGATGGTGTAGCATACCACAGCGCAGAAGAAGAGGAGGAGGAGGAGGAAGACGAAGTGGAGAATGAACGCGAGGGAGCGCAGAATCCCTCTGTGCTGCCGTTTTCTTTAAAGGGGACAAATGCCACCTTTAGCCAACGCAGCCAAGATATTTTTGGGGGGCTAAAAGAAGTGCAAATGTTAGTACCTACTGGGCAGGTAGTTGGCAGTGAAAAATGCCAGAGTAGCTCTTCTGATGAAGAGACAACAGAAGCACCCAAACAGTTAGAAAAAGGCGACACTCAGGGGATCACACAGTCCGAGTCAACAAGCACTGGTAGAGCTGGTCTAGTCTCACAACGTGAAAAACCTATGGTGCCCCCTTCACGCCTTCCTGATTACTTGGCACACCCAGAGCGCTGGACTAAATACAGTCTGGAGGATGTACCGACATCAAGTGACCGATCCAACCGCAATACTGCTCTCAGCTTTTTGGCAGACCTGCAGAAAAAAAAAGATGTTAAGGTGGTGCTCCCTGATCCAAATTCTCTTTCCTTCAATCAAGACTCTTCCAGCAGCGGGGAGGGAAGGATTCTTTTTTCCAGACCCAACAAAGCGTCTCGTGGTGGCGCTGAGAAGAGCGAGCCCCACGCGAACCAGTTGAAAACTTCTAAAACATGGGAAGAAGAAGAAAACAGCGAAGTGGCGGGAGAAAAAAACGAAAATACAATCTTAGGGTTTCACGGAGTAAAGAAACGCAGCAGGAAAAATATCCGGCTGAAAAACGAACTCAGTGACGAGGAGAATTCTCCATGATGATGATGATGATGGGGGTGGATTTGATGTCTCTGGAACGTGATTCTGCAATACATCCTAAGACCGAGCTTGCGTTGTGTGCATGTCCACTGATAAATGAGGGGACAACATAACCTATAACAGTCCTCTGACTCTGGATAGATTTGCTTCCGTTTGGCAGCTCGTTTTGTAAGGTTTATAGTGACGAAATGCATTGCTTATCATTAACCACCTTCTTGCAAGGGCTTTATTTACCAATACACATCATTACTTAGTTCACCTTTTTAGGGTAGCAATTTCAATACTTAGTCTCCATTGTCATTCTTGGTACAACGAACCAGACAAAAACGTGCAAGCCCTTGCCACCCTTTACAGTCCGGCGTTCCACGGGCTTCCATCGTTTTATCATTCTGTATGTTTTATATTTGATGCTGTGCTATTAAAGATGGCTTGGGAATATTAAAGTGCCGTTTATTTATTGCACACCTTTACTTTTCTCCTGTCCACTATTATGGGAGGCCATAAATGTGTTCCAAGAGCCCCAGGGATAGCTTTGATATGGTTGTTGGGAATATAGAGTACTCGCTAATGAACACAACTCATCACAAAGGTCACTAAAACTCCAAAGAATGAATTTGCTTTTGAGTTCTTAAATAAGTTACTCTTGGAATCCTCAGTAATACCACTTGTGGAAGCTGCTTACAGAACAGTAACAGATTCTTGCCACATGCATACATGCTGTAAATGAAGAATACGTTTAGTATTAGTTGGTAGTTCATAAATGTTCTTATTAGAGTTTGTAGTGTAGCGTGTTTAATGGTCTTTGTAGACACAGGGGCTTTAATTATCTTTTCAGAGAGCACTTTAATAGTTATTCCTCTTTAGCAGGGCTTTTATGGACCATACCTAGAGATCTCTTCCCATCCTATCTAAAAGCTCAAATCAGGATCTGTATCTTTTAATGTTTGATTTTTACTCCCCCCCCCCCAGTTTCTTGGAATTGTTAATATTCCTAAAGTTTCCAGGACCTACAATTTGTCATCTTCATTTGCAAATAGCATCCAATTCAGTTTCCTTTGAACTTAAGAACTTTACTAATATACCTAAAACCCTAGTCATTACAGATGCATTTTCTGTCAACCAGGCAGGACTGAGAAGTGTTGGAACTGGGTTGAAGCAAACATAAGTGCAATGTAGCACTCCCTTGTTCTAACAAGGATCATCTAAAGCGGTTATTACATTATAATCGTACCTTTCTGCAGGGGTTGACAAATTTGGTTTGGACCAAGGAGCCAGCTTTTTTTTCCGTCCCCATCATGTTTTTAATTTCATTTATTAACCCCCCTGGTCTGCAGTTAACAGGTACTTATTGGGACGATACAACATAAAACACTCCTTTCTTCAGTGCTTCTGTACAGTACTGTAGTTAACCATAAAGATTCAAGCCGGTGTGTTTAACCATTCCTATTGGGTTTGGTGTACCTACCAACGATTACATTCTTTCAAAGTTTCATTTTAAACCATATTCATGCTAATAAATATTTTTTCACACCAAAATATAAAAATATAAAGAGAAATTAGTTTGTCCCCCATTTTCCCTCGGTTTTCAACATTTTTTCTTTCTGTGGTCTTTGTAGAGCCCTCGGTGGAAGCTGTTAGAAGATGTGTCGCTTTCCCAATAAACGCTACCAAAGTGTATTTTTGTTTCTTTTTTCCCCCAAATAAAAAAAAATGACTAACTTTTCAGCTCTGCTGATCCCCATGATGCACCCACCACTTTTTATCAGAAAGTTATCGAAGACAAGACCTGAAGCTAAATCACTCTGAAGCCAAACCGAATGGCTAGCAAGACCTTTCCTCTAATATTTACCAACACACTTGCACAAAACAATGAATGGAAGCATCAATGCTTTTATCTGCTCTGTTTGTATGGGTAGGGGAATGTACATGTAACCTCATACATTCATGGACTCATGCTAACACCATACACTAACACACAGATACTTATGCTAATGCCGTACTGTAACAAACACAACACCACATTCTTATAGACATGCACACACTATACATGCACAAACACCTTCACGCACGCACTGATAAACACTGTACAAATTCACAGTTTATACACACTGAATCTGGCATTAGATTTTTACATAGGTTGTTTACATACCAACACTCATTATTACTTTTTCAATAAATAACCTGCCTGAAAGAAAAAAAAAAAAAGATATCAAATTTGTGTGGGTCCATCAAACAAGGAAAAGAGGAATCCCACATATGGTAAAAATGGGAAATTGCTCCGTTGTTGAGGTGACACAATCCCCTGGGAGTGAATGGGTTAAAGACCTCCAGAAATAAAAATGGTCCCCAAAAGTTCAAAAATAATTTAAAAAAAAAGGCTGCTTTCCAACTTCTTTCCATGTATATCCAGCACAAAAAAACGTAGCGTGTCGTAGGTGCCATCAGGGCTGCCTTGTTGTCCTCAGTCCTGTCCTGGTTATTACCAATCAATTTAAACGCAGAACCCCACTCTGAGCAATGGCACATTCAAGAAATATTACCTTCCTAATGTTATCAATACAAAGGGAGATAACTTATCCCTCCGCAACGACCAGAATAACAATCTACCCAGAACCTCAAAGCAAAATTACCTCAAACCAAGAAATACCTAGAAATCAAGACTGTTAGGAGATACTGATGTGTAGGGAGGTATGGATCTGCATGTTAAAGTCTACCTTAGACCTCTTCTTTGGTCAAGTTTATTCAAGAACAAAAGCAGAATTTAAAGTACATGGAAGGCAAACTGGGACAGCACAGGACTCAAAACATCATCAGCTTAATGGCGTTTATACAGTGATGCCATTTGTGTATAGAAGCCCTGAAACAATCAATCATGAGAAATACAACGTTCTGGGGTGACTTTTACGCCTGTTTTCTCATTGAAGTCTTCCTCCATCAGCCAGTCGGGGAGAGAATGAAAGAAGCAACGCTAGGTCCCTTGCTTCAAAATCTTCTAATCACATATTACAAAGCAGACAGGAACCATTTTCTAAAGATATTTTTGGTACTTTACCTGATGTTTGATGAACTCAAAGAAAAATGATTATCTTCCATCTTTTGGATTTTTATCATTACTTTGTGTTGGTCAAGTATGGAGACAGATGGTCTGGACACCTAGTGGGCCACGCGAATGCTGATTACACATAACCTGTTTTCTGTAGAAACCTCGTTTTCTTATACCTTTGTGTCCTTCAGCTATAGAGAACGGTACTTCTCACAACATTCTCTTATCATCAGGGTCTCCGTTCTTCGCTGTTTGAGAATTAGTTGCAGGATAATGTATTCAGGGAGCTGAAGCGTCTGCTTCCCAGCCGGGCGTGTTGGATTCTGGTTTTTCAAGTTGTGTGGGACTCCTTTGATTATTGCATGGGATGCATGGTGAGAAATGCACAGAGAACACCAATGTTACACTGTCTATGCTTATTAAATTCACGTCAAACACCAAAATAGAAGTAAGCGTGATGAATTGTTGGCTTTGCACTGAAAAGTAGAATGGCTTGCTATTTTAAATGACATATAGACCTATTTTAAGAAGCGATATCATCATAGAGAACTATGTTCTTCAGAAGTGTGCAACACAAAAGTTGTATGTTTTTTTTTTTTTATCACTGAAAACTCCATCTTTTGTGCATACAATAAAGTCTTTATTATTTTATGCTGGCATCTCAACTACTAAATAGATCGCTAATTAATGATTTGTGTATCTTAGGACACTAGAATGTCCTGGATTCCCTGTGCCCAATTCAATAAACTGTCTGGTTTTTAGACTATAGAAAAAAATTAATTTATGACAAAGAAGTCATACATTCAACTCCCAGGACATGTAGACAAATACTATGCGCCAAGGGTTCAACCACATCAAAGTAAACCTCTGATTAGCCAATCAAGTCATTCAATCAAGCTTCAATAAAGTTAAACTAGTTACAAAACTCTGCCCTTAGATATGAACTGAAACTCACTAAACACAAAGACAACATTTACAGATAGATTTAAACCCCTACATTATGTCTTCCATTACGTTTTACATGTGTACGCAGGGAGTAATTAAATATAATATATATATATATATTTCTAAATATTTTAATTAAAATGAAAAATGTAAAAAAGGTCTGCTGAATAAGTAACGTAAAGGGGGCATTACGCAAAAAAATAAAAAAACATTTCTGCAATGCTAACAGATTTTTTTTAGCTGTTGATTATGATACTGAGTTGTACTTGTGTTACTTATTCAGTAATGCCTCACAGTTATTCATGTATTAATAAATATTATTATAAGTAATTATTAAACTCAATTATATACATATTCATTAGATAAACGTTACTATTACATATTACACTCCAAGTTTGGCATATATTAATATTCATCTGTCAATTAAAGGGTTAATTGGTATGTATTAACGTTAGTTCAGACCCGTCTACAAAACTCTAGACATGATTTTTGATGGTTCAAAATTTAGCCTACATAAATAAAATGTATTACGCATGCGCTGATTTTCTGTTGACCTCGCCGTTTCCCTTCGTAGAATATTTTTGAGCTGCTATTGTCCAATTGTAATGTGATTTTAGTCATCACAAACTATTCAATTAAGATTTAAATGGATCATTAAACCAAGCCTCCCATCCCTTTAATATGTTAACGTTATCAGTAGGATAACAGCATGCTTTCCTGCAGAGGCAAGTTTTGGATCAATACCTATTTAAAGTTTTTAAAGATGGGCTAGGTTACTTTTTTTTTTTTTTTTGTACACGAATAAAATTAACTGATATCTCGTGTGTAACCCAGAAGTCAGGATATTTTTTTTCCTGAGCTATATATTTACGTCTGATTGTTCTCTTTCCATGCCGCGCACGTCCTGTGTTTGTGACCCAGAGGAAGCTCCGGTATGATGGCGGAGGTCAGGTTCACCAAAACCTAAACAAACAAAAATAGTATCATATTTGGTACATCTAAACTCGGTTTCCTGGAAGTAGAACATCTCTCCAGTTTTGATAGAAGAAAATTCATCCTGAAAATGTAAAAATATTTCTGTAATACTTTGAACACAGGAGCACTTGGTTCAGTAGGAGACTGATGATGGGTAACAACACACATCCGATACCATAGGCTGGACATTATAACTGGATGTAGGAACCATATGCTGATCCAAAGCTTATACTCCATAACAGGACCACCATCAGAAACCAGTGCAAACCTAAAGACAGGGCCCCTCTACCCTGTCCCAAGTCACGCTTCCATCACCACCTTTCGCCATGCTTCTCCCAGTGCCCCACCCTTTGCTCCCATATTGGTCCCAAGGACCCAATGTCTGAAAAGTGGCCTCCAGGCCCCATTCCCCTGTAAGGGGTCACTAGGCAACATATCTTTTTCAGCTACATATCTTGTAGATTTATTTGGTTAGTGCCTGTGCATTACTGTTTTCCTCACTTTGAAATTCTCCATCTCCAGTCTCCATTACAGAGACATTGAGTTTATTTCATTTTGAAGCTTCTGTTCTTCTTGGTATGCCACCAAGACTCTAATAATGTCAGAACCATGGAGATACTTAAGATGAACAATAAAGTATAATGTTTATTGCACTATGACTTTTTCCATTATATGCCATTTTAGATTGGAATTTTTAAAGGCAATCTGGGGAAGTTCAAGAAGCCATTCCTAATTTTATCAGCCCCAGCTGGGAGAAGATCAAAGGACAATGAATCTGCAACTAAACACCCAACAATGGAGCAATGATGTTCGGCTATGGGCTTATATGAATGTCTAACATTTTGGACTACTTCATCACTCCTAATTATCTTATAAGGTGCATTGCGAGACTCGTTAGATTTTAGGTCCACCTTTATCTCAAACAAAACTCCAACAGAACCTTCTTACCTTTACCCTTTACTCATATACCCCATCTACACCCATTCCCACACACAAACATTACCCGTGTACATGCTTTGCCCCAGGATGTCACTGTTCATCAAGGTCCTGTTCCAAATACTATGACCGTTTTTGTAACTGTATACGACATTATATTTTTTTTCCCTAGTACTGTCGAATCCCCAACCGTTCCCATAAACATTTTTTAAAAATACAATTCTTGTCTTATTCAGAATTTAGCGAGGAACCCTTGATAAGTGACACAAAAGCTGATAGAAACTGATAAATCTTCTTAAATGTTTCTGTGTTGCTTCATTGTGATTACACCTTTAGAATAAAGGATACAGTTCCAGGTCTGCTAACATATATTTGTTTAACAGAGGGAGCAGTTGCTCTGGAGAAGGTCCTGGAGAAGAAGAAAAGACCACCTCTCAAGCTCCAAAGGCATTACTGAACACTTACCATTCAGCCCATCTAGTCTGTCTCTCAGAGGCGTATCTACTGAAAATAGCGCCTATGGCAAGCACTGAAATTGCGCCCCTGTCCAAATATCTAAAATCCATTTACTAGCCCCTGCTGCCATATATATATATATATATATATATATATATATATATATATATATATATATATATATATATATATATATATTAGTCCCTGCTGCCGATAGCGGGTATAGATCAACACACAAACCCAGATCAATTGAAATTCACTTGTGATCTCAGCACTGAAGGTATATATCAAATAAACAGAATCAGACATACAAGTCCTGTATTTGCAGGTATACAATAATAATATATGAAACGTAGCATCGCAGGTATAGATCAACTGAATAAGACATATTAACCCTGTATTTGCAGGTACACATAAATAATGTATGGAAACATAGCATGGCAGATATGGATCTACAGAATAACACAAAAACCCAGCTTTGCAGGTAAAGATCAATTGGAATTCACATAAAAACACAGCATTAAAGGTATATTTAAAAACCCCTAAATTACAGGCATAGATCACAGGTTGCACCCCAAAGCCAGCCCTGGCGTCCACACTGCCCACATAGAACCTGACCAGCGCCCAGATTACACACATAAAATTTGCAATCTTTGTCGCCAAATAGCCCAGCACAAGTCAACTTTGTCCCCAAACAGTCCGGCCAGTGCCATCTTTGTCCCATATACACCCTGCCTGTGCCATCTTGGTCCCCAAGGCTCAAACCTCCTGCTAGTGCCATCTTTGCCCTTCCACAATTATACATCTATGATACACAAACACTTTTACAGTCACTCACTAATTCACACTTTAATTCAGACAACTCATCCACACATTAACTCATGCTCTCCCTCATTCACTCAATGCATCCACACATTAATGCACACTCTTTACTTATATCTACCCCCTCTCCCTTATCAATTTTTAACCCCCTCCCTCCCTCATCACTTTTTAACCCCCTCCCTCATCACTTTTTAACTCCCTCCCTCCCTCCCTTATCACTTTTTAACCCCTCTCCCCCCCCCTTCTCTCTCACCTTGAAGTCCAGCGACGGGAGGACGATGCTTCGGTCTTCCTGCACCGTCATATTTCGGCGCCCAGCAGTGAAGCAGCGGGCACCAGCGAGGGGCTTTTAAACGCTGTCTTCTTTTTTTTTTGATGCGGGGGAGAACGAGGGACGCCGAGCGGTTGCTAGGCGCCCCTCTCTCTCCTCCGCATCAGTGTTTAAAAGCTGCTCGCTGGTGCCGGTATTTCATGCAGAGCGCCGCAATATGCCGGCATATTGCGGCGCTCTGCATGAAATGCCGGCACCGGGACGGGGGTAGAGGGCTCGTGGAGGAGAATGAGGGGCGCCGAGCAGTTGCTAGGCGCCCCTCTCTCTCCGCCGCATCAAAAAAAAAAAAAAAAAATGCCGGTGAGCGGCATTTAAAAGCCGCTCACCGGCGCCCCCCTTGAGATGGCGCCCATGGCACGTGCCATGGCTGCCATACCCTATATACGCCTCTGCTGTCTCTGCTTCCTTATGTACATACTTAAACCTTAATCAGTTTGAGGTCCTGTCTTAGACTTAAGATATGCCTATTCCATTTATATTTTAATTCCCTTACTGTGTTTGCCTCTACCACTTCTGCTGGGAGGATGTCCGCTTATTTCAGATTATGACTTCTTGTTCTAACATTTCTCCTCCTTTGAAATAAACTTTCCTCCTGTGCTTTGTTAAATTCCTTTACATATGTAAATAATTCTATGGTCTCTCCACTCTCTCTTTGTACTTTCCAAGCTATGCTTGTGATCTCTTAGGGTTTCCTTAACAAAAATAATTTTTTTAAATGATTTAAGGTAGTTATGGTAGTTAGGCGTTATTTTTTCAGTGCATTTGGAATTTTGTAACTCTTGTCACGTTGATGAATTTAAGGAGTGACAATATCAATAGGTGCTATGCCTTAAATCAATGGACCGGTTGCCACCTGTTCTGCGCAAACACAGACGCTTTCCATTTCAACGTAAAGGCAGAGTAGATGAATGGGAAGGAAGCCGTGCAGTTATTTGTTAGAATAATTACTCAGCAAAAAAAAAGATTGTCAGATATGTTCTGTAGTTTAACCCCTTCGCTCTGTACACGTTGAGGCTGTTCTGTAGCATAGGAGGAGATGCGTGGTAGGTATCTATTGTGCTGCAGATCAGAAAGCGTTTGCTATACATTCCATTGCTACGTCTGCCCCAAACACCTTTCCGCCCTCCACCTACAGCTCCAGGCACAAAGGGAGGAGTGACTTCTATTCAAGGAAGTAAGGTGAGGAGTCTCATGAAGTAAGAGAAGAGGGAACGGGGGATTTCTCAGAGGTCTGGTGTCTTCCAACAACATTTACGCTTCATTGGAACCATTCAGCGATAGATGTCCCCTCTTGGAGTCCATCAGAGGACTTGGGCACTTACCTGGGAGAGGGCATTGATCCAGTCGTTGTGGACTGGGGTATTGCTGTTGAACCCAGGAGCATGCAAAGCAGGTATCTCATCCTAACACCGCACACTCCACCGGGGCAGGAGTCCGCCAAGGACTTTCCACCAACACCCAAGCACCTGTATGAGAGCTGCTGAAACCCCCACCAAATGCAGGTAAGTGGAGTCTAGGCAGATATCGAACATTAACACGGGAAGCGCCAGGTGCAAAGAGCTGAATTCAAAAGTGTGTGGGTTTATAGAGGTAATAGGTAAATACAGAGTAATTAGGGTAATTACTCTTAATCAGGATGGGCTGCCCAGTTTCTAATCCCTAATACAAGACATGAATGACCAACACGGCAATATAATAACCAACTGATATACATAATAACCATACAATAATTACTATACATCATATATAATACGGTGATTAGTATATAGGTAATGTATAAAACCCAGATCAGTATACATCATAAATAACACACTGATCAGTATATGTATGTATTAAACCAAGATCAGTATACATCATATATAACACACTGATCAGTAAATGTATGTATAAAACCCAGATCGGTATACATAACATATAATACACTGATCAGTATTTATATCGCATAATACACTGATCTGTACACGTAACATATAAAACCCAGATAAGTATACATATTTTACACATAATTCACACATGAATTCCATAACACATAACAGCCATACAATAACAATTGCTTTCAATTTTGTTTATAGAGCGCCAGCATACTCTGTAATAATGAGGGCAGAAAACAAAATTACTAATAACATTCATTTTGACAAAACAAAAACAGAATCACACACACTCAAAGGTGGAGATGTGCGAGAACAAGAGATATATATCTAAACTAGGCATAGATGTAAAGAAGATTTGCTTTACTGAGAGGGTGTTGTATAAATGGATTAGCCTTCCAGCAGAGGTGGCAGATGTTAGAATATTCTTTGTCTTGAATATCTAAGCTTCTCCAGTGATCAAACAGCAATCAAGACCACAGCTTCTATGTCTTATTAATAAGGTTTATTCGATAACAAATTATCAATTCATACAATACCAATGCTGGAACAAATGTTGATAAAAGGTACTGTAGGCTAAGTATCTTGGTGAGATGAAGGTGAGAGCGTGGAAAGAGACCTTGTCCTTGTAGTCATGCCAATTTATACCCCTTTACATTTGGTTAGGGTATACGTAAAGGAATCCTATTGGAACAGTAATAGGATACACCGCCATTCCACAGAAGACCCTCTAAACTACGTCACTTAATTGATACCATATGTTCCTAGCACTCAAGTTGCATTCAGGCCTAAAATGTGCAGAACAAAATAAAAGTATAAAAATGATTTCTTACAGCAGAGGAATTGAAACATGCATAGGATAGATAGGATAGGATCATCTAAGATGAGACTAATGACTGATGGTTTTACTCCTCATAGCTAGGAGTCTCCTCATAGCTAGGAGTCTAGATGGGTCGAGTGGTTCTTATTTGCCAAGACATACTAAGAGGGGCATAGAGTGTAGCTTACAAGTCTATTAGTCTAGTGCTACCGTAACCCATAATTAAATAATACAAATAAATACATACATAACCCAGTGTTTTCTTTATTGAGCGCTATGATACACACGAAAAGAAATGGCAATGGAGTGAGATAGCCAATTGCATTACAGTCCAGCTGCTTGAATTGGACCACAGTAGACATGAGGCATCAATGAGTGAGCAGGGAAGCTACACGTATGCACTAATGAAAGGTGGCCAAAACCAGGTCCCTTAGTAACTTTTCTTTTACAAAATTGTGCATTGTTAGTATTCAAAGCTCAGCAGTTAGGACGACGATGCAGAGGGGGCAGCTGGGTACAATGCCGTAGGTCAGGCCTAGGGCAGCAACGAAGATAAATATGTTGTTACACAGGGGTCCAATTTTCATCCCTCCCAAATGTTCAGTTTCGAATTTTGGCCTTGGACAGCAGGTCCGGTTGGTCGGCAGCCCCTCTTCTGCCTAACCGGGAGCATGATCGCCATCTTTGCCCTTCAGGCTCCATGCAGCGCTCCTGCTCAATGGGCCGGTTGAAAGGGAGATCACTAATCTCCTCACCTGGCCCGCTAACACTATATTGTAACCATGGCGTCGGTGCAGCCTCCATCGTTCATCTTTGTCTGCAGTGTTTTTAAAAGGCGGAGCACCTGTATATGATGTCATATCACAGTTCTCTGCAGTAAGGATGCTGTCATGGAGTGGGCAGTCGATGGTGCTTCCCTGGGTAAGTCTAGGGTATTGCCAAAGGTAAATATCACCGCAGGTGGCCTCATTTCCCTCCGTCCCACTTCCCTCCACTGACCCTCCATCTCTCTTTCTACAGTCATAAAAGTCATTTTAATGTGGGAAGAAACAACTGAAATATGTATTCAATTGTTTAGAAGAATAATGTATTTTAGTTAAATACCCACTGAACCTTGCCACATAAATAACTATTTATAGGCCACAAAAATGGACCTATAGATGAAGCCACTCCCCTGGCCACGCCCACAAAACAGCCAAGTACCTTTTTGGTCACATGATATGTTGGGCAGAAAGAATTATGTTACATTTTGCTCAAGCATTGTATATAACCTTAGGCAATGTACGGAATAAGAACATGTTTTTCTGTTACAGAAAAGTTAAATAAATGGAAAAGGTGCTGAAATATACATACATGAACAACAATTAATCTTAATAATCAAGTACTTTCTCAAATATACACTACACAATAAATGTAGTAAGATCCAATGACCTTACCATTGTATTGAATAGAAAATATGCATTTATAAGGGAAATGTCAAATATATGCCCTTGATATTGCTGTAGGTAGAATTATAGCAGTGAGATTGTTAACGTTACTTGGTCACCTATTCCAATATATTCCGAAGCTGTTAGGTTAGAGGACAACCCTGGTAAATTAAGAACTGGATTAAAGTCACAGGGAGACCATTCTACAAGTTTTTGTATTATAATAAAAATATTGTTGGGAAAAAACCCAACTTTTTTTTTTACCTTTGGAGCAGGTTGCTACCAGCCTCCATTTCTCCCTGCTGAGTGAAAATACCCCACGCCAAAGGTCCCTCTAGAAATCACTAAATAATAATAATAATAATAACCTTGTGTGTGTTTGCGTCAGGAATTTGTAACTGGTCATATAGGTTTCTGCTGGAATACGAAATCTTTAAAATGTGCATTAAAAATAAGATTCAACCCCCTCCATTTATTCTTTACAGGAACCTTCAACTCCCTGGCAGGAGAATCTTCTGCTTCTGGATCCTTTCGAAAATGTGAGTTTCTAGAAATAGTAGATCTTGATTGAATATTTTTCTATAATATTGGTGATATACAATGTCATTTAAACTTGTTCTGTTCTCTGTATAAATAGCGGTCAGTGCGTTTGGACTTCCTTTCAGATTCCCTTTCGTTATTTTCACTTTCAACTTTGTATCAATTTGCTTGAATGATTTTAGTCAAGTTCGGTCAAGTCTATGGGAAGTGTATGATATACTGTATTACATGAGAGCGTCTCAGGCTGGTTTCCCAGAGCTTTCCACCTTCAAAACCTTATATATAAGGGGCAGGAAGGGGTGTGGTCCTGTGGGTGGAGCTAGCAGCAATAGACTTAAAAAGGCATTTGGGCAGGAAGTGGGTGGAGACTGGGTGGGGAGTGGGCATGGTCAGATGCCAATCCCCTCCCTGCCCTGTGATTCAACACAGAGTCCCGGTTATCTCCCCTGATTTCTGGAGCCTCTGGGTGAAATCCAGAGAATTCCCAGGTATGCATATTTTATTTAAGTGCCAATAATAATATGCAAACCTATGGGTATTTAAATAAATAAAGCTGTATCCATAAACATTGAATTTTTTTCTCTTATTTGTTTTCCTTGCTCAACGACTAATTTATACCAAAGATAAAATGGCGGTGAAAACACGATAAGATATATCTAGTGTACAAAGTACAACACATTTGTGTAGACATGTGCCTTTCTCGGACCAGTCATAAAACTTCTGTTTTCATAAATGTAATCTGGAAACAATGGTTCAAAGTACAGGCTCGGATAATCATAACTAAATTCTTATTATAAAGGAGAATAATTTATTTAAAGCTGGGTGTCATGGCGTGTTATCCACATAATATAATGGGTGGGGCACTTTAAGGCCATCGGCTGATAAACGATGCGCCTGCTGGATACATGTGGCAGCACGCCACACTCTCTTGTGACAGTCTTTTGTCCCATACAGCCCCGTCAATGAAGAATGCATATTCAGGCAGTTTGTAAGAACTTTGAAAAGCATTCTTTACATGTAAGAAAAAAAGAGAAATAGAAGAAACTGCAGCTTCAGTAATTTATTTTCAGTCTTCAGAGCGGCAAACTTTGATTGCTTGAGTGTCATTGTATGTAACATTTGTAACCTTCCAATACTAGCTTTGATTTACCAGCAGCTGAACCATGAAATAGTTAGGAGTACATTTAATTCCTCTGATGCATTTTAAGGATTTCCCCAACATTTTTTATTATTATTATTTCAATGTGCACACAGCTTTATAGAGAAGGACATTCATTTTTTACCTCTCTGTACTGGCTAAACTTTTATTTATATAGCCCCAACAATTTCTGAAGGCTTCTTACAAGCCATGCATTTAAAGGGTCTGACAAAACGGTAAAGAGGGGCTTGTTCGCAAACTTATAATCTAATACAGTATTTATATATTTTTGGTAGTGTAAGACGCAAAAAAGGGATGGCACATTCCAGCCCCAGGGGCAGATATGGCAAGTGGCCCCATTGGCCCCTTGCCACCCCAGTAATTAACATACACACTCTAATGCTTACACAAACTTACACGTGCTACACACATACACACTTATGCTAACACACACTTACACATTCACACTCATGCTAACACACACATACACATTCACACTCATGCTAACACACATATACACATTCACACTCATGCTAACACTCACATACACATTCATACTAAGGCATACACACTTGCATATATGCACTCATGCTAACACATACACAATCATGATTATATTCACCCTTACATATACGCACTCATGCTAACACAAACTTATACACTATGTGGTAAAGTGTATGGGAGAGTGGTTGATGGGATATATGTCTCACCTGGTTACTTCAGCCAGGCCTGGTAGCAAACCCAGGTGCTCTCAGGTGAGGCTTCCTAAGCTCGTTACTGGGGAGGAGGCCTTAAAAGAAAGGGCTGTTAGGTTTTCAGAAGGAGGGAGACACTGAATGAAGGAGCAGCTACAGCCAGCGCTGCAGCCCACCAGGTATGAAGCTTTACCCCATACAAAACTGGTTACTTTGCTTTGCGTCAGACCTTAGGCTGCTAGAGAGGTATCCTGCTGTTTAGTTAGAGCCGGACAGGCTTATAGTTTGTTTTGTTTACAAGGTGCTCTGTGATTACAACATCTAAATAAACACGCTTTTACGTTGGAAACCTGTGTGAAACTGTCATTGCCGCCCCATGCGTGAGCTGTCCCCTACAACACACACACACTAATGCCAACACACACTCATGCTAACACACACGTAGACACACACTCCCTCTTATGCACACATACCAACCTAACTCCCTTACCTTCCCTCCCTCAACATTTCTCCCAAGCCCTCCCCCCACCCTTTTACCTTCCTGGAGCACACTCTGGGAGCAGGTGCACTTTTATCGCAGGTCACTTCACACTACCTGAACTCACCAAGTCCCCACTCCGTGTCCAGCTCTGTGGTCCAGTTCTAATGCTCATGTGGCCATTGAAGTCACTTTTGGCAGTGGACAGGGGTCAGCATGGGCATCCTGACTGGTGAGAGGCTACGCAGCTCCATACGCAACAAGCTGCAATGCACTTTGTGCTCTGACACCTTTCTCTCAGAATATTATTAACATTTTCAGCAATTTGAGCTATAGTAGGTCCTCTGTATTTGCCCACACGGGCCAGCCTTCGCCCCCCAACATGCATCAATGAGCCTTGGCCACCCATGTCGCCGGTTCAACACTTTTCTTTCCCTGGACCACCTTTGATAGATTCTGACCACTGCAGCCTGGGAGCACTCAAGAGCTGCAGTTTTGGAGATGCTCTGACCCAGTCGTTTAGCCATCACAATTTGGCCCTTGTCAAAGTCACTCCGGTCCTTACACATTTTTCCTGCTACTAACACATCAACTTTGAGGACAGAATGTTCACTCGCTGCCTAATATATCCCACCCAGTGACAGGAGCCATGATAACGAGATAATCAGTGTTTTTCACTTCACCTGTCAGTGCTCATAATCATACCTGGGAACTCTTCGAGTTTGACCAGGTTTACTAACTCCTGTTAGCATTTGGAGAAATCATTAGCCTAGGGGTTCAAATATCTTTTCCATCCTGTAATATGAATGTTTACACAGCATGTTCAATAAATACATGAGAATGTGTAATCACTTGTATTTTGTTTGTTGAAGCTTATTATTGTGACTTAGCTGAAGATCAGATCAAATTTATTGACCAGATAATTTGAGGTTCACATCACATTCCTGCTTCTGTATATCACTACCATGCAGTTTTCTTTAAAACAAACTTGTGCTCATAAACATTGCTTCTTTACTAAATGCAAAATTGCTCGTTATATTACTTATGTTCACATATGCTCTGCTTTTGCTCTTCCACCTCATTGGCTTTATTATTCATCATGAAAGACCAATTTCAGCTAGCGTGTGCTGCAGAAAGTGCTTGGCTGGCCTTGTATAATGTATAGTTACATCTAGACTTGCCCATTCGTCTTCAGGCGAACATGAAAACAAGCACGAAGAGGCCGTTTTTTTCGTTTTTGCCACGCAGCCGCCAAAATTTCAAACAGGAGTGAGCTGATCCTCGTCTCTCTCCAATCAGCTCACTCTTGTGACGTCACGCTAAGGGTCTCGTCCAATGCCTGTGCTGCTGTTTTTTGAATTCTGAAACCGCCTTTATAAGACCAGAGCTTGCCTGAGAGATCCATTCATTTTTCGCTGTGACTGCTTTGGCAACACTGCTGTGCTGCATCCGAGAGTTACAGAGAGATTGTTCTGTGTGAGACTGGTAAGCCTCAGCCTGCCATTTCTCACAGTGTACTGTGTTCAGTTCTACATCTACTGAATTAATAATTTTATTAATGTAATCATTTTTTTATTTAGTTTATCTGTCATCAACTGTGTAGTGCTGTTGAGTTGACAGTGCACCCAGTGCCTCACTGGCACTGGGGTGCCCTTGCCCTGGGCTGGCACTAGTGCCTACTGCCTGTCCTGCTTAGATAAATTAAATAATATAATTTATAAATAATTTAATAGAATATATTATTAATAATTGAATACATTATAAAATTATATATATATTTGTCAGTTATATATACTATCGTTAGTATAGTATTAGTAATAGTATACTAGTGTAGACTAGTGTACTGTAGTGTAGACATTCAAGACATCTACTAGAATCAGTAATATTAATAATTAATAATTGAATACATTATAAAAATTATATATATATTTGTCAGTTATATATACTATAGTTAGTTAATAATATATACTAGTGTAGAGTGTACTGTAGACATTCAAGACACCTACTAGTGTCTAATCTAAATATTAAATATTAATATTAATAGTAATATTAATAATTCTTTAATTCATTTTAGATAGCTTAATAGTTAATTAGCTATAAATAAAATTAATAATTAATTACTGCTAGCTTATAGTTCAGCTAATCTTATTAGTACTGGTGCTGCAGCTCTTTAGTTTGTGCTTTGTTTTAGCAACAGCAAGAGACCAAGTCAATTTTTCTTAATTAATAATATTTCATTTTATTTCATTTGTTTTGCTCACCTCAGTCCATCAGTGAAGTGAACTTGTTGGGCTAGTGAGTGCAGCCGCATAAGTGCTGTGTGTTTTTGTTCAGCAAGCAGTGAAGCTAACTGTTTTGCTGTGACATTTTATTTTATTTCTAATTTATTTTCAAGAAAAATTGACTGTGACGACAACAACTGTACTAAGCAAAGCTTCAAGCTACTAGCTGTAGAACTAAAATAATTCTAATCTTTAATCTTAATCTATAATATATTATATAATATAATATAAATTCTAATTTATAATCTATAATATATATAAGTAATTCTAATCCATAATCTATATTCTTCTATCTATAATCCATAATATAAGTAATTCTAATCTATTAATAATATAATATTATATATAACTTAAACTCACTTTAGCTTAGTGGGCTTGAGAGCATCTGCCTAGAGTTCGACTAGAATACTAAGAAATATAGCTTTAGGTTTAGCATAGTAGTAGGATAGGCTCTTAGTCCCGTGTAAATTTAAAGTCTTTAATTTTTTTATCTCCCCCTTTTTTTTTTTTTTTTTTAAACACTACACTACACACACAACACAAAATTTGAAATGGATCCTCCTTTTGGGACTAAGGAGGGACAAGCACGAGTCTCACGACGATATCAGTCTTAGCTCCAGCCTAGCAGGAATTCCATTCGATCTGGCTAATGAAGAACTAGACTATGAGCCAGAGGAAGTAGAGGAGATGAGTGGTTAGGAATCAGATTCCTCAGGGAGCAGTGTCCAAATGACTAGTGCACAATTTTCCACTGAGCCTCCACCTTCTCCGCTACGATCATCACCACCACCAGCAGCAGCAAAACCTACCAAATCTAGAGTTAAAGCAATTAGCAGTCCCACTATGGCCAGTATTGTTACCACCAGTCCCACCACCACTAGTTCTGCCTCTGTTCATCCACCCCGAGCAGTAGAAGCAGCACCCAAGGCACACTCCAAGGCTATGCGCGCCCCAATTTGGGAGCACTTTAAAAATGTTGAAGAACGGCGCTATGGAAAGTGCAAACATTGTGGGAAGCTAATAAGCAGAGGGAAAGTGTCTGGCCATTTTACCAGTGCTAGCATGAAGCATCACCTCAGCACTCAACACAACGCTGTGCTATTGGGGAAAGATGCAGAAGTAAAACTTAGTGCAGGCAGCATAGCTGGTGGCCGTGGAAAAACCCCAACAGCTGCTTCTGAGCCAATAGCAGCAGCAGCAGCTAGTGCTGGCAGCCAGAGACCAAGGCAGGTTGGAGCACTGCATGTCCAGCCCACCCTGGAACAATTTGTGGCATTCCACTCCAAGAGAACAATGCCCAAACAGCAGGCCAATAAAGTAACGCGACCTATTGGTCAGTTCATTGCTGTTGGAGGGGCATCCTTCTCTATGATTGAAGGGGAGCCTTTCAAACAATTGATGGCGGCTGTGGCTCCACAATATACAGTTCCGTCACGTTCCACTTTCAGCAGGAACATTGCCCCCTCATTGTATCGGTCCTGTGTTTCAGCAGTGAAAGAGGAGCTTTCCAAGGCTGCTGGTCAGTCTGTTCATTTCACAACACATTTGTGGAGTGCACCTAGCGGCCAGCATGCCTTTCTTTCTTTGACAGCACACTGGTGGCAGCCCGGTGTGCCCAAGGAAGCTGCTGCAGCAGGCTACCGATCTTTACTTCTCCATGCAGAAGTGATGGATGAAAAGCACACTTCCCAAAATATTCTGCATGCGATGAGGAAAATGTTTAGCCTTTGGGTGGGAGCAGAGACAGGCACCAATGTTGAAGTTGGTTTTGTGGTAACTGACGGAGGTACCAATATGGTGAAAGCGCTGCGAGATGGTCATATTGTTGGTGTGCGCTGTGCAGCCCACATCATCCATCTTGTAGTGAAGGCAGCAGCGTCAGAAGGGACTAATGTAGCAGCAGTAGTTCTGCTTCAGAGCATAATATTGGGATTACATCTCCATTGAATAGGGAGGATTGGACAGTGATCGCCCAGCTAGTGGCAGTCCTTAAACCATTCAGGGATGCCACTGAAAATTTAAGATCAAACACTGCCAGTCTGGCCCAGGTAATCCCAGTGTTCTCCCATCTAGGCAGCAAGATGGATGTGTTCCTTGAAAACCGTGAGGCTGTTCAAGGTGGCACTCTACATCCTGACGTAGCAGCCATAGTCAGGAAGCTGAAGGATCTTCTAAAAGTACACCTTCGCAAACGCATGGAAGAGAGTCCCGAAATGATGCTAGCGTGCCTTTGCGATCCAAGAATTAAGGGAAAGCTAGCTTTGAAATTCAATGTTCTCAGTATCTACCGGGAGCAATTGGTTAACAAGGTGCGTGACTGGCAGCGTAAAATGGGAATGCTGTCCGAGGAGGGAGAGGTGCAGGAGGAGGAAGAGATTATGTGGTCTGCTACTCCTAGCAGCAGCAGCAGCATCAGCAGCAGTGCCACAAGCATCACAACACAGCTGAGTGGAGCAGCTGCGTTTTGGGAAGAGGCACTTGGGAGTATAGTTGGACCATCTGACAGAGATAGCAGCAGAAAGGAGAGTAGTGCTGCTGAAATGGTCAAACTTAACCTCTGTGAAGTTCCTTCTGCACCTAATGTTGATCCTCTTAGCTACTGGGATGAAAAGAAGAGTGTGTGGCCTACACTCTCATAGGTTGCGCAGCAGCTTCTATCATGTCCGCCAACCACTGTTCAAAGTGAGCGCGTGTTTTCTATGACTGGAAACATACTGAGTCAACAGCGCTCACGCATGGCACCTCATCTGATGGAGCAGATTGCCTTTCTTAAATTCCATCTGCCCAAGTTGGGTTACCCAGCTCTTAGCTTGGAAAGTTAATTTTCTTTCTCTAATGTTCAAGGTAGTTTCTCAAACTGGTTGCACGTGTTTGTGGTGTGGCAACGTCTGCTACCTCCGCCGGTGTAGCCAATTTACGCTAGGGCCTAGTGTCTGAGTTCTGGAAGTCCGCTCCCAAACGCCTAGGACTGACAGTTGTTTGGATGCTTTGCCCTGGGGTGAAACAAGTGAGCGGGTCGCCAATTGCCCACTCATTCGCCTTTCCCAATGCTACTGCTGGTGGTGGTGCCAGCGTCTCTTCTCTGCCAGTTCACTTCCTGGCTAGTGTCATGCCTCAAATGTCCAAAATGTTCAAGGTAGTTTCTCCCCTGGCTGCGTCTGTTTGCGGTGTGGCAACGCCTGCTACCTCCGCCGGTGTAGCCAATTTACGCTAGGGCCTAGTGTCTGAGTTCTGTAAGTCCGCTCCCAAACGCCTAGGACTGACAGTCTTTGGATGCTTTGCTCTGGGGTGAAACAGGTGAGAGGGTCGTCAATTTCCCACTCATTCGCCTATCCCAATGCTGCTGCTGGTGGTGGTGGTGCCAGCGTCTCTTTTCTGCCAGTTCGCTTTCTGGCTAGTGTCATGCCTCAAATGTCCCTAATGGTAAGGGTAGTTTCTCCCCCCTGGCTGCGTCTGTTTGCGGTGTAGCAACGCCTGCTACCTCCGCCGGTGTAGCCAGCTTACGCTAGGGCCTTGTGTCTGAGCTCTGGAAGTCCGCTCCCAAACGCCAAGGACTGACAGTGTTTGGATGCTTTGCTCTGGGGTGAAACAGGTTAGCGGGTCGCCAATTGCCCACTCATTCGCCTTTCCCAATGCTGCTGCTGCTGGCTGCTGCTGGTGGTGGTGCCAGCGTCTCTTTTCTGCCAGTTCGCTTCCTGGCTAGAGTCATGCCCAAAATGTCCCTAATGGTAAGGGCAGTTTCTCCCCCCTGGCTGCGTCTGTTTGCGGTGTGGCAACGCCTGCTACCTCCGCCGGAGTAGCCAGCTTACGCTAGGGCCTAGTGTCTGAGCTCTGGAAGTCCGCTGCCAAACGTCTAGGACTGACAGTTGTTTGGATGCTTTGCCCTGGGGTGAAACAGGTGAGTGGGTTGCCAATTGCCCACTCATTCGCCTTTTCCATTTCCTTTTCCATTTCCATTTCATTTTTTTCCGTCTGATACACAACCTACCAAACATAACATACACAATAACACATATAACACAATGACATAACACATAACACACATAACACATATAACACAGTGACTTAACACATAACACACATAACACACACGTACAATTCACAAATCACAAGGACCTTTCCTCCTGTTATTTGCCCTGGCCTTCACTTCTACACTCACTAGCATTAACGCTATAACTCACACTTCACCCTATAACATTTTTCCATCCACATACCTGCCAACAGACCCAACTTTTTCAGGGACAGTCCTGCTTTTTTCCTGTCCAATCAAATTTAGCTAAACTAGGTATGCTAGTGCACATAGGTATAGCTGGGTAGGGTAGCACTACAACATTAAATAAATATAATAAAGTAAATAATAATAAATATAACTTTAAAATAAAATTAAATAAACCCATTAAAATTTAAATTAAATTATATTTAGACATAATAATACATCTTTAACCAAAACAGTGCACTGCTAATAATCTTAAAAATAACCGTACATTAACCCTAAGCTATTTTTTAGTTCTTGTCCAACATTTTTCCATTCGCATACCTGCCAACACACCCAACATTTTCGTGGACAGTCCTGCTTTTTTCCAGTCCTGTCCAGTAAAATTTGGGTTGTTGCAAAGTATGCCATTATAAATAGGTAGCAAATGTTAGGCATGTATTACAAGTGGTCCAAAATCAATTTAAAAATGTAAAATAATCCCTATTCTTTTATTAAACATCTATGGATGTGTGACTGTGTATGATAAAAAGGAGGCCAAGTTCCTTGGAGCATTTGTCTAGGTCTCAGACAAGACAACTGCTCGGAGGAACTTGGCCCTCAGTTTCGGGCAATGTGTATTGTGTACAGTACACCTCGGTACATGTGTGCAACTCTATTGGTCGTTTCGGCAGGGGGCTCGCCTGCCATTAACGGTGCATTCTGCAGTTCTGCAATTCATTTGTTGATGCCAGACCAGCCCCCTTCCGGCGACCAATAGAGTCGCACACACCTACCTTCACGGCGCCAATGCATCTGCTGCTGCTGCTCCGATGTGTTCTTAATCCCGTATTAACCCCTGCTACGCAGCCGGGAGAAAACGAAGATGAAACGAGAACGAAGAATGGCCACGAATATTCGCCTGAAAAGAAGACAGGAATGGGCGAATATTCGCGGAATACGAAGGTTTTTTTTTCTCCGAAGACGAGTACGAAGACGAACACGAAGAGCCCCCTGGTGCCCAAGTCTAGTTACATCAGTGAGATTTCTTCATTCTCATGCATTAAATTATTTATTATACAGGGCCAGCTCTGCCTTTCTTTTTTGGAGAAATGTTCCAGTACTGGCCCTTCATAATGAATCATGAAGTGAGGGAGTTAAAGTCTAAACTCCTCTTTTAGTGAATAAGCCCTCTTGTGGGCAGACTCATTTTCATTCTGTTTATGGCAATGTATTTGTGTGAAACTCTTATCTAAAACGATATTATAGAGTATTTATGCTCCAATTTTATTCCCGGTCAGGAATACAAGTGGGACTTTGTGTTGGTCAGCAACTGCACCTCCTTTGACAGCGTGGAGGAGGAAAAGAGACGTCTATACTTTGCTGAGCTGGAACAGAAACGCTTCAGGATAAAGGTGAGGACGCACTGTGACCACAAGACTCATTGCGAGAGGTTTTGCCTCTAGCAAGATGGCGGCATCCAAAATACAAGTTTCCAAGACTCTTCAGACCCTCCTGGGAGTGCAATCATGCAAGTCAATGGAGGCCAGCTTTCTAATCACAATGTGATTAGTGAAATATAGAAAAAAAAATAAACAGAAACAAAGTTAACAAAAATAAATAAAAATGTGTTAACATTTCAAAATAATTATCCAATGATGTCACCATCAAAAGAACAAATTGTAAAAAAAAATCTAAAAATAGAAAAAATAGAAAAAGAAAGAAAGTTTATTTTTAGGAAAAATTGCTAAAATTAGGGCTTTATCCTCCCAGAAATCTTGGCATGGCATGCGTTAAAATACTAGCATTTGGAATACCCATGTGGTGTCTTGCTTATAAAAAAATTTATGTTTTTATGGGGTAAATTTAATTGGCCAGGTTCAAAGATGTCCCAAATATGACATTAGCGCAGACTGACTAGATTGCAAAATTAAAAGAACCTCTCAAATGCTGCATTTTAGCCCCCAAACAACCCAAAAACCGATGCATGGGTGGTATCTCTGTACTCAGAGATGTTGCTGAATACATATTGTGGTTCTGTTTGTCAGTGACATATAGCAAGAGCTAGGAATTCATACCTGAAATACAATGTGTGTGGGGAAAAAAAATGACTACCACAAAGGCTGGTGGTTGAATAAGTGCATGGAAAGAGCTAAAATACCACTACTTGAAATACCACGGGGTGTCTAGTTTTTAAAAATGAATGGTTTGATTGGGGTAAATTGAATCACCCGCCTTTAAAGTTCTCCCAAACAGGACAACGTTTGACAAAGGCTAGTAGTAAAATATATGGTATGGCTAAACTGAATTGACTGGCTGCAAAGATGTCTCAAGTACGGAGCGACTTTTATCTACAACGCTGGTTCTGTCTGGCGCTGAAGGGGTTAAATGTTGGTGCCCCGGCAGGATGAAGCAACGTTTGGCGGGAGTACCCAGTCAGGTACAGGTCGTTCCCGTCACAACTGGCTTCAAAGGTGTCTCAAGTAGGACATAGAGGCAGAATGAAAGCCCTTCTTGTTCTGAAGAAAACAATTTAAACCTTGTGTGGGAAGAAAATGACAACTAAACACAAGAACTGCAAAGATGTTAAAACAGCCTCGAACACCAATGGTATAAAAAGAAAAGAAACGCTCGGTCCTCAAGGGGTTAATGACGTCTGTATGTTATTATTATTATTATTATTCCTCAGGTGTGTTAACATAGCATTGACTCATATTGTCTGCAAATTTCCATTGATTTGCTCCGTAATATTTATATAACATTCGGATGCAAAGCAGGATACAGACATGGGAATGGACCCCTGAACACAGGGCAGTGGGTGGGGGTTGTGTTACCCCACTATGGCACATTCATCTTTTGAAAAAGCAAAGATTCACTTTTTCTATTTATTGTTTTCTTGCAGAAAGTTAGAGATGGGAAAAAGATATTTTATGGAATTCGGGCACCTAGAGATATCTTCAGGAAATATGTCCGACTCCTAAAGAACCCAGATCAGAGTACAGGGCTAACTCAGAACTTTGATGAAGATGTGTTTCCGACAAGCAGGTGACGTTCTCAGTTCTACCCCATATGTCAGAGCTATCCATTTTAGTTCATGAAGTCGGTATATACTCTTGCCGTGTTAGTCAGCCATTGGGCCTCAAAGACATCTGCTCGGCCTACCGGGCACCTTCCTGACGAGTGGCCCTTAAGTACACTACTGCTCTTTACATTCAAGTATTCAGCGCTTCCGATTATTGCCGCCATAGTTTTCGGTTTTCGCCATATCTTTTGGTGTAAACACCTGAGTGTTGAATTAATGGGGTTTCAGTCACATCACGCGCACGAGTGTCAGATATGCCTACTTTTTCATTCCAGAATTCGAATTGTGAATTTCATTTTACACAAAACTTGCATTAGGACAAATGGTAAGTTCTATCCACTTTCTGAAATGTTTCTCTCCTTTGCTTACTCTCTGAAGCAATTAGCGTGGTTATTCCATTGGTTTCCATGGTGATTGCTCCATATTTAGAACCTTGTCCTACAATTTTCTCTTACTTCCTTTCTCTGTTTTCTTTTGTTCTTGTTCTCGTTTTCCCCTAATATTATTGTTGATATATCTTTCCTCTATAGAGAATTTACAGGATCTCATAGACATTGGTGTGTTTGAGACTTGTTTCCCATTGCATTCGGTAAGCGTGAGATTGTTTTTTTATATTTTTTTTTACATTTTTGTCCCTGCTATTCCGGTTCTGTGGTTATGTTTTGGCCATTTAGCTACAATACATCTATTCCCCCCTTGGGAATTAAATTTAAATGTTGCTTATGGATACAGACGTGTCCCCATTACTAGGGGAACATGTAACCATTATTATTACACGTGTTAAATTTATTGTGGTGCTTTATCATGTTTGTAAAATGTAATAGTTTTCATTTGTAACAAAGTATGTAACACTGTCTTCCCATTGTTTGTAGCTTAATGATTCCTGCGGCTATGAACTGAAACGGAAATGGGCGAGATGGCGGGATGTCATATACAAACAACCTGTGGCTGAGATAAGGTGAAACATCTAAGAGTTTAATTTATGCATCTTGTGTGTATGTAAAATGGAAATAGAGGCACCTGGGGATGGGGGATTATTTGTGTCCTAACTGCTAATGGAATTCTGAATAGGATTGTATCATGCACAGGGTAGGGACGGCATTGTAGTCTGCTTGGCTCAGTAGGTCATACTCATTGATGCTGTATTACAGGGAATACTTTGGGGAGAAGGTGGCTCTGTACTTTGCATGGCTCGGCTGGTACACCATCATGCTATTCCCAGCAGCAGTGGTCGGATTGGTGGTTTTCCTGTACGGATTTGTGCATTTTAACTCAAGCAAGATTAGGTAAATTTAGATATGTTTAGTGCTTATTTCTATCCTCTATAGGGCATCTCTTACTTCAAGCATATGATCTTTGTCTTGACTTCTGTGCAACCCTTCTTTATGTCTCAGCTCAAAACCCTTCCCCCTTTTAGTTTGTTTTATATGTAGTGACATCATTTTCCACTATCCTTGTCACCAGCCAGGAGATCTGTGCAGCCAATACTACCTTGATGTGTCCCTTGTGTGATCAGAACTGTCCGTATTGGCCACTGTCAGACACATGTACCTATGCCAAGGTAGGTATTCATCTGAATAACCGAACTTTCCGAAAACCAAACCCAGAAATTCCAAGTATAAAACAAAGCATCTGCTTATAGCAGTCTTGAACATATGCTTGTCCACACACCACACACCAACCATGTTCCCTAGTCCGTATGGACCCTAGAAGTATAGAGCTCTATACACAACACTTGATCTATATCATATGACGTAGTAATTTTCCACACAAAAAATGATCACCCACCACCAATCCAATAAATGTTAGGACCTTCTTTCACCTTCCTCCCATTTATTATTCTGTACATGACATACGTGTATCCAAGTACCATTGTGTCTGTTTCTTCCTGTAGGTGACACATTTATTTGACAATGAAGGCACAGTCTTCTTCGCTATGTTCATGGCTCTTTGGGGTAGGTTGATGAACCCTTTCGTTCTGCATTACTATAGACCACAAATTCCTCTTCATCTTCTTCAGAAAATATTGGATGAGCTCATTGACTACATAAGACCTTATATTAAAATATAAAATGTGAGCTTCTAGTCTTAAAAAGAACTCAATGTTAAGGCTGGGGTAAGCTAACATTCCCAGCACAAGTTCATCAAGACACTGATAATACATGTAAACAGATCACAATATACAGTTCCACCATTACTTAGATTTTGTATGGGTTGGTTTTGTATCTTCTTGTTGGTAGTTCTCTATCTACGCTTGGTAATGGTAGTTTACCATGTGTGATATTTTTGTAGGCCATTTCCTACACTGTAGTATTCTTTACACATCTCATTTCATATTCTAGAAAACAATATGAGATTGAGTGCTTTCTCAAGCTTTGCCATTGGCATTATGGAAGGGCCAATACTATACAAGGTGGTGGTAGGTGATTTTGTCCTCTCTTTGCTTCTGCAGCCACTGTGTTCTTGGAGCTATGGAAGAGGCAGCGAGCAAGGGATGTCTCCGGGTGGAACCTATACAGCTGGGATGAGGATGAGGTAACACTGGGATAACTGACTGTTCGTCGAAGGGAGTGCACAATGATGTGTGCTGTATGTGCAGTAAGCCAATTACCCACTCATTTAAGGGGCACTCATGCTCATATCTTGTCTCTTCTTCATGCATGCAGCAGACTACACTGGGTGTGTTTTATGAGTAAGTTGTATTGTGCTGAGGGATCGGTTTGTACTATGCATTTGTCATGCAATACACTAAAACTGTATTGCACATCATGTTTACAATATACAATGATTTCATGATTTGGGCAGCATGTGTTACCATCTGTTGTGTGTAGAACCTGTTTTGTGAATATAGTTTGTGTTTTTGCAGGAGGAGCTGGCTCTGGAGCTGATCAATAACCCAGACTGTGAAATCCAGAAGCATCAGCATTCGTATATACGCTCCACACTTGTGCTGCTGGGAGTTGTACTTACGGTACTATAACAAAAATAACACTGTGCTGTATTCAGATACCCATATCTTAGTGAGACACCCATAGGTCATATGACCACCGAAAGACAATGAACTACTAGGGGCAGATCCTATGTTTGTCCCCCCAACCTTTAAAATGTAAAAATACCCACAAAAAATGAATCTTTGCAAGAATGTGTATTGAACTAATTTGTAAACTGCTGTATCCCAGCACTTATCCTCCCTTTCTCCACCTCAGGACTTGCTAAATGGTGCCCCTGGCCCACTACTTCACCTATGACCTGTGCCATTTGTGTCCCCAAAAAGCTTGCATGTGCCATCATTATCCCAAACTGCTTGTCGGTGCCCCCAAAGAGCTTGCCTGTGCCATCTTTCTCCCCAAACAGCTTGTCAGTGCCACTACATAGCTTGTATGTGCCATCTTTCTCCCCAAGCAGCTTCGTAGTGCCCCCAAACAGCTTATCTGTGCCATCTTTGTCCCAAACTGATCAGTGGCCCCAAACAGCCTGTCTATTCCATTTTCTTTGTGAATATGTGCAAATAACTGTCTTCTAATAATTGCCTTTCTCCTCTTGCCTCTATGCCAGATAGCACTTCTGATTGGAATAGCCCAAGCTCTTGTCATTTATCGAGTGGTGGTAACTGTATCCTTCATGCGTTCATCCTGGACATTCCTGAGTGACCATGCCAATACAGCTGCTGTCATGTCTGGAGCCGTACTTCATTATTTAACTATTGTCATCATGACCAAGGTACATGTACTTGGGTTTAGACACCAATTATATCCCAAGCTTTCTGAAATGAAAGAGGAATATTATTATTAGTAATAGTATTAATTCATTTATATAGTGTCATCATATTCACATCTCTGTCTGGCATTGTTCTCATTTGTAACCTCATAGTTTTAAAAGGCTGCCTTTGTAGGCCATATTTGGTCACTAGTATGACTTCTAGTATGTCTTAGCAAAATGTTACAATATTTGTTTTTGTTTCTAGGTGAACCGCCTTGTGTCCACCCATTTATGTAATCTTGGTGAGTTCCTTTAAAATACTATTGACTTTTGGGTTGATAAATGAGATAAAGGCATTTGCACGAGGACATAAGTGTGACACAATGTCCTAGTGCTGTTACCTCACTCACCAGAGAGGATATCACAGGAACCTTTCAGAAGTGGACAACTATTCGAAAAGGCCTAGAAAATAAAGGCTGAGGGGCTTTGACAGAACAGGACACATGTGAAAATGGCCTTTTATATGAATGAGTAAAATCCTAATTTCTGCATAGCAATGGAAAAATAATTAACACAATTTTCTTTATTTTCTTCCCCATAGAGAAACCTCGGACGTTTACGGATCGAGAAAACAGCTTTACAACCAAAGTGTTTACCTTTCAGTTTGTCACCCACTTTTCGTCTCTTTTCTATGTGGCGTTCTTCCTGGGAAGGTATTATTCTGCCTAATGGTGTAAGGTCTATTCACATGAATACAAATGTGCAGTACCTGAACATTACTACTACTATTAACAGTTCAGCATACACACATTTATTATGACAAAGAGCCAATTATAACCTTACATTATAAAATTATTTCAGGGATTTTAACTGCAATGAGGATAACTTCATTAGAATACTGTCTAGAATTACAACCATTTATGATGATTGTTTCAGGTTTAAAAATAGATACTTAGACAGGGATTATTCTTTGGAAGGAAGATAGGAGCACAAACTAGGTCAGGGCAGAGAACAAGCAAGTTATTGATTAGAAGCAAATTAAATTAAAAAAAGAAGCAGTACAACACAGCACTGAAGAGAACAAGCAGAATGGAGACCAGTTGCAAAGAACCATAGAATTATAACAGTTCTTTATATGTTGGGTGGCATTCTTTCCAGTACTGGTCCTAGACTGGTACTTTTTGCCCCTCCACCAGTTTTTCCAATTTTAGATAGTATTATGTTTTTGTACATTTATAGACCATTTTCTGCTTTTTTTTAAAAAAATTGAATATTTATTTTCAAAAAACATCTTATACAATATGTACTGTGACACAGCGCAGAAGCATCATCAGTACAAATATTCGTAAGATCAGAAAGATGATAAGCATTACTTATAAGCAGCGCGGGGCATCACACGTACAGTACAACTTCAGGTTATGGGAAGCTCCAAAAAACAGTAAAAGCAGTGTACTATTACAATGCCAGACAATGGAAAATGGAGTGGGTGAGGTTAAAAGTTGGAGGAGGTTTAGGAAGATGGGGCTCGTCCTCAGCCTCTAGACTGTCCATAATAGAGTAGTCTCTCAGCAGGCTGTGACCTGCTCCCTCCTCAACACCAGGCGGTTCCTGGCAAACCATAAAGCGTCCAAGCACCAAGCATCGTCAATGGCGCCCTCAGTGTGTATTCCTGGAAAAAGTCCATAAAGTACAGAGGGGTACGATACATACTTTCTCTTGATAGGGTCCTTGAGTTCCAACTCCAAGGCTCTGCACAAAGCCTGAGCAAACCACCACTGCTTTAAATTCTTGTTTTATCTAAATATGATTGGCCTTTAGAACAGCAAACATTCTACGTTCAAACGTGGAAAGAGCGACATAATTATTTGGGTCCGAATGGGGCAAAGGAGGTTCCACCAGGTCAGAACTGTATTTTTTCCTGAGAAAGAATATGACACTGCCCAGTCCTCCCCAGGTGCCGCTCGTCAGGGGGGTGCCACAGGCTCGAGTGACCACATGTCCCGGATCCCCGGCAGCCTTGTCACTTTTTTTTTATTTTTACGCGGAGGAGAGAGAGGGGTGCCTAGCAACCGCTCAGCACCCCTCAGTCTCCTTTGCGAGGCCTCTAACTCCGTTGCGGTGCCGGCATGTCTTGCTGAGCACCGAAATATGACGTCATATTTCGGCGCTCAGCAGTGAAGCAGCGCAGCGGCAGAGCAGGAAGCAGTGGCAGAGCAGGAAGACGGAGGCGTCATGCTCCCACCGCAGGACTTCTGGATGGTAAGTCCAAAACCTTTAACTACAAAGGGGGATAGGGTAGATAGTGAGGAGCGAGGGAGGTGGGGTAGATAGTGAGGAGAGGAGGAGGGGGGTAGATAGTAAAGAGGGGAGGAGGGGAGTAGATAGTGAGGAGAGGAGGAGGGGGGTAGATAGTGAGGAGAGGAGGAGGAGGGGGTAGATAGTGAGGAGAGGAGGAGGAGGGGGGGTAGATAGTGAGGAGAGGAGGAGGAGGGGGGTAGATAGTGAGGAGAGGAGGAGGAGGGAGGGTAGATAGTGAGGAGAGGAGGAGGAGGGGGGTAGATGGTGAGGTGAGGGAGGGAGGGGGATAGATGGTGAGGGAGGGGGATAGATGGTGAGGAGAGGAGGAGGGGGATAGATGGTGAGGAGAGGAGGAGGGGGTAGATGGTGAGGGGAGGAGGAGGGGGGTAGATGGTGAGGAGAGGGGGGGTAGATGGTGAGGAGAGGGGGGGGGTAGATGGTGAGGAGAGGAGGGGGGGTAGATGGTGAGGAGGGAGGGGGGGGGTAGATGGTGAGGAGGGAGGGAGGGGGATAGATGGTGAGGAGGGAGGGAGGGGGTAGATGGTGAGGAGGGAGGGAGGGGGTAGATAGTGAGCAGAGCCGGCATTAGGCGTTGTGGCGCCTTGTGCGGACTACTCCTCTGGCGCCCCCCCCTTCACTACCCCCCCTCTGCCCCTTCAAACTACCCCCCTCAAACTATACCTCCCCTCTGCCCCTTCAAACTACACCCCCCTCTGCCCCTTCAAACTACACCCCCCCTCTGCCCCTTCAAACTACACCCCCCCTGCCCCTTCAAACTACACCTCCCCTCTGCCCCTTCAAACTACCCCCCCTCTGCCCCTTCAAACTACCCCTCCCCTCTGCCCCTTCAAACTGCACCCCCCTCTGCCCCTTCAAACTACACCCCCCTCTGTCCCTTCAAACTACACCCCCCCTCTGCCCCCTTCAAACTACACCCCCCCTCTGCCCCCTTCAAACTACACCCCCCTGCCCTTCAAACTACACCCCCCCTCTGCCCCTTCAAACTACACCCCCCCTCTCCCCCTTCAAACTACACCCCCCCTCTCCCCCTTCAAACTACACCCCCCTCTGCCCCTTCAAACAATACACAAATTGATTTGTGGAAAGGCAAATATGGCACAAGCAGGATGTTTGAGCCTTGGGGACTAAGATGACACAGGCAGGGTTTTTATGGGACAAAGATGGCACAGGCCGGGCTGTTTGGGGATAAAGTTGACTCATGCTGGGCTGTTTGGGGACAAAGATGGTAAATCCTGTGTGTGTAATCTGGGTGCTGGTCAGGTTCTATGTGGGCAGTATGGATGCCAGAGCTGGCTTTCGGTTGTGCAACCTATCATCTATGCCTGTAGTTTTCATCTCTTGCTATGTTTCCATACATTATTATTATATACCTGCAAATACGGGATTTGTATGTCTGATTCTATGCCTCCAGTGCTGAGTTCACATGTGAACAATAATAATAATAATAACTATATATATATATATATATATATATATATATATATCTATATATATATATGATTGCTAACAGCAATCACACTCCTATCATGCCAAGCCAGCTAGTACATGCTGGAATCTGGGTATGCCTGGGCATGATAGGAGTGTGATTGCTGTTAACAATCATATATTAATATTGTTATTGAATTTTTTTGTCATATTTTGCTGGGTTACTTACTTTAAATAAAAGTGTGAGGTTTTTTTATGGTGGGGGGTCATATTTTGTTTCAGACAGGTAAATGCTGGATTTTCGGTTTCAGTCCAGAATTTTCGTTTCGGTGCATCCCTAAGCCAGACAATGAAGTGGTAGGCCTACACCACATCAATGTTTGGGTTATCATATAGTGATAGGAGTTATGCTGCACTATTATCAGTGTCTGGCTCAATGTATAGTGATAGGGATTATGCTGTACCACCGTCAATGTCTGTCTCAGTATATAGTGTTAGGTGTTATGCTGAACCCTGTCAATGTCGACCTCAGTATATAGTGATAGTTGTTATGCTGTACCCCCATCAATGTCTGCCTCAGTATATAGTGATAGGTGTAATGCTGTACCACCGTCAATGTCTGCCTCGGTATATAGTGGAAGGTGTTATGCTGTACCCCCATCAATGTCTGCCTCAGTATATAGTGATAGGTGTAATGCTGTACCACCGTCAATGTCTGCCTCGGTATATAGTGGAAGGTGTTATGCTGTACCACTGTCAATGTCTACCTCAGTATATAATAACAGTAATGCTGTACCACCTTCAATGTCTGCGCCAGTATATAATGATAGAAGCTATGCAGTTTTAAAGTGTTTGTGGGGGGGCACATACAGGATCTGCCCCAGGTGCCAAATACTCTAGGTACACCCCTGCAGGTACCCCAGGTACCAAGACTAGCCTGATTCCATCCATAGTCAGTGTGTGTGTTCTGCACACAGAGGGGGTAATGTATAAAAAAGTGATCATGATGCAAAGTTGGAAAAGTGTTTGCATCATAAAACAATAGAATGTCCCTGCTAGGTGGAATATACCATTGGTTGCTATGATGACAAAAGTGTTTTATTGATACGCAGTGGGGTTTATTCATTAAAGGGAGAGTTGACAGGAGAGTTTTTAAGCTCCTTGACTTCACTAATCATAACAAAAGGCCAGCCCAAGCAAGGCTTTACTGGAAAAAGAGCTTGGTTGACAATGTATAGTGTATAGTTAAATCAGCAAAGTTTCTTCAAACTCTTCTCACACATTGGATTATGCATTGTACAGGGCCAACTCAACCCTTCTTTCAGGAGAAATTTGTCAGAGATACCCATATATAGAATTCCTTAGTTTCAATATGTTTCCTATTTTCCTCTCTTTTTTTTCCCCAGGATAAATGGGCATCCAGGAAATTATGTGAGGATTGCAGGCCAGTGGAGGTTGGAAGAAGTAGGTTTCCATGTTATCTTGTACATTATATTTTGAGATGGGATGTGATGAAATATGTGCTTGTAACTTTTCCATTTTGTAGTGTCACCCCAGTGGCTGCATTACCGACCTTTTCATACAGATGTGCATCATCATGATACTTAAACAGACGCTCAGCAACTGCGTGGAGTTTCTTTCCCCGTGAGTACTGCCATGGGCTGCTCTCCTATGATCTCCTTTTACTTTACAATGACCCAACTACAACTCACATTAAGCTTATTTTCATACATCGCACTAAACGCAATCACATAGATCTCTACATAGACCAGAGCTGGTCTGAAAATAGCCCTGATATAAAACTTTCCATCCTCCATCTGATGGACCAACTCACAACATACTGACCATTTTTACAAGTTTCTCAATATTCACCATCTCAGGGTTGCTATAATTCTCACAAATTCACAGGCAGATAGTTAATCTCAATATAACTAAATTAAGCTTTGAATCTTGTAATGGAGCCACATAGATGTTATTTATGGGAAACCAGAAACCATCAATACCGTTCTGTGGGGGTTCTGAATAAGAAGGGATTCTAGTCCATTATTTAAGTGATTTCGTCATCTACGGTGAGAAGACCACTTTCCAAACTTTGCACCAGAATCCATTTCTATACATAACCCCATAGGATATTACATAATAATGACAGACTTATTCCAGGCTGTGTATGTTGCGTCTCCTCTGTCTGCTGATCTCTTATTCTGCATCCTCTCTGTCCGCAGGTGCCTGGGGTTTAAGTTCCGTTCCCTAAAGGACAGGAGGACTCAGGTGCACAGTGAGAAAGGTTCTGAAGATCAGGCATTTGAATCATGGAGAGCTAATTATAGGTTGGGTACCGTGCACATCTTCAGCTTGTTTGATGAATTTCTGGAGATGGGTAAGCACCTTCTGAGACAGTCACCTGTTTAGCATGACCATACCGACACATCCTGTCATCCATAGACATACATTTGGTTATTTAAAGTGGTCTCATCGTTCCTAAATACCGGAGTGAGCGAGTGTTAAATGATACATTGTAAAAAGTGGATTATTAGGTCATGGATAAGTAAATTGGTAGAGTTGAATTGTTGTTCCCTTGCTGCTGGGTGGAATGAATGCATAGCCTACTCATTATCCAGAGTACAAAATTTTGCTGAAACCTTTACTATAGGGTACCTTTTTTCCATGCATTTTAAGTAAATTGACTAACTCAATTTATTGATAAATGTTGCCATATTCAAACATTTTTGATGATTTGTACCCTCAATTTCTCTGTCGTTATTCACAGTTATTCAGTACAGCTTCACCACCATCTTTGTGGCTGCTTTTCCTCTGGCTCCACTCTTGGCCTTCATCAATAATGTTCTTGAGATCCGCCTGGATGCAATCAAAATGACACGTTTACAGCGCCGCCTAGTGCCGAGGAAAGCTAATGACATAGGTAAAGTCATTAAATCTACCATCTTTATTATTCCAAAAGCCTCATAACTGGTCAGAGTTAGGTTTTGGATGTTATTTGCCCACCAAAGGTGAACCAAGTGGGTTTCCTTCAGATGTTTAGCAGACTTATAATATTATAGCTAAAATGTGTTCAGTCCATTAAATTACACGTGTGCATTGTTTGACCATTGCTTAGATTTTACACAAAATAAGGTTTATGTTGATTTAACAATAAAACATGACGTGTCAAATGTAAATGATGCATAAAATGGTATTTAATTTATACCTTAATTTATAACTCTTAGTGCTAAACTGTACCGACCATTAAATATGTATTCCTTTCTGACATGTAAGAAATAAAAGGTGGTATAAAAACTGCATTTCTAAATCCTAGATATTCATGTTGATTCAGAATGGAAATGTGTTTTCTAATTTGTGATTCTAATGTGTCGGGATTTAAGTGGTGTGTGTGTTTTTTTTCTTCAGGAATTTGGCTGCAGGTTCTAGAAGCAGTTGGGGTTCTTGCGGTGATCACCAATGGCTTGGTCATTGCTGTCACATCTGACTTCATTCCCAGACTCATATACAAACATGCATATGGACCCTGCGCCCACGGGAACCCAGACAAAAAAGAGTAAGGCATAGGGGTTGTAAGAATAAGAGAGAGTGATAAGTAATATGGCCATATTTTGTGACAGTAATATGGCCATATGTTGTACCAACAGGGGCGTAACTAGAAACCGGGCCCTGGTGCGAAAATTGCCCTCAACTTCAACAGCTGGTCTGTGCCATCATTGCCCCCAATCAACTTGTCTGTGCCTTTATGCCCCCCCCCCTGACAATTTTGAACTGGTAGAAGGGGTTGCAGGGGTCCCGTCGCAGCTGCGACCATTACCCTGTAGTTACGCTTTAGACACACTATATAGAATAAGGCAAACTGAGATGTAGGCTTTTGACAGCAAGGTCTGTTATGAACTGAAACTAGAACTGTGACGTCGGAGGATAGACAGACTTTTATGGACTAGACATGAATCTAGAATTTTATGACGGATAAGAATTATTTGTACCATCTAGTGTTCACTTTTTTATCCTGCTGTAAAAACCTTATTCGGTCCCTGCTCTTGTCTTCTATTTAGGAAAGTTACTTATCCTATACATGTTCAAATTATCTCACTTTGTTAACTTCCACTTATGTAGCACCCACTCAGTAAAGCAAAACCTTAATTACTTGTAAATGTCTGACCCTCTAATTTTCAGCTATTATATCTTAAGGTTTCTTTTTTCTCAGTTGCCTCACAGGATACATTAATCAAAGTCTATCCATATTCCGCACTAGCGACTTTGAGAGTCTGACAGAGGTATCTCGCTCTGTATACACTAATATTACAGAATGCAGGTAAGTAACCCTTATACATACATTAACACTAGAGCTACGTATATTATATCAAACATCAGGCATCAGCATAAAGGAGTCCACATGCTGCACCCAAAAGGACATTTTAACTGTATTATTTATTCCTGTGCAAATGCCATACATTTTCTTTAAATGTTAGGCACTGAGCATCTTACAAATATTTTTCACATGTACTGTAATTACTGTTAATTTTTCTGTGGGTCCAAGTCCATTATATCTACACATGTTAATTGGTAACAGTGGTTACTCTAGGAACAATATATAGGGGAGGAACATAAGATACCACAGTCAAAACTGGGGACGACGACTAAGTCCCACCACTAACTCATGCCACTGAAAAACTAAATATATATAAATAAGATGCTAAAATACCAGAGTATCGCAATATGTTTATTGGATTGACATAATACTTAAAAGACAAACTTTTAAAAGGTTTCCTCTCTACCTCAGGTATTGCTTCAGACCTGAGAAAGATAGGAAAACTCTCAAAAGCTGTTCTTTATAGTTTACAAGTGCAGAGACAGAGCAGTAGACTCTCATGCTATACCTGGTTGTTGTGAGCAAAGCTGTAGCTAGCTCGTTTTACACCCAAGGCAAGAATGGAATATTGTGCTCATCCAGCTATTTTTTTTACAGAGGTTAATTTATTGACACTGCTCTTACACACATATATACACATACACTGCCCTTACACATACCTGCCCATAAACACACATATAGACAATTGCCCGCACCCCTGTAGCGATGCCTATGTTTGGTAAGTCATTGAAACGCATGTCAGTTGAAAGTCAAATACAAACTTTACATATGGACTATATGACCAAAAGTATTTGGGAACATGATTATCACACCTATATGAGGTTGTTGGACATCCCACTCCAACACCACAGACATGAATATAGACTTGCTACCCCCCCCTTCTTTGCAGCTATAACAGCTTCCACTCTTCTGGAAAGGCTTTCCACAAGATTTTGGAGAGTTTCTGTTGGAATTTTTGACCATTCAACCAGTAGAGTATTTATGAAGTCTTAATCTATCTCTGTTCCAGTTCATCCCAAAGGTGTTCGATGGGGTTGAGGTTAGGGCTCTGTGTGACTGTTCAAGTTCTTCCAATTATGTATTTATGGACCTTGCTTTGTGCACTGGGGCACAGTCATACTGGAATAGAAAAGGGACTTCCCCAAACTGTTCCCACAAAGTTGGAAGCATACAATTGTCTAAAATTACTGTAGCATTAACATTACCCTTTACTAGAACTAAGAGGTTCAAAACCTGAAAACCAGCTCCAGACCATTAAGCCACCAATCTTTACAGTAGGCACTATGTATCCCAATAGGTAGCATTCTCCTGGTATTCACCAACTCAAATGACGCTCGATGCCACTTGGCAGTGATCTTCGGCTTTTGTGCTGCTGCTCGGCCATGTAAACTCATTTCACGAAGCTCCTGACACAGTGCTTGTGCTTCCAGAGGCAGTTTGTATCTCTGTTGTGAGTGATGCTACAACCGACAGAAGATTTTTACATGCTACGTGCTTCAGTACTCGACGGCATAGCTGGGAACTTGTGGGCTACCTGGAGCCTACCCTTGCGGACACAGCCAGGACTGCCCACTGATTGTCTAGATATGCCAGCTAAATGTATCCATTGAACACTTGCTAGTTTTCAAGGGAGTCCATTGAATCACTCAGATTTAAATTTTATATTAGCGATTTTTAGCGATCATATGGACTTTACTCATGAGAATGTGATCTTAGACAGGTTATTGTATCGCAGGTCATGCATTTTTCACCTTTGTTGAAACCAATTAAAGTTTAAATGGGTAACTGAATCACACACAGCATGTCCCAGATTGTAAATTGAAGGGATCCAACGCCGCTGCTCTTACACCGGTGACTGCAGTTACTCTTCTCTACTCTCTGCAGGTATCGGGATTATCGTTCCTCGGATGATTATAGTTTCTCAGTGCAGTTTTGGCATATCTTCGCTGCCAGGCTTGCTTTTGTTATTGTGTTCGAGGTAAGCTTTTTTTTTTTTTTTTTTACAATGAAATACAGGTGCTTTTGATGTGCTACAAAAAAATGTGACTCATTCATTAAATATTTTTGGATGGTTTTCCAATGTGATGGACAGGCTCCTTTGAATGACACAAATGTTATGTAGGTCCCAGCCTTTGTCTGGTTAGAAAATTATTATTAGTTATTGATTTATATAATGCCAACATATTATGTGGAGTTGCACAATGGTAAACAGAACATAAAAATAGTATATCACGTTAGAATTTGTGATTAGAGATAAAAGGTGATGATGGCTTTGCTCAAACAATTTTGAAAAATCAACCCCATATTAGTTTCTCTAATAATGTCTAACTGTATCTAAACATATTACATATTGCTTGTGTTGTGATTGCATTTAATTTCTGTATTTTATGTAATATCTTAACAGCACGTGGCAGTTTGTATAAAATTTGTTGCTGCTTGGTTTGTTCCGGACATTCCTCAGGCAGTTAAGAATAGAAGTCTGGATGCGAAACACAGGGACCTGTTGGAGGAACTCAGGTAACAACCACAATAAGCACCTACAAGCACTCTCAGACTCTTGAGAGGAAACATAGTCAGTTCCAGATCAGCCAATCAGAATTGGTAGAAGCATAAAAAACCTAGAGGAAAAGTTATGACTATAGAACTATAAATGTTGTTTACAAAGTTAACATATTACAAAAACATAAAAAGGGAAAGTGCAGGACCCTATCCACAACCAAATGCAATAAAAAGTGATCGCTTCCCACCCTGGGTTAGTATGTCCCCATTGCACAGCCCTCTTGCCAGGGACACTAACTCTCACCCTCATCACATCTACAGAATGATGCCAGAGGACAGTGATGAAATACCCAATGACAGCTCCCCTCATCTTGACAGAGACTTCCTAGTGGACCTCAGGTAATTTCAATACTGTTGGTTCCCAAGTAATAAACCCCCAACACAATATGGTGAAATCAAGGACCACTACGCTATCAAAAGTATTACTTATATGATAGAATCATAAAAAAGCCATGTCTGCATAAAAATACTGAACTAGTGCAAGAAGGTAGATGTTTTTGGAGGGTGGGATGACATTCGGGACATGGTGGGTCTCACCAAATCTTTTCTTCAGTTTGATAGAGCGGTCAACAGAGGTCTGACAACCACATCTGTTGAACGGCTGGGACCAAACTAGAACCTGCAACAAAGCACAATGCCAGTCAAGTCCTATGCAGGACCTTCCACTTTTTGTAATTTTTGATTTGTACAATAAAATGTTTTTGTAAAAAAATCCCTTTCTCTTATTTATGCGCACCATTTTTAGATAGTGTTGTTAGAGAACTGTAGATGGATTTTCAATTTCAGAGCTGTAATTAATGATCCTGGCACCTGAAGCAGAGGCACTGCCCCATGCTGGCGTCACATCCTTTCTCAAAATGAGGCGCATGTGCAAAAAGGCATCCGTTAAATGGGCCGAATTGTTTTGTTTTCTGCCAGTAAATTCTATGCTCCTACCAATATGCAAAATTAAATGGTACTACTTCAAAACTGCATCGACTCGTAGCACACGTTTTCAAAAGAAAAATTGAAAAGGAAAAAGATTATCTACCTGATTTCTACCATGACAAAACCTTTTCAAGTGTCCCTCCTTTGGACCCAAATCCATCTGTCCCTCTTTTCAATGCATTCAGAATCTTTGTTGGCTGTTCTGCAGCCCTGGAACTCACAGTAATATGTTTATAAAAAACAGAGGTTGCATTTATATATTTGTGTAATAAAAATTACATTATGTTTCTTAGAACACATTATAAACGGATAACGGACAAATAATAATAATAAGATTAAGAGTGCAGGGACTTTATTTTGTAGCTACCCTTGGGATCTATAGGGTAATTGTTGCTCACTAGAATCTCTCTAGATGTATTCCTTTCCTTTATTTTTCCATTTGGATTTTTTGGTGTACTCTACAATATCTGCATATTATTTGTCACCATTTATCACCATCCTTGTATTAACAGATGATGGTATATTCTTGCTGTGTGGATCCGTTTGTGTCATTGAGAGTTATTGTGTATAAAGAGCAATTCTGGTGCTGAAAGCAGGGTAATTGGTACGGTGATCACACTTTGCACTGGAATTTCACTTCATAAAGTGTTTTGGACAGTGCTGTACTACAGTATGCTGGAGAGCCATAGTCCGGGTGGAGTGCCACATCTCTGGGTTACCGCAGAGAAACTCTGGGTTGCAGCTCACCGCGACCAGTTTTCATACGTGTGGGGCTAGCCCTGTACGCGACGTCAGTGGGACCGCATACTCACATCCCGAAAAGTGAGGGCTCCGGGTAGCTGGAGCCTGGATGCTGCCAGGTATGGTTAATGATACACTATTCCAATGCTGCATAACAATGTCTGTGTTAGACTATGGACCCAAAGTGCCAGGATTGAGTCTCATTACACTTTTCTTTTTTCAGTTAATACGAACACTGATTAACATCATAAAGTGGATTCAGTAACAGAAAACTAAATTTGAAACATAAAAATGTTTGGAAAAATTATCATTTTAATACCCTGAAAAGATAGGGTATTAGGGAGGGTAAAATTCCTGTCTGCAGATTGGAATGTATTGACCCCAGTGGAAAATGTTTGGCTCCTTGTTGCTCGAGATGCACAGTAGACTCTGGAGCAGATGGCTTTATGGTGTAGGTAGAGTTGTATGTATAGCTTTTTCATGGTGGTCATCTATTGAGCTCAGGGATATTAGGATGGTAGGTGAGTCTCTAGATGGTGTTATATATCTGGGCACATGGGAACTAGGGGGCTATACTGTCTTAGCTGTACCATAATACCCGGATAGCCACACCGAATGCTGCTGCCTTAACACTAATATTTGTAAGCTCTTACGGAGAGGCCTACAATTTGTTTGACTCGATCCCATGGCGCTACTAAAGCCTGACAATCGCTATGTGTCCAGCCTCTGCCAGTCAGTTTAGAAGGACCTCTTTATCCTGTCCAGTCACAGTTGGCAACTCTATTGCTGATCCCAGCTGCATGGTGACCATACGCCTCATGTTGTGCCGGGGCATGTGTACATATCACATGTTAAATGCTACTCGCGGAGCGTGGGATGGATAATCTCACAGAACAAAATAAATTACTTGTATAATCCCAAATACTGCACAGTGTCCTTTAAAATATATAGGAAAAACATGCAAGATGTGATCCGCTTCCAATACGCGAGTGAGAATTGGTGATTACAATACACTGTCAGCTCCTAGACTAACCCCCTGCACTAAATACTTTTATTAGGGTTATGTAATAGTAATATAATAATAATATTGTGTAGGGCATTCTCTTTCTCTATCACTGACACCATGTTCCCCTTTTCCACCTTTCATAATATGTCATCCTCTCATAAAGAGGAATCTGGTTCTGGGGCTATCGGCGCTTGGCTATCACGTCAGTAATGTGGCAGTTAAGGCTGAGGATTTGAAATCTGAACTCGGGCCAGCGAGCCTCACTTACCCCTCATGTGCTGCTGGACAGACAATACTAGCAAAATAGCCCCTGTTTATTTGTGGTATTACAGAGCACACATGAAGGGGCAATCATTTTAGTAACAGCTGCTGCAGTGGTGCGCTTTAACATTACTTAACTATTTTTGTAGCATTATTACTTATTGTGTGCCACTTAACTCCCCCCCCAGTGTCTGTTTTTACCTCCACTTCTCTCTTCCCCCCAGACCCAGTATCCTCCCATTATTCTCTTCCCCCAGACCCAGTGTATCCAAATTATTCTCTTCCCGCATACCGAGTGTACCCCCAATATTCTCTTCCTCCAGACCCAGTGTATCCTAATTCTTCTCTTTCCCCATACCCAGTGTATGCTAATTCTTCTCTTTCCCCAGACCCAGTGTACCCCATTATTCTCTTCCCTCCAGACCCAGTGTATCTTGATTATTCCCTTCCCGCATACTGAGTGTACCCCCATTATTCTCTTACTCCAGACCTGGTGTATTCTAATTATTCTCTTTCCCCATACCCTGTGTATCTTAACTCTTCTCTTTCCCTGGACCCAGTGTACCCCATTATTGTCTTGTCCCCTTTCGCCCCTACGTCTCCCCCCACAAAGATTTTAAGACCCCTCGGAACTGCTTATATTATAAGGAAGAATGACATGGGTTCTCCTCCCTGGTGGTCTGTTGTACATATTAGATGTTTGAGTGGTCTCTATAATCTACACATAGAGTGAGGGAGCAGTGGCAGGGGGTCTATGTTGGCAAAGATCTTCATTTCTTTGCAGTTCTTCTTGCAGTCATGCAGACCCCTCACCATCCCAAGTCTAAAGGTAAACGTCATATTTTAAAAGCAAACTGTATTTGCGTTTATCACTGTTAAAGGTATTTACACCAGTCAATGACCTTGATTTATTATATTTTGGTTTCTCAGACAGAACAGTTTTCTGTTTTCCCCTCCATTATTATGGATACATTTATTTTTCATTCCGCTCAAACACATAATATACTTCCTGCTCCTTTGCCTGTAATTTGAATAAAGCATTAAAAAGTCCCCAGATTTCATTTTGAATATTTTGTCCGATCATGTAGTATAGGAAGAACCCTGAGCGCTGTCGGATGTAATATGTATATGCATGCTGAGCCAGTGCTCATAAATACAGTAAATATTACACACGCACGCATACACACACAGACAATAAAGATCCGTATTCAGTGCATGCCTTGTACAGGTACCGGCTACTTCCTGGTCTGACGGTTACTCCCTTTGCCCCTCCTTCCTCAGGTGTTCCTCAGGCATTGAATCAGGGTGTCTCCAAGCACAGTGCAGCAGCGTACAGTAACTGCAGGTAACAGCTGGGCTTCTCTCACCTTTCGCATGTCATATAACTACTTCACGTGTATGTGAATCGTCATAATGTCATATGTGTGTGTGTGTATAAGTGCAATGCATGTGTAGGGTGTTCCTCCTACCTCTCAGGTGAGTTACAGTTTTGTCTCGGTGTGGATCACCTTCCGGTAAGTTCTTCTCCGATGTGCCAGAGGTTATACGGGGAGGGGGTGTGGGGCGCTATCTGTAACCGTGTGCCATGTCTGAGGATTGTACTTTGCTCCAGAGTTGAGTGATTGTGCCGTTTCTGCCCTGCCAGCCTGTTATCTTATACGCTAACCTCCCTCCTCCAAGCTTTCCTCTACCGTTCCATTATCTCCTGGGTTTATTTCTGTAGATGAGTAAATTTGCACTTAACCGCTCACTTGAAGAAAAGTAAAAACAAATAAGAGAAAGGAATCTGTGTGCGCGTGTCGTGTTAACGGTGTGTGTGTATAAATAAATACACACCTGGTGTGTTTGTGTGACCTTGTACGGATCGCATTCCATTCTCTTGTTTTTGCATGGTATGTTTTGTTGTATATACACTATGTGATATTGTTGCATGGGTGTGCTGTCACGGTAGTGGGTGTTTGTGTGTATAAGCAGGTATAGCCTGTGTGTGTAACTTCAGTGTAGTTGTGCTATTGCAGTGTCATGTGTCCCTGTGTCTCATGCTTCTTCCTGTCTCTTAACTGCTTCCAGATATCCCCGTTTCCCTGAGTGACATCTCCGACAGATGGCTGGTGAGAATCGGCAGTACTTTACCCCATTACAAACCCTGATAGGCTCCCTGAATACTTCGGGATCACTTTTAACCACTCAATGAAACCAGTCGCAGGCAAATATGGTGACATCCTGTTAAACATGTGATAAATAAAGTATATAGCTTGCCAGATGGGGTAGGTTAAGGTGTCTTATGGGAATCACGGGCCCCTGCTATTAATGAATAGGAGACTTATCGGCTGATATACTAAATCATGATCTGGTCCCTCTTCTAGTTCTGCAATCGGTGATATATATATTTTATTAATTTATTATATTTGTAATGTATGCTTGCACAGTACAAGCTATTTACAATAACATTGTAATAAAGTAAATACCGTAAGTGCTTTCTGCAGTGCTTCGTGAGACATGGATACATGTTGTAGATGGGTTGTGTTGTAAAGTAAAAGCTCTTTAAATGACGAGCTGGACTTGATTGTGTTATCCGACTTTATTCACATAAACAGTGAGTGTACGGTTTATAAGCCTCATAATGAGCTAAGCTCTTACGCCTTAAATCAAGCAGCATAACTTAGTGAGATCTCTAAATTGTGTTAGACAGATCCATTAAATCTGCTTTACAGAAGAGTCCGCCCGCAACTTCTTATTGTGACAGAGAGATGTGTATAAGAAGTATGCTGTTCATGATGGCACGGTATGATAACTGGATGCCAATGGCAAACCAGGAAGGGATCAATGTCACGAACATGCAGGTGCCGTTTACTATGTTGCAACCCAAAACAGAAATTATCATGCGAACAGAATGCAATAAAATATTTTGTAAAAGATAATCATTTACCTACACTCATATGCTTAACAATGGTGGTATAACAAGGTGTAGGTCTGCGGGCCAACTGGGAGAACTTTTTTTGTGGGGGTTACCCTGATTCACTTATTCTTTCATTCCAGACCCTTGATTTCTTGTTCTTGGTTCTACATCCCAAATACCCAACGTTCTCCCATATACTAAAACTGGTAAATGATATATACATATATATATATCATATAATAATATATCATTTAACAAGTTACAGGTAAAATGTTTATATAAAGTAACACACAGCGGATTATTTGCTATTGAGCTTTCTTGCATTGCCTCCAAAAACCGAAGCACACAAATTCTTCCCTTGGCAGATGCAGCATGTGGGGTTCTCCCCGATATTTTGTCACCCCAACCCTTGCAGCAGGAACTCTGGCCTCCGCCGGGATCCAGTCTTTCTCTAAATTGTACGTTTCGACTGATCGACGCTTGTAATGGGAATCTGACGTGGCTAAAGGATGGAACTGCATTGGAGGGCCTGTACAGTGGCCAACAGAGCACCTGGTGAGCAATGTCATGGACGAGGTTAGAAAGAGTCTACAAGTCTACCGCCAGTATGATGTGATTAAGCATTGTCTCTATTGGTCTGAATAGAAGCCCCATCCCTATCCCCACCCAATTATTTATAGGAAAAATATCACAGAGCCAAAAATCATACCTTTACCAAACTTTCTGTGCATTAGTCATATGGGCCAGTATGTTAATACATGTAGTTATGTTTCTAGGAGTGATTGATGTTCTTGGGATCAAGGCAGGTGAGGGCTGGTATGGAGGTCAGGGATATAATGGTCCCCAGACACCTGGATCCCTTCTATGCTCCCTTCATTGGTTTTCTTTGCATTATTTTTGTGTAAATGTGTTTTGAACAAACAGTATTGTCTTACCGATGTGTATTACCGGAATTATTATCACTCTTTTACTTGGCTGAACGTGTCCTCCTGGACTGTACACTGTCCACTATCAATGCATCATTCCACATATTTTTCAAAGGAAATGTTACAAAAAAATCTACTTTAAATGTTAACAATAACTACAACGTTAATAAGCGAGTTTAAAGGTTGAAGTTTTAAAACATATTTGAAAACATTTTGAAACTCCTAGAGATTAAATGTGGCGTAATAAAACAAAAGAGCATCGTAGGCATATCATGGATCCCTTTTAAAAGGAAAGTTACCGTTACTAGAAAGATAACATGCAGCAAGTTTAGCAATAAAAGATGTATATTCTCTAGCACAGAAAACCAAAAGGTAAATAATAAACACCAGGTAGTGTATCAACAAATAAGTGATAAATAAGTGATAAATGATAAATGAACACTTCCCACAATACTGCAGCAGCCCAAAAAAACACTCCTCTCAGTGTTCAACAGAAGATAAAACGGATATAGGGGCGCATGTACATGTGGGAAAAAATCAAAAACAATAGTGCAATGACGTAAAATAAATGATATAATATAAATGTGTTGTGGGTGCACTCACAGATGATATAAAGGCTCTTCAGAATAACATTTTTTGACTTTCACTGCGGATCAAAAGCTAGACTTATCAATTTTCTCCTGAAGTAGCCGAAAGGCGAAACGCGTTGAGGACTACCTGATAGAAGCAGTGCTTTTGGGATTTTCTGCCTTGATCCCCGGACTTTTTAAGTTGAAGTGCCTGGCTATATCTACTATCCTGTAAGTGCATTCTGACTTTCCTATAACACCACAGGAAGATACTGCACCATTGGCCTTTTCTCTTTTTATTCACTTTTAGATAGAAGAAATAAAGAACATTTTATTCAGAAGAGCCTTCATATCATCTGTGTTTTGTGAGGGCACCCACAACACACTTATATTATATCATTTATTTTACGTCATTGCACTATTGTTTTTTATTTTTTCCCCACATGTACATGCGCCCCTATATCCGTTTTATATTCTCTAGCATAACATGCAGTATTTCTTATATTCAGGGATGGATTAAACAGCTCCGAAAGGTTCGTCTCCAGCATCTTAGATGTCAACATAACAGATGAAAAGGATTATGGAATTTTTACTTGTCAGATGCTGAACGCAACTGCTTCCTATATACTCCATCGAACAGGTACTGTTACCAACTTTACACAGTGTCGGGATTGGGACTTTCCATTACATGGATGTTGTGGTTACCCGAAGCCTTCCCTACTCCTCAAATATATAGTATCTCGCTACAAAGGCAAATGCACATAGAGTGTGAGTGAGCACAGTGTCTGTGTACCTTCAGAAAATGCTGACCGCTTTGTACTTATTTACTTAATTAGCGGAATCTATTTAAAAATATGCAATGTAGAAAAAAAATTAATTTTTTCCATTAAACTTCACGTTGGCTTGAGATATGATAACTGTACATTTAGCCAGCATTCAAAGAGAATGTCTGTATGGTTATTGGTTAAGTTAGCCTCATGGTATCTCTCGTTCTACACCCTATGGAAAGCTATATGTTGACCACCATTGTAGCGCAAATACTAATAATATCACCCTTTTTTCCACATAGATAAGGCTGGTCATGTGGCTGCGGTTTTGTTCGCACTCTCCGTGTTGACAGCATTGGTCGCCGGTTCTATTCTGTACATGAAATGCAAACTCAATGTCCTCCTTTGGTACAGAGACAAATATGGAGACCCCGAAATAAATGGTGAGTTTTTTAGCAAAATTATTAAGTGACATGGACCCCTAGCAGGAATAGTAACCACCACGTTTAGGTCTTTTTAATAACATTACTAAAGGTGATACCTATTGAGATGGCAAAAGATAGATCAACATTTATTATATCAAGCCTGCCAAAATTAGCATGCGTGTTGTAAGTGAACACGCCACCATTTAGTTCTCAGTCGGTATGTGATGCACTACTTGTTATGTCCTGTTTTACCGCTGTACAGAGCTGCAGAATATGGTCGCGGTACTGATATATAAATCAGTAAATAATAACACTAACTATTCTATGTTTGCCTGCAGATGGCCGCCTCTATGACGCATATGTCTCTTTCTGCCCCTCAAATGTTGACACGAAATTCACCAATTTTATCCTGAAACCCCACCTGGAGAACAAATATGGCTACAAACTTCACCTGGATGAAAGGAGCCTGTTACCCAACACAGGTAATGTGATTTCTGACTCCCCTACCCTTACTGAAAATGTATTTTTATGGATTTGTTTATGATATTATTTCCTTTACATAAAATCTAATTTTAAGGATGTGTATGCGGATGTGTATTTTAACCGGCATGATGTGTTATTTATAGAATAGAATGACTGCCTATTTTAACAAGCATGCTTATAGTACATTGCAACAATGTGTGTTTTATGTTGCGCTGCACTATACATTTCTTAAAAACATTGTGAGATACAGGAGACATATTTTATCTTAGTGTAAAGGAGACTATCAATGGTCAACAGGGGTGAAAATTACCCAAATATGATTATTTTAATTTTGGGATATTCACAGATTACTTACTTTAACTTTAAACAAGTAAATTAGCTACACTCTTCATGAAAATAAGGTTCTTGATCCTTAGGTTATCCTCTAGTGTAAGTTTGCCTAAAGTAAAATACTCATAGTCAAGCTCACCACAAAGATATGTGATATTATTTAAGATCAGCGGTAATTTTCCAGTCGGCCTTACAACTCAAACACAGACCCAACCTCATCAGTTAAATGTTCCTTCTAGTAGGTGTAGAAAATTGCCTAAATACAAACCTACCTAATTATTACCCAAGAGCCTTCAGCAGAGCTACTGATGAACGTCAGCCGCTGTCGACGTCTCATCGTGGTCCTGTCGCTTGTCTACCTGCAGCAAGACTGGTGCCAAACCAGCTTCAGGTGAGTAGATTAACCCCCCAAAGGTCTGCCGCTCCCTTTTTATTGGCAACTAACCATTGCGCAACTTTCTTCAAATTCTGCTTAACACTGTACAATCTATCTTAAGTTAAAGGATATGTTTTTAGCGTACGATATGATATGCTGTTCCAGCAGCCAGCTACTTTCTCATTTGTATTAACCCCGTCTTGCTATATCCTATAATAGTCCATTAAGTCTAGTCATTTTTTTACTGGACAGATTACCACACTAAATAAAACCATATAATCTTGTTTACAAATGAAAATAAGATTTATGTATCTCGTCATGATAGTCTTTCCCATTAAATGACATAATTACATGGTAGAGTTGCTGATGGTTGATGATTGGTTCAGGCAGTGTAGAGTGAGTATGGAGAAAAAAGGAAATGTATTAGATAAAGTTGTGATAAAAGTTGTCGTTGAAAGGTCCTCTTTAAGTCTTTCATGATGTTTATTCCACCCCTGTAGGGAAGGATTGGTACGTCTGCTGGAGCTCTCTCGGAAGCCCATCTTTATCCTTTTTGAGAATCAGTATAAGGATTTGCCCGCAGAAGTTACTCAGCTGTTGAATTCACAGAAAGGATCCTTAAAACTGTTGCTGTGGAAGTCTGTGTCTGTGGTATGCGATGACCAATTAATGCAGGATTAAGAAACAAACAAAAAAAATAACAGAACAGAGTAAATAACATTATTGCAGCAGTCCTGTAATATCTTCACCATTTTCAATTACAGGATTGCTTTTCGTTGATCCTACAAACACCATAGTACACTGATCTCCCAACTTAATTCAGTAACCCAGCTCAATAATAACTGATATTTTTGTTGTTGAATGTTCTACTTGATTGTTGTATCCTTATTTTCATTATTACTTTGTCCACAGTCTCCGTCTTCTGACTTTTGGAAAGAAATACGTCTTGCTCTGCCTCGGAAAGTAGCTTTGCCAGATGGGAAGGGAGATCCACAAACTCAGTTTCAGGAAGACAAAGACCCAATGCTGACGCTAGAAACTGATGCGGCGGACCCTGACCCTGACGGAGATTTGGGTTGAGTCTATGTCTCAATACATGATTGCTCATTAGTGTCAGGCCCCATCCAGGCTGCGGAGCTGCATGTCTTTTGCTTCCCTGTCTTGCTGTGGTCCATTTCTGGATTTCCGTATGTTCTGTCCTGCACCTCTGATTCCTGGCATCTAGTTCTGCTCTTTGCTTCAGCTCTGTTTCCTTTATAAGGTGTACCCCACCCGTTCTGTTTGTCTCCGTCTGCAGTCTACAGGTATGTCTCTCTGATATGTGTTTAGTTTCAATGTTTAGTTTGTTTAGTACCTCTGTAGGCAGGGTTTAATGCTAGGACCCACCAAAAATTGGAGTACTTTGGCGTAGTGGTGGGCTAAGCATACTATGGCCATATGATGTGACGGAATCTCCAATTGTTATCACATAGTTCTAGGCTAGTCCTGTATTGATGTATGCCTTGTCTGGTTCTGCTTCTTGCACTATCCTCCTTGCTTGCTATGTTTCTCCTGTACTCTGCTTAGCTTCCCTGCTTCCAGCCTGCAGCATCCGGCACATGATTCTAGTGCTATATCGCATGCCTGCTCCAGGGTGCCTGCAGGATATCTCCAAGTTCTGCTCTGTTCTGACAACATCCGCTGCTATGTCAGGGTGCTGATATGTGTCTGCACAACCCTAGGTGCTCAACACCCGGGTGAGTGCAGTCGCCCTGCATCAGGCCCTGTCCAACTCTGCTACTGCACAATAACTCCTGAACTCCATCTTTGGGTGATCTGGGTCATTACAGTCGTCTGTATGGACCCAGTTCCTGACAATTTGAAAATGTAATTCTCAATTGTTTCTGTCTCCTTTTCTTGCCTTTGTGCCATCTGCTTACCCGCCTTTTCTACTTTCATCTTTCTTTTCTTCCACTCAGGTGTTCGGAGGACTCTTTACAAAGCACCCCCTCCTCGGATGGCCCCAGATGGTTCTTGTATGGCAGAGAGAGGACCTGCCGGGGATGTAGATATTTCAGACCTGGGATCCCGGAATTACTCAGCCAGGAATGATTACTATTGTCTGGTGACAGAGCCTGACTTATAGGTAGAGCAGGCACAGACAATGGAAAGGGGACTGAAGGCAAAGGTTATTGGGGTAGAGACATATGGCAATGAACCAAACTGAAGAAAAGATGGTTATAGATGGTTATAAGTGATGTGATGGAAGTCTAAATACAAATAAAGACACCGATGGTGACATCAATTGGAGACTAGGCTTTTAGAAGCCGTGGGTTATATGGCAGTCAAGAGATGGATGCAGACAGAAGATGAATAGAACATGTGATGCAGATGAAACAGCAAAGGAGGTAAAGTGAGGGACTTAACAAGGGGAGATGTGGATTGACACGGTTCTGGTGTAAACTTCTGTCTGCAATGGCTGTATTAATATAGTCAGAAAAAGGCCACACATAGTGGTACACATGGACACGTCTCGTTGATTAAGGGATTTAAGGGACTCAAAAGATTGCCTTCAAAATCTTAGCATTTAATATAGAAAACTTTTTCCAGCCAGATTCCAGGATTCCAACAGAATATTACTTTGTTGTCTATTTGATATGAAAAAGCTTGGCAAGCATTTTATAAAAAGCAAAAAGTGTTAAAGCTTTGATGTTAGAGCAGAAGGCTCCTGACAAAAAATATCTGGCTATTGTTATGACGTCAGTATTTCTTGTTCTACATATTTAAGACCTGTTACAGATACTGCCAACCATGTCACCTGCCGTGTGAATTGTAATACATGAACACATTGGGTTAGACAGATATGTGTACGACTGCAAAGCTATCAGCAATGGTAAGCAAGCAGACAGGCAGACAATGAGGGCTTATGTTGGTTTTAATGTGATAGTTTGTACAATCGAGAGTTCAAGATGTTATGATGAGATGCAAAATGTTGTTTTAACTAACTTTTAGTGAATAAACATAAATATTAATCATTTTATAAAATGGGCATTGGAAACAAAATACATGCCAAACTGCACAAGAGTCGAACTTTTTGACATTTGCTTGTCTTATTTTTATTTCAAACTTCTAACTTTCCAGTAATTACTAGACAAAACAGGAGATGTTATATAGCTACATTTTTGTGTAGGTTTAGAACTTAGTGTGCGACCCAATTTTAAATAAAAGTTGCATTTTCAAGGCATTGTGGGGCGTTCATATCTGTATGATACTGTTTTCACATAAATTGCCAGCCTGAACTAATGTGCCTAAAATGTGAATAAAAACAGAACATTCAGAAGGGGAGAGTTAGATTTTTCTGACATTCTCTGGTCAGAAAAATAATAATTATTATTATCTTTTATTTATATAGCGCCAACATTTTACAGAGCGCTTCTTACAATCCATATATGCGAGGGGTGTGACAAGAATTGAGTTAACAGACTAAGACAAACTGATCCATTAGGTAAAGAGGGCACTGCTCACAATTTAAGGGGAATGGGTTGAAGAGAAACAAGGAACAATAAGACTGGAATTCTCAAAACATAAAAGGAGAGAAACAAGTTCTGTGTTATACAAGGTTTGTGCTACCAACAGGTAAGGATGTGAACTTGGACATAACTGCTGCTTAACAATGTCACGATCGATAAGAGGTGAGCTTCTTTACCAAACATGTTCTTTAACAATAATACCTCTTCCAGTAGAGACGATTGTGACGGGACCGACCTGTACCCCGACTGGGTACGCCCGCCGAACGTTGCTTCCTTCGCCCCATGGCCACCGGGGCACCAGAGACTAACCCCTTCTCTGTCTGTGGCTAGCCGAAACTGAGCTACACAGGGTGGCTATCGTCCTGAAAGGACAATACGCGATCATAGCAGAGAACACAGCTCTTCAGGAACCTCGGCCGTACTGTAGTATACCGAAGTATAGCAATACAGCACCCTACCACCCTAATAAGGGCAGCACCGAGGCTTACCTCAATAACAAGACAGGACTCGTAGTGAGGTAAAACAGGAACTCTCTTTATTTGGGAACACAGGGGCATTTAAACAGTACAAGGGATTGAGTTACGTCCAATAGACACACAAGGGAATTGCGTCCAATAGACACAAGGGAATTGCGTCCAATAGACACAAGGGAATTACATCCTGCCCTCCTTTGCATATGACTGAGTATTAGCACTCAGCCCAGTAGGGGGTCTCTACTGTAGTCTGTGTGAGGGGGGGAGGGGGCAGGACATGTGGCACCTGGACAGGGTAGCAAACAAGGGGAACAAAAGCACACACCATAATCACAACATATACTGGGAAATGCAGGTATCACAAACAATAATTATTACAGACGGTACCGATTAACCCGGGGCCGTCACATCTCCCCCCCCCATAGTCCGGCAGACCCGGCTAGACCCCTAACGGGTCGGCTTGGGGCTGTCCGGGAAAGATAGGTGGGCATTAGGTTGTCTCTGCTCCCCAGTCTTTGGAGTGTGGCGCTCTGCACCCGGGCCCATAGTCTGTAGGGAGAAGGCTGGCACTCAGGCCCCTCCAGAAACCCATGGCATGGAGGCCTCTGTGACAGTCCCCTAGCTCGATTGCTCCTACAAAGGTAGCGCTTACCCGGCCAACATCTGCCTCTCCCGGTGCGTATACCATTCGCTGGAGAGAAGTGCCGACTGCCCCTTCTCCCTGGAGGGTACCCAGCCTCTGGGGAGGGATGCCGCCTGCACCCCCTCCCTGTTGCTCCCTCTGCCGCTGGGGAGATGAGCCGACTGCCTTATCTCCCTGGAACCCTGTTGTAGGTGTTGTGCAGAGGCCAGAGGTGCTCTGCCCTGTTGCCAGCGCTTCTGCTGGGGCTAAGGGATCTTCGGGTCCGGCCTGCAGCTGGGGGGAGGGAACGGTGTCCCTTGCTATCATCTGCTGCTGAGGAGGGAGGGCAGGTTCCTCTGCTCCCGGGATAGTGGGCTGCCGCTGGGGAGACTGACCAGCTGCGCCATCTCCCGGGTCCTCACTCAGCCGCTGAGGAGGAATGCCGCCTGCACCCCCTCCCTGGCTCTCCTTCTGCCGCTGGGGAGATGGGCCGGCTGCCGCATCTCCCGGGATATCTGCCAGCCGCTGGGGAGGAGGGACGATACCTTCAGCTCCCATCATTGGGATCAGCCGCTGGGGAGCGAGGACCGGTTCCTCCGCTCCCGGGTCTGTGAGCTGCTGCTGGGGAGACTGACCAGCTGCGCCATCTCCCGGGTCCTCACTCAGCCGCTGGGGAAGAATGCCGCCTGCACCCCCTCCCTGGTGCTCCTTCTGCCGCTGGGGAGATAGGCCGGATGCCGCATCTCCCGGGATATCTGCCAGCCGCTGGGGAGGAGGGACAATACCCTCAGCTCCAATCATTGGGATCAGCCGCTGGGGAGCGAGGACCGGTTCCTCCGCTCCCGGGTCTGTGAGCTGCCGCTGGGGAGACTGACCAGCTGCGCCATCTCCCGGGTTCTCACTCAGCCGCTGGGGAGGGATGCCACCTGCACCCCCTCCCTGGTGCTCCTTCTGCCGCTGGGAAGATGGGCCGGCTGCCGCATCTCCCTGGATATCTGTCAGCCGCTGGGGAGGAACGCCAGTTGCCCTTCCTCCCATGATTGGTGACGGCTGTTGGGGAAATCCAGATGATGGGGATGTAGGCGGGGCAGGGCAGAGGTCAGCAACTTTCTGCCCAGTTGCCAGCGCTTCTGCTGGTGTGGGGAACAGTGCTGGGCAGCGGACAGCGTCACTCTGCCCTGTCGCCAGCTCTTCCGATGGTGGGTCCCTGCTAGCAGGTGGGGACCCTTCGCTGTGGGACAGGTAGACACCAGCAGCATTCTGCCCTATTGCCGGTGCTTCAGCCTGAGCGAGGATTGCTGATGCAGGACAGATGTCAGCGATGCTCTCTACAGGTGCCAGCGCTTCTGCTGGTTGGTCCTCGTTAGCCGGCCGGGACACCGTGCTGGGGGATGAGCAGAGGCCAAAAGCACTCTGCCCTGTGGCCGGCTCTTCTGCCGGTCTGGCATTTTGCGGTGCTGGGCAGAGGATCGCGTTGCTCTGCCCTGGTGGGTCCCTGCTAGCAGGCGGGGACCCTTCACCGTGGGGCAGGCAGAGGCCAGCGGCACTCTGCCCCGCTGCCAGCATTTCAGCCGGAGTAGGAGGGGCGCATGGTGCTGGGCAGAGAACAGCGTCCCTCTGCCCTGTTGTCAGTGCTTCAGCTGGAACTGCAGGATCTGTCGACTCCCGTGTCATGGAAAGGCCGCCTTCCAGCAGCCCTAAGTATTCCATCTCCAGGCACCATTCCCTGTAGACTAGCCCTTCTAAGTCAGCTGCCAGGGTCAGTTCTTGGGAAAGCGGCAGCATTTCCTCGCGGTCCTTGTACAGGTCCCAGAACCTATAGCTCTCCAAACTACCAAAGTCGTCTTCTGCTTCAAAAGCTTCCCAATCTAAGCCAGGGACATAGAGGTCCTCACCTTCCGGAGAATAGTGATTTCCGGACCCCCACTCCTGCTGGGCTGCAGCCCAATATAATGCTCGGTATAGGTCCCCGAGCTCGAGCTCCTTCGCCACCAACTTCTCCAGTGTGGCTACTTCCTCCTCGGTGGGCTGCCATCTCATCCGGCGACGCCGCAGCTTAAATAGCTCCCCGAAGCGTTGTTCTGGGGTAGGCAGGTTCTCGCTTCTGCAGTTGTACCAGTTTTCCATGGCATCTTCCCACAGCTCTAGCCGAATCAGGGCTCTCCATTCCAGCCGTACTTCCTCTGGAATCGGCCCTCCCTGTATCGTCAGGGCGACCTTAACTCGAGTCTCAAAGTCCCATAACGGAGCTTCCCACTTATACTCATCAGCTCCTAGTGACGCATTCCTCTGTAGATCCAGGTCCACCTTGAACTGCCGATCCATTTCCATTACCGTCCTACAGACTGTTTCTGCAGATGGAGTGGCTCCATAGAATGCCATCCTCCTCTGTAATCTGTTGCGGAACTTCTTCCTTGCCTGTTCCCGACACCGGCTCAGTTCTTCTGCCATAGCTGCCGCCGATGTGGCTGTACCTCCGTGGTCAGCAAGCCTGTTAGTCCCAGTAGTGGTTGGGCTGTCTCTGTACTGAGGAAGCATCCCACCTCTGCCACCAATGTGACGGGACCGACCTGTACCCCGACTGGGTACGCCCGCCGAACGTTGCTTCCTTCGCCCCATGGACACCGGGGCACCAGAGACTAACCCCTTCTCTGTCTGTGGCTAGCCGAAACTGAGCTACACAGGGTGGCTATCGTCCTGAAAAGGACAATACGCGATCATAGCAGAGAACACAGCTCTTCAGGAACCTCGGCCGTACTGTAGTATACCGAAGTATAGCAATACAGCACCCTACCACCCTAATAAGGGCAGCACCGAGGCTTACCTCAATAACAAGACAGGACTCGTAGTGAGGTAAAACAGGAACTCTCTTTATTTGGGAACACAGGGGCATTTAAACAGTACAAGGGATTGAGTTACGTCCAATAGACACACAAGGGAATTGCGTCCAATAGACACAAGGGAATTGCGTCCAATAGACACAAGGGAATTACATCCTGCCCTCCTTTGCATATGACTGAGTATTAGCACTCAGCCCAGTAGGGGGTCTCTACTGTAGTCTGTGTGAGGGGGGGAGGGGGCAGGACATGTGGCACCTGGACAGGGTAGCAAACAAGGGGAACAAAAGCACACACCATAATCACAACATATACTGGGAAATGCAGGTATCACAAACAATAATTATTACAGACGGTACCGATTAACCCGGGGCCGTCACAACGATGAACTGGTTGAACACCATGAACCTCTTTGCCAGTTGTTTCACAAGCTAGTGTGTTATTCCCGGTGACCAGGCCCTAGGGGTTATCCAAAAGGCATCTCTGATCTGACAGCGACAAGCCTTTTGAATTTGATGGCCCAATAACAGTGAATCTATTTGTTGATCCCAAACTACGAGCACAATTCACATCTAAATCATGGAGCAGACTGTCCAACGTACAGACAAGTCCGCTTCTCAATACAAACCAACTGCTGACCCTCTAGCACTATAGGGTTTAATAGAAGGATCTGTAAAATATAAATGAGAGAGCTCTTGGGGGAAAAGTTAAATGATTTCTTAAGCATTCCTCATGTATAAGATTCGCCAAGAGTGGTATAACTTGTTCTTCGGGTAACTTGTTTTGTATTTCGTATTTTTCCACCTCCTGTCCTCAGGGCAGAGAACAGCAAATCATTCAGCCATATCTGTGTATGAGCACATATTGCTTAATCATCGATCTGTCGCTTTGCGTGAATGCAGACCCATTCATAAACTCTAGACTGTTTTATGCCCGGTGGCGTTGACATTGGGCGAAATCTGGGATTTTGGTGAAAAGGGAATATTATTGACGATCACCAGAAATCCTACTTTTACTTTTTTGCTGAGGAAGACTACTTGCAATAAATAGTTTCCCATATGCAGAGGACAATCAGGGGTTAAAAATGATTTCTCTGTCTCGCTACTATTATCTTTTTACATCCTGGTTTAAGCTATCTTGTTGCAATTTCTCTGATTTGGCATCACATAAGAAGAACTAAGGTGTAATGTGGTTCCCCGGTGTGTAGCTGGGGCAGCGTGTAGATGTCATCGCGATTCGCGTAGACAACTTCCGCTACAGCAGGTGCCGCACCGGTGCGGGGAACTCTGAACTCTGACAGTCGGGGAAGGTCTGCACAATGGACACAGACAACCCCCGCTGCTAGCCACGCCTCCTTCCTGCTGCAGCGTAAGTGCGTGGGATCTACACGCTGCCCCGGCTACATGACAGGGAAGTCAGAAGCACCGGTAAGTTTGTGGTGGGGGGGGGGCCGGGGAAGTGTTAAATGGGGGGGCATAAGGCATTTCTGGAGGCAGAGTGCTCTGTGAAATGCCTTTTAACCCCCTTAATGCCACTCTGCCTCCAGAAATGCCTTTTTAACCCTCTATACGCCACTCTGCCTCCTGAATGCCTTAAACCCCCCTATATGCCACTCTTCTCCATAATATGCTTTTTAACCCTCTAAATGCCAGAGTGGCATATAGGGGTATAAGGCATTTCTGGAGGCAGAGTGGCACATAGGGGGTTAAAAGGCATATCATGGGGCACAGTGGCATTTAGAGGGTTAAAAGGCATATCATGGGGCACAGTGGCATATAGGGGGTATAAGGCATTTCTGGGGCAGATGTGCATAACTGGGGGGCAGGTTGGAAAATAGAAGGAAATAAAACCAAAATATTTTTCTCAATCATAGCTTTTATTAAAAAAAAATAGTTTAGATGAATTAACATTTACTGGTAAAACTTTTTTCCTATAGGGTCCTCTTATATTCAGCCTTTTTCTTTATTTCCTAAATTAATATTCAGATTTGGGCGGTCGTCTTATAATCAGGGTCGTCTTATAATCGAGCAAATACGGTACTTCCTCGCGTTGAAGGATTTTAATGTTATCTTCTATATTAACACAAGATGGCGATGTTCTGATGAGTTTTTTCACAGATTTTGAGTTTTTAAGGATAGCCAACCTGCATTTTTCCGTCCAGGTAGCTCCCCCGCTGTACTGTTTTTGCTGGCGGTGGGAGCATAGGGCCACCAGTTGGGGAGATCCTCTCATCATCCCAAGCCGGCCCAGGAAAATGAAAGATCAATTATTAAATTGAAACAAATACAAACATACAACAAAATCTACCAGAGTAACAATGTATCTCTCTCCTGGAGCGCTGTGTATAGCGACTGGAGAGTTGCTGAAAAAAGTAATATCTCAGGAGCTGATACAAAAAATAGAGAGGGATACATCTTTTCCATAATTTTTGCTTGCCTAGATAGGATGCCAGAGAGATGAAGCACTGGTCGGGTTGCCTCCTCTTCTTGTTTGATTTACTATTTATTCAGGAACTTACTATTCCAAATTACCCTCAATGCTAATTTAAAGATAGTCAGAGGCTCATCAGTCTCTATACCTACAGGGAGATTTTATCCTAATTTTACTCATTTTAGGCATGCAGAAGTCATTAACTGGAAGTATCGCTCTATATATTTAGTATCACAGATTTGAGTTATTTTCAGAAACTCCAGGGGAGAGATATATTGTTAGTCTGGCAGATTTGGCTGTAATACATTTTTTTTACACATTATAGAAGCTTAAGGATCCAGTCTGGCTGAGTAAATGTCTACAGTAATGTTTTATTTTAAAATACATAATAAAGATAAAAATATTTTCTATATATAGTTAAATCTTTACTACTCAATGCCACTCTCGTGGCAAAAGGTGGGTAATCATCAGCCAGATAACCGCCTGCTGGTGTGTGTAAGGGATGTATATGTATGTATGTGTATGTATGTATGTATGCATGTATGTTTGTGTGTCATGTTCACCAGATCATCTAAGTTCCACTGCTTGATCCATGTGCTATATTCATAACATAGAAACATAGAAACCCCAGCACCTTGAGTTTAAGACTATGTCCTCTTGTTGTGGTAGGTTTTATTCTTATAAATAAACTCTCTTCTTTTATCATGTTAATTCCCTTAAAGTATTTAAATGTTTCTATCACCCCCCCCCCCACCCCGTCACGTCTTTCTTCCAGGCTATATATGTTAAGATCCTTTAACCTTTCCTGGTAAGTTTTATCCTGTAATCCATGAACCATTTTAGTAGCCCTTTTCTGAACTTTCTCCAACATTTCTATATCCTTCTGGAGATACGGTCTCTATTACTGTACACAATACTCCAAGTGAGGTCTCACCAGTGCTCTGTACAACGGCATTGTTACGTTTGCATAGGTGTGAAAACCAGGATGCAGGATACAAATGGATCAGTCTCTTAATGGTCAAATAATCCAGGTCAGGAACAGAGAAGTTAACGTGGTCAGGAATCAAGCCGAGGTTGGTACCAGGTAACATAGTAACATAGTAACATAGTTCATAAGGTTGAAAAAAGACCAAAGTCCATCAAGTTCAACCTATATACATATTGTGTCCCTACTGTGTTGATCCAGAGGAAGGCAAAAAACCCTTATGAAGCAGATGCCAATTGCCCCATACCAGGGGGAAAATTCCTTCCCGACTCCAAATATGGCAATCAGAATAAATCCCTGGATCAACGTTCTGTCCCTATTAATCTAATATCCATAACTTGTAATATTATTGCTTTCAAGAAACACGTCCAGGCTCCTTTTGAACTCTTTTATTGAGTTTACCATCACCACTTCCTCTGGCAGAGAGTTCCATAATCTCACCGCTCTTACTGTAAAGAACCCCCGTCTGTGCTGGTGTAGAAACCTTCTTTCCTCCAGCCGTAGAGGATGTCCCCTTGTTATAGATACAGTCCTGGGTATAAATAGGTCCTGGGAGTGATCTCTGTACTGTCCCCTTATATATTTATACATAGTTATTAAGTCCCCCCTAAGCCGTCTTTTTTCCAAACTAAATAACCCTAATTCTGATAATCTTTCTGGGTACTGTAGTCCTCCCATTCCCCTTATTACTCTGGTTGCCCGTCTTTGAACCCTCTCCAGCTCCACTATATCTTTCTTGTACACTGGTGCCCAGTACTGTACACAGTATTCCATGTGTGGTCTGACTAGTGACTTGTACAGGGGTAGAATTATTTCCTTGTCGTGGGCATCTATGCCCCTTTTGATGCACCCCATGATTTTATTTGCCTTAGCAGCAGCTGCCTGACACTGGTCGCTACAGGTAAATTTACTGTTAACTAAAACTCCTAAGTCCTTTTCCATGTCAGTCGTCCCCAGTGTTTTCCCATTTAATACATATTCCCAGCCTGGATTTTTCTTCCCCATGTGCATAACCTTACATTTATCTGTGTTGAACCTCATCTGCCACATCCCAGCCCAAGCCTCCAACCTATGCAGATCCATTTGTAATCGTGCGCTGTCCTCTATTGTGTTAACCACGTTACAGAGCTTAGTATCGTCTGCAAAGATTGATACTTTACTATGCAATCCCTCTACAAGGTCATTAATAAATATATTAAAAAGAATAGGACCCAAAACTGACCCCTGTGGTACCCCACTAGCAACAGTCACCCACTCAGAGTATGTACCATTAATAACCACCCTCTGTTTCCTATCACTGAGCCAGTTACTTACCCACATACACACATTCTCCCCCAGCCCAAGCATTCTCATTTTATGTACGAGCCTTTTATGTGGCACCGTATCAAATGCTTTGGAAAAATCAAGATATACGACATCCAGCGATTCACCCCGATCCAGTCTTGAGCTCACCTCCTCATAAAAGCTGATCAGGTTAGTTTGACAGGACCGATCCCTTGTAAACCCATGCTGATATGGAGTCATACACTTATTTTCATTGAGATACTCCAAAATAGCATCTCTTAGGAAACCCTCAAACAGTTTACACACAACAGAAGTTAAACTAACAGGCCTATAATTCCCCGGGTCACTTTTTGTCCCCTTTTTGAATATTGGCACAACATTTGCTACGCGCCAGTCCTGGGGAACAGACCCTGTCACTATAGAGTCCTTGAATATTAGAAATAGGGGTCTGTCTATTACATTACTTAACTCCCTTAGAACGCGGGGGTGAATGCCATCTGGACCTGGTGATTTGTCTATTTTGATTTTTTTTAGGCGGCACTGCACTTCTTCCTGGGTTAGACAGGCGACATGTACTGGGGCATTTATCTCATCCTGCTGTATATTACCTGGCATTTCATTTTCCTCTGTGAATACAGCAGAGAAGAATATATTTAATAGATTAGCTTTTTCCTGATCCCCGTCTATAACTTCTCCCTCATTACTTTTTAAGGGGCCAACGCTTTCATTGTTAACCTTTTTACTATTTATATAGTTAAAGAACATTTTGGGGTTTGTTTTACTCTCTTTGGCAATGAGTCTTTCTGTCTCCAATTTTGCTGCTTTTATCTGATTTTTACATATTTTATTTTTTTCCCGATAGCTTTTTAGTGCTTCCTCACTGCCTTCCTGTTTTAGTAGCTTAAATGCCTTTTTTTTGCCATTTATTGCCCCCTTTACATTTTTATTTATCCACATTGGTAGCAGGCAGAAAATGGTCAAGCAAGCCGGGTCAGGAGCTGAGAGGTTAACGTGGTCAGGAATCAAGCCAAGGTCGGTAACAGGCAGCAGGCAGAGAATGGTCAAACAATCCGGGTCAGGAGCTGAGAGGTTAACGTGGTCAGGAATCAAGCCAAGGTCGGTAACAGGAATCAACATGAAGAAACAGATATGAGCCAGGTAAGTACTACAGCTAGTTGTAAAAACAACTGAGCACTGAACCGGCATCAGTGCTCTGGTTTTAAACCTGCCGCCCTTCCAGATCCCGCCCCCAACCCTGATGACGTCCAATGGACGTTGCTTCTCCTCCAGAGGGGTAAGAGTTCGGCAGGGGGGCGTGTCCTGTGACACCGTGGGTGTCTATCACTGTTCTTGTGAACCGCCGCGTATGAGGACGCTGTGTGGCTGGATCGTCCCGGGAGGGGTAAGTACCGATTACCCGCCACTCGGGGGTACTCGGGAGATGCACTCCACACCAGAGCGCGACGCCACGAGCACCTGGGCGACGCGTCCCGGACAGGGCTGTGACGCCGCGGGTACTCGGGCGACACACTCCGCACGGGAGCGCGACGCGGTGAGTCCCCCCGGACCGTACTCCGGCCGGGATCATGACAGGCATGAGCTCTTCCCTCTATCTAAGATAAGTCTTCTATGTGGGACAGTGTCAAAAGCCTTACTGAAATCCAGATACACAATGTCTACTGCACCACCTTCATCAATTACTTCAGTCACCCAATCAAATAAGCCAATGAGATTAGTTTGGAATGATCTTCCTGAAGTAAACCCGAGTTGTTTTTGATCTTGAAACCCATGTGACTTTACACAACAATCCTGTCCTTTAACACACAGTCGTTTCCATTAATCTCCCCACTACTGATGTTAGACTTACTGGCCGGTCGTTGGTAAATTTCCAATCCTCTAGGACTACTCCCATTTACAATGATTTACAATAATAAATCTGTTATAAACCAAACATTTTCCTGTTTGGATGCTTTTGTTGAAATTACTAATATTCTTCTAAAAGCAGCAAATTAATATTTTATTAGACATGATAGATTTATGTTATGTAGTTTTGTACATGTAAGTGATTTATTTATTTATGTATTTCCATGTTTCAGTCTTTACTCTGTTTTTCCACATTTCACACTTTCACTGTTTTGTGACCTCATACCTAACTCTGCCTTTATGATGGCAGAATCCTAGCAGGTGTACAACATATTCTGCACACTCTTGTGCATAAACAGATTGCTTTTCGGTGCTATGGACTAAGCATGAAGTTATATGTGATTTTTATAATTATTTTGGCTTTCCTAGGAACATCTGAGAGCTCTGACTATAGAGGTGAGTAGATCTGTTATTACAGAAGGAAAGTACATGTTTTTAATGATACAACATTAATGGTTTTAGGGGAGATGCAGATGATTTCCATTACTATTACAATTCATGGATATATTATATTTTTACAGCCTGTTCTTCTATAAATAACTCATTCATTAATCCCCCCTCCCCCATTTGTACCATTGGGTAATGCCTATAACTGTCAAATAGCTTTAAAATCAGGATGTTATTTAATAATGTGTGTGTGTTATGATTTTGTATGTCCTGTTAATAGCAATAAAATTAAATCTCACTTTATTCTGTGAAAAAATAAGATGTTTGTTCTAAATGGTCATTTATATTTGTAAACCATGGCTTTTAATAATACTAATAATAATAATGAATAATAATAATGGTAAATCTTAGGGATTTTAAGACTGGTCCAGATATAATTTTAGAATTGAATATAGTTCTATCTATCCCCTCCACACATTTATGTTACTTTATTTTATACAATTCTCTGCCTTTTTATTCTTTCTCAGCATGTTCTTCATTTTACATTAAAGTAAAACCTCTTGTTTCTCCAATGTCTTTCTATTTCTATTTCAGTCTGTGGAGACAGACCCCTAGTGGAGGATTTCCGTGGCTCCCGCGTGGTGGGAGGAAAGGATGCGGAGCCTGGTAACTGGCCTTGGATAGTCAGCATCCAGGAGTACAGGGACGATGAGTATTTCCACGTATGCGGAGGTTTCGTCCTTAGTAATTTATGGGTTCTGACAGCTGCCCATTGTTTCCTGAATATTGGCGAGTAAGTAATTTCATTGTTTTATGGGAGAATGAATGCAGAATTGGGTCAGTTTAGGAGACTGCTAGCCTCTGTGGGTGTTGCAGACCAGTGAAAATAAACCACAAGGTGGGATACCATTTGGAATTAGTGGTCTAGTGCATTCCTTTGTTTGTCCTCCCAGGATATTAATTACATATTAAATTAAAGATTTAACCGTTCACATAACCACATTGAGCTCATGAGGGGCTTGTCCTATTGAGACGTTGGGGTCAGTATGGTATTTATTAATGCCCAAGAATAAAAGATCACTAATAACTTGTATTTTGGTTTATTCAGTGAATATTATGGCTGGAGACTCGTGTTTGGGGCCAACCAACTCTCAGACATGGGGGCACATGCTCAGATCAGAATCATAAAAGAGAAGATCGAACATGAGACGTACGACCCGGATACTAAGCGCGATGACATCGCCTTGCTCCGGCTCAATCAGCCCATCAGATTTGATGACTACACTCAGCCTGCCTGCCTTCCTGCCAAACACGCCATTGTGGACAACCTAGATGATTGCTACGTCGCTGGCTGGGGTGTCCTCAAAGAAGGATGTAAGCTTTATCCTAGGTTTTTTACCTATATATAGGGTTTGCTACTTGCCTCCTGACTGGTGTTTGGAGTTTTCCCTTGTGGGCTTTGAGCCTTTCTGGACTTTGGGGTCTGGTGGCCCCAATGCAAGCTCTAGGGCCTGGTGGCCTCATTGTGAGGGTGGTGTGAGTAGCATTGTATGGGTTAGGGGCCATGTTTTAGGTTTTTCCTGGGCCACAAGATTTCTGATGGTGGTGCTATGTTTAATATACTCTTTTTCTCTTCAGCCTCAGAAACATCAGATGTCCTTCAAGAAGCCCCAGTGAATTTAATTCCAGTTGACCGTTGCAACCACCCAACCTGGTACAACGGAGCAGTGGGTGACTACAACCTGTGTGCTGGATATGAGCAGGGAGGCATCGATAGTTGCCAGGTACGCATCTCTTTTTTCTCTGGGCATGGGTGATGATGGGTGAGGATTGTTATAGTTTTAAGCGTTCTGGACGGTACTTGTTCTGTAACACTGTGTCCAGGAACAGCTGACAGAGAAACATTTCAGAAAGGGGAAAGATGAAAAACAGGAAGGAAAAGCAACGACAGTGAGACCCAGTTAAAGCATTGTAGGTATTGAAAGTCTTTATTCAGGAATGTTTTCTTTTCTTTGTTTTTCGCAGGGTGACAGCGGAGGGCCTTTAATGTGCAAAAGGAGCAAAGCTAAGTTCTATACTGTGGTCGGCATAACCAGCTGGGGCTCCGGCTGCGCCCAGGAGAAAAGCCCTGGAGTTTACTCCGCCACCCAGTATTATCTCGAGTGGATTTCTAAACATGTTTCTAAGAACAAGAACCCTGAATCCGAGACCATGAAAAAGAGGGCCGCGAAACAAATCGCTCCAAACGTAGCTGAATAAATCAGCAAAGCTGACAAGAAGACCCGTTATGTGTAATGTGCTCCCGGAGCAGAAATACATCAGATTTACATCAGATGGAGCCATCTCTTTGCAGCAGAAACTGCATATCACGTCAGCATTTAGTTATATGTATAGGCTAATAGATTAATAAATAGGAATGCATTAATAAGACGTGTACTTATTATTTATTATTATCATTTATTGTTTTTTATAGCGCCATCAAATTCCGTAGCGCTGTACAATGGGTAGACAGGACATAACAAGTAGCATGTAATATAACACATTGACTAACAGAGACAACAGGTGAGGAGGGCTCTGCTCAAACGAGCTTACAATCTATAGGGTGTACTTGTGATGAACATGGAAGCAATACGTTACATTATCTTATAAGAGAATCAAGCAGGGGCATTAATGTTAGTCTTTCTTTTGCGATGTAGAAAGGCACCAGCTGACTACTGAAATGTTATGGTCTGGCTACTCGTCTTTAGGTCCACAGTAGCCTGTGCTGTGTTTGCAGATTAAGGGAATATTTTTTATATTTTCTCTCTGGAGTTGATAGGGTTTCTTTGTTCCCTTTTATTATATGTATTATGGTTAGGACTGGTTAGTGTGTATATAAATGTGTATTTTGTTTGTGTGATGCAAACAGTTGTATACAATATGACATTTTTAAAATGAATGGATGCAAGCCAAACCCAAGAAATATTGCCTGATTAATAGTGACGCATGACACTGTTTGTACAATCAAGTTGTAAAATCTAACATATGCTGTTAACAGAAGAAAATACTGATGCCCTTTCGTTTTTTTTAAATATTTTTAGGCACACCAAGTTCTTTTTTTTTAAAAACATATATATAATTTTACAGCACAACGGCATAAACAGTCCCAGCAAACGGCATTTATATGCATGTCTAGCCAGTGGATACGCAATGCAGGATCCCAGGATTTCACATATATAATATTATCTATCTATATATATTTATCAGTAATTATTCATGTATACATCAGCAGACATTTCAGTCTGCCACTTCCCACTTTCTAGGTGCGGATATTTTTATTATACACATATTAAATATACGATGGGCTGAATAATATTACAGCTGTTGCTGAACTACATAACTAGGTATCTACCCACTGGAAATAGCGGTTGTGCTTGCACTAATTAAATATTTATTTATAAAGTGATAATGTATTCGGTGTTGCGTGTATGTGTACTCTTTAGGTTATACCTCCGCTATGTACGATTACGACTTGCCAATTGGTTTTTGTGGTTCATTCCACTTTTTAAGTCCCCAAAGACTATTTACAGGAGTTGAAGAAACAACAAAATCAGACGTGTGCCCAATATTTAGATTTCAAAATCTGGATGTTGTCCTAATTCTGAATCTTGCTGTGTGGGTTTGACTTTCATGTAGCGGCAGCCCATAGGTCCTGCATGTTAAGCCAAGTCACAAAAATGATCTCTAATAAAAAAACCTTGTTGAACTTGGAGTTAGTGAAATGACTATATTACCTGATACTAGCTATACATGCTTAGAGAGGCGTTTGATTTTAGGACCCATCCTCATTTTTGGGAGAACTTCACCACTTCAAGTTAGCAATCAGTAGTAATAATTTAGTACATTAATCATCGAAGCCTAGAATTTGTCATATACTAAATTGTGGATGTGCTAAATAGTTCCATAAAACACAAAGCTCAATAATAATTGTTTTCTCACTACGAACATCTCACCTCCTATCCGTATAGAAGGGGTCATTAGCAGTGAATTTGTGTTGCCGGTGGAGCTTGGCTTCTTCTGCATAATAGATTGAGTTGTCTCACCAGTTTCACTATACATTATACTGGGACGGCTGTTTATCTTCCCTCATTAATGGTGCATCACACAGAACCAGAACACAGGAAGATAATAGTTATAATTTAAAGTCCCACTAATGCGTATAAATAAAAGAATGTTTTATAAATGGTGTACATAATAATAATAATAAAAAAAATCTTTATTTAGCTCTCTAAAAAGCTATCCACATCACATAAAGTAGTATAAAGGTCTCTGTAGATTCTAAGCCCTTTGCCATGCCTTTAGCTACAAAGATAACACTTTGCCCCTTTGCCAATTTGAAGTGCTTTCGCAGACTTGACCACCCTTCGGGGTATTGTCGACTCGGGTGCCGGTCTAGAGCACCTAGAATGGAGAAGGAGCTGTTGGCTTGGAAAATGGTCCCCAAAGTAGGCAATGACACATGTCAGGGGCAAAACATGAGCTTCCAAAACATGTGGGGGACATGCAGAAGATGTCCATGTCATATATTGGCATTCTAAATGTGACATGGCATGAGTTTATTTATTGATGATTGCCATCACTATCTTCCGAAAGCCTGTTTTGTAGGGACTGTCGACAATTAAGTCAATTTTCCAAGAGAGTTTTGTGCACTCCAGGTCTATAAATCCAAGACAATCCCTTTCACTTTTTTAACTTCACCTTTCAAAGGAAGAGATAAAAGCGAGGAAAGTTCTGCATGTCGTATATTGTTTGGCCATCGACCCCCTGGGCTTTTTTCAGGTTAAGGAATTTAAAACAGTTACACCGAGCGTGAGCTGTGGCTGGGTCACAGATTGCAGTGAAATTACATTAAAATCAGATTCCCCAAATAATCCCAAAACACTTCATCGAAAGCTTCAACTGATAAACCAGATTGTTTCTTCAAACAGAAATTGATGATGGATGATGCCATACATTAAGCTTGTTAGTTTGGCTCTCAGGTGTACTTTGCTTAATATGATCTATACCCTCGCTTCCAGTCATGTGTTAATTTTCACCATCATAAAAAAAGGCGCGCAAGTAAATATAAACCCGCTGTGTGTTGAAATCTGCCTTTGCCCCAGGGGTTCCGTGAACAGAACAAGCCCTAGCAAGGCCTGCATTCTCAGCGAGGATTCCATCTCCACCCAGGAATGCAGGGGCCTATAAGACTTTCTCACGGAGAGAGACTTGGATTAACCCTTTCAATACCATCAGAATCAGAAAGACACACAGTCGACAGAATTAAACCTTTTATTATTAAAGTGAGCCCCTGCCGTATACCAGAATCACACAGTCACAGAACATTATTTTTTGCAGTCAGGTGAATGAACACATTAAATCCCCCATGAGATCATTGCTATAAAAAAATAAAAAAATAAAAAAAAAATTAAAAAAAAAAAAGCACGTTATGGTTCAAAAACTAAAAGGGGATTATCCCATATCAAATGAATGGAGGGGTTTTTTTTTATTCAAAGGGAAAAGGTGAATAGTAAATTACAATATAAAATAGAAACACAATTACTCCCCCTACAAACACACTTTAAAATTAAATCCAGTGAAACCGGACTCTGATGCCTTGGCTACTGGCACCAAATAACTTAACTAGCGTCTGTCCAGCAGAGGGGGCTAATGAGCTGGAACCTTTTAATCTCAAGACACTTCCAGAGAACATATGTACAGCATGTACGTGTGTGTGTATGTATGTAGTACACACAGAAAATATGCAATAAAAATAATAAAAAAGTTAATGCATATGTATACTACACCCCCATAGAAACACGTGCATCTTAAATTACAAACGTGTGTGCGTTTAGCCAACTACCTACAAACACCTCTGTTAGATTTTGTTCCATGTGTGCCATAGCATTGCTTGTATAGGGGGGATTGGTAAGGGTTAGGGAAGCAGGGGTCTTAGTCTAAACCCGTTATCTTGTCTTCTATGAGGATGAGATAATTAGTCACGCCACCTGCAGCTGGCAGAGCCCACATCATGGGCTGAGGAAATCCTCCTTCCGGTACCCCTTCTGTAATAGGAAAGGCACATTTCACTGGACATTCATGATAAAACCAAAGGGCACGTAGAACAGGAAAAGAGGGAGAGAAAGGGATTTATAGGAACGCGAGTAAACGGACTTGCTACTTACAGCCTTGTAGTCACGGTGCAGCTTGCTGTATTGCCACATGTTGGTGAGGAGGCTGGAGGCCGCTCGTGATGCTTTCTCACTATCCGAGCTAGAAAGAGGATATATTATTAAATGAGCAAGTCGCCATCAGGACATTCTGCGTTGCTAACTGATGAAGGGGTGTATTTGCTCACCCCAACATTTAATTTCCTAGACTTCGCCATGAATTGCCAAGGGGCAAACCCATTGCACTTCCATTATAACAAGGGCTTAGCTGGCCACTTCTTAATGCATAATTTACTCAAGGTCACCGACAATGCATTATGCGGGGCTGCCTCAGCTCTTCTTAAAGGAAAAAAATCATTTGAGTTGGCCCTTTATTCTTGAAGAGTCTTCTACAAACTTTCTGTGAATGAAAAGCCCCTTTACCGAGATAAAACTCCCGTTTCACTGAATACGTCTCCTCTCCATACTGTGCAAACGCTTCGTTAAACCTACTCCTATTTATTACCAAATGGAAAGCACTGTTATATTTTATTTCAAATTCAAAATACATTAAAATGTAAATTTGTTTATTCAGAAGTATAAAAAATGCCTACTAATTTTATCTTTGGTATCCATTTACAAGATTACTAATTTTACAAGGATTAATTTGGACTAATCTGACTCGTCTCACCTGTCCCGCTTTCTCTTGATGTACATTAGCTTGTTGAGTCCATTGAAGTACACTATATCTCGCGCTGCCAGAGGTCCAGCCACAGTCAAGTTGTTCAACACGGCTATGATATTAATGATAACCTCTGTGGGGGGGCTCTTGTCTCCAGCATCACCTGGAAGCTTCTCTAGCAGATGGCTCACCAGCTTGGTAGCTAAGAAATGGACATAGTAAAAATAATAAAAAAACGAAACATTAAAATTAAAAAAACAATGGAGGTCTAAATGGAGGGAAATGTTGTAGAAAAATAGAAATAGGGGGTTGGGGATGAAATAGACCCCACACTGGACACTCACACATCTCGTCCTTGTTCCTGGCATGTCTAGACAGGTTGCGGATGAGCCCTGTAAGGGAGCGCAGTTGGCTGTGGTCTGCAGTCCGTAAACGATCGAGAACTGGATTCAAAATTCGCTCCTGTTCTAGAGCCACCTGGCTCAAAACTGCCGCCCACTGTGGACGCAAACAAACGCTATGATACCTGCACAATCACCTACAAGCACCCTTCATTGACAGGCCCTGCAAAATACAGCTAGACACAAGACACCAACAATTAGGTTTGAAGGGCCCCAGTGATGACACGTATTGTGGAGCTGTGGGGCATCGAGCACACCACTTTCTACGCCCAATCATCAATTTATTAAATCATCATTACTTAGCTGGTGTTTCAGCATGTTAGATAATATTGATACAAGATGCCACCAACCCTTTTGTCTAGCATGTCATGTATAGATGTCAGCTTAAGAGTGTCTAGAGTCAGGTATGTCTTTGAAAGCCCAGTGTGCTTCGCCTTACCCTTCGGTCTCCCGCAGTGATGTTCTGAAGTGCCCCGGCAGCTGCCTCTGTAGTGTGCCGGTTCAGTTCACATTGTTGCAGCAACTTGTTATATAGACCAACGGTTTGTGGATGCCACAGCAACTCCATGCCTTTCGGATCGCGAGAGATTTCTGCAAAGGTGGCAAGGTCTGTGCCCTGCTGCTGCTGCTGTGGAAAAAAAACAGGACTTCTTTTACATAGTTCTTTAAAATGTAACAAAAGAACATCAGTATTGTTTAATTAAAATGATGAAAGGGAACACTAGCAGCCTGCGAAAGGTCTTATAGAAACTGGAACGCAACTGAAGCTTTGCATTCAGCTTCAAGAATAAGATCTAAAGTTATACTGGGGACTTAACTCGGGACAGCGGGAGATATAAGGATGTGCTTACCAGCACTCCCATGAGTTACGAAAGGATTCAATTGTTGGTGAATAGACTAAGAAATCAGATGTATGTTGTGTGCCCTGCTGTCGGCCATCTCCCCAGTTGCCTACATGGCTCAGCAGAACAATAGAATCTAAGTGATACTGGGGAGGGCAGTGTTACCAATTTACCTCTTTGAGTTTGCGGCTCTGGGGGGTGAAGCATCCTATTGCATCCCCTGCTGTGGTGCGCCCCCTCTGGGTGCCTTCTAGCCTTTGCAGGCAGGACGGAGGCATTTCATCGTACAAACGGTATGATAGGTTTCTCATCACACACACAGCGTTCTCCACACTCTACAAGAAAAGAGACAGTAGGTCTTTCATTAAAACATCCATCGGATTTAGCCCAAGCATTTCTGGGGGGGTTAACAGAGCGCTGGGCGTTACTCACCTTGTCTTCAGATTTCCCAGCCTGCAGAGCATTGTTAGTGTAGCAAACCAGAGCATCCAGAAGCCCAGGACACTCTCGCATTTTTTGGCGTGTATCTTCATTGGCTGAGCTCAGGTTCCTGTTTGGAGATATGACTCAAAATTCTTACAGATACCTGACCTACCATTTTAAAGCCAGTTTTCCCTTCCTATCAGCATAATAAGGATAGGTATCCCCTAGTTCCCTAAAGCATGCGTTTTGAAACCATTCCTTCCATTACCTAAGGAAACCGGTGGCATTGTAAAATATTTCAGCTTCGGAAGCGTTCTGTTGGATGAGGGCAGAGCCTGCAGATCCAGATAGTGGAGACAGCACACGATCTGTGAGTGGACCCAACGTGTCCCGCGCCAATCTGTTTTTCAAATTATCACTTGAGGACAGGTTCCATAAAATGCCTGTGAAAGAATTGGTATTGTAAATGAATGAGTGACGGAGAACCAGAAAAATGGATAGCAACGAAAGTAAATCAACCATTAGGATAAAAACAGAGTAAGAAGGGTGTAGAAAGGGAGAAGTACCTGTTACATTCTTTTTGAGTTCATCATCTGGCTCTTTGAGTGCCTGCAGCAGCTCATAAACACCATTTTCTTCCACCAGCGCCATTTTGTTCTCTGCACTGTCGTAGATAAGGTTGCGCATGGCACCTGTGGCATGTCTCTGTACATCTTGGTTTGGCTTGTTAAACATCTTTACCAGTTTGGGGATTGCCTGCAAGCTACGTGCCTGGGAAACCCGAAGAAAACCCATCATCACTTTGATCCTTTGGAAATCTAACTAGTCTTTCTCAGCAACTGGATGGCAGCCATACATTTTGTTATACTACAAAACATGACACTATAAAAGCCAAACAGCTACATAGAAAAAAATGTTGCTAATGTATCTTTACCTGTTTTTTTGCCTCTGGGTCATTGTAGCACCGATGCTGTATATAAGCTGCTCCTAGGACCTGCAGATTAGGGTCGCTGGCCATCAAATATTTCACTGCCGATGGCATATCCATATCATCAAATCTGTGAGATGGTTGAAGCAGAGAGTACATAGTGAGAAACATAGCTTCTTATGTAATGCATTTAAAGTACAATTACCTGAGAGGGTGGTAGAGAAGTGGAACAGCCCCCCCATCAGAAGCATCAGAGGTTAATACAGTGAGGGAATGTAAGCATGCATGGAATAGGCATATGGCTCCTGAATCTAAGACAAGACCAAGGAGTGATTAAGGTGTCTTTACATCAGGAATAATGGGCATACTAGTTGGGCTGAATGGGTCTGATGTGCCATCAAATTGTATGTTAACCTTTATTACTCTATAGGTCAGCATAACATCTTCCAATTTTCCTCTTTACTCATATTGGTGATCTCTTAAATGTCTCAGGTTGTCTCTTACCCACTAGTAAAGGAATGCTGGCTCATCAAACTCTTGTTGCCATCAAACACATCCATGCCTCTCATTTCTTGTATTTGATGGCCAGACTCGGCCAGGCTCCTCACAGATGGAGCTCGTGAACTGTGCTCAATCATGTTTGTGATGTAAGTGGCACCAACACCACCTGCTGACTGTTGCTGCACCTGCTGTGGTGACACCGCATTCAAAGTGCCATAGGAAGAGGATGCCATGCGTGCCCTGTTTGTGCTCTGAAAACGTTGCAGAGTGCGCATGGCGGGCGCTCTTATTGTCCGAGTCTGTGCTACCTCAGCCCTTTCGACCCAAGTTGAACCACCATCCTGGCCAAGGTTGCCTGAAAGAGACCTCTGAAGTGTTGGTCCAGCACTGGCAGTGGACATCTGGCGTGTATAGAATGATGCTTGAGAGGATTGCCCCTGGTCATAGCGATCATCTCCATCACCAATACGAAGGGACCTCAGGGACATAGTATCGCACTCCCGTCGGCTTGGGTAAACCCGTTCGTGGTAAGAAGTAGGACGGGAGGTCGAGTAACCACGTTGCTGGGGAGGCACACTTATTCTTTGACTTGCTCCCACATCCACTGCGGAACGAGAAGAATAGCCTCCTGACCTAACGGTTCCAGTGGCAAACCCTGCTGGGCGGGCTGTCTGTTGGGTTTAAATGCAAACAAAGGGGTAAATACACCTTAGGACAGACAGGTATTACCTCTGCACCACATCCACATCAATTTATGGTAGCAACACCATTGAGATCTTCCTTGAGATACCATTTCCTATTTCCATATGGGAATAAGGCAGATGTTTATTGGAGCGGCAATCACCACCTCACTAAATACTTACAGATATTCTTTGCTCGGAGCCCAGGATCTGAGAGCGGGAGCTGTAAGAGGTCGGCATCGTGCTGTACTGAGCTCGGGAGGAAATGCTGTCTGTTGGGAAGAAAGAAAGACTTATCACGTCTGCGCCATTTTTACAGCCGACAGGTAGCCCTAAAGCTTCAACCCTCACAGTGTTCTTCTCTTTTTTAATGACAAAGAATTATGGGCTCAGCTGCACAAAGGCTTCAGGCTAACCAGACATTTCTACTCCCAAACTAGCCAGACAAAATATAAAAAATATAAATAAAATAATGTTTATTGCTAAACATAACCCTAAACATAACCTTTAGGGTCATCTAAAATGTTACTGTGCTACTACCGCAGCGGGGAAAAGAAAACATAAGTGGGAAGGGGAATATGTTATAGATGAAAGTTTGCATAAAGACTTTTATCTATTGTAAATAAATAATACAATTTTGAAAATTTTATATATCTTAACCTTTCTTTCACCCCATGTGAAAAACATTGTACATGAATGTTGAACTTGACAGCAATAAGAATGACACCATTAATAATGCCCCAAAGAATAGGAGGCTATTGACACGCTGACAATTGTTTGATGATTCCATGTGAATAGACACAATCTTTCTGCAGGGAAATGTTTTCAGAAGATACTGTTCGCATTGTAATGTCTTTTAATGGATGCTGGTAGCGTAGCGTGTGAATGATGATATACTTGCACTGTACTAGTATTAGCTTTGTTATTCACACCGTGTCATATGGCTCCAGCATATGCTAGCACCTTATTAATAAATCATTACTATCATAAAAGGTGTTTAACCCATAATCTGCTTTATGTATTTAACTCATTTTAACAATGTGTATGATATCACATATACCTTTAAACCAATTCATCTAATATGTGGACCTGATATGAGGTTGTATGTGAAGATCAATGTTAAAGTTTATCTGGGTGAATCTGACTTCAAACATTTACATTGTTGTTTCAAAAATGTTGATCAGAATTTAAACATTTTAAATGGATACATGATAAGTTTTAAAATCAATAAAGGTTACAAGTCCAAACTCTTCATGTCTTTCTCATATACATGGAGACTTTGGGGTCTATTAAGGGCATACTTCTTTTTTCTAATGTGATTATATTGTATTAACATAAATTGTAAGTTCCTGCGGGAACAGAGCCCTTCATTCCTCTTGTATCTGTCGGCGCTTTATAAAGTATAATAATAATATTAATAATAATATACATTTGCAGTTAGAGACAAAACTCTCCTTTTTTCATTGCAATCAGAAATTCATGCTGCTTAGCAACATTGCACATTTTAGATACCAGGAGCGCACATTCATGCTCTCCAAAGCTCTTACCCTTAACAGCCTGTGATTAGCAAATATATCTTATATAGCCTCCTAGTTAAAGGTGGTAATATCTGCATATTTTGCCCCAGTCTTAATAGACTGCTGCAATAATAACAAAATATATATGCTTTCAATTACATATATCTTATAGCCTGCAAAAAAATCTTTATTCAGAAATTATCAAGTCCCTGCATGTGATAATGAGGCACTTTAAGACCAGTGGCTGCCCGATCATATTTGGGAACTCTTCGGGGGTCACCACAGGGAAACTCTGGGTCACAGGAGGGGCTTTGCGGCACACCCCACTCCTCACCCACTTCCACTCCAGAAAGAATTTCCCTGCATGGTTAGCTTAACACCAGTGAGGATGCCCACCGACATCAGCGACATCGCCCTCCTGCATCCCACAATGTGAGAGCTCCGAGTAGGCCAATAACATTTAGCGTTGGCTGGATATTAGAGGCTGCGTGTTATGTTTTTAAGCTCATGCTCTGTGCGGCCAGCATATCCAACAAGTGGCCACACACTGCAGCACCCGATCTATAATCATGCAGGCAGCGGCATAACATCAGGGGTCACAGCTGCGACAGGGCCCGTGCCTTTAGGGGGCCTTGGGCGACCCTTTGTTCCGGGCTCTTCATACTGACTCAAAACAGTTACGAGAGGGCTCTTCAGACCTGGACTGCACTGGTCCAGGCTGGAAGGGGCCTTTCTAAACTAATTTGAACCGGCACGTCTCGGGGTCACATTACACCACGTGACCCTACAGATAAACTGAGACTACTCGCACAGTGTAAGCGAGGCGGGCGGGGTATGTTTGTATATGTGCTTGTTATGTATGTATGTAAGCATGGATGTGTAGGTTTTTTGTGTGTGTGAGCATGGATGTGTAGGTTTTTTTGCGGGTGTGTGTGAGCTTTGATGTGTAGGTGTTTTGTGTGTGTGTGAGCATGGATGTGTAGGTGTTTTGTGTGTGTGTGAGCATGGATGTGTAGGTGTTTTGTGTGTGTGTGTGTGTGTGTGAGCATGGATGTGTAGGTGTTTTGTGTGTGTGTGTGTGAGCATGGATGTGTAGGTTTTTTGTGTGTGTGAGCATGGATGTGTAGGTTTTTTGTGTGTGAGCATGGATGTGTAGGTTTTTTTTGCGGGTGTGTGTGAGCTTTGATGTGTAGGTGTTTTGTGTGTGTGTGAGCATGGATGTGTAGGTGTTTTGTGTGTGTGTGTGCATGGATGTGTAGGTGTTTTGTGTGTGTGTGCGTGCATGGATGTGTAGGTGTCATGTGTGTGTGAGAATGGATGTGTAAGTGGGGTGAGATGGAGTGTGTGTTAGTAAGTATGTTTAATTGTGTATCTGTGTTTACATGTGTACCAGAGTGTATGTTGGAACAGCAGGCATGAGGCAAAGAAGGCACAAACAAGCTGTTTGGGGTTAAGACACTGATAAGCTGCTTGGTGCAAAGGCACTCACAAGCTTTTTGGGGCAAAGTAAGCATTCATAAGCTGTTTGGAGCAAAGGTGGCACCATGGGACATGTTGCTTGGTGGAGTTGGTGGGGTGGGGCACATTTTGCACCAGGGTCCAGTGGTTTCCAATCATGCCACTGCATGCAGATACTAGGAACAAGAAGATAAGATGGTTGCGCCCTTCAGCATGCATATAAACCATTCTACTACATGCATAGTGCTTATCTGAACTTGTAACACCACAGTGCGGCTTTATTAACTGAAGAAAAACAAAGGATTTGGCAATGTGATAGGTTCGCTTTAAAGAGTTCAGAACATCACATGTCGGCATTAATAAAACATGCCATTAAAGTATTTAAAGTTGTAGAAGTCTTGTTAACAGGGATCCGTACACTCCTTAGAAATCACACCAAGGTGACTCTTTCACATTTCTAAGTCAAGTCTGTAAATCAACTGAGGACTCATATTCATAGCTCAAACATTTGGTCGCTCCCAAACCCCACTCGCCATAAAGAGGAGCTGCTCTCATCCTTGAGATATAACAAATGTGTTTTATAACAAACACCTCATAAAATATGGAGGTACCCAAGAGCGTGGATGTCGGATATGCAGAATCCACAGATCAAGAATGTCCAGATTTAGGTTAGCGGCTAGAATATATAGTAGTTATGTTCATACATGTATCTTGATTTATGCATTATATATTTTATTACTACCTATAATTATAACATTATTAAATGTTTCTGCGTGGACAGTCTGAAATGGCTGTGTATAACATATAGCTAAATACATGATGTTTCTTAAAGTCAAGTTAGCTTTGCATTATGTACGGGATGGAAAATAAGCATTTGCTAGGGTTCTATAGTATACTATATCCTCGATGATTACGAACGTGACAGGTTAAATTATATGTAACTATGGACTTGTATAATTATTATGCTGCAGAATTCTGTTAAATTATGGCAAACCGACAGAAAGACAACAAAGAAACGAGAATCCACTGGATTTGCACCGATGCATTCTGGGAAGTGATGTTGGCTCGTACAACATTCATTAATCTTACAGACTAAGGGCGGCGAGGGAGGCTAAGGGAGGACATACTGACTACCGACCTGTAAGATTGTGCCAAGTAGAGTTTGAATTTCCTAGTGATTATTTCTCCCTCGCAGAGTTAGCTCAGTAGTGCTTACAAGAGACGCTTGGCCAGGTTGGCCTTCATAAGTTTAAGCGTCTCTATAGCGGTCTACAGCATGGTCATTTTTTAGCATATGAAAACATGCCGTCCGGACACTGTGGGACATGACCCTCAACATCTTCCCCACATGGGCTAGGCTGACAAGGCCTAGGGCATTAGGTCCAGGGGAGCGGCAGTCCCCCTGCTGCCAAACAGTCGAGCAGGCCCCCCAGTAACTTAGTACTCAATGAGCCAGTTACAGGGGAGATCTCCTCAACCGGCCCATTTGCACTATGGAGGCCACGCCGACGCAGCACAGCCTCCATAGTCTGGAGTGCAATACTCCATCAAGAGCAGAAGGCAACAGGAAAAACCACGCAGAGCACATTTTCCTAAAGCAAGCTCTACCTCTGCGGTCCTTACAGTAAAGGAATCAGCTTTTACTCAAAGGAAGATGTGTTCCCATTTAGAGATAAAAGAATAAAAAGGCAAAGGAGATAATAAGTATGTCTGTAACCTATTGAAATATCAGCAAGCTGTCCGACAGGTAGGGCAAAGTTTGCCTATGTTTACTTTCTTAAGCAATACCGGTAATTCCCCTGCCTATGCCTTCTCTGCAAAATTAACAATATATAGTTATATGCGTTAAAAAATGAATAGGCTTCCTAAAATACTTAAAGCAGGGCAGAGAGTAACTCGTGGTTGCAGCTCACTTGGATTTTTTGCTTCACGTTTTTCATAAGTAGTGACAAGAGGCATGTGGCCCTGAGATAAGACGCCTGTATGTCCTTGCATTTGCAGCCACATTCCTGTTGTGGTTAAAAATACTATCTGACTTCTGGCTTAGTTTGAAATTATGTTTTCATTGAGTTTCCCCCTTATTTTTTTAGTTTTTCATTGGAAAGTAATAATACATGGATCATCGTACCTCGTCGTCCATTTTTTTTTTTATGAGAATCTTTTTATATCATTAAGATCAGCTTTGGTCCAATAATAAATATTATTATTCAGATCAACCTGGAAATGCTCAAACTGTGTTCTCTTCCTTACGTTGAGACAATGATGCATGATCCCCAATATAGGAGCAGGCTTTAATTACAAGTAATATTTCATTATTATATATCAGAAATATAATTATTGTGTGCATGGACATTAAAATAATCCTGGTTACAGAACATATAATTTGAGAAGTAGAGCAATGACCATTGATAATATGTACAGAAGTTCTAATAATCAAAGCGGTAAAAATTAAGTATATTTAATATATATACACCGGTACATACATACATCATTATATATATATATATATATATATCTTGTCTATACAAATGTCTCTACCACCTCTGCAGGAGTATCCGGAACCCCCGGTATGGTTAAAAAGCAACCGGCAGAATCCCCCCACCCCTACATAGTAATCTATTTTGTATCTGATTTCTACATATATAACATTGAATGGAGAATGGCTTGCTTTAAATCACTGCTTTTTTAAAGAAAGCTTAGATCTAATGGTTTGTCAGTCTGCCAATTCTAGTTTTGATTATATGTATTGTATGAAGCGCTGCTTAATTGTTGGCGCTATATAAATAGAAGATAATAATAACGATGAAAAGAAGGGTTAGAATTGAACTGTGTAGTGAATGGGGTAGAATGGTTTAGGTTGCGTACGCATTCTTTCGCTGGGCAACGGTCACTTAAACCAGGAAAGTAGAAAGGATGGGAAGATTGATTGCAGGGGCCTCCGCTGGAAACATGTATGGGCTTGACTTTGGAAAACTGTGGCTACCGCCACCCAGGACCCTAGGCACCAAGGAAAGAAACCAGGAGGATTTGTCAATTACGCATTTTCAGTCTAGACATATAAGCCAACGTACAGTATATTAACCTAAATACAGTTACAGATTTACTCATGCATAATACATTAAAGTTGATCAATGTTCTTAAAAACAGTTTCTTTTCTTCTAATCCAAATACAGAGGTCCTCATCAATCTCCATGGTTTTCATCGATGACTGTCCTTGAATATCTCTATTTCTTTTCATTCTTTTTAATGAATGTAACTAATTATGCAAAAAAACTCTCCTATTTTCACCGGGCTTAGTTATACTTCTGAAACGCCACGTGTCTTATTATAATTCCCCTTTAATGGGGAAAACCAGCATTTAAATACTTTGAATGTATGTAGTAATGAGAGAAACTGAAATCCTCCAATAACATTTTTCATAAAAGGAAACTTCTCCCCCCCAAAAAAAAGTTTGTTCCAATGCCTCGGGCTAGCAAATATATAGTTGAAATATTTTATTTAGCTCAGTTAAGGATGATAAATAAGTCACATCAAGTTCTTGTGTTCAAACAAATACTTGAAATGTTACACAAATGTATCAACTTGAGTAACATGAATTGATTTAGAAGTGCTCTTTACTGTTGTGTGCGATACATTGTTTAATCCCATCTTCTTACTAAACTATTTCCACTTGTCCAACTGGTAGAGCACAACCCTGTTACAAGAACATTAGTCACATTTCTGTTGATGGACTGGAGATTAGACGCACATTCTTGGGATTATTCTTACTGCATCTTGAGTATTGTTTGCACAATCAGTAAATGGTAGCGACCCGGCAAAGCCCACAATCTGCTGGTGGTTCCCCTTTCTTCAAACCATCACTGGACCTACTGGGGTGAGGGGGTCTCCATTCCCCACTTCATACCACAGTATAGAGATATATACATACGGATCATCTAGATACACAGCACTAGGTTAACCTGACCCTTCATCACCCTGTGACATCGATGTCCTCATGCAAGGTCTGATAAGACACAGATTTCTTTCAAGATCACTCATATGCTTAGGTGTCATAAATGGCCAACCTGGGTCATTCCCGTAGAATGCATAATAAAGTTAGTATTGAGATATTTGAAAGTAACTATGCTGAACCCACAGTTTAGTGAATAAATCCATCGTTTAAAAGATGTTGGCAAAGAAAATTAAATGCGACTAGTCTGCAAGATTGTGCACTAATCACAGACTACTGAATATTGACGCACTTTAACATTTACTTCCTGTGTATTGTATACAGTTTCCAGAAAATTAAAATAGTACAATTTAGTAGTATTTACTACATCACTGTACTGCAACTGGTCCCAATTGCTGCTAAACCGGTACATTGTGTATATACACACACATACATTCATTCATTCATTCACACACACATACACAGTGAAGAAATACTCCATACAGTAGCAAATACACAAGCGTGCTGCATTCAGTCTCACACACATATCCATGGAGACGCAGGGTACACACCCAAGCACACCCACACACAGCTGTGTCTGAGACTTTTGACTCTATTCATGTGGGAGTTTCCCCGGTGAACAAACTCAAACACCAAGGGCAGTGATAAGAAATGAATGAATCGTAAAGCTGTGGAGAGCGAGGGAAGCAAAAGGAGCTGGGGTGGGGGCTGGAGAATTAAGAATGGAATGAGAAAAAGCAAGAGTGTCATATATGCTCCATGTCCATTGAAAAGATAAACCCATTGGATACCCCATCAATTTCTTACTGCACAGAGATTTTTTTAACAAATTCTGGAATTGCTTGCTCGGAGCCCCTAGCTATGTCATGTCAGCATACAGCACATACTTTATGACTCAGAGATATATTTAAGACATATGCTGCTCAAAAGAATCTCTACAGAAATGTATCTTCTTAGACTAGACATTGACCAATTTAGGACTGTAGGACCAAACGCAGTCCCTAATGAAATACGTCACTGTGACAGGGCCAGGCTAGCTGGCTCTTATGTCATATGAAGTTTAGCCGGGTCACGGAGCACTTTTGTGTCCGGTTCCGTATACCGTGACCCGGTAATATATTATATTGTGTTTTTTTTTAAAAAAAAAAACAAAAAAAAAAAAAACACAATATAATATATTACCGGGTCACGGTATACGGAACCGGACACAAAAGTGCTCCGTGACCCGGCTAAACTTCATATGACATAAGAGCCAGCTAGCCTGGCCCTGTCACAGTCACACAGCCTAAGAAGTTCTTATATTCCATTGTATCGCACGATTAGTTGAAATGTCATTGAGCATAACCCCCAGTGCTGTATCCAGTAATGTAGGTCGGAATGGATAAAAACTCCCGTTTCTCTGCAGCAATGCTAATGAAGTCTGTTCCTCCATACTTTCATTAGTCAGAGTGTGCAATTGGGTGATTAATACCAATCCATTCTATTGTTCATCAGGCAGTACTATAAGGAGTCAGGGTACTTTTCTAGTAGATCAGGCTAAAAGAGTTAGGATTCATACAACTTGTGTATATGCAGCTGCCTGAATACATTGTCGAGCCACAGTATGTTCGAAAACATTTCTAAATCAATACCAGTGATAAAAAAAAAAGGTTGTAATCCCCCTTTAATGTTTAGCATGGATCCCCAGTGTGGAGCGCTATATAAGAAAATAAATGATAATCCCTTATAGTTTATTTAAGATATTGGTACAACTGAAGGAAACAAGGCTAGTGTGGAGGAGAGCAGTCGGAAAAAATGATAAAAAGTGTAATTTTTGTAAGTCCACTCGTGTTACCATGCGCGGCATTTCCAGGAGCGGATTATACGACACACCCCATGTCATTGCTAAGAGGGTAAATCACTCGGAAAGGTGATCTCAAAGTGTGTAAGACGGACCCACCCAGCATAAACAGGCAGAAAGGTGTAAAAAATACACGGCCCAGGATTACACCGAGATGACTGCGTTTCTCAGGTTGAGGAATAAGGGGTGGGTTGTGGGTGATTCATTCTCCTGCACGTTACTTGAATTAGTCTAGTATATACATTAAAAACCCCTATACCCCTATACTGATATAAACCCCTGTATTTCTGTAACGTGGCCCTTTTAATAACAGGGATACGTTTATATGATATATAGAGCGACAGATAACTCTGTAATGTATAAGCCATATAGAATATTATCTGAGCAAGCGAGGGACTGGCCATCCGTCACACCAGGTAAATGCGGCTGGAGATGCCCAGCTATATGCGAAAGGACCATAAAAACGTAGCATACCGCTGCGTATATCCAGGCGTTAGCTGCACAATTTAAAGTGCCAGGGGCCACCTCAACATCACTAGTCCGGCTCTGGATATAGCTAAAAGGATCGACATGACACAAAAAGCCACCAGCAGTAACACTTTAACCCCACTTCATTATATATATACATACATACACACACATTTATATGCAACATTTCACTTAGTAGGGGGTAACTTTTCACGTACCCATAACCACACGTATTATAGCATTCAGAAAGCATCGCGGGAGAGGGTGCATGCGCGCACAGCACCTGGGCAGCCATATCTCAAGGACCAGCAACAAATAACATTGAAATGAGTCTAAAATAATTATACATATTAGCGATTTTGCTAATATATAAATGTATTATACTAACCTACAGAGAGCCCTGTAACCACACGTTTATGGATAAGTTCATTTTTTACATAGTTGTATTGATGTAAGCATATTTCATGTTGCTGCCTGTATTTAAACATATATAACATGAAACAAGATTCCTTCACCTTTTACCCTTTCAGTATGACTGTTAAGCTAGGAGAAGATTCAAATAATAATAATTTCATGCTACTACAGGAGTAACCGAATGAGATGCCGCCTGTGTTTACAGGGAAAGGCCTGGAATAATGTAATATGTGAATAAAAATTATGTGATGGAGCTGGAACTCTGAAACAAGATGTTCCAAAGTCCACATCTAGAAGGACCTGGATTCCGAAACAAGATGTTCCAAAGTCCACATCTAGAAGGACCTGGATTCCGAAACAAGATGTTCCAAAGTCCACATCTAGAAGGACCTGGATTCCGAAACAAGGTGTTCCAGAGTCAGTATCTGCCAGGAGCTGGGTCACTGTACTTTATTATAGAAACACAGCTAAGTGCCTTATTGCACCAATACTAATGTAATGCCTGTGACAGGCAAGCTGGGTCTTATTATAATTAACAGTGCATTAAGTGGTATATTCACTAAACAGAGTTGGCAGGAGGGTTCAAAATTCCAACTACCCAACTGTACTGTGCATTGTGGAAGGTCATCTACAGAGAGACGTTCTAAAAGGAGGGATGATCTGGTCTTGGATCATTGATTGTTAACAAGGCATGGTTTCTTAAAGGCAATCTCACAAATTTTCATGCTTCGTGACGCAGGGTAAACTTCACGATTCTTAGAGTAAGAAGGTGGCCCTTTGTAATGCACTGGAAAATATGTTGAGTTGGGCTCTTCAACTCTTCTCCAAGCTCCATGTTTAGTGAACATAGTCCCAAGACACTCAGAAGCTGGGGTAAGAATATTTCATGGTTGGTTGGTATACCAATAAGTACAGGACATGTCCTGTTATGCTTTATAATAAACTCGTCATCAGGCGATTGCACATACGCCTAGAGACTTGCAGAACACATACAGCATGCTCAGCTGGACAGTCTCTTTTATGACTGTCACATAAGTCATTTGATGACACAGATTTACAAATCAGCACCGCACCCTTTTCTCCTGCCTGCCTTCTTACACCCATTAATAAATGCATTGTATTTATCTTATGTGTAATACCAAAAGTCTGCTTTAAATGTGGTGATAGTAAGAATAATGTCCTTTGACCCTAGCAAGGTATGTCAAGGCAATCAGAGATGGATCACTTTTTACCAAAGTTCTTTTTTCTTTCTTAAATTAACCAGTGAACGGTTGGCGATAGATGAGGTCATATTTCAAGCTTCACGTGATACGGTCGGACTCCCTGAAATAAACAGATTCATAGACCCAGCATGTAAAATTCTACACCTAGGGGAAATATTGTAAAGCGCCCTTCCTCCACCATGTGCCTCCTCAGTACGCAACAAGCAATACCATTTTGTACGGTGACAGCAACAACCCCTCCTGGGACGGATACAGGACCGCCACGCGGCACCGTCGATAATTACGGTACATCATTGTGCAAGAATGCGCGGTATTACTGCAAACAAATAGAATGAGTCGGAATACTACGCTTTATAGAAAACAAGCCTCAGCCTGTCACTTTGTAAACTCTGGTCTGTAGAGTATTGCGACGTTTAACCAGTCATCTGCCGCAGGCCGGTATACATTAACACGTCTCTGTGCAGCACGTCCGGGGTTTGGCTTCATTTCAAAAACTATTTGTTTGGCGGCACCTATATTCCTGTTCAACGTATCCAGAACACCTTTACATAAAGATTATTTTTAATTAATAAAGATAATAAAAAAGGAAAAAGACCAACTAAGACACTAAAGTGACATATAAAAAAAAAATATTATTTTAGACACAATGTATCCACTTAATGTAACCAGGACTGACCTCCTAGCACCTATGATGTTAAGAAATGGGATAGGACTATTTCTGTTACATAGTTTTGGAAACGACAATCAGGTTTTACTGTAATCGGATTGAAACGTTTATATTATTGTATTAAAAAAAAAAAAAGTAGAAAAAAGAATTCTATAAATTTCTTGAAAGTAGTGATTATGGGAGATTTATTGGAAGGGAAATGTATTAATGAAACGGCCTCTCAAAGAGTTAAGACAGTCTATCTGTCCCGGGAAGTCCCATGTATTTACTTGTGTTAGGGATATTGGGTATTTTGCGGTGCAATGGCTTCCCGGCAGAGGAGCTTCGAACCTGGCAGAAGAGTCAGCTCAAACTTTGCCGCTAGTTTTGTACCCCATGGGGTAACATGATAAAGGATGGAGCCGTAATTCTGACCCCAATGGTCATTTACGCGGCAGTCTCTGCAGAGACCTAGTGAAATAGTAAGGTGGGGCCCTAGGCATGTAGAAGTACTAGCCTCATAAGCCCAGCACAATGAACTAACTAAGACACAAGGCATGGTGTCATTCACGAGTATAAGAGAGAGAAAACGGCAAATATTGGACATTGCCCCGAACAGCGCGATATCCCTGGGCTAACAGACCTTAGGGCCAGATTTACTGCAGGTTGTCAACCGTCATGAAACCAGCAAACGCAGCTTATCTTAAGGCTTTGAGTGCCTCGGCTGCAACCGGTTTATTGCAATTTAACGTCTCATGCCTTCCTTGGTGAAACAATTGAAGTAATGATCTAGCAGTTTGCCACCCTCATATAAGTGGGTTTTTCTGGAACACCTGGCGCAAGCATTCTTATTGATACAGTCTCAATATTTCTCTTACCTCCATAGCTGGAGAAGCTGGAGTTGGCCCGGGATGAAGTCTGTCCCTTTTGCATCATCCGTGCCCGGACCTGCTCCTGTACCCGGGCATTGCGAAGTTCTTGGCTCTCTTCACGCACCCTTCGGTCCAATTGCGAGTCGGTGGGCAACGCCAGCGATGTCGTGTTCATGTTCGGCTGCAAGGCCGACATAAGGAAGTGACTGTCCTGCATGGTGAAGCTGTGATGGTGCAAGCACTCTCTCCCACACACCGTCTGTAGACACAATCTCTGTCTCCCTCGCAGCCTGGGTCAACACTCAATCACTATATGGCTTAATCTCTCCTTCCCACAATGTGTATTTAGTTGGTCTTCTTGAAGTTAGTTTCCTATGCTGTTGGGTGTCCTTCCTTCGCTTATTGCAGATTAGGCAAATTACCCTTCCTTGTCGGTGTTGGTAAAGGTCTTGCCCTAGGCCTGCAATGCCCTATCACACAGTCTCTCCCTAAAGAGCGTCTCCCTTGTTCCCTGTCTGTCACTGGCTTCTCTCTCCCACACGCTTAGCCTGTCTCCACTTCCATGCCCCACCCTGCCATTACCTCAGCACTCTACCTGTTCCTGCCTTTCCCTCTTCCCCGCCTCCATTTTCTGCACCTTCCCCTCTAAACTACCACATTTTTTTTCTACTTTCACCAGACGTTCCCAGATAACGCAGCGCCTGAGCTGGCCGAGTGTGTTATTTCACTGTGTCGGGCCGTTGTAGGAACTTGTCTCCTTCGCTCTCTTATTCCTTCTCCTCAGCTTCCACGCTCTCTCACACCTGCCTCCCTCGTGAGTCGGTCACACCTGCTCAGACACTTTGCATTCACTAAGCCTCTCTCCCAACACTTCTCCTTCTCCCCAACCCAGTTCCTGCCCTCTCTTTCTCGCCCCACACGCTGTATTTTTTTTCTTCCTCCCATTCAGGAATGTTACATCCCCCTCTCACTGACAGCGAGGAATCTTCCTCCCCCTTTCCTATCATTAGGGTCAGCTAACTGTGTAAAAAGGGCCTGAACACCTTCCTCAAACAAAGAAGCCGCTTCTCCATCTGCTAGAAACTCCGGTATAACTGCCCCGGTCAGGCCTATGGTGACCAGACAAAGGAGGTCCTATCATATAGTGCGGGGCTCGAGTTTAATAGCCACGTTGGCTAATCTTCCTATCTTTAATATGTGGTTGGACTTAATTCACTGATATTAGTTGTCCGCATCAGATGGATTTATTGGAAGCCATCTGAAGAAGAAACCTTGGAGGTCAATTACATTGGGTTGACTCAATAAAAGGTATCACCGTTAACGAAAAACCCCAAACCCTTAAAGCAGAGCCATCGATTTAACAAAGTAAAACCGATTTAAGTTGCTCTTTTTCTTATAATTTAAGTTTTCCCTGACTTGAAATTTGAAACTCCATAAAAGATTAACTGGGTTAGGAGTCTGGAAGGGGTAGAAGGATATCTCGCGCGTTATTAGGTCCATGGCAGGTAGGTACATTGTTCCGACAAGAGATAAGTTATCTTGCTTGATTGATGGCCGTCGTCGTGTATTCTTATTAATTTTTTTTTATTCGACTGCACTAAGTTCACGATGCCTAAAGGCATTAAGGACGGCCGTTCAGCCCGTCCATCTGCCAACTAAAATAATCAATGGGGTCTCGCTGAAAGGGTGGTAGATAGGTGGAACAGTCTTCCAGCTGAAGTAGTAAGCCTTGAGGGTTACAACCTGGCCATGATTTTAGGAAATCCCAGCTTGAGCACTGGCACCTCAATCAAAATGGAAAATGGCTGATTTAAATCGTGTTCCAAGCAAGGTAAGGTTTAAGGCTTTTACTGCAGGGACAAATAGTTCTTATCTGCTGTCAAATTGTATCTTTTTATATTATAATAAGCATGCAGCCAGAAGTGTGTGACTACCACACCGCCTAACTATCCCGGTTTTGGAGGCACAGTCCCTCTCAGGGACTGTAACCGCCCCTCCCCCTTAGCTGATGTTTTTTTTTCCTCTAAAACTCTGTGTTTTTTTATGTACGAGTGCAACGTATGTTTTGGAAACAATGATGTTGACTTAAACTGCAGAAAGTGGTTTTAAAATACTAGTTTTTGGAATTTAACGTTGCATGGGAATCTCAGACAAGACCAAGCGCTGATGTAATACTGTCGCAGCAGGAAAAATGGGTTAAATTCCATATTTCTGTTTATTAATATATTAAATCTATATAATATCTGGGCGCTTTATAAAGAATTCAGTCTGCAGAACAACGTGTTAAATGCAAAGAGCCAGACAGCATGTGCTATCAGCGCAGCCCTACAAGGGAGTGTCCGCTCACCTTAGGCATGAAGAACAATATGTCTTCAAGGTTTATGCGCTGCCGACAGACGGAAATACACCATCGTTATATATTTAATACTGGGCAGCAGAACACTGTCTGTACTACTCCCTACTACTGACAAAAAAACATACAGAATACCGTCTACTTTGCATAATTCCATATAACTTGTTAGGACATCACAATGGGAATGGAATCCGAAAACCATCCGAGATAATTACTGCAACCCTGCAAATCATCTCATCTCAGAATTCCTTTTGCTCTCAGAATATTTCTACCTCTGATATCTGCAGGATATTTCTACTCGTCTGCAGATTATCTATGAGTTGCAATAAAAGTCAAATACGTGGAATTAAAGCACACTCTTTCAGTATAATAGAACTGCAGAGCATCGCTCCTCCGGCAAACCCAATCATTCAGCCCTAAACTACTGCCCTGTATCTGCAGACACGCTTACTCTGCAGAATTCCTATTCTTTGCACCCCAGCCCATAGAATTCTTCTCCTCCGAGAGATCTTGGTGCACAGATATCAATGTGTCTAGGAATGCTGGTTTGTATGGGCCACGTAAAGTCCCCCGCTTTTTACCTTTAATTTAGAACATGGAATTCGACAGCAGATCGGACCCATTCGGCCCCGTCTAGTCTACCTGTTTTTTCTGCTGTAAACACTCAAACCTTAATCAGTGGTTGGTCTTGTGTTAGATTCAGAGATTTAGAGTCATATGCCTGTCTCATATTTAAATTCCCTTTCTGTATTAGCTCTACCACTTCCGATGGGAGGTCGTTCCACTTATCTACCACCCTCTCAGTAAACAAAAACTTCCTCGCATTACATCTAGATTATGTCCTCTTGTTCTAACATTTCTCCTCCTGTAACTTTCTTTTCCATGGCTGAAATACACTCTTTCTAGAGATCATTGCTTGATCATTTCTTTGCCATCAGAGGTAATTTTTCCTTCACACTAACCTACCTTTACTGTGAACACTTTTCGTTACTAAACATAACTACACAATTACAGCCGTGTGTTACCTTCGGGTGCAAATAATTTATTCCCAAACTCTACAACGACTCTTACATGTCTGATCTACTCCGAATGCATCATAAAAGACATTCACAACACGCATACATGTTATAGAATCATACTGTCTGTCATTAACCCATTATATACCATACACCTTCCTAAACGCTGGCCCGTAATTGACGCAGCTAGCGCTTTCATCTATCCGTGTCGCTGAATCATGCAGTCTAGTCATTAAACTTCATTCCAGTGATGACCAGGTGAGCATCATTCCATTACTGGCACATCTAGCTCATTCATGCTCCCTAACCCATTCCTCCCCTGGTACCTGTAGGTAATGTCATTATTAATACCCCTTTACCAGGATGTTGTTAGCCATACCTGCGTCTGCAAGACAGGGCCATGGCGGTTCATGATGCTCTCTACTTCCTCCACTGTTTGGGGTGTGAGGTACTAGAAGTAATCACCAAAATTGTTTGAAAGCGAGAGAATGGAAACTGTATCATCCCATGTCGTCACTGGACCTGTTTATACACCTCCGCCCTACAGAACGTTAACCCTTCTATTTGCCAACTTTGAAGAAATATTATAAAGAGAGGGGAAAACAGAGGATGCAGCGATACCTTACTCTAGAGCGTGCCTCGGGGTAACACTTTAAAATGTTAATGGGGACAGTGGTAGAATTTACGTCACATTACTTGGTTTTTGAAGATCACGTTTCTTTCCCTGGTAGGATACGCTCTGGTGGGAGAGACATCGGGAAATGATAATCTGTAGGCCTTGTCAGAGGAATAAGTATAAAGAGGAAATCTGCCATTGGTTTCTGGATAAGAATGGTCGGGGAAGTCTAAAGGATCCCACCATGTATTACCTGGAGGAGAGAACAGATAGAAGGCATGATAAAGACATTTATTCAAAGGAGGAACATTGTTTGAAACAAGGGTCTGAGGCTTAGATGTAATGTAAGGACGTTTTTTACTTTGGAATGTAGTAGGTGAGTGGAACAGACTTCCAGCAGAAGCAGTAGTGGTTAATACAGGGAATTTACACATGCATGGGATGGGCATAAGACTATGCTGAATATAAGTATTATATGTGGTATTTGATCCAATACTTTACATGCTTTACGTAGATAGTTTTTCGTAGGTGTTGTGTTGGCTTGTTCACCAGAATATTTGTGCTGTGGTTTTGTTAATTATTTGACGGTAATTTTATTGTGAAGGTTTAATAAAGATTGATTTCATCGTACAACCGCAGGATTGCAGCTCTTGATTTATGGGATATTCTATTAGGTATCCTTATTGCCGGGTTCTGAACTTCATTTGCTGGCTCTTGCCGCTGAGCCCATGGAACGCAGGTGTTAGTTCATGTGAGGTTGAGCCCTCGCCACATTTCAGTTTGTATCCTGCATATAAGACAAGACCAACGAGCGAATCAGGTTTGATGTTTTTGCCCGGGTGAAACATGGACAGACTTGGTGGCTGGAACGCTATGTTATAGCTGTCCATATAATATTTAATGTATGAATTGTAATGGGTCAGACAAACCAATCTACAGTAGGAAGCAGTCAACAAATTGTCAGGACGGGCCACCACGCTGATCTAACGTAAAGTGACCTGCTGGCTGCTGACCATCTGGACAGGCTCCAACAGTCCTAGATACAATGTAACGTGACCTCGTAGATGAGGAATAATGGGACAGGCTCACATAGTCCTGGTCTATATGTACAGCGTAAGACTAATGCCCCAGTTCTAGTGCATGGTAAGTCTTGGCATTGAGAGGGTAAGACTGAAAGAATATCAAGGTGCACCCTAAGAGTCCCTGCAGGGTAACCCGAGCCCATCCTTGTTTCAGCTTCTCACGGGGTGGGGGATAGATCCAATCATACCCTATTCTCCCTCCCTGGCAGGTAGAAGCTTGCAGAAAAAAAGTTATAATTGCCACACCTAGTTCCTAATATGTTCTCCACCTAAAACCAACACCCATATGAAAATATGGAATGCTATTGAACATATTATTGTCTACAGGCATATCACCTTTGGTCAAAAATCAGTTTGTCTATCGATGCCAGAGGTGAGGCTTCCTAGAGGGAAATGGTATATATATATCAAAATATATTAAAATAAACTTTTGTTAAAGTTTTGCTTATGCTATTTCCAAAATTAGCTTTATGACAACATGTATAAGACTATTTACATCCTCCTATTTGGGACATTTTTATACAGTGACCTAATAACTGTTTTTTGGAAGGTAGAGCCAGTGACATCATCACGACAGAGACGATACATAGGGTGTTGGATTCTGATCCTGTTATGGAAGGAATAGTTTTAAATCCTTACTTAGTAAAAACCAATCCCAGCTATGGGTGCAGTATTGGGTTGGGGAATGTTATTGGCTGTTAAAAAATATCTAATTATTAGTTAATATAGTTAATACTTTAAGCCCACATTGTGACACCATAGGAGCTCACACTTAGTGACACACGTATGTTATGGGTGCTCATCCCACTACAAACACAAGCACCACGCTCATCTTTCCAAAATACAGCTCCGTATCTTAAAACTAAGATTAGCATGTCTGCAAATATCTTGAGATGCTAAAACACAGCGTTGTCTACACGGCCATGAGTCAGGCATCTGGTAATGCCGACGAATTAAAGTAAGTAGGCCAGCTAGCGCAATGATTATTCACCGTCCTAAAACTAATTACTCAAAGCGGAATACAATGTTTTGGAATATCCAACACCCTATGCTTATAAATGTGACACTCCTAATAAATGATCCTGCTAGTTATAGCATAGCGATGACAGGACTCGAATAATTGGAATGACCACATCAGAATACTTGAAATGCCACCATGGGTGCTAAATACCACAGCTGCTATAATGCTCTAACATGACAGATATATATATATGTAATTTCCACGAAACTTTTCTCATAAAAAAGCGTGTGTTCCTGCTAAATAATTTATTGCTAAAGGCTGGAAGGAGAACGTTCCCGGATATAAAAATGGTACTCAAGAAGGTTGACTTCATTTACGAAAGGAGGAGGCCTTCCTCATAGTGTGGATATACCTTGGTGCCTGTTGGGTGGATTGTTGGGTCAGAGACGGTGGTTGTTTACAGGTTCCTTTGACAACGTTAACGTCATTACTACTACTGTATTAGGTTGCTTGGCCTTTAGGTGAAGGTTCTGCCTTTTGTGGAACCAAGAAAGTTCTTAACTCAAAAATCGAGTGTTCGTACGAGATGTGCATTACATAATATCAGGTGTTTGGTCTTATAAAGGGATAAATACTTGGTGGCCAGGTTCTCCAATCCCCTTTCCAGAGCAGAATATTACACCTGGCAGCAGTGACAGGGAATTCAAAGGATGTCCTAACAGAATCTCCAAATCGTGTGTGCATTGCTGAGTGACAGGATTCCTGTCTTAATGCCTCCCGGGGCAGTTTGTATGGGACAGGTTCTGTAAGTAATGTGGTTATACTGGCTTGGTGACATTTCAGTGAGGCCTTCTTCTTGCCGCAGGTTGGATGGTGGTGGACGTTCAGAATCCTTTTCTGGAGTTTCTTCTTCCCTTTCTAGTTTCCTACTGAAAGGCATCGTGATCAGATTCTTTTCTGGAGGTTTTACAGAATCATAATTGTGTTTGAGACAGCATAGAAAATAAATGTATGCAGTACTCTGGGGGTTTCACTAAAGTATGACCTGCTGCCTCCTTTCAGTATATTTCATGACGTTTAATACAATTTCACTCCGTATAAAAATGTGTCATTTTTACATAGAGAAAAGGGGTCTAATAGGACCGGTGGGTTCAGCATTCTCTCCTGATCTGCCGCTCCGGACGCAGCATGTCGTCATACATATGCAGCCATCAGCCGGACTAACGTCATCAGGTGGCCGGTGGCCTTAAAGTGCCAGACTCCCCTCGTAATCGCCACCCTATCCCGATTCTAAAATGAGACCAGGGACTGATTAGGGTCTGAGTCCTTACAGCTTAGAAAAACAGGAATGGTGAGTAGATGCTGGTTCTAGAGCTGCTGATTCATTTAGGAACTTTCTCCACCCCCCCTCTCCTTTAACCAAGACCCTTAAGGTCTTGGTTAAACAGACAGGTTAATGCCTCTGAAAGCCCAACAAAGGAAAGATGCATATTAAACTACTCTGTGCCAATCGGTGGCAGGAAAGTACTACCATTGAAACCTGCAGGAGTTCTTTCCGTGCATGCGCATGGGGGACAGTCTCTGCACCAGTGCTGGAGCTGCATTTGGCCAGACGCATCCCCTGCATGCAAAATAGCAGGGAAGGGAAGGGGTTAACACATATGGGGGATTCTGTTAAAGGAATACCTCCAAAAATAAAAAAAAGGATCTCTCAGCTATCATATGCATTAAAGCGCATATAGTGTCCCTATAATGGACAGAGCCTCTCGCGGGTGCACCATGAGGCTGTAATAGCCTTTTTGCCCCAAGCTTCTGCTTCATCACTCGATTAGGTCTCACCCACCAGTCATGTGGAGGATTCCCGAGCTTGGATTGGCTGCAGTTTGTTATTATTCAATTAATGCTGAGGACGGCCCTTCCTGATTGGCTGAGTCAAAGAATGCTGTCTGTACACAGAGTTTTCTCAATATTTGCTGAGTCAAAGTATATAAGAGACGTTTAACTCAGCCCCGCTGTGATTGGTTGGCGGGAATCATTCCAATATCGCCGGCTCCTGATTGCGCTGTGCGTGCCTGTACTGGTGTATGACACATGATCTGCGCACAATATTCTCACAACACTTTGGGCAATAAACGGCTTTATTGAAATGCTGTTCTCCTCGCCGCCACACCTCTGATTTCGGAGTCACAAAATACCAAATAAACGCTAATATATATTTTTGTAAAAAATTATTGAGAGAGTGGTAGATAAGTGGAACAGCGTAACAGCAGAAGCGGTAAAAGTTAATAAAGTAAGGGAATTTTTAAATGTGTGGCATAGGCATGTACCTATACTGAATCGAAGATGAGACCAAGGACTGATTTAGGTCCATCAGGGAAAATGGGCTGACTTGGGATAAATGATCATTATGTTGCCATGAAGTTCTATGTAAATGTAAAGGGCTTTTTATAGGTATGGTTCATGAGGCTGAATGAAGCTGTATTTATGAACCAACCATCTGTTGTTTATTTTATATTTGTATTATAAGCTGTTTTCCTGGTACTCTCCCCCTTAAAGCATTAAAAATATGTGTGTGTATTTGTGTATGTACAGTATGTATGCATGAATGTACATATATGTGTATATATATATATATACATACACATGTGTGTATATACAATAAAGGGTGCCACATGTTAACTTTGATAAAAATGTATCTATATATATATATATTTCACAGGTGCACAATAATTGTTAACTTTCCGTCAGGTAAGCAAATAAATATTATTATGATGTCATATGATGTCATTTTAGTGTTTCCTCTGAAGCTTTAACATTAAAGTAAACACAAAAAGCTTTTCTCAAGAGCAAGAACCAACAACTGCCTGCTTTTGTGTCACATGACACTAAAGTGTTCCCGGTCAAAATTTTACATAATTAAAGATTTGGTTTTTTTGGGGCATCAAGCAGGACTAGGAATGCTGTTTCTAATTCTGCATATTGTTTCAAAAATTTTAAATTCAACTGAATTTTAATCAGCGGTGGGATACTTTGGAACCGTTTTTCAGGCAGGTAGCGCTTTTTCTCTTTTTTCTTTTTTTCGGTTCCAATGTTTTGGGCTACATATGTGGATAAAGACACATGCAGATGGGCAGCAGTTGCAGCCCTGCAGACCTGTTTGGCAACAGAAATGATTGATTCGGAGTCCTAGACAAAGTTTTTGTTTCTTGCAGCATGAAAGGTTAGACCGTTCTGCTCTACTCCATTCCTGATTGCTGGAGCGTATAATAAACATTTACAAAGCGTCTAATTGGGATCCCCGTGTGACCGCCAGATTACCTGGTGTCCCCAGGTGCATTTCTATCAAATGGAAGGTCACTCATTAACCCTTTACTCTACCTGTGTGCAATGTTTTCACCAGCTTAAAGGGACGCTCACTTAGCCTGCCATAAGCGCTTTCAATTTCCGTGTGATCCGTTTTGGATCATGGGAGGATTTGCCCTTTCCACACACCTTACCCCCCCCCCCCCCACTACGTGCTGTACAGCAGTCTCCCTGCGCATGATGTGCCCAACTCCAATCAGCTTCGGCTCTGGTCCAGGGAAAGCTGGGGACAGGGGTCCGTTGAGACCCCACTGCGCATGTGTGCAAAGTCCTCCAATTGATTTCACTGGGAGCACTTTTCAGCCCCTGATTGATTGCTTGAAGCACCCAATAGGTGCCAAGAATAGTCAAACCATGTAGGAAGGGGGCAACTGCTTCTGCGGGGCTGCAACTTCTAGGTCAGGTAAGTGCTTAATTTTCTTCATTTTGGAAGAATGTATATTAAAGACGAACATGAAACATTTTCCAGAATACTTATATCAGCTAATGGATCATGTAATTTATCTTATTTTAAGATTTTTCTCATTTTGTTCCAATAAAGTTCCTTTATCCACAGACCTGGAGGCTACCTTTGTAGGCTGTCATATGATACTCTGACTCATTAGTCAGACTATCTGATTGGGTGATTAAGAGTGAGCCATTCTATTGTTTACCCCAGTGCGCTATAATAAAGAGTCACGCCGTTTGTCAAGAAGTAACAGAACTAGAACACATACACATTGCTAACGTGCAGCTGCCTTTAAATGAATATTATGAGCATTACAATGGTTCCCCCTATTGTCTCCCATGCAGTCATAGTCCAGATATACCACTTTCAGTACAGTGCAATGGAGCCATGGAGTTTTTGATGTCATTTGTATCACTAGAGGCATGATGCTTATGTCATGGAACCACCCAGCGCCGGCCCAAGGCAAAATGCCGCCTTGGGCGAATTTTAAAATGCCCCCCTCCCTTATCTACCCTTCCTCTCCCTCTGTCCCTGCCGCCCCCCCCCGATTATCTACCCTTCCTCTCCCTCCCTCCCTATTATCTACCCTTACCCCCCCCTTGTACTTACCTTTCAGCAGTCCTGCGGCGAGTCTCCCTGTTCGGTCTCGGTGCCGGCTTGTAATGCTGAGCGCCGGAAATGAGGTAATCTTCCGGCACTCAGCATTACAAGCCGGCACCGAGACCGAACAGGGAGACTCACCGCAGAGGAGAGGGAGACTCGCCTCAGAGGAGAGAGAGAGGGGCGCCGAGCGGGTACTGACAGCTTGGTAAGCCAAAACCACTCGGCGCCCCTTTCTCTCTCTTTCGCTTTAAAAAAAGCGGTTGCCCCACTCGGCTCCATTGTCGGGCCGGCCCTGGAACCACCCATAACATGTGTGCACTGGGGCATCATTAGAAGGACACCGCCAGTTACGGGAGTAAAACCAGGTTACAACCTGAGACTTCTGCGCTAACTCCTGCATGGGACAATCTAGTGTCCAAGTGAGCCCTACCAATAAGCAGTGTGTATTAAATATGCATCATTGGACCTCTTGAAGGAAAAACAATGAAGGCTTTTAGGAGAAGCTGCAGCTCCACGGCTGCAGCTCATTGCCCTCTTCAAGGTCTCATTTTTGTGCCACTTTTGGCTGCTTGAAGCAGCTAATCAATGATAGAGAAACACTCAAACTAAAATAAAAAATGGATGCTTTCTGCAAATGGATGTGGGGGTCCCATTGGACCCCCTGTGACTCTTTTGCAAGCCAGATCTGGAGCAGACTATTGTATCCAACCAATTATTAAACTAATTGAGGGGATAATGAGCAGAAAAAAATATTTTAAGCCAAATATTTTAATTACTCTCAGAAACTATATCTTTCAGACGCCAGGACATCGGATTTGTTTAATATAATCGCTGGTGGGTTGAGGGCCATATTGAAGACCACAAAGATCTCACCTGGGCAGCCAGATTTCTAGTTGGATTGAGGGCGTATTTATAAAGTATCCCTCTTAACGAGAACAGTCACTTTTGGGGACAATAGGTCACTAAGTCCCATAGAAAAGTCTGTTTAAGGCCCCACCCCTAGACATGCCTCTTACCACACCCCCTAAAACAAAATTGTCCTTCATTGGCCAGTGAAAAATTGGGAGGTATGAAGAAGTTCGGGTCTTTTTATAAATTTGTTCGGCTCTTTTAATACATATGTTATATAATCTTTTATTTTTATTATTATCTTTTATATATATATATATATATTGCATCAGCGCCTCTTATAGAGCATACATTCCAAGGGTCTGAAGAAACTAGAACCAGCGGACTAAGATAAATAATACAATCTATATACATCAAAGCTTTATAAAGTTTACTATGATTGAAGTGTAATTATTAACAATCTTGAAGCTAGCTTTGACCAAACATACAGTATTTGCCCATATAACCCCCACTTGTCTATTCTTTTTTTCCTGTTAATCCTTTTAGCTCTAATCTGATGGTTCATAGATCATGGTGTCTGGTCCTTCTAGCAGGATTATAATGTTTATATTATATGTTTCAGGTATAGGAACAATACCCAGTTTTGCTATTCAGGGTTTCAAATTCTGTGTTTGCGAACCTGCCAGAGAAATCGGCAGTTCCTTGTATGCAAAGGGCGCGACTCACAAGAACATACGTGTGCATGTCGTGGATGTACTTTTGTGTACAGATCAACTGTGCTTTCTCTGTGTTTGCCGGTAACCGGACATGCGGAACCCGTGTGTCCCAAATCGGACCAGTTTAGAATAAAAGTTTCCCACTATGTATTTATTTACAATGTGTATTATCACCACCATATTTACAAAGACCTGTTTAGTTAAGAAATTCAGCTAAGCCCTGTTAATTCTCAATAAACTGATGCTTGGAGCACACATGGTTAAGTTTCGTTGCAATAAGGTGTCCTTCCGAGCTTTGGATCTGCTCCACGTGGCTGCAGACATTTCTATCTGTTTAGGAAGGAGACATTAAATCAGGATTATTCAAATTGGCCTTTTCCTGATTGTCGTGTTGTCCGAGTAAACCGATGCAAACTGAGAAAAGGGATTTGAATGAGTTCAGCAGACCGAATAATAAAACGATGGCCTGAATGATAACTAAATATCACCCCGTGGCCAGCGTGAAACAGGAACGGCCAATTCGTTCTGTTGAGCTTCTAGTTTTAGTAGCAGAAGAAGAACACGGATTCTCTGAAAGTAGAAAAATCTTGCAGATAAGCAAAAATATTTTCCGTAAATATAACACCGGGGAAGGTTGTGCCCCCCTACACATTAGGGGTAACCCCTCTATTACCCACCTTTGGGCAATAGCTGTGGCGTTCTCACTCTTCAGTAGAAATAGCCTTCTGTAAAGACTATTTTTAGAGTTGCCAAGTATGGAAAGTACTGGTTGAAAAGTTTTAACCATGTCTGAAAACTTCAAATGTCAAATGCCTTGCCGCTATAGACCAATCATAACTGGAAAGTCGGCAAGAGGGGGCACTTGGAAAACCATAGAGACCCACTGGAACAGCAGGCAAGGGAGAGACAGTAGGCTGACATAGAGAGCAGAAAAACACCTGGTAGTCAGGGGAGTACAGAAAAATGTTAATAATTGTATTTAATTCTGTACCTACCCTGCTGCCAGAGTGGTTAGATCTGCTCTCTTCCTTTATCTATAGCTGGTCTCCTCCCCTTCATTCTGGCAGCTGCTCCTTCACAGTCAAGCCTGGGCAGCAGCACAGTTTGCAGGATGCAGACACAAGGTAGTGTCTTTCAAACATGTATTGCAGCTAGTAGTAGTTAATACTCCAGCTGTTGAGATGACATTTCCCATGACTCTCAGCCAGTCTGGTATGTTAAGCATCATGGGAAAGGAAGTACTCAACAACTGGAATGCCTTCGGTTAGCTTTTATATCATTATGGATTAGTATTGCAGCTGCTGCAAATACTCTGCAAACTCTAACTACCTTCCTTTTTTGTAGACAGGGGTAGTTGTGGCTAATCTTTACCACTCCAACTATTGTAAAGTTCTCATGTTGCGCCGGTACATGCTGGTCTGTAGCTACTACTACCATCATCATATCATTTTCCTATTAATGGGTAACTAACATTTGCCTTCCATCAGGAAGCACCTCTCTTGAGCCAACAAAGATAGGCAATGGAGATGAGGTCAGAAGCTATTGGGGTGGGAGAGGGGGAAGCTCAGGAGGATATTTTGTCCCCTGGAAAAAATCCTGCAGACGCCCAGGATTGTGCATTATTTTGAGTGAAATATTTTCATTCTGCTTCTTTCCGTATTCTATCCGTCCAAACCACACAACACAGAAACTTTGGAAATGATGAATAATTCACACGTTGTGGCAGCTGTGTGTTGTATTCAGCGATTGTCCATCGAGCAGCTTCCTGTAGACAGATGGGTTAAGCACATATAATGTCTGTACGGTGCCTGCAGTAAGGGCTGGTCTATGTGTGCTATTTTTTACTTAAAATGAATGGAATTCCTTCTTTATTTTCTCATCCTCGGGATGCAGCAGCGCAGGTTTTTTTCTGATCTCGTAACAACATGGTTGGGTCAGATTACAAGATGGCTGGAAAATGTCATAATAAGCTGATGTAATAACACGAGATGTTCGATTATAATATTACCCCCAGCACTCCTTTCATCCTACGATCGTCGTCCATATCAATGGCGTCATCCCGTGCGGGTTATGGCCGACCAAATCATGTAGAAAATCCCAGCGTCTTAGCATGTGGTTACTCTACATTCAGTCCCCGGTGTCCGTGTTTGTATATGTCGGTTTCCACTAAATCAACCAAGCCGGTGCCTGAGTATTAATCGCATCATTTGTAGTACTTCACGTAAACCTCAAAGCTAAGTGATCCTGGGAATTGAGCCAGGACTGCGGTGTAAGCGGGAGTTTGTGGCGCTACGATCTGTAAAACTGTTCTGTGCATGTGTTGTGTTTATGGGCTTCTGAGTTTTTTTCATGGCGATCGTTTCCCTGCCATGTCCACAGAATTGTTCAATGGACTCCTTAGGCAGTACCTGCAGAGAGCATATGATACTCTTAACAAATTGCAACGAAATATGTAGCTCTAGAGACAGACCGGATTTTGGCTCTGACTTGTATTCATGACATCATTATGGGGCACTGTATGCAGATGACGTTCATGATTCATTTGCATATGGTTCCACAAGATTTTGAATCTTAATATATTAGACATTAAATATGTGTTTATAGATCTTCTGAAGCCATAACATACCCCCAATGTTTCTACTGTTTAAATCAAAACAATGTTGTTGGGGGTGTGGCCAGAGGCGGGGTTGGGGTGGAGCCTTACTGGAAGCACTACCACGGGTGCTCTGCAATAGAGCATAGCGAGGTGGCCACTTGGCAGCTACAATGGAGGCCTGCAGAGCAGCATCATAAAATTGGTTTTACAGATTCCTGGGCTGGTCAGGGGAGATCACAAGATCTTCACAACCGGCCCATGAACCTCACTGCCCCCAAAAAGCAGGGTGGTGGATCAACTAGACAGGGGCAGTACCTGAAAATTGTCCTGTGACAAATGGGACTGTTGGGAGGTATGCAATCTACAGTATATATACAGACGCTAATGGGTGCTGTCATTTGTGCAAATGAAGGCATTGCAGGGTCAAACATACAAGTCAAGCACAAAAAGTGACATCACTGTACGTGAAATAATGTTCAAAGGACTCTGAAATAGTTATCTTATGAAGCATTAGAACCGTGGCCTGCTAATTATTCACGCCTATTATCCTAAGGCAGAGGAGCTTTGGCATAATCCTGGTTGGGAAAAGGCTTTTGTTTGGTGCTTGTGATGGGGAGGCAGATACTCCCCGTGATGTACGTCCACCCATTGTACAGCGCTACGGAATTTGATGGCGCTACATAAAACAATAATAATAATGCTGCAATGGAGGGTTTGCCCCTGGCTGGGTTCCTGGCAGGCTGGCAGGCGGCAGATATGTTGTAGGAGGATCGCTGAATCTTTTTGCTGCCAAAGCACTTTGGTAAATCTTATCTTTTCACACAATGATTGTCTTCTTTTCGTCTCCTACTTATGGTTTCTTAAAAAGGCATTAAGTGATTGCTGCCTGGGTAACGTTTTGTGTACGTGTGTGTTTTATACCTTCCTGCTTCTCTCATGCGTGAACAAGAAAGGTTCCTCATCCATTATTTTATACATTTGATTACATAGAACTCCTATTGGTGGGATTTGGAGGTCAGATCGGATCCAATTATCCAGCAATACATCTGAGATCATGTAGATAGGAGCCGGATGAGCATATCTGAGAACTTTCTAAGTGAGCTGACCTTGAGATTCTATAAAATGATTAGACCTTTAATGGCCCATCGTGAAGATTCTATGTAGAGAATGTGTTAACCAAATTCACATCAGTCCTTGTGGAAATTGTCATTGTTTAAAGATATACTCAATTGAGTCACCCGCATTCAAGCAGGGATATCAACTGTGATACTGATAGCAAAAGCATTAATTAGCGGTCTGATTTCATCAGATCAATGTAGAGTATGAATGAGTCTGTGTGATCGTGACATTTTGACTCTTCACCCTGAGATTAGAGCAAAAACCTTGAGTCTCAGGGTCCAGACCAGAGAGTTCCCAGGTAGGTTTATGATAAAAACCACATCCGGGGTGGGGATGTCTAAGTGGCCCTGGAGCTTTGAGGCCAGTGGCTGCTAAATGACATATGTTTGTTGCCAGATGGCTAGCCTGGGTCCATACTTGGGAACGCTCTGGGTTTAGCCGGGAGACTCCAGGTGAACCTCCGCTTCTCCGGGTCTGTGGGTCACTAAGGGGAAAGTCTGGGTCATGGCATTGCTAACCCCCACTTACATATATTGGATGTGATAATTTTTTTATACCAGGATCATCTGCATTTTGTTTGCAGGAAACCTGATTCCGGAAAATGTCTAAAACACTTTATATATAGTGGTGTTTTTTGGGGGGTTTTTTGCATGTTCTCTAGTACGTGAGAAAAACTAATACCCAAAACTTAATATCACTTCACTATATAGTTCATTAATAATAGAGGTAAAATTATACCCCAGGCTGAGATATTTTCAGCCATGATATATTTATGAGAACCGCTGCCCAGTGCCCTACAAACAGTGAACATTGGAAATCAGATTAAGGAAAGTCTCCCGTTATACGCAGCTGTATGGTGCTGGAAAATTCTCCAGGTTAGAATGGGTCTTCGGTGGCGAGTCTTCATATATTTATCACTGATAAAGTTCCAAAAGAGCACATTATATATTTCAGTAGTAGTACCAGGCCAAGGTAACAAGGGTCATTTGCTGAATACTATTTCAACAAGGATTATGTATCAAAGGTAGGAAATCCACTCATCAGTTCATGTTACTCTTCTCTTCCGCTCAAAAAGTAAAGTGAAAAATCTTAATTAAAAGAAATAAAAACTGGAAGTATATAAAGTTTACTAATTTCATTTTAAGTAGGTTAATTTCCTTTGATGCCAGCTCCACAACCCGTGGTATTCCAAACCGTATCAGGCGACCGGCGATGGTCCTGCTTCCCTTCACACTTACGGTTCATTCCTAGACAGAGATACGCAGAGCTTTTGGAACCTTTTCAGCACATTGACCTCAATCACTTACTCTCCTGCTCAAGGCAAGTCTGGTCAGGTGAGGTCATAACTCACCTATTATACCCCCCCCCCGACGTATCAATGCATCCCCATACTTGTCCCCCGTGCTTCAGACTCCCTTGTGTCTAGTGGGGGAAGCCAGTGGACGTTCCTCTGCTGCTGGTCGATACTTCTGACGGGGCTTCTATGACAGAGCACCAGAAGGTCATGTCACGCCAGTGCTCCACCATAGAAGCCCCGGCGGAAGTGCCAGCAGCAGCGGAGGTTGTCGCACAGACGTCCACCGACTGCCAGACATAAGGATCCAGGTCCCCTGCAGCGCTGCGGAGTATCTGGATCTTAGTCTTGTAGTAAGACCTCTATTTGAGGTCTGATTATAAGACGACATTGAATATAAGACGAGGGATATTTTTCAGAGCATTTACTCTGAAAAAAACCTCATCTTATAATCGAGCAAATACGGTATATTTGACCGCCATTTATCTGTTATCTGCTATTAGGCACCATCCTACCTCTAACGTTTTGTAGTATACCGGCATGTTTTGCCCCGACCTGGTAACATTTCTGTGAATGTTTGTGTAGTGTGTAAGAAATATATACTATTTCTTGGATAATGATCAAAGTGACTCACATAGCCTCATATTTACTTTTTGGTCTATTCAACAATGGCTGAGTTTGATTATTATAATCCATGGCAATCATTTTGCACTCACGAAAACAAATTTGGCATTTTCCACGAGCTTGGTTAAATTTTAAGTACACAAACTAGTGCTGATGTAGATTTAGAGTCAGATATGCCTTTTGATCTGAAGAATAGACTGCTGAGGTTCTCTCTTTTGGACTAATAATGGCTACATTAATTTTCCAAATTCAGAAGAACCAAGTAATTAACGGTTATAGAATTTGCTGGTTTGTTTCCAGTGAGAAAAAGAAAAATGAAATTAATTGAGCTCTCTAGAACATTAACCAAGTAACTCTTAGCGGATATTATATTTCATTATTTCCCTTTAAGGTTTAATTACATTAACGACAAAACGACAGGCTTTTCCATTTCTATGGCAACTTGTCAGTGTTGTTTTTTGTGTCACATGATGACTGATTTTTTAAAATAATTTTATGAAGAGGTAACATGCGATTAAATTATGATTTCTTGGAACGGTTTGGGCTTTCAACAGCGCTATCAATGATTCTTCCACTGCCACATTTAGTTAGTAGGTGGAACAGCACCTTTAATATAAAATACTTTAAATGAGCTGGCTCAGGTTCTTTTAAGTTTTGGTTACTTATCATGGTAGCTAATAGATTGTTTTTGTTCCATATATCTTTATATATAAATTTGCCAGCAAATTGTGGCCCTTCAAATTGCTTTTCCAAAGCCAAGTTCTTTGAGAATACCCAGGGACGTTTAGGACACAAAGGAGAACATGCGAAATAAAAGGCAAAACTGAAAACCGTTTATTTTAGTTTAAGAAGAAAATATTTAAAACTTCTAAAAACCTCTTGCTACATTTTAATTTCACAGAAATCATTGTAAATGCTGAGCGAGGCTGGATTTCTGCGCAGGAGATGGCCAGGTGAGGAGCACAAGCGTCAGCCCTGCCGGGTTTTTGTACCCTTAACCAATAACAAATATCTCCATTGGTTTAACTATTCTACACCTTAACCCCTTAAGGACAATGGGTTGTCCTTAAACCCATTAAAAACAATGCATTGAGAGCCCGTACGGGCTTTGTCATTAAGGGGTTAATATTATCAATTATGCAATCTGTATTTGTAATGACTCTGGCGCCTTTCACTGCATGGGAATCGGGACATCCATTCATTAGTTACTGACGTTAGAAAAATGAAGTCCTCTTCTTGCAGCCTCTAGCAAAACCAAGAAGTATTATGTACACTTTTTGCACGTGCTCAGTAGCACTTCTACTGAAGTTGCTGAAACAGTAGCCAATCACATGTATCATACCTGCCAACAGTCCCAAATTTCCATTAGTAACTAGAATGGGAGTTCTTATGAAGTAAGGTGCATTCTGTGGTACGCTCCTTGCTTTTGGTAGAGGCGTTACATGAGACAGGAGAACTCCAATGCCTTTGCATGCAGTGAAATACAAAATAGACTCCAATATGCATTAATGTCACAATAGAGCTGCAGGGTCCCTTTAGACTCGATGTGACCATTTGGCGGATAACAAAACGTATTTCCTATGAATAGGCTGGTCATCTTTTGCATCACTACAATTAGTTCCTCTTGAGTCATTGTAATTCGTTGTATGTATTTGCATATTCATTACAGCGCAAAGCATATTCCTATAGAAGTGAACCCTGTGACAGCCAATAAGAACCGCTTGGCCCATCAAGTCGTTCCGATTTTCCTATCTACGCCGACATAGTCCTTCCGAGACAATATGCTACAATTCCCACTGGGAAGGGTATTCAGGGTAAAAAAAAGTGCATGTATATCCGACCCGCCTTCGCCCTCCCAGTTCAAGTAATATCTGCTTTTTAAATATTCTTATAATAAACAGAATTATGCATCCCTTTTGAACCCAAAAACTTCCTATCATGTCCAAGATCCAAAGTAAACATTTTCACATAAATGCAGGTATTGTGCAGGGATACCGACGATCTCTATTCCTAGTGCAAAGATATAATCAAAATCCTGTTTTAACGCATCCTTTGCTCTATCTGTGCCGCGCGGGTGACATTTACATGGACATGCGCAACCAGCGCCCTACCGGGTCTACTGTAATTAGTGGGATCTGCCGATCACGCTGATCCGGTGCCACCGAGTGGCCAGTTTATGTAATGCATGTGATTTTACTTGGATATAAAAGTATTTTATACCAAAAGCAGTAAAAATAAAATTAAAGTGAACAGTCTATAGACTCCAAACATACAGGGGCGATGATATCCCTTTCCTTGATGGAAATAGTTACTTGGAACCATCAGGTTATTAGTAACTCATTTTATGTATTTTGCAACCTCACCAACCCTAAACCAATGCTCCTTCGTTTTTTGTTTTTTTCAGTGATCTAAATCCTAAAAAATATTTTAGCCCTATATATAGGTTTAGAAACCTTTTCGTAGGCAGCATTTTCTGCTCCCTAATGCAAGACATGAAACTTACCAACCGGCATCTTAATCCTTCAAGTGTGTCCCAAAAGGGGAGCAGCGGGAATCTTAGCTCCAAACCCACGGGGATGGTGGTACCCTGCGTATAGCGCAATTACAGATGTACCATAATATCTAGTGCTCCGAGTGCAAATCACGGGGTCATCAGGGTCTTAAGCACGTGACTACTAGCATTGGTCAAACTACCCGCACCAGCAGGGGCAAGACGTCAGTCATCAAGTCATCTCCTGCATAGAATCTCAACCATCTCAGTGCCCTGCCGGAGGACCCTGCTGAATATGCAGAGGAACGCTCTCTCTGCAGGGCGATTCAAAGTAACAGCTATCCCCCTCCTGGCAAACAAAAAAAAAATAAACATGGAAGGGTACAAATGGACTCCTCACAGATACCCCATGCACTGAATCAGTCCTTTGCCGCCCCCTCCTGGCTCTGCGTGTTCCACATCCCTCGCTTGGAGTGATAATAGTGGAAGAAGTTCCTCAGACGTATTCGCTCGACTTCCAGCCCGTTCTGCAGCACCCTGCGGCGAATCACAGATATAAGTCATGACATTTCTAAATATTTACCGGGTGACGTCTTCTTTGCCTATGATTCCAATATGAAACACACACATTCACTAAAGGAACCCAGTGCCTGCCGCCTGCTTCCCTGCTACAATCTATTCAAAGTAACCGCTAGAGAACAAAAACACTCAGCAAAAAGTTTCTTCCTTTCTTCGCGCATTAATGACAGATAATAGTTTAATAAAGCGCTACCCGTGTTGATTATGGAGAAGGCATTGGATCACCGGCCTCGGATTTCTATTGCAAAGCCAATGTGTTTCTCCTGTTGTGTCTCCATGGTAGTAGGCACCACACCAAGAATAGACATCAGATTCCGCTAAATGAAACGTTCGCTTCTAAACAGCCTCCTAAGACCTTTTTGGCCGACGTGAGCGTCCTTTGATGCCAGGAAATCTAAGCTGCACAACATGTTATTGAAGCCCAGAGCGTCGGGACTACACAGATCATCACGGGGTGTCCTGTCCAGTGTTCAGGACGCTCGGGGGGATTCCGTAGAACATATGGCTTCAATATGAGTGACCAAAAGTCCGGCACAAAAAAAAAAGGACCTCTTGAAGTAGCTCGCCCCTTTTAACCGAGCATTAGAATGAAAATGGTGGAAAACACCTTCCAGAAGCGATCGGTCAGCATGTTTGCCTCTACTGAAAGCAAGCAGCATACCGTGGTATACTTCTTGCGCATGTTCAGAAGAAGTTAAGTAAGGGTTTAGTATTTTTTTTTTCTTTTTTAGCATTAAATACAGTGGATATGCACACTAATGCGCTTTGTATTGAATAAAAGTTTATTCCTTCTCAGTGTGCGGCTACCTGCGGGATACCGACGGGATGGAGACACAAGGTGCTACGGCGTATTTGCAGTCTGGGCCTGTCATCCTAAGCTACAAACATTTTTCCTGCCTCAGCATTGAAAAATGGTCCTCTCTCAACTTTTTGAACTTATTAGATATTACGTTTTATTGCTGCCGGCTTACGGTTTTGATGATGTAATATAGTTTTAATGTAGGGAACGGGGAACTTGCAGTACCATATACAGCCACTAGGATGTATAGACTAACAAGGCCGCACAATGACTGGGTCCTTCCTGTGCTCCTTCCACTTCATCCAGACTCTCCGGGTCAAATCGGGAGAGTTCCCAGTTATGCTTAGACGTCTTATTGCTACAGTGTACTAGTAGAAAACATATATATTCTACTCGAAGGAGCCCATGGGACAAGCACACGAATGCCTGATTTAATCATCTACATTTTAACCAAAATATACTGAACCCAGGTGTTGTGAGACAAGGTACATCCACTGTCCCGGTCCTTCGTTACACGAATTCATGATGTCCCATATAAGAGCAGGGGCTGGCACCGGTTTCCTTAGTCCTTCTTGTGCTCCTTCCTACGTTTGTTCCGTTTAAGCATGTTATATGTTTGGCCTCTACCGAGTCGTGTCTTCTTTTGAACCTCAGCTTAAACATCCCCCAAACTACACCGTCAGAAAGAAGGAGCATGCGCCACGCGCCATTATTACCCGAACCTCACACTGTGTTCTTGTTAAGCATGCGATGAAGATGTGTATCCTTCAAGGTTGGTATCTAAAACCAAACTCGTGTAGGTTAGAAAAACGTGCCTCGAATGTATTCTGAACAATGAAGCAAAAAATCAATCGTATGTAACGCTAATTACTAGAAAATGCAACTGTTACTAAGCAGGTTTCCTTAGTACTGTTCTGAACAAACAGTGCCATTATAAACACGTCGCGCGGGCATGGGGTGTAAAGGAAGGAAGCTTACTAATATGTAATTGGTAAACCACACACCTCGCGTGTCACGCTTCATCTCCACTCATCTGAAGCCACAGAACCCAGTTAGTACACATACACACACATATATATGTATATATACATTAGCTGTATGTACATTTTGTAAGCACAAGTGTCCTCCAATATATAAGGCCTTCCTCCAAAACAGCATTGGCCTCTACTGTGTGACAACCAACTCTTTGAGTTAGTGAACCTTCCTCCGACAAACTCATACAGGGATCAATGCCTTGATTTAGGCTAGTGATTCCCTGGCAAAGGAGCTAAAAATGTATGGCATAGGGCAGGGGTGTCCAAGTTTTTTCTGCGGTGGGCCACTTCATCAGAATTGTATCCGTGCGAGGGCCGCACTCATTTTTCACTGAGAGAAAATCTGGCCTTTAATAAGATATGCAGATTAAAATAAAGTAAATGACACAAAACCTTTACTTTTCCTCTCACTGATTTCTGGGATTTCTGGGCCTACAAATTCAGGATTCTGGATAACTAAAAATAAAATAGTTCTATTTATTTTAGGGATGCACCGAAATGACCAAAACCGAAAATTCAGGGTTCACTCACCGAAACTGAAAGTGACCCCCCCACACACACTTTTAATAAAAGTAAGTTACACACCAAAATTGTACAAAAAAATTATATATTATGATTGTTAACAGCAATCTCAGGCATACCCAGATTCCAGAATGTACTGGTTGGCTGGGCATTGTATTTTTCGTCCAATTTTAGTGTTAACCACACTTTTATTAAAAGTAACACACCACAATTGGACAAAAAAAATCAACAATATGACTTGGCATGATACCCAGGCATGATGGGACTGTGGTTGCTTTTAGCAGATTCCTGTTAGCTGTTAGCAATCACACTCCTATCATCCCAAGTCAGCCAGTAGATGCTGGTACAGGGTGGCTGTAAGTGCAGACCCCTTACTGCTGGCAGCATCAATACACAAGGGGGGCAGCTAGCCAGGTTGCAGCATGTACTGGCTGACTTGGCATGATAGGAGTGTGATTGCTAACGGCAAACACACTCTTTTTATACCCAGGCAACCAGGCATGATGGGACTGTGATTGATGTTAGCAGATTGCTGTTAGCATGATAGGAGTGTGATTCCTAACAGCAATCTGCTAACATCAATCACAGTCCCATTATGCCTAGGTTCCAGCACTTACACATCCATGCTATCACACACACACAAATTAATTCATTCACAGATTCATTCCCTCAATCTGACATACTCATTCACACAACCTCCCCCACCCCCTTACCTGCACTACAGCTCTCGATGCCGCTCACAGACTTCAGCAGGGGGCGCAGCCTCCCTCGTTCTCCCCACAGAGGAGGCAGGACTGGAGCAGAGAATGGACCCTCCCACAAGTAAGCAGCAGGGCTCTTGTGATCCTGGCTGCCGATCTCACGCGGGCCGCACCTTGAGGTTCCGCGGGCCGCATTTGGCCCGCGGGCCGCATGTTGGACGCCCCTGGCATAGGGGCACAAGTTAAAGAGACACTCCAGTGCATTAATGTATTAATGATAGCTGAGTGGGCCCTCTAGCTTGTGGACCCCAACACAATATTTGCCAGAGATGTGTAGATATGTCAGACATGTATACTTACCACCAGCCAGCTCCATCGTTGGCTCTGCAAGCTTTTCGGGGGGAGAGGCTGTTTATTAAGTACTCAAAAAAGTACCGTAGTTTGTGATAATGTGTAAAATTCATGTACAGATATTATAAATGGGGGGTTCCTCTCACCTGTCCAGCAGCTCCCAGTCCTCCCCTCCCCAGCGGTCTTTGAATTCCTCTGTATTCATACCACCGATCCGATCAAAATCAGATTTGTAAATCCCAAAGAGACCGAAACCATTCACCTCCCAGTAACCTGCAGGAATATAACGGACAGCCACATGAACAGAGAGAGGACAAAAAGGGCTTTTTTTTCCTGGATGAGAATTTAGCAGATAAAACCGAGCTATTGTCCTCACCTCGTGGATGTAGAGGAGAACTGCCGCAGCTCAGCCTCATGACGATGGGGGCGAAGGCCAAGCGTCCTTCCACGCAGTGCTTCCTCACACTGTCCAGGACTGAGAGAGGGAAGTGTATGTGCAGATCACACAGGAACACAATGCTATGATTATCCTGCACAAACACACAAAGAGGGCACATAGATGTGACTCATATTGATATAAAAAGAGCAGCCTCCCGCTTGGACCTTATCTTATTTCCTCGTACCTTAATGGTATCGACTCCTGCCTGCAGGCCCGCCGAGCGCTCAAAATTTCCACTTCTTTTCAGGTACTGATAACTGAGAACAAGTAAGTGCATTAACCCATTAAACCAGTTTTACTATAGAACCTATAAAACCAGAAATATAATCAACCTCAAACTACGACGTAGATGTACGTCCTACAGAGCATAATCCGCACTCTTCCTGCTAAAACCATTTCACATAATTTTTTGTCTATTATTGTATAATAGCAAATGTCTTAGTACGCTACATGTGAAAAATATATCCATCAAAGGCTCAAGATAATACCTTGGTAATTTGGCTCGATGCAAAGCACTCTCGACATCCATATCTTCGCTGTCGTAATCCACCAAAATTAGGTTAAACTGGTCATCTTGAGTGTTTAAATAGAGGAACTCCAGATCTGAGATCAACTGCTGGACCCAGCGAGCTTGGTTTTTCACTGAGAAATGATAACTTAGTCAGGTTTTAAAGAGAAAGGCTAGGAAACGTATGTAAGACTGAATGAAAGAGCAGTAGTTAATAAAATGTATAATTATATTACAGATGGCGACATCATGTGCAAAATGAAGTATGAATGCAGCTTTAGATCCATAAAATAAAAAGCGTTTCTGGGGAAATAGACTTTTCTCCCACTTACCAGGTACAACAAAATGCACTGTGGCCCGTGGGTTCCAGTTTAGACTCACTGGTTGGCATAATATAGGTTTACTGTAGACAGGAGGTTGTGGGCTTGGTGTGATTTCTGGGGTCTCTACCGGGGGGCTCTCATCACTGTCACTGCCTGCCCCGCGATGAATCAGAAGGTACACATACTCTGCCAATCTCACTCTCCTGCGCCCTCGCTCCTCCAGTTCCAACTCGATAAGGTAGCGGTTTCCTCTGGCGGAATCACGGCGCTTCTCCACGTTGATTATGCGCAATAACGTGTATATTCTGGTGGGAAGCAAACTTGTGAGAGAATGTACTTTGGCAGTTAAGTGGTATGCACAGGTGGCGGATATCAGGTGTTGAATGGGTAGTATACGAGCCAAGTAAACAGGATGGGATTATAGAAAAAGAAAGAAAAAAGAATGTCGGCAAGTGAACAACACAAAATGTAAAGAACATAAGGCAATGGTTATAAAAAGCCATTACTGCATTATGTATTGCATTGGTCTTAAAGAAACTTGACAGCAAATAGACCATTGGCTTTGAAGCTTGATCTTATCTCACCCTCCGTTCTTTTCATTTAGTTTCTCCATATACTGCGCCACCACATCCACAGTCTCTGCCTCCGACAGCTGAAGGTTGCCGCTGACGTTGCAGCGAAGGTCGTTCCAATCTGACCTAAGCATCTCAAAATCCACCGTGCCCACACTAAATGTCCTTTGCCAGTTGATGGCATCTTCTGGCCAGCGCTGACGCGGCTCTGCTTCTTCGTAGCTGTAATCCTGTAATTCCTCTGCTGGGGCCTCAGAAGACAAGCTTAATAAAGGGGGACCTCCAGGCAGACTGGATGAGGTAGTAGTTAGGGTACCGGGCCCCTCTGTTTGGCCCTCCCAACTAAAAAGTCCTAGTTCAGAGGTGTCAGGTGGACTCCAAGCCTTGCCTTTTTTCCCCCCATAACGGAGTTTTGGAGAAGTAGGAGTACGGGAATGGTCATGTTGACTAAATGATTTGCGGGGTTTGGGCTTCGGCAAAAGTACCCCCCCTGGGAAGACTGGACCTCGTGACTTTCGCACTCCAGAAAGGAGACGTGTAACATATACTTTATCTGTTTCCTTTTTAGTTGTCGTTGCCAGGTTGTCCTTTGACACGTTTTTAAGTGTTTCCACTTTTGTGGTTATCTCAGACTGGTATCCTTCACTTGGCGGCTTCTCTGTGACCTCTGATTGTGCATATGTTCTACGATCATCTTGCTTTCTCAATCGGTTTCTAGTTTCTGATCTTCCAGCCCTTTTCCTGATCCTTGAACCTTTCCTCTCCTTTGTTCCAAATTCCATATCTAATGCTTTGATAGCTCTGACCTCTGACCCCCCAGCTGTAGGCACCAGATCTTCTCTCTTCCCAGTCTCTCCCTTTAGAGGAGGTGTATGACGCCTTTGCACCCGACGTGCAGTTGACAGGTGGTCCCTGGGTGCCCACATGAGAGTCCGGCTGTGAACTATCTCTATACTGGCATTAAATTTAGGTGTGACACTTAGCGAATTAGTCAGTGGAACGTGGGTCTGCACTTGCCCCTCACTGTTGGGGGAAAGGGGGTCTTTTGTTTCTTCTTCTCTAGTCTTCTGCTTGAGTGAAGTACCAGGGATCAGTGCCTCGTCATCATCATCATCTTCCTCCAGAAAATCTAAGGGGAGACACTATATTTTAACTGAGAAAGAAAACGGAACCTTCACTCTTTAGAAGGAACAATATTACAAAAATACATTTAGTCAAGGAGACGTATAGGGTAGAAATGATGCCAAACTGCAGCACTTGAAGGAGGAATAAGCTCTTATGCTGTATTATATCCAACAATGTAGGTTTATTCAATAAAAAGATAACGATGAGTCGAAGACCACTTTTAATCCCTGGTAGATACAGAGACCCTGTTTGCAATACACAGATTTTGTGCCATTTTCATGCTTTGCATACTTAATTTTATGGGCGCCACCACAATTTTTTTTCAAGGTGACCTTTCTGGTCAGCCCTTCACAAAACCTTTATGTTACAATCACTACAAAACACATAGTCACATGCGGTCGGGTCTTGTAAATGTCACGGTTCGGCAGCCAGCTGCTTCTAAAAAACCAACCGCTAAGCATTTCCAACAGAGAGCTGGGATGAGGTTATGCTGGGAACATTTTGATAAAGCACCACGGATGGCAGAAGTCCCGGCTGCCCTCTAATCCAAAATACCAGAGCGGTTGGGCTAAAGTTTCCTAAATCTGAATGCTATCAAAGCAGGTAAGTTGATTTTAAAAAGGAAACGACAAAAAAAAACATAAGAAAATGCAAACGCACAACTATCTGGAACATGTTGTATTAGCTCCTGCTTATAGGTACCCCATGCAATCAAATGATTGTCTGCAGTCAATTGTGATCATTTCACTTGCTGTCGAATTCTTTGTTGCCTAGAACCACGCAGGGACACGTGCGGGGCTAATGGGTTTCTAAAAGCACAAAGTTACGACTCTATACGTACGTTGCCGGTTGAAGAACAGGAAGGGCATCTGGGGGGATTCTTCATCATCCATTTTCATGTATTTGTAAAATCCAAACCTGATAAGAAAGTAAAGTAAATAAAGAGCTAGGGGAGTCTATAACTCAAAGCCAATAAAAATGATAATACTAAAAATAATTAGAATAAAATGTCAACGTGAAAGGGATAGCCATACATTTAACAAGAATCCATTTAATCGCTATTTCAATAAAAGATAATAATAATAATTATTATTATTATAGCAGTACTCATAAGATTTTATAGATTAAATATTAAAATACAAATATATTAAGTCTAATAGATCCCACGGCGTTGTTACAGGGAATGGTGAAAATATTAAACAGACAATTCAAAACGGACATTGACACGTAGTACGACATAATGGGAAGAGGACCTTGCTCCTGTGATCTTATTTTTTATGTAACTAAAGTTATATTTATTAATGCCAATTTTTTGGGGTTTGTTTTACTGTCGGACAAATGACATGGAAACCGAGACACCGCAGGGTATCGAAGAAGGACGTAACGGGATATCAGTGCACATGTTCATCCAGATAAAGCGGAAGAGGGGATTCCTCAAATTGGAAACTTACTTTTCGAGGTAGAGGGGAGATTCCCGATAGAAGCATTTGTTTTCTGTTTCCATATGAGTGAGACGGGTGAAGTCATTTGGATAAACAAAGGTAAGGTAGACCTATAGAGAGGGGAGGATGTGGACAGATTCATTCTCTAAATAAATTAATTTCTGAAAGTTTGCCGATGCTTTATTAATTTCTTTTATGGCTTGTTTATGGGATTTGCAGGTTAATCCTGGCCCTCCTTCACCTTCCTTACTACTCGTTGCTTGACAATTTTGATATACTCCTATGTTTCCAAAATGAGCGCAAGAACAACCGAGAATGAATGTCAGAACAGAATGAATGTCTCTTGACACAACTGTACTCACGAATTGCAAGCCCTGGTATCGTGCAATGGGGAAATCCTTCACCACGTATGTGGGGTTATAAGCACATGGTACCAGTACATTCTCCACTTTGGATTTTTCAATCATTGGCGCTGCAAAGGATAACACAGAACGATAAGAAAGATAATCTCACACAGCAGTAAATTATATATAAAACCATTTCAAAAAGGCCCTCAAGGAGAAGAGCAATACGCCAAAACCCCAGGATCCTTAAACTAAACTGAATAGTTAAGAAGTTTATTATAACTCATCCTTGTAGACCATGGAATGTGTTCCTACATTTAGGTAATTGGTTAGTGGCTTCACTGCAGGTAGATTATCTTAGATGACCAAATACAGTATTATACCACCCAACCCTAATCTTAGTCTTACTCATAAAGAAGTTGTCCCGGGGATCCTGTTTCAGGATGTCCGCTGCCGGATCCTCTCTTCCCACCTGCCATGGGTGGTTGCTGTGACTGGAGAGGGTTCTTGGGATATGCGATACCTCATTCATCTTGAGAGCGGCCTCATCTACAAAAGAGAAATGCATTGTCATTAAATCACCTAAACTAGGGGATGCGGTGACCCCCTAATGTGTGTTATTTGACTGCTATAATGAAATTAAGAAAGAGCGGCAGTTACCTGTGTATAAGGACAGGTATGGGGAGTCCAATATCACAAATTTTGTGCCTGGGAGAGCCAGACGCCACTGCAAAAAAACAAACAAGGTAATTAACAATAAGTATGCTTGGTCTGCTGGTCTTGAAACGATAGTTTTTGGGCAGACCATGCTCACATGTGATCCGATTACTGCAGAGATTCAACCAACTACAGTCCTAAAAAAAACAACTATTGCAGCAAAGTTTGCTTCCTACACTTGAGATCAGTTTATATGTAACTCATATCATGATAAAATCCCCTTTATATGTACACTATTTCTGGAGCCATTCAGAAGATGCATCTCTCCTGGTTTACCGTCTTCTGAAAATACCCGCTAGTATTCTGATATAGTGGCAGTGTTGTAGGTCTTTCCTTAACGCGTTTCAGTTAGTCCCACTCTAGTAATTAGTAATATGCTGCTTCCCGTAAACGTCATGACTGTATATTTTATATGTTGGTATATGTTAATATTGTATGTGTTAATGTGTAGCAAACCCCAATCCCATGTGCCTTAGCGCCTTAAACTGCCCATGCATGAAGTTTTGGAGCCATATCTTCATTCACTCACTGCAACTTCCACGTGGTCGGAACCGCGATCATCCTGCTTGTGAAGGAGTTCAAAGTAGTAGCGTCTGGAGCTCATTAACCTGCGCATAATATGTGGACATTTATTGAGTAGTAAGAGGCAACACAGGTAGATCCTTTATTACAAAACAGCTCCCTGAATTAGTATATTCTGTAAAGCAGTTGAACGTTTGGCCTCTCATCAACCTATCGAAATGAATGTATCTACAGTACAGACCATATGGACAGTGAAAATCACAACACGTAAATAAACACACATGCGTCAAAACAATTGTCCTCTATCCTCTCTAGCATCATCCATCTGAGTCGCGGAATTAGATTTAGGTTAAGAGGATTTTCTGATAGTAGAGAGTAGAGAGACAAGGGCAAGCCACAGAGAAGCAGAAACAGGTTTAATGGAGATGCGGAGCCAGAGCAAAGGTATGGGGTCTCTCAACAGAAGAGCGACCTAACTATACGAAGGTTGGGCAAGTGTTTGCATTTTTCCAACAGGAACCTGGAGCAGTCTGAGAACAGACTCTTCTACCAGCATGGAGTCCTTAAATGCGGGAGAGTTTGATCCTGATGCAGATGCTATGCAGACATTTAGCCAGGAGCACAGCTTCATGGGAAGCATGGAAATTGGACCTACTGTTAAAGGACCCCAGAAAGCACAGGAGTCTTCTGTAGATGTCTCAGAGGACAGTACAGATGTGTCACATGGCGACTCACCAAAACACGGATGTAAAGAGATACAGATCGGAGCAGCATGCATGGGTCTGGAGCAAAATATTTTGTGTACACTGGATGCAGGAGATATCAACTCCATAGAATGCCTGCCTTGGAATACAGATGGCACCAACACACCCAGATCAACAATGCTCATCAATCTGGAATCTAGTCATTATTTAGCATATGAGGGAGAGACTCAGAAGCAGGAATCACCTACCATAATTATGGATCCCACCAATAACTTAACACAGTTATCAGGGTGTATGGGAGCTCTAGACCAAGGTATAGCTGACCTACATGTAGACTCTGTTTCCTCAACATATAAAGAGGCAACGCAGGAGCTGGAATCTCTTAGTATGATTATGGAGCCCACCAACACCTCAGCACAAGTACCAGAGTGCATACAATCTCTGAAACAGGGCATAGTTGGCCCTACTGAGGATTCTGCATGTTTAACGTATAATGAAGAGCAGGGAACAATTAGCTGCAGTGTGGAAAACATGACTACAGAGGGTATTGAGTCCTTGGAGTTAAGTAAAAATAGAGTGGATGTCACACTGTCTGATCTGTCACCACCTCGAGTTGAGAAGGAATCGCTTGACCTGGACACAGGAGACATCGGTCTACTGCCGGTGGAATCACTACAGCTAGCTTTGGTGAGCAACAACAATCTGGTGCTAAATGCAAATGACGTGGGATCTGCCTCGTTAAATTCCCTGCAGTTTGGTATGGCAGGTGCAGACTGGGACATCGGTCCTGTTCATGTAAAGTGCCTAGAACTGAGCGCAGTGAATGTAGCGTCCCTAACTCTGGGTACGGTTGGTATCAGTGTAGTGCCAATGGTTCCTCCTGCAACAATAGGAATGGATCCTATGAAAACAGGTTTAATGCCATTAGGGACTGTTGAATGGGACACGTTGAGTGCAGACAACGGCACAGCTGCAGTGGACTCTGTCCTTGTGGACTCAATAACTCCAGAAGGAGTGAGGGAGTGCTGGCATCCACTGGAGGAACGGCTTTGCGCGCTGGGGCACGCTCTTGCTGCCTTGGATGAGAAGCTAGAAAGTTTTGCCCCCCGTTTGCAGGAGGCAGACACACTCCTGAACGACGTGGAGTCTTCACTTAGACAGCATGCCACTCGAATCTGTGACATTATTCATGAAAACTCTGCCCTGGCACAGCGGATACTGCAGCTAGAGGAGCGAGTGCGAGTGCGAGTGCAGATGAACAAAGAGGAAAGCTAGATACTTGTTATAAACAGAATTCCTTGGTGTCCAATAACCACTACAAAGCAGCGTTCAACAAATAGTTCAGTTCAAGTGCTGCTTTATAAACAGAATACGCCAGGGCAGAATAGGAAGAGGGGGATGGGAGAGGTATGCTATATATAATGGTAAGTTAACAACTAGGGACGGATATAAGTGCTTATAGGGAGCAAATATCTTAATATACCATCCAAATTCTTTATAAAATAAACATTTACCAATGGTTCAGATACAACTGACCTGTGATTATTGGGGTGTAAACTTGCTAATACTGTCAACTGCACATTTTCAATTTTTGTATTGAAATTGAATACAAATTGTTGAAACTTAAACTAAAGTTATTTGTGTAAGATGATTTTATAGTAAGCTCATTTATGAGGTGTGACACATTCTAAATTACAATAAAAAGAACCCTCCGACCTTGTGTGAGAATGATAGGCTGTCCAGTCTGGCTTTTGGGTGGACGTTTTAGTTCGATAACTTGAGAATAGCACAATGAGTCGCCTCACAATGAGAGGTTCGCTTAAAAGGAAATTAAGTTCCACATTTTGTACATGACTTCAAATAAGTTCACATGGCATCAATGGGATTCTTAAGTTATACTCACCTTATAGGCTTGGACATCTGGGGACTGAACTTTGTAAACTCCCCAGGAGCAGTCCACTCAGAGCCCGTCTGAAACGCATATAGAGAAATTAGAGTGAAATTTACAAACACTACATATAGACATACATAAATCACCTTTACTTATTCTAGGATTGATTGCGTAAAGGAGAACTTTGAAATGGACGTTGTCCAGTAGAGTCCCACAAGCTGAGCCAGAAGCCAACTCAGCTCATTAAGCTGAGTGCAGGCTTTGTCTGTGAAGCTGTACATACGCTGGGCGTAGGGTGAGCTGCACAAAATAAGTCGTCGCTTACATCAGTAAAAGTTGACTAGCCAGGCTTAGCCAGGGTTTAAGTTAAGCTTGGCCTTATGCCACCTCTGACACAATCAGAGATTATGCATTGTACAACTTTGCTCACTACTTCTATACCTTCCCACCTTCAGGGCTATCTTTAGAGAAGACTAAAGCGGCAGCTATCCTGTGCCCAAGCTGACCTTAGGTGCCCACAGCAGCTCTTGGGTTCCTTCAACAGCCCCGCTGTCATTTAGCATAGTGCTGGTAGCAGGTATGACTGGACAGGGGGTGAGGGCATTGGATGATGCCTGCCCAAGGCCCTTGATCTATGTGCTCCAATAATCAGTATTTATTTGCTGCCCTTTACTCACTCTTCCCACGTAAGCTGTAAGTTGGGCACTGGATGGGCTCTCATCAGGGCTCAGCCAAAACTCAGAGTTGTCTTCTGAAGCCACAGCAAACTGAAAATCGCCTACAGAAAAGGACGATAAGTGAAATTAAAATTTATAACAATGAAGAATACATAAGGTTAAGCACCATGTATTCACCAAGTAACTGGGCGTCACTTTGGAACATTATCATAAATATACTAGTAAGAAGCTGGGTAGTCTTGGGCGATGTCTCTCTTTTTTTTACATTAATTTAAGTAAAAAAAGGTAAGAAAATAGTTACCCTTATTTCTTGGTCTCAAATATCCAAGATTTATTTTTGTAAATTAAGGAACATCTGTTTCGCCAGCACATGTCTGCCGGCACAATGAGTGCACTTGGGCACCCTCAAACACGCATGTACATTATATGCATGTGCATGCCATATGTTGCAAGAAAAAAAAGTTGGATTATTTGTTTGAAAAACACACTTTCTACCTTTTTCGTTTTCGTGACAATTTGTTTTCGGCAAACATACAAACATATATTTTAGGTCAAATTAAAAATAATTAGCATTTTTTCCAGGTGCTTGCCAAACACTAGGCCACTCTTTAAACATGGTTATTGTGGCTTTTACTGGCAATTTCAAGTCTCTCATCATGAGTTACTATAACTGGAAGAGAAGATGTGGTGTGGTGTGGCCTCTCTTTTTATGCTGACACAGCACACTGAACTGATCATTACCATGACAAAAATAGAATAGAATTCAACTTGATGGAGTTTACACCGAACCGCTTCACAGAGATTATTTGGTTGGGTAACTGAAATAATTTTTAAGGATTTAGGAATTCTTCTTTAGGAATTTGAAAAATGTTCTACCCTATCCCAAAAGTTCCTTGCATCGCTGCCATACCTGGGAACTCCACTTCTCCGGGTCGCCGGAGCAGTGCCCCACAGTTAAACAGCTGTGTGTCCTGTGACGTCAGCTGGGAACGCCCACTGACGGCAGCGGGGAACGCCCACTGATGGCAGCGGAGAACGCCCACTGATGGTAGCGGGGAATGCCCACTGATGGTAGCGGGGAACGCCCACTGATGACAGCGGAGAACGCCCACTGATGGCAGCAGGGAACGCCAACTGACGGCAGCAGGGAACGCCCACTGAAGGCAGCGGGGAACGCCCACTGAAGGCAGCAGGACTTCCTGCCCGCATACTGAATGTAATTCCAAAGAGTATTATTTCTGCTGCATTGCAAATTTAACTCTCCATTATTACTTTTTTACCCAACTTGTTTTGTTTCGGGTCTAACTATGGTTACGTAGTGTGTACGGTACTTCCTGTGTCTTCCAGCCAAAAACACAATATATAGCAAAAAAGCAAATAGGTTGCACCTTTATATTCAGTGTCACAAAGATGCACCAGGTAAAAACATGAAAATACAAAAGAAATTACATATATATATATATATATATATATATATATATATATATATATATATATATATATATATATATATATAGTGGCAATAACACTTAGAATATTGTAGGCAGTGGCCACTTTAATCCACATCAACTGGAGACCCATAAGGTTGACACTCAAGAAGATAAAAGAAGCACAGGCATTAAACAATTTTTTTTCCACGTGACGGGTGAACCTGGCACAAATTTGAGGACTTCTGTGGGGACTTACCTTTTACCTAGTCTTCTGGGGGATATCATCTGATTTTAATGTAAGAGAGATGCTTCTTGTATATTTTTGAGTGTCAAGGTCTGGAGCAGCCTTATGGGTCTTATGTGGATCAAAAGAGCTTTCAAAGTGAAAGGCCACCGCCTTTAGCGTTCTAAGTGTAGGCATATTCCATTATACTGTATTGGCTCGAATACAGGCCGCACTTTTTCCCCCCACTTTAAGTCTTTAAAGTGGGGGTGCGGCCTATATTCGGGGTCTAGCGCCCGATGCCCGGGCGCCGGGCAGGCAGCGGGGTTAGGATACAGATCCCCCGCAGCGGTGCAGGGGACCTGCATCCTACTCTCTGATCCGCTCAGACAGCCTCCCCTGCCAGCACTTTCCACAGGGGGGTGCCGGCACGGGAGGTTGTCTAAGCGCATCGTGCGGACGGTCACTGGCTGCGGAGGTTGTTTACCCGCATCGCCACAGCCAGTGACCGCACCGGCTGCGGCTTCCAGCACCGGAAGTTGTATACGCGTATTGCGTAGATGTCCCCCGCCGGCCCCGCAAGACACCCCGGAGTCTGCTCTGGTAAATCGGGGGGGGCAGAGTGGCAGCATATCTCCGTGGGGGGGAGGAGGAGGACAGTGGCAGCATTTCTCGGGGGGGGGGGACAGTGGCAGCATATCTCGGGGGGGGGGGGGACAGTGGCAGCATATCTCGAGGGGGCGGCCTATATCCGAGCCAATACGGTATATCTTTAGTATTTTCATGTTTTACTTGAAGCATCTTTGTGACCCTGATTATAAAGGTGCCATTTATTTATTATATGCATTTTCGGTGTATTGAGAGTAACCCATTTGCTTTTTCTTCATAATTTGAGCCTTGTATCATTTCACAAGAGGCATTTAGTGGCCCAGATATACACAAACCCTTAACATGTGGACACTCCACAACTCACCATCTTTATAAGGATGTATATAGCCAAACAGTCTTAGTCCGTAATTCTTCCATTTGGGTGACACAGCCAGCTTGGTGACAGTCGTACGAGTCTGTAACAAAAAAAGCATTATATAATTAGTGATGTAGAGGATAGTTGGTATGATTTGTGTGAAGAGACGTTACTCACATGAGGGTAAAGAGGAAAGTGCAAGTTGGTTTTCAAGTGCAGTACAGATCCCCCGCACCAGTCCTCAAACACATGGAGGTTTACCTTGCCTTTATACTGTAGGAGAAATTATTCAGGGTAGACATAGGAATGAAACAGAAGGAACGGGTAAGAAAGATGTTAGGTGAAAATTGAGGCAGAAGGAACAATTGTAGAGAAATAAAAATATGAGAAATTAATTCACAGTGTTTAGATCGTCAAACCTGTCTGGGTGTTATATTTGCATCCAATAATATGATCCACTGCTGAAAAATGACTTTTTAAAGTATAACCAGCCCAGGATAGACCTTGTGGGGACAGGGAGTAGATGTGGAGCCGGCAGGACTTGGTGAGTTTGCCTAAACACAGCTCCCCAGCCCAGAAACTGAAGACACTTCCCGGAGAGCCCGGTGAAAGCCAGCACGTTCCCATCTGTGGTCATTTATTCTCAAATATATATCCCAACAAAGGAATACTGTCTATAGTATATACATTGTATTATGGATTAGCCTGTTATATGAGCTACATGCTATACTACTAGAAATCCACCACTGACCTTCTCATCCCAGGGCAGTGATACATCTGTAAGGTTGGCCTCCTTCATGTTTGGGAGCCACCTGTGGCCCCTCCGCCAACCAAGAGCATCCAGCTGTTAAGAGTAGGGGGGGAAAGTAAACATGGGCTCGGTACCCCTCGCCCACCACAATCGCATGTTTTAGGCACTGAAAATCTCACCGTTGGCAGTTCTTCACTAGACTCTCCAGCCTGCGGGTGAGGGGGTGATGCCTGAACCCATCCTGGTTTATGAGCAGGGTCAGTACCTTCGGGTTTCTCCCCATCTAGCGAAGAAGGTAAGTTGATAAAGTATTAACGTGAACTTATGTCCCTAATCACAATGAATGCATGTTACCCATGTACAGTACATCATGCTACTCAATGTTCAATATGTTCATGTGCAAACAACATTTATATATTACATCACTACTAAAGGCTTTCACTGTTAGCGGGGTCTCTGTAGAATAACAGTTTAACGGACTGATGCCGTGCAACTCTTTAGCAGTAGTGATGCAGTAATGATCCACAGAGACTTGGCAAGGTATTAGTTAAAGGGCGGCGTCCTAGAGGTTTCAGCCAATGCCAAACCAAAACACATTTCCATTGGTGAGAAATCATTCAGGGATGTGGAATGGTTAACCAGCAGTGAGGAGGTTACTGGGGCAGCAAAAACAAACAGGCGGTCTCTTCCTGGCACTCTGAGAAAGTGTGAGCGTGCCCAGACTAAATAGAGACTGTTCTCAATGGAAGTCTTTCATCCCGTGTGCCTGCACTCCCATCCGTGGAAACTTAAACCAGCCGACCTGTAACTAGCCACCGCTGGCACGTGACGAAAGTCCCCGGATAGCCAGATCCGAGTCAATACAACTGTCACCCCAGATGTGTGCGCGGGAGCTATAAAGGGTACAACAACTCCACACATCTGGGGTGACAGTTTTATGACGCCTAGATCTATAATATATATATATATATATATATATATATTTAATCAATAAAAATCCCTAGACAGCTGAGCTCTATAACCATAATGCTGTGCATTCTGAAGCTATCCATCCGTTATGCCTCCCAATACTAAAGCCGCTCCATAAAGTTAACCATCACCCTGTATTAGTGTCCCTGTTAGAATTTACTGCTTGGATCGATAGTCACACGCCGCTGGTCATAATCTGAAACTACCCAATACTATTAAATCTCCAAGTAGATGTATGAGCCTTAAAGGGCACTGCGTACTATGTGAGTCTCTGCTGCTGGAGACGTTTAAGGCGTAGCTCCTAATCCCAGGGCTCATGACCCAGGGGCTCCAGAGGCAGCGAGTAACTGGTACACACACCCTGCCGCCGTCCGTAGAGGGGATCCCACAGCCTCACCTCCTCCCTTTGGCTGTTCTTTTGCCAGCTGGAATAACTGTGCCTGAGTCACAGAGCTGGGCGGGGAGGAAGAAGTCAAATGCCAAGAGACCTCCGAAACTAGATCTTATACCAAACCAGGCTGACTCCTGATTAACCAGACCTCATCCAAAATCAGAGACCCTCAAACTTAAGGAGTGGTATCCACATTGAATACTTTCATAAGACTATAAACCACTAACCTCTTGTTTGACTTTGTAGCGTTAAAAATAACTAATTACAGACTATTTCTGCCTAAAACATTGGTTTAGACCTAAAACATTATTACAAAAAACAAAATACTGTCTGCGCAAAGTACTGGCTTAGCGCACAGACATTTTTTCTTTTCCCTAAAACATTATTAGTTTAAAAGGGCAGTTCCTGTGGGTGATGAAATGTAACAAGGTAGGTCCGGAAGGTCGGGTAAGGCACTGCGTAGGCGCCGATACTTCCACATGATATCCCAACATGTTCGTTACTTGAGTACACATCGCAGGACAGATTGTGAGTGAGTGTTTCTTTCATGGCAGAACATGGTGTGGGTGAATGTTCTTTACATGCCAGGGTAAAACGGGACAGAAGGCATCCAGGTGCCAGTCATGGAAGAGAGTAATGGATACCACTAGTTACCTCTGTTGTAGCCAAATGGCAGCCGCAGGATTTTACCTTGCCTTGCAAGGCTGATGTGAAGATAGGTGACCCAGACAGCTGAAGTAAGAAGAACCAGAAACAGTAGCAGTTTAAACTGCCGGCGGATCTTCTTCACTGGCAACCACGGCATCCTGCCGCCACCATCACCGTGCACCAGAGTGGGGCCGAGGCGAGGGCTCCCTCAGGCTGCCAGCGCACATTCAGCCAATATTATCTGTATGTCAAAGGCAAATGCAAAATACCATCAGTGTGAGGGTGAGAGGGGGTAACACAGAGGAAATCCTAGCGTCTGGGACAACATGCCCTATATTTCTCAGAATTTTCAGTATTTAATTAGCCTTAATCTTCTACAGGACTCTACACATCTGAGCGGAATAATGGGAGCAAAAGTCAATGGCTAGGATACCTCTGGTGTCTTAAATAAGGGACAAACTGGTCTTCACACCGCCTGGGTTGCCCAGACACCTGTGTCCATTCACCAGAGACAACTGCGGAACTGGATGACAACGTAACCAAGGGGTCCATCAAACAGCGCTCATACATTCTCAAATCACCAAATCCACACATTCGTCTTTTTTGGGTGCAAGGTGAGATATCAGGTGCTTATCTCAGTTTTGTGCACCTGTAGCTCTGTAATATTTGAAAATTAAAACATGTAAAGATACCCCACTTCACACGTAAAACCGACCACAGAGCTTTCTCCTAGTACCTGACAACTATCAGTGGACCAAGGTTCCTACAGTATGATAAAGCCCCGAAGGTACCACAATCTTCTCTGGGATCAATTTTCAGATACTAGTCCCTCGTACATAAGTAACAGTTCCTCGTGTCCCATGTAATAAAGGATGAGGATATTTTCAAGATATAACGAACTCTAACAAGCTCTGAAGGACTTCCAGGGACAGCAGCAAATATCTACCCTCATCGATGAAAACAAAGATCCTTCCACATCCTGAATTTGGACCCCCAAACAACCCATCTACAAGAACTTGCATACAAGGACAAAACACCTCTCTCTCTCACACTCTCTCTCATACACAGAGACGTCTCCTTAGCGATGCTCTGGCAGAAATCATTACAGCCGGAAGACACCTTCTAATATAGTGTAAAGGAGATGACGAGCTGCAGAAACATGCTGTAAAAGGGGGTTATTCTGGAGGGAAATGTGAAGCAGCCACCCTCTGGGCACAAAGCTTAACACAATCCAGACGCCTCCTATACTTGCCTCAAAGCCCCTCTATCGAGAATCCACACAGCATGCAGTCCCCCGGGCAGTCTCATTGAGTGATACTGTAGCAGAGACAGCACATTAATGTTGCAGAGTGACAGAGGCACCAGTCACAGGGCGGATCAGACACACTCTTCCAGAAACAGACACAGGAAAGCTCCCAGCTCAGACACACTACAACCCCAGCAGAGGAGCCCCTCCTGGGGGACAACCATGCAGGTTCCCTGCCCCCTCTCACCCAGCTGTCTCTTGAGATGGGCAGTCACAATCTGCCCTGGTGTGCTTCTCCCAGGCTGCCCTACAGCTTCTTCTCACATCATGTCCTCTAACGCAGGGCTGTGCAGAGCCACAGGTGTCTTGTCTTATCTTCTCTTATATTTTTCCTAATGACTGTCTCTTTTCTCCTCCATGCTCTCCTCCCTGTTTTGTGACTGTCTCTTTTTTCTTCTTCGGACAGCTCCTTTGCACTTTCTTTCTTTATCCGGATCACCGAATGTAAAGACTATTTTAGGAAAGCTTCGTTTCCACCCGTCCTCTCTCGGTGGCTGTCTCTTTCTTTCTCCAGCTGTCTCTCTTAGTGTCTCCGCTGGAGCATCAACGATGTGGTGCTGTCAAGCTTGATATGGGACAAACTCTAAACACCACTCAGCATTAACCAACCCGCGAGCTAGAATCCTCATAGTAACCAATCAGCTACTCCAGTACACGGGACCCTTTAGTTAGGCTTCACCCGGCGTCCATCTCCACGCCAACGCGCGCACACCTTGCGGTGCAAACCATCTGTGCTAATGGGGGGAGAGTAGAAATGCACTCGCAAAAATACATCGATGTTAAATATATTATCGCGCGGAAGCTGTTATATATGTGAGTTAAGAATGGCGCTTTTTTAGACGAGGTTCCGAATACAATACAAATTGGAGCATTTCAATATATGTTGAAATAAATAATAATCGACACTCCTTTATGAGGAAATGGTACATTTCAAGTAGATGACTGGGTCCTTTGTGTTATCAGGGATGCTCAGATCTCATATAAGATGCGGTGTGTGCGTGCAGGATGTGATGCATTTTCACATATAGCGGACATTATCAATGATTCTTGATTTTTTTAGTTGTTTTGCATTGTGTATATATTTTTTTCACCACTGTTATACAAAATGTCACGCGTGTACAGATATAATGCAGAATAAACTGCTCATGCAGCACATACACAATGCATTAGTAGTATATACAGTGGGGAGGGCATTTGCTGTGGGTCTATAGCCTTGATAAAAAAACAAAAACACAATAAGTTTCATTATATGTCCTGAAAGTATAGACTTATATATATATATATATATATATATATATCCACCTAATGTATCGGTTTGTCTCAGTCTGTCAATTCTCGTCTTGTCATACCCCTTGAATATATGTATTGTATTAAGCGCTGCGTAAATTGTTGGCGCTATATAAATAAAAGATAATAATAATATATGTTGACCGTGATGAGCAATTGCAAGAAGTCTCAAAAAAAATCTACACTGTATCTACGTTTCACGTATTTCACGTATTAAGGAACAAGAGGAATTGTGGAATAGGTGATGTTTTAGAGATCGTCCTGGAAGCAAAGGTTTCTTGTTTCTTAGAGAACCCAACAACCCACTCGATCCAGGTGAAGTGTCTTCTTCATGACCATAGCTGGAAACGTTATGGCTCCGGCTACCCGAACCCCCATTTGTGGGTAAGATGTCCCACTGACATCGGTGGGCAGTATCGCCAACATGGCGGGACGCGCTATTTTTATTGGGGGAGAGGGGCGTGCAGCTCCTGCGACCCGCAGTTTCCCCATAGTGACCCGGAGAAGTGGCGCTTCATCTGGAGTCTCCGGGCAAAACCTGGGTTCTCCCAGGTATGTTCATGAAATGGCTCCTTGCTTCAGTGCAAATCACACAATTTGTTGCACCAAAGCAAAATTGAATTTTTTGAAACCTGAGTGGCCTGGAGCTTCAGACAAATTGAATGTGGGGCAGTTGATGGGCACAGAAGAGCCTTTGACCCCTTTAAATATGTGCTGTGTATTATACAAGGTGTTCTATACATCAAACATGAACTTAAAGGCCGTCCCCTGGTTCTGCCCTGTTTCATGTTAGCTGTGACCTACATTTAGTTCCCCAGATGCTCCATTCCCTAGTATAGGTTTCTTTCCCGTATCATTCTGACTGCGGTTTTCATTGCAACTATGAGACCCTTTATGTTTCAATTTCAAAGGGGAATTCTTTTATTGCTAGAACCAGATAAAAAATTATTTTTCAAAAATATTGTTCTGGTTTTTTTTGCATAATTTTATGTGTTCAAACAGCTGCATATTAGCCATTTGTATGTGTTCTAACTCTCTGTTATTGTAGCCCAATCTACTAGACAAACACCCTGACTCAGTCTCAATCACCTAGTCAGAGACCAGTGGGGCAGGCAAAGCCTCTTCACTTTCCCTCCAATAACAAATATACATATTGTCACACATTCACATACACACTATCCCACATACTTACCCAAACGTACTCCCACATACCAGCACACATTCCAACACACATTATACATTATCGTGTACATTTATGCAAACACACATTTGCAAATACACACTCATGCTAACACACACTCTCTCTAGTACACACTGGGGTTTATGTAATCAATTCGCCATCTCAATACCCATCCTGAGTGCCCAAAATACTATCCCGCTATATGCAATGGTGCCTTCTTTCCTTGAAGATGTGGTGGAAACATTCATTTTAAAAGCTTCTCTGCCTGGTATTGGCTTTGACTGCACATAAAGTGTGTGGGTAGGATGTTTTTTTCACATGGAATGTGCCAGTTCTTGTGGGTTGTGAAAGAGAGGCCTTCATAATTATTTTCTTCAAATTTAAGGGCATTCTGTGTGAAAGAAGGAGAGGAATCTTAATATGTCCTTTAATATTTCTTAGGCATCTTGTTGTACCATATTAAATGAGGCCAGCATGGTTATGCCAAACCTTGTCATCGAAGATCATAAGGAGATAAGTGTATCTATTATAAATGATTTAATTAACAGTGAATTAATGAACAATCTATACAGTAGGAGGAAACATTAGCAACACAAAAGTAAAAAAGCCACTAAAGTTTCAAAATAGCTTTTACGTATGTATCTTGTAACTCTAAGACATGCCGTTTTCTTTTTTAAGTTCCTCTTTATATTCTCTGCTAACCAGCCCTCGCTCTCTATGAAACAGAAAGAAGACAAGGGATATCTATCTGAACTAGAAAGTTTTTAATGAAGATGAGGGTTGTCCATTACAGAAGTCAGGTGGCGGAGCAATCCTTTAGTTGATTAGCTATAAGATAGTCCTGGAACATCAGTGAGGACATACAGGCAGCTGCCTAGAACTCTAATCTAAAAGGGGCATATTTTATTTTTTTTAATTCCGTACTTCCCATTCTTTCAAATGACCCATGTCAAGACGTTGTCACTATTCCATGTGGATAATGTCATCCTCAGACCACAGGGTACAACATCTCTCCTTCTTTGGCATCTAGAATGGCCGATTCAGTTTCCCAGGTTTTCAGAGGTGTCTTTGGAAATTCAGGACAGTTAAAGACTATGATGTTGGATGTGTAACTCAAAAACAATGTAGGCTATAAAATCTGGAAAAAAATGTTTAAAACTTTGCAAAAGTTGACAAAGAATGTCTAGGTAGACCAGGGAGATGTGCATCAAACTGAAAAATAATAAAATGGCCCAAATTTATTTGGCAAAAAACACACCTCCGGTTATCATATGGATCTAATCATGGTGTAAATATTCTTTAAAATAGTAGATACCATCTATATGCAGAATTTTAAATAAAATCCACAGAGTAGAAGCTTTAACTTGTGACTCAAAGTGGTCCAAAGGATTGCAGCTGCCCCTGCAGAAAGCTTAAGTATTTGTGAAAAACACATGAAAACTTTATAGTTTTACCTCTGCAAATTACTTAAAACCAACTTGTTAACTCTAAAGACTACATGCTTGGGGCAATGTATATTTACGATGTATGGTTCCTTTAGACACCAGTTGTCATCTTTCCCTGTTCTATTGTAGTGACTGCATTTACAATAGCAGTTCTTTTATTTCTGGTATTTATATCACCACAAAACTTGGCGACCTAGTACCATTTGCCTGGGTTGGCCACAAAACCACCATAAAACCAAATGTGTTCATGGCAATGTTCGTGCGGTGCTCACTTGGAATTTTTCACCCAACGTTTCCCATAGACAAAGATGTAAATTGAGTGACTCATAAAGTTAAAGTAACCTACAATGAAGAACAATTAACTAGACTGTCATAAGAAACCATAGTGTATTGATAAGAAAACCTTCTAACTACGACAGTGTCATTTATTCTAAACAAATTGTATTATTAGTCTGTAAAAGTACCTGTTTCAACACAGGATAAATCTATTTATTTACATCTGTTTATGTTAATGATTTTCTGTTCAAATGAGCTTTAGGTGAGAATTAAACCAGGATGTTTGAGCGGGGAGTGTTAATCTGTGTAATAAGGATGTTAAAATTGCATGATTTCCTTTATGTCACCTTTGTCGTTGTTATGTCACCTGGAACCAGACACTCTGGCATCACGTTTAATTTACAGTATTGGAATCCAATTAAGCCTTGATTGATTCTTTTTCTCATGTTCTTCCTGTTGTGTATAAAAACCTTTAGAAGACTGCGTCTTGGGGACTGATAAGCTAAGTGCTATTCGACCGCTCCCACCAGTTTGTCACGAAACAAAGCCTTGGGCGAACCAAGTATAGAGATGCCTCTGGTTCCAGGACCTGGAGCAAGCCTTCCCATGTAAACCTTCCATGGTCACATCAGTCAAGAAGAGTTGTTGGCTTTTGTGGGCCAGACCTACAGGTAGAGCCGCTTTAGGATAGCCTCAAGATGTGGGGAGATAGCACATAGCTTATCAGTCAGTGTTGTGAAAGACCCTATTCTATGGGTTAGAAAATGTAGGATGGTAAGCTTATTGTAGAAGTTGCACATCCACTGTTTTTGTATGACGTATACCAAAGGTTTTCAAGATGGTCCTGGATTTATCTGTGTCCTTACAGTTGGGCAATCCTTAAATCCAGGATGAACTTGCTTTTTAACATTGGAAAGAGCACCATGGCACTCCCTCTTACAGACAGAGCTCCCTAGATAACTTAATTTATCTTTATGTTATGTCTGACCCTGTCTGTAAGACATGGGGTGATAGATTTGTCTGTATTTGTGTTATAATAATACATAATCCCTAATTCCAGAATTAATTCTGATTTGAGGACAGCCACTCTTCCTTCAATCTGATGGTAAAGGCCAATATTAGTCAGATTTCAGGCCAAAAAGTCTACTAAAGTCTTCAGCCAGCTGACCCTAATCATCATTTTTATTGGGTTGAGTTTACTTTGAGATAATACAATTTTCATACCAATCCAGGTGCAGATTTACAGATGATGGCTATGTACAAAGAACGCCGGACCCCTTCATGACCCCGCTGTTAACAATATTAAAACATTTGAAAAAGCCATATAGGTAGGACATGGAGGGACATGAGCAGAAATAAGTGTAACATGCTTAGAATGACGGGAGCATAAGTATAAGCATATAGAGTATTACATGATTGAATGACACTACAATTAACCCTCCATTTTCCCCCTGGAAAAAAGGTAAATGCCCTGTCTTCTTTTTGCTGTCTCTGGGCCAGGCCAGCTGTCTGAGCTTTACGATATGTATTCCCGTACACACAGCGTAGACGTCTCCATGGCCATCTTGTTACACCTCTAAATCAAATGATCAGGTCCGTCCTCACCATTTATTATTAGAGGCTTCATCTAATTCCACTTTTTTAGGTTCTAAGCATGCATAGTCAAGCCTTAAAGGTTGGCGGCACATTGACTGTAATGAGGAACGTGGGGTTGTTTTTTATACTAAAAGTTCAAAAAAACATAAGCTTGGAAACCCACCCCGCAATTCTTTCTGAAATAATTTGTGTTCATGTAACTTTGCCGTTACACAAGCATACAGTAGTTCTTTTATCTATACTGCTAATCTCATTAATCCATTTGATGCCTGAATAATTTATCGCACGCATAATTAAAACATGTCAGAGCGTTGCCAACTTTTCCATTTAAAACAAGTAATTGGATTCCTTCTTCTACTAGCTATTTGAGTAGATCTTTAACAATATCTGGCCATATTCTTTTACCTCTGATGGATTTATCCCCAAATTGTCTCATTAAATGCAGGTATAAATTTTGCCATTTTCTTTTTCATTCCGCTGTAATTCGCTTGTCTGAAATAAGTATAAATCACCAAGTATTCTAAAATTATTCACACAGTGGATACTCTGTATCAGGAGCTTATTTGAAAGAAGGAGAAATCAGGAGGTCATAATCTAAAGATAGCATGTCAGAAGTCTTACTTTACTTAGAGGGTGGTAGATTACTAGATGCCGTCATCATATTCTGTAGTGCTGTACAATGGGTAGATAAATTGAAGAGCCTACAACCACAAGTGGTAGAGGCTAATACACTGAGAGATAAGAATATGACTATCCTGAATCTGAGGCAAGGCCAAGTATTGGTTAAGGTCTGAGTCTTTACATCGGGAAAAACAGGCCACCAAGATGGGTTCTCATCGTCCATCAAATGCTGTTTCTGTGTAATTATTAGCAATAATCGATGTTGGTAACCATTGGATTTGTTTCATTTTCAAACACTGGAATTCTACTGAATTTGTTGAATGGAACTTCTACGGGGGCAGGTGGCCCGTGTACCGTGTAAGGGCACTGTGGTTATGGTAAGATCAAAATCAGACTGTCTCAGAAATATTTGTAGGTGAATGATTTCTGTTACCGACCATTCTTGCCCCTACAGTACATTCTTGCCCTTGATCTATAAGCTTAAAAACTGTCCACGGTATACAAGGCTTTTACCCAACTAACTCAATGAGTGCAGGTTGTGTATTTATAGAGTGAAGTCATATTATGTAGTTATTGTGGTCAGATATTTACTTATGTACATATATAATGATGAGGGGTATAATGTAAGATTACTGTGGATACTTTCATGTAACATAGAAACATAGAATGTGTCGGCAGGTGATATTAAAAACCATTCAGCCCATCTACTCTGCCCAACCTCTAAATACTTTCCTTAGTCCTTGGCCTTATCTTATAACCAGGATAGCCTTATACAGATCCCATGCATACTAATACCTCTCCCTATACAACCAAGTATGGGGTTCAGTTCTTCATAAGGTGCCTTGCAGTTTTATCAGTAGATCATCTTGAGATTACTATGATTGCAAATTGGCAAATGTTTATAGGTGGGTTGAGGGGGTTTCAGCTCATGTTGATATGTAATATGAACTGATAGGATTAATATCAGAGTATTCTGAGATCTCATTGCCTAAAGAAGAATGCCGGTATATCCAATTTATTCAGTTGCTATTCAATGCTCAGTTGCCTATGGCGTTCCTTCTTGGTCTTCAGTTGGATGCTGATCATATATTTATGCTCTTGATTGCTCTCAAAACATTACTCTTCCAACTTTTTACATACACTTTGGTCCCTGATACAGATGAGCTGAAGCAGAAGCTATGATTCTGGTCTGAGCCTCCTGGGCACCAATGGCATAATATGAAACTGCCCTTGAATTCCAAAAACCACATTCCCTAAACAATATGTGCCAAGACCTTTGGATGTATTTGGTGCGTTTGACTTAGTTACTGAACATTACACCTCCTTGAAGATGGACAATTCAAGACATGAACAAAGTTGTACTTCACCCACAATTCATCACACTTTCTACAGTCGACATACAGACAGCATCATAAATGTTAGTGTGACGGAAGCCTCCATCACTGGGGCCACTGGAGAAGCCTGACTGCCAGCCTCCTCCCTATTGACTATGGGCCCTGGGTTTGTAGAGACTTCTGTGGCTACCCCCAGCAGTATCATCTCATCACTGGCTGAGGGGATTATCTCTTATCTCCGGCAGACAGCTAGGATCTGCCACCAGGGAGTGACCACCATTCTTTGATGTTTAATGTTGTATAAATCAGTCTTCGTTTGGTTTTACCCTACACTGAGTCTCGGCTAGTGACTGGGGAACCGGGGAAAGTGTGTTGTCCCAGGCTAAGGGAGCACAAGACAGCGGAGGTAGTCGGTCGGACTAGCCAGCTCCGTGACATTGGTGGCAGCGGTGGGATTTCTTCTTAGTCTGAGGGACACTTACTTTCTACCGGGATTGACCGACAGGACGGCAGACTTCGGTCGCCTTGACAAGGACATGGATGTGGTATCCGAATTCCAGGGACTGCTGCGGGTCATCCTCTCCTGCTACACCACTGCTTTGCCTACAGAACAATACCAGAACCTGAGGCAAGTGGTTCGACGGTCAGTATGGCAGAGGGCTGTTATACGCCGGGGTCGGTGTCTTCCAAGCTCCGAACAAAAGATTAGAGACCAGCGGGAACTACGGATGTCTTTCCTGGGACAGCAACCCCAGGAGCAATGGGTATCCGAATTGGACAAGCTGGTCCAACAGGAGGTAGAGCTGGAAGATCACTATAGGGCTCTGCAGTGGTATACAGAGCAAGCATATTGGGGAACTGCGAAAGATTGTTCTCCAGAGGGCTATGACTTTGGTGGCCCTGGATTATTATGGGATAGTCTTCAGGAGGATCCGGACTTCGGCAGTACAGCGGAGTGGCGGATTGAGGACATCCGGGATTTCAGGGAGTGGGACCTCCCAGATGCACTAGGACTTAAAAGTGATTTAGACTTTTTAATTACGCAGGAGTGGGAACTGGAGAAGGCGTATAAAAAACTGTTTGACCGCGTTCAACAGAATGCCCCAGTGTCCAGGGATTGTATGGATTTTGTGGATGTGATTGAGTGGTCAGCTGAGGGTGTTGACCCAGGCGGGGTGGATGGGACTGCGGTCTCCACCCCTGAGTCAGAGGGATACTGGGCAGCTAATCCAGATCCGATACTGGAGCTGTGCGACTGTGCTCCACAACCAGATCCAGAGATTGTGGATCTAACTGATTTTACATCTGAGGATGTTAACCCAAGAGGGGTGGATAACACTGCAGTCTCCACACCGGGGGCCTCAGAATGCTGGGCAGTCTGCCCAGATCTCTTAGTCCCATCTGAAGAGCTGGCAACAGGGCAGAGCGCTGCTGGCTTCTGCCCCACATCTGCAATGACTACAGGGATCCAGGGAGATGTGGCAGCCAGCCCTTCTCCCCAGCGGCAGCTCACATGTCCGGGAGCGGAGGAACTTGTTTTTCCTCCCCAGCGGCAGTGGGAGGAACCGAGAGATGTGACAGCAGGTCCATCTTCCCAGCGGCAGCTCACATGTCCGGGAGCAGAGGAACCAGCCCTCCCTCCCCAGCGGCAGGCCGACCCACAAGATTCCCTAACCCCAGCTGAAGTGCTGGCAACCAGGCAGAGCATCGCTGGCCTCTGCCCAGCACCTACCAAAGCTGCAGGAGTTCAGGGAGATACAGCGGCCGACCCGCCCCCCCAGCAGCAGAACCTAATTCCAGGACCGGATCAACCGGAACTCTCTCCTCAACGGCAACAGGAGCACCAGGGAGGGGATGCAGGCGGCATCACTCCCCAGCGCAGCCGGCCCATCTCCCCAGCAGCAGCAGGAGCACCAATTTTGGGAGGGAATTAATGGGCCAAATAAACTGACTGACTACGGAGTCAACCCGTTTGGGGTCTCATCCTATGTCAGTCCAATTCGAAGGGGGGAGAATTGTGACGGAAGCCTCCATCACTGGGGCCACTGGAGAAGCCTGACTGCCAGCCTCCTCCCTATTGACTATGGGCCCTGGGTTTGTAGAGACTTCTGTGGCTACCCCCAGCAGTATCATCTCATCACTGGCTGAGGGGATTATCTCCGGCAGACAGCTAGGATCTGCCACCAGGGAGTGACCACCATTCTTTGATGTTTAATGTTGTATAAATCAGTCTTCGTTTGGTTTTACCCTACACTGAGTCTCGGCTAGTGACTGGGGAACCGGGGAAAGTGTGTTGTCCCAGGCTAAGGGAGCACAAGACAGCGGAGGTAGTCGGTCGGACTAGCCAGCTCCGTGACAGTTAGGATAGCACGCTTAACTATTAGCATTCAAGATACTGAGTTGCTTATGTGAAGTAATCACGCTGGGAAGTGAAAAGCACTTAAATTGTTAACGGAGGACTTATCTGTGAAAGGAGTGGGTCATAAAAAATGCATTATCCTATTTACTTTTAAACAATGCCAGTAGTGTGCTATCTGTTTCCTGTTGCCAGTTTAAGTATATATTTTTATGTATGTATTGTTCTAATCAGGTCATCTAAACCTAGTAAATCCTTTGTTTATTTAAATAGACACAGGAACTATGTTTTTTTCTGCTGGAAGTAAAACCAAGATATGCGGAGCACTTCACCAATATATCTTTTTTATTTATTTACATTTTTATTTAAAATTTCCTTTTTATTTAACGTAGAGTGTCTGGATGTGTGTGTTAGTGTTGAGTGTCTAGTTGTGTTGGTGTTAGTGTCTGTGAGTGTGTGTTAGACTGTCAGGGTCCACTCTCTGCTGCCTGAACCATGGCTGAATTATACTTCAGGCTAATACATCTGCTACCACTAGTGGCCACCCTCCTCCCTCTGGAGTGATCTGAACCTGATTATCAGGTACAGCTGCGCCTCATGAATTGAGTGAAGCCCTGCCTTTAAAAGACCGGCCCTGCCCTTCAGTCAGGGCCTTGGCATTGTAGTTGTAGGACTGCCTTTGCTCTGAGCCTGTACCTGTACCTGTACCTGTACCTGTACCTGTACCTGTACCTGTACCTGTGCCTGTGCCTGTGCCTGTGCCTGTGCCTGAACCCGTGCCTGTGCCTGAACCCGTGCCTGTGCCTGAACCCGTGCCTGTTCCTGAACCCGTGCCTGTTCCTGAACCCGTGCCTGTGCCTGAACCCGTGCCTGTGCCTGAACCCGTGCCTGAGCCTGAACCCGTGCCTGAGCCTGAACCCGTGCCTGAGCCTGAACCCGTGCCTGAGCCTGTTCCTGTACCCGTGCCTGAGACGGTACTCGTGCATGATCCAGTACCCGAGCGTAAGTCCGTACCCGTGCATGAACCTGTACACGTGCCTGGCCCGGTAGTACTCCGTTCCCGTCCGCCCTGCCAGTGGGCCTCCGTTCCCGTCCGCCCTGCCAGTGGGCCTCCGTTCCCGTCCGCCCTGCCAGTGGGCTTCCGTTCCCGTCCGCCCTGCCAGTGGGCCTCCGTTCCCGTCCGCCCTGCCAGTGGGCCTCACCTGTACCTGGACCTGTACCTAAACCTGCCTGTGGGCTTACCTGCCAGTGGGCCCGCACCCGAGCCTGTACCTGTGCCTGAACCTGCCTGTGGGCATGCCTGCCAGTGGGCCCGCACCCGAGCCTGTACCTGTGCCTGAACCTGCCTGTGGGCTTACCTGCACCTGCACCCGAGCCTGTGCCTGTGCCTGCACCTGCACCCGAGCCTGTGCCTGCACCTGCACCCGAGCCTGTGCCTGCACCTGCACCCGAGCCTGTACCTGCCTCAGCTCCCGTCTCTCTGCCTCAGCTCCCGAGCCTGCACCTTCCTCTGCTCCCGTCTCTCTGCCTCAGCTCCCGTCCTTTCCAGTTCTGCTACTCTGTCTGTACCTATCTCTCTGTCACCATGCATAAAGGAGTACAGACAGAGTCCCCCGTATCCCCTGCACATGGACTCCTACCAGACCTGCTCGCCTGGGTCCTGACATAGACCCTCCCAAAGCTCAGGATCTGGATCCGCCCCTGGCTTAGCAGTGGAGCAGCGCACACTGTGACAGAGGCCTCACGCTCCCGCTACAGGACCTCAGCATGTTAAGTGATGGGGAGAAAGATATAGGGGAGAGATAATGAGGAGAAGGAGGGGACAATAAGATAGAAGAAAGAGGTAAATTCAGAATTAGAAGGGGAGAGAAAATGAAGAGGAGTGATGTGGATATAGAGAAGAGATGAAAGGAGTTAGAGGAGAGGAAGAAAGGAGATATAAGGAGAAAAGGGACAGATGAGATAATGAGAGATGGGGAGAGGGGGCTAATGAGAAAGGGGAGAGATAAAGAGGAGCTCTAATGAGAAAGAGGGGATCAAAGGAAAGGAGAAGAGATAAAAGAAAAAGGGGAGGTGGGGAACAAAGAGAGAGAGGGAGCATGAGAGATAAAGAGAATTAGCAGGAGAGATAAACTAAAAGAGGAGAGATAAATCAAAAGGTGAGAGAGGAAAAGGGCGAGGTAAAGATAAAGGGGTGGAGAAATTAAGAGAAATAAAGAAAGAAAGAGGAGAGATAGAAAGAAGACATAAAGAGAAGTAGGAATAAAGAGAAGGGACCAAAGAGAAGGAGGAGAAATTAAGATCTGGGTGGTAGGGCACGTTCTATACGTACAAGTGCTAGGCAAGTCCTATGTGTCCAATATATACCGGTGATCTATGCCTGCAATGTAGGCACACAGATGCACTTATATGACTCCGCCCCCAAGGGCAGTCAGAGTACCAGCTCTGTTCTTATATGTGTATGTATGCAGACGTTTAAGAATATAAAATGATATATATGTATATTATATACTTCTATACATATCATGTATGTATTTCAATTAATGCATAAAATAGGCATGTCACAGAATGAACACTATGCTTCCAACTTTGTGGGAACAGTTCAGGGAAGGCCCTTTCCTGTTCCAGCATGACTGTGCCCCAGTGAAACCAAACAAGGTCCATTAAGACATGGTTTGATGAGTTTAGTGTGGAAGAACCTGACCGGCCACACGGAGCCCTGACCTTAGCCCCAACACCTTTGGGGTGAACTAGAATGTAGATTGCAAGCCAGACCTTCTCAAACAACATCAGTGCCTGACCTCACAAATGCCCAGAAGAGTGGAAGCTTTTATAGCTGCAAAGGGGGGACCAACTATATATAAATGTCTATGTATTTAGAATGCACTGTCATAAAAGTCCTTGATAATATGGTCAGGTGCCCCAATACTTTTGTTCAAATAATGCATATCCTATATTGAGTCTTGAAACATGTTATTGAACATGTGAATGTATTGCTCACTTGTGTGCACTTATATCACAGAGCAAATAAATGCCATTTTGCTCACTATATGAGCCAGCGTTACACCTTGAGTATGCGTGATAATAAAACATTCCAGATGTCATTAACAGCAACAGAAATAGTTTAAAATGCTCCACTTATGTGCCAAGAAGCATTGGGGGGTGATTGCTTGCATTGAGCAGTGGACTTAGGAGCCTGGGATGAAATTGTGCACTAAGTTGAGTTGGTATCCTACTAGTGTGAGCTTTTTCAAAATGAAGAAAAAAACGCTTGTTTTGGTTGGAAGATGGTGGAAGTTGCAATATCTACTTGCACAGATTTTTCACAGATATGCAGCCAATTCTTCCTCTTCTGGGGATCCTAACTGGAGGGTTATGAGTCATAATGTTTTAAAACAAAATTGTTGATGTGATTAATATGCCTGAAGGTTTTGTTTTTCCTGTCTATGTCAGGCAGTCTATGTCAGAAGCTCTGCTGCTGACATCTGAAAGCTGAAATCTGGCTGAGGTCATAGCAAACTCATTTATAGGGGAAAAGGAGGACAATAAAACAAAGACATTTGTTACTAGAACTAGGGCCAGGAGCCCTTTTCACCCCTAGTCTGTCCCTAGGTTTAGCCCCTAGTGTATGTCGCCACCTAATGCCAATCCCAGGGATAGTTTAAATACAATAGGGCATTGTTACTCCAATCCCATCATCCTCATCATGTTACAAAGGGCTCAGGCACATTAAAGATTAAACTACCTACTATAGTAAGTAGTATACTTAGTAATACTTAGTAATAGTATTCTACTATTAAACTAAACTTAAACCAAGATGAAATTACAACTGTATTTAAAAAATACAAGTTGCCCAATATCAGTATTTTCAGGTTATCACATGGGTAGGTGATGGGGAGAAAATCAAATGCAATTTTAGAATCAAAATGTTAGAAAAGTTCTAGTGAACATAAATTCATATAACATCCGAAAAAATTGCAAAACAACATGTGCAACACTTTACAAAAAAAGATGTCTTGGAGAGGGGTCTTTTTGAAAGACCCAGGTGGTGCATTACTCTATAGTGCCACTAGAGGGAGATATTACAAAACCTATCCAAGTCATTTTACTGTGTAATAAGTTGAAGACTTTAATTCAATAACCAACACCAAACAATTCTCTCTCTTGATCCATAATAAATTAGTTCAAAATGATAGCTATTGTCAGATACGTACTTCAATGATACATACTTCTAACTCCATATGTCTTATCTATGTACAGGTTTGTGAACAATGCAATTTTTCATTTAATACCAGAATGTCTTTATGACTAATACGAAGTTGACGTATTTATCTTGATACCAAAAGGTATGTCGGAGTACACGGTTTTCTGTTTAACATCAGGTTGAAAGTTCAAAGACAAATAGTGTGACGTCGCTTTTTATGCTTAAAGATTTTTTTATTGAGTTTTCAACATTAACATATCCTGAAAGCACAATATTACAAAGCAATTTGGGATTCGGGTTATAGGTAATGCATCAAGCTAAAATCATTGTAAAAATGACAAAAAATGCTAAGGTAACGCTGGAATTTTATATTGTCCTGTATTAGGACACAATACAAACAAACTAATCTAAACAGTTTTTTCTGCAAACACAAACATTTTTGTTGGATATAAATTCGAATGCTTCTCTAGAATGGATCACCTCCATCCTCCAAGCCACACTCTGTCCATAGTCTACCCTGTAAGTCTTCCCTATGTGACAAATACTATATGGACAAAAGTATTGGGACACTTAACCATTACACCAACAGGTACTTATATTACATTGCATTCTCAATACATAGACAATGATATGTGGTTTGGTCCCCCCTTTGCAGCAATAACAGCTTCCACTCTTCCTGGAAGGCTTTCTACAACATTTTGGAGGTTTTCTGTAGGAATTTTGCCCTATCATCCGGTAGAGCGTTTGTCAGGTCCGGCACTGATGTTGGATGAGAAGGCCTAGCTGGCTTGCAATCTCCATTCAAGTTCTTTCCAAAGGTGTTCGATGGGGTTGAGGTCAGGGCTATGTGTGGGCCAGTCAAGTTCTTGAGGGCGCATAGTCGATCCATGGGCCCTACAGGTAACACCACACCCTCCAATAAGACATGGACATCAAATTGCAGTGGAAAATTATTACAATTACAAAAATCATTGTCATACAAAATATAATATAAGATATTATTATATATAATAATATCCAGCACCACCCAACCCATGACAATGACCCCAACAATAACTTTACATTATCCAAATAACATAACAATAAAGTGCCAATGTTTTTATTTGCCAATAAATATCCAGATACCCCTACACCCCCAGGTTCTGACCCACAGGCCAGCTCAAAACCTACCAAACATAACAACCAACAACCGTTTGGTAACTTTTACCACCAAAAACCCTCATTCAACTCTCCCAACTTGCGCCCCCCCCCCTTAAAGCCTTAAATAAAGGGAGGGAGGGACAACAACAGGTCTGAAAAACTGATTAGAATGTGCTACCAAAAATGGCTACCCCTTATTTATACAACCCAGCCCCTAACATAAACCACCAATTAAATTAAATAAAAACCCTTACCTAGGCCCACCTCCTAGCTCTGTCAGGGCACCCTCCACTAAGCTGCTCCTGGGGCTTCATTCTTTGTGCACTGGGGCACAGTCATGCTTCTAGAAAAGGGCCCAAAGTTGGAATCATAGCATTGTCCTAAATGTCTTGGTATGTGCCCTTGCAATGTCATAAACGTTCCTGTTTGTGTAATGGTCAGGTGCCCTAATACGTTTGCCGGAAAGTGTAGTTATTTAAGGAGGGAACGCAATAGGAAGTTTTGGAACAAGAATATATCCTAAAATGTTAAATTGATTAACTTGAAATAGCGAGATGGAAGGAGTGACCTAACCATCCATAGGATTATCATTTGGGCTGCCAATAATGTCAATTATATATATTAATACTTGTGGTTGTAGGAGGAAAGACCTGAGGTTGTGGGTTTCCATAATGCTTCACCTCCTTCAAGAAAGTTAGAATTTCTGGGCATCCTTAGATAAAATGCCATAAATCCACATTCTGAGAGTTTTTCCGATCAGTAAGTTACTTGCCATGTTAGGCCACTATGCTTATCTGACTAGGTGGTAGTCCTTGTCAGATAATTTTTCATTTTTGTGGCGAGGGAAGCGAGAGCTGCTGTTAAATCTCACTTTCTCTTTAGATAGAAAAACTTCAAATTTCAAAAAAAGACAAATCATCTGAGAAATGCTTTAGTTCATCCAAATTAAAGGATAAGAACTCAAACATTTCATGTTCCTAGGTTGACCACATGACCACACTTTAAGTCCCGTGCCCCAGGCACCCTCAATCCCGGAATGAGAAGTCTGAGTGAAGGAGGTCTCAGCCATTCAGAGGGGACGTCTCATTTTCCTGATTGCCTGAGAGTTCAGAAGCCTCTCCTGATAGGCTGAGTCCCTCCTTCACACCAAGCTCAGTGTAAGCTGCTGCCAGCACCAGGTATATGTGTTTGACTGTGTGTATGGGACTGTGTTTGTCTGTTTGTGTGACTGTGTTTGTTTGTGTGACTGTGTGAACCTCTATTACCAGGCATGAGCAGATTCAGAGTGTTAACCCCTCTATTACCAGACATTACGTCTGGTAATAGAGGGGTTAACACTCTGAATCTGCTCATGCCTGGTAATAGAGGGGTTAACACTCTGAATCTACTGATTTTTGAATGATTGTATGTATATTATTAATCTGAAATCAACATGGTTGATGGTTGGCGTGTGTGTGTAATCTCATCCGCTTCATTCCGCTGGCAGAAATAAAATGTGGTCACCTTACATGTCACCGTACATTTCTTTTGGTAAATCAGTTAAGGTATCTGCTCTGTTTGAATCAGAGGTAAATTTTAGAATAATTGATTAGAGGAGTTCTCTCAGCTTTAATTCACAATACCACTTTTAGTATTTGATGGCATTGCTTTTTAATTGCTCCGCTTGAATCAAATGCTTGGGGTAGCCTTCAACAAGCTTCTCACAATACTTAGCAGTTTGGTCCACACATTTTATATAGAGTTCTGTCAGGGCTTTGTGTTGTCTATAAGCCATTGTGTTCTAACTTCTGGGGTAGGCTCAGGATCATTCTCGTGTAGCATGAGACCACACACCACAATTGAGTGAACAAACCAGTTTGGCTGGATTTCTCTGCCGTAACAAATGACCTGTGCAAAAAATCCTAGGCAACACAGAAGGGCTGGAAATTATTTCTACAGCCAACTTTGGCAATGATTGGTGGCTACATAAAAAGAGTCCAAGTGCTCCTGATGAGTTACTCTTGGTTGTCTGTTTACAGAAATGTATACTTTTGTGGGTATTTCTTGGTTTCTTTTTTGCAATTAGAGTTGCAAACTCATCACGCTAAACGTAAAAAATCCAACAGTTTTGAAACCATAATGTACACCATATAATATGTGCCCTATACCTGCTGTATGGAAATTCTATATAACTGAGCTATTTCTGAAATTAGGACACCTGAATTGTTACGTTTTAGCTAATTTTGTGACAAAATATATGAAAATGGCTTTGTCAGAAATGTGATCAATTCCATGTCCTGGTCCCAGAGGCAGATGTGAGGGGAAGGATTGGCCCCAATTGGATCTGGAGGGTGGCTACCGGAATGTCTTCAAAGAGATTTAGGGCTCGCTGGCTAGGACAACTCTTGTATGAAACGGTTTGGAGTAAATGGTAGTCTCTGCAGGATCCTTTAGCATTGTCATTGTAGGAATTGGGCACGGATTTTGCCATGGGTTGATCAGTGGCTTATATAGAGAAGCATATGGCGGCTTTAGCCTTTTATTTTAGGTTCCAATGCAGGCTCGATTTAACAAAAGCATAAACATTCAGATTCCTGGCTTGCTGTTAAAATAATGACCAATATGTACAGTCTTAATGATAATCGCTGGGTATGCGCTCATTTGTTGCTCTGTTTTGTGTACTTATCGGTCATTATTATTTTAGCTGCAACCTGGAATATTAATGTGTATGCTTTTTATGTGTTTTAGCGTATGCTTTCTGTATATATTACTTTAGTGATCACTGAAAATTCAGCTTTGATAATTAAACGTTAAGATGTATCTGATTTCACACTGCAATCAGTCCATGTAAGCTGGTTACCCACACCTTGTATCAATACCTGCAACTGATTTTTTTCCCTACAACACCTTGTGTCCGATGTGAAATGTAACAACTGGCAAATATGTTTATTGTACCTTTGCACATCATCAAAAAACATTACGTGTCTTCACAGGCTCCTCCTTCATTATACTTTGTATTTCCTCCTGCCGATAGATTCTCACTTACTTGGACAGAGCAGTCACATCTCTGCTGAACTTTCATAACCATGGCGAATGACGAGCAAAGCAAGAATTCTTTCTTCAGCAGAGTAAATACTTTTAATGATTATGAACCACTGAGAGAACAGAATGTGGGGATTCAAAACATGGCTGGTCATCTTCCACAAGCCACCGTGGTGACTATACCCACCATGGAACCACCTTTAAAGGATCATCTGGTGTGGTCAATCTTTAACACCGCTTATCTGAATTTCTGCTGCTTGGGACTACTGGCCCTTGTGTTTTCTGTCAAGGTAAGAAAGGATACTTTACTCTGCCTGTTAGCTGTTTCCTGTGGGCTGTTAGGCCACCTCTCCTTTTACCTTTCAATGTCTCCTTTGGACCTACCGGCCTTTCATACTTCCTGTTCCTGCATTCATTCTGTCATTATTCCATGATTTGTAAGCTAGACGGTCTAAATCATAGATGTCGGCAATTGTGAATGTACATTTATTGAGACTGTAGGCAACTTTGGCATCACAACACTTCCTACCTAACAACACAATGCTGTTAGGCAGATGTGCTCAGAATGTCCCACACCCAGGTGTTCTGGATTGAGCCCCTGGAAAGTTAGTACGTATGTCCACAGGACCTCTGCTTCTATGAATTCTTATGTATTGATGTATAGCAACTTTTAAGTTTCCTGTGCACCCTTTACCCACATAGTCATCCTACACCCACCCTATTAGTCCCCAAACACTTATGTATGTAAAACTTTGGATTTTCTTTTCCTCATTCAATATTATTCCTGTTTTGTACCAAGGCCTGGCGAAGGTCCTATGCTATGTGCCACTGTTAATAGTAACATTAAAGCTCTTTGTAAATCTGTGTATCCCATTAGAAGCAGCCAAAATGTGGTCAAAGGGGGACAACAAGGAAAAACTCTTTAGAGAGAATACCAGAGGCTTCTATGTAGAACCAAAAGAAAAAAAAAAATATCTGCATGTGGTATCCAGACCAACTGACCGATGGGAAACGAACATACATTACATACATTAACCCCGGAAAGGGAGTGTGTGAACATACTGACCCAGGGGCAGGAACAAGGTTCCGTTGGGAAAAACCCACATTGACCCATCACAAGCAAGTGCTTTCCCATTCCATTTGCACCCATTATTTGTCATGTCTAGGCAAACTACAAAAGAGGATTCACATAAAGTGGGCAATGTAGGAGGCTATTTGTGTTTAGCATTTACACGTACTGCCAGGTTTCCCACAGAGAATCCAGGTTCTCTACACCTAACAACCACAGTTTGAGAACCTCCAATCAAACATTGTGGCTTATTGATGTGACGCACCTTTATTTGTTCCTTTCCCAAACTCCCGGAAGTGAATGATCTGAAAAAGCTTGAAGTTACACATAACCCCCCCCTTCAAATTGTCAGCCAAAGTAAACAACTTGCCTTCTGCCTCCCTCTATAAACATGTAACTGTATCCATGTATTGTATATGTAACCCTAATGGAGGTCACCTATTGGAAGAGGAGAAAAAATATTTCATGGTAACTGATGTTTGCACCAATCTGCCCCTGTACAAAGCAAACTTTGTGTGACAAATATCTCGAAGGATATCCTGCTATGAACCATGTTTGGGGCAGGGCCACCTGGCCCCACGCCTGCCTAGTCTTACTGGTGTCAAAATGTATAGTGAATAACAGAAGGACATAGTTGAAATTTCATTCCAGAAATAATCAACCCCCCCCCCCGGCAAAGTTCCTGTTTACTGAGTATACGTCAATGTGAGCCAAAGCGCATAAAGAACCTTTGTAGGCCACCTCTAATTTGTCTCAGCTGCCCTTAGCAGCAAGCTTTAACTTGCACCTGGTTGGGCTTGAGCTAAAGAATTTAGCTGGATTCAGTGGATAAATCGAGAAAAAGGATATTGGGGAAACTGCCTAGCAGAAAACCAGGAACCCAAAGTGATAAAAGCCAGCTGGGTGATCGGCGAGGCTGCACGCCAAATCCAAGAGGAACACGCAGAAAAATATTGAAATCCTAGAGACCAACAGCCAACTAATCTTCTGTTCCTATACATAGTTTGTAAGGTTGAAAAAAGACCTAAGTCCATCAAGTTCAACCCTTCTACCTAACCTTCCTATTCTTGATCCAAAAAAAACAACCCTAATTATGCTACTTCGAATTCTGCCATCAGGGGGAAAAATTCCTTCTTGACTCCAAGAGGCAATCGGATTTCTCCTTGGATCAAGAAGCTCTAAAATATTAATGTTATTCTATTTATATCCCTGTATGTCATGCCTTTCTAAGAAAATATCCAGGCCCCTTTTGAAGGCATCTAATGTATTGGATAACACCACCTCACTTGGAAGTGAATTCCATACCTTTATTGTCCTCACTGTAAAGAATCCCTTCCTTTGTCGTCTATGAAACCTTCGAGTCTCAGAGGGTGACCTCTTGTTCTTTGTATATTTCTGTTAATGAACAGGTCACTTTATATTGGCCCTGCATATATTTATATAATGTTATCATATCCCCTCTGAGACGCTGTTTTTCTAGCGTATAGAATTTTAAATTTCTTAGTCTCTCTTCATAACTAGTATCTCCCAATCCCCTTATTAATTTCGTAGCCCTCCTTTGCACTTTTTCTTATTCCATAATGTCCTTTTTGAGGACCGGTGCCCAGAATTGTACCGCATATTCAAGGTGAGGTCTTACCAATGATCTGTAAAGAGGCAAGATTATATCCTCCTCCCTTGAATGGATACCTCTTTTTATGCATGCCAAAACCTTATTGGCCCTCGCAGCTGCTTGCTGGCATTGCGCTCTGTTGTCAAGTCTGTTGTCAACCGTTATTCCTAAATCCTTCTCATTGGTAGATCCCCCAAGGATATTCCATTTAAAGAATAGGTCGCATTTTTATTATTTTTACCATAATGCATAACTTTGCATTTCTCTATATTGAACCTCATCTGCCACTTGCACGCCCAGTCCCCAACTCTGTCTAAATCTTCCTGCAAAGAAGAAACATCAAGATTAGTCTGAGTTAACCGGCCTAATTTTCTGTCATCAGCAAAAACTGTGACATGGCTCTCAATGCAGCTTGGGAGATCATTTATAAATAAATTAAAAAGAAGAGGACCGAGGACAGACCCCTGAGGCACTCCACTTAATACCTGCGTACAGGCTGAGAAACATCCATTCACAACAACCCTCTGCATTCTATCTTTTAGCCAATTTCTGATCCACAGACAGACATTTGCCCCTAAGCCTATTTCTGTTAATTTATAGAGTAGCCTTTTATGCGGGACCGTATCAAATGCCTTAGCAAAGTCCAGATAAATCACATCTACGGCCACCCCCAGGTCTATATTTTTACTAACTTCTTCATAGAATGCTAATAGGCTGGTTTGAGAAGACCGGTCTTTCACAAATCCATGTTGACTTTTACTGATTGGATTATGGATCAAGATATGATCTTGAATGTATACCTTTAGCAACCCTTCAAATAATTTCCCCACTACCGATGTTAACCTTCTGTAATTGCCCGGTTGAGATTTTGATCCCTTTTTAAATATGGGCACAACATTTGCCTTGCGCCAATCTAATGGAACTAGGCCCGAGCCGAAAGAATCCCTAAAGATCAATAATAATGGTTGGGCCAGAGTTAGGCTTAACTCCTTCAGTACCCTTGGGTATATACCATCCGGTCCTGATCATTAAAGTCTTAAACACAGGCAACCAAAGCAATCAGAATATTCAGGAAACAGAGGCGCTTTCCCTTTTGCCTTATGGGGCTAGGAGCGAGGCTGCCGGTGGTCATATTATTTATGGAAGTGGCTGATTTATTTAACACAGAATCCGGAAATCCACTCTCCCTTTACCAAACATTGATATGAGAATGCATACACACAGAGGCCTCCGTTGCATAGGAATGTGCAATGGAAAAAATGTTAGGTTTTGTGAAAGCACCTTGTGTAATCTAACCCATTCTCTGAGCCCTCTCTCCGTCCTCTCTCTTCTGTGCACCGTGCCTTCAGGTTAAGCCCTGTTATGGGATGGTTTGCATCACCCGTTCATTTAGATCTTAAAGGAACTTTAATGTGTTTTTCAATTTATTTATTTTCTTTCTTCATGACTATTCTAGTTCCTGAAATATCAGTCAAAATGTTTTTTCTGTGTGGCATACTCCATAAAGCTACCAGGCACTGCTCTTTTTACATGGTGACCAATTAGGTTTATAAAATAGTCTTTCAGACTTAATTATTCTTAACCCCCTTTGCAAACCATACATTTTTGATCAAAACCAAATTTGGTAAAAATTATACCTTTTATTGGCTACCTAACGTATAGTAGATTGCAGGCTTTCTAAGTCTCTTCTTAAAGCATATTATACCTTTCCATAAAAGATAATAAGCAAAGTTATAAAACTGCAGCCCTTTGCACAGTATAACTGCAAAGCCAGAAATGAATGGTTATCTATGCAGCCGTACCTTAATAATTCATTCATCTACCCTCTGACTTTTTGTAACACAGATAATTAAACAGCCCTGTTGCCTTATCAACCAGTAAACGTTCTCTGATACCTTTCAGTGTTATCAAAGCTTATTTGTCTACACAACAGAGAGGAAAGGGCTTACTACTATCAAGTATTTTCTAGATCAGTGGATGCCAACAGGCAGCTGTCCAACTGAGGACTTGCAATTATCATAATAATAACCTGGTTTTTTTTAAAGCATGGACTTAAAGACTGTAAGCTCTTCGGGGGAGGGATCTATCGCCTATGGTACCCAGCAGTATATTCTGGAGTAGGGCTAGGACAGCAGGTCCGCAAAGAGTAGCACTCTGTCTGTTGCAAAATCCGGGGCTGACCAATCTGTCGGGTGATCAAGCTCCCTGACTCAGTTACAAGAGAGATCTCTGATCTTGCCAATTGGCTCATTGCCAGTGCAGACCCCAAAGTATGCTGCACCCGGGACTGTACATCCTTAAGTGGCAGAGCACCAGGATATGAAGTCAAGCTATGAGATCTTCCATGCCGCTGAAAACTCAATTGCTCAAGGGATTAACCCTTCATATTCCCTCAAGCACTATCCGAGATTTAGTGTAGGGTACAAACAGAACTCCGTTTATTGAAGACAGCACAGATATTTATACACAGCACATCATAGGATTAGGGGTATAATCTCATCAACCACCAGACAGCCCGCGCCGCTATATAGTTCGATGGCCAGCAATGCTCACCTGACAAAGAGCCACTATTTCAGGGGGATTCTGAGGGAGTGGTGTCAATCCCGCGGTACTAATGGAGATCTCAGAGGCTGAGGATTGTATGGCTCAAAAAGCGACGTGATCCGACATCAGGTCCCTGAGCAACAGCATTAGAAACGTCCCCAGGAATAGTCTGCCCGGTAGCCGGGCCAGAGTTCTTTAGTCACGGCTTGGTAAACCCGGTACTAAAGATTGGTAATAAAACTATGGTTCCCAAACGAGCTCCCTCTCTGTAACCACCACCGGGTATTGCCCACCACGAGCTTAATTTAATTTCAAAAGACCAACGTGGTGGGACAAAGGATGCCCGTGGCGACGCAGTTCCAATTGTCAGTTCCATGAATCTGCAGCTAGGTCGGCTAGTTCGTGGGAGTCTGGTTAGGGCAGACCAGACAGGGTATCCCCATTCACCCTGTGACCCCCCAGTGAGCAGAGGGTTACTTAGACATAAGAGGGGACTGGGCAGGCAGCTAAGTAGTCTCCCCAGGAATCCACCAGTGCTTCCCTCCTAAACTCAAACATACCCCCATGTGTCCTCAGCCTCAGGGGGGTACCGTGATAGCGGCCATGGCAGCTTTTGGCTAGCTCTGTTTTAGATCATCTTACAAGTTGATCTGTTTATGAGATCCTAGAAAAAAAAAAAACATGCATAACGTAATACTTTAGATGTTATTGTTCAAATGGACTTCTTGACATATTATAATATCAAACACCTAGAAATCCCCCATTAACAGTTTCGATTTTGTTGTTTCACCTGCAGTCACGTGATCGGAAGTTGGTTGGAGATGCGAGTGGCGCCAGGAGTTACGGTTCAACAGCAAAATCCCTCAACATTGCTGCAACTGTCTTCAGCATCCTCGTGGTTGTTCTTTTAATTATCCTGATGGCAACTGGTGTCTTCCATTTTCCTAACTAAACTAAAGCACTGAATGAGCATCTGAGGGGTGGATATTCTATAAAGGCAGGTTCAGAGGCACATACACATACATACATACATACTAACATACAAACATGTACACACACAGAAAACAAACCTTCTGTTATTCAGATGATTTCACCTTGTGTCTTCCTAATGTTTACTTTAGCACTTGGTTCTAGTTGCCCCGTTACACTTTTGGAAGCGCATTATAAAGGCTTGCAAACCTTCTCTCATACACTCAAGAATGATACTGATTTCATGTGAGGTCAGCGCCAATGATAACTAAAATCTGATTTTGCTTTAAAAAATGTATTGTTGCTTTTTCTAATTAAATTTGCTTTTGTACATGTGTGAGGGCTGAATAAACAAGGAGAGAAAAAAATGTCACATCCAAGATGGTGATTAGTATTCATGTAATATACAGTAATATATCCAGTTACAGACTAAAGGTTCTATTCCACCTGTTTTATTTGCTTAACATACTAGACACTGCAATTACTCTTTAATCAAAGTAGAACAGCACCTTTAAAATAGAAACATAAAGTTTTAGCTTTCCACTTCTGAATATGTTTGTCCCTGACACCTCCTATAACATGGAATACATATTAAAGTACTTTAACTCCTGTGAGCACGTTAATGTGTATTTTCCCAGAGGGGTCCTAGCGCACCCTTGTGAAACCCTTTTCCACCCTGGGCTGTGCAAACCATTGGGTCGGCAAGCCGCATTCAGTCAGTCCCAGCCCACTGAGTCTGAGCGATGGGATACAATGTCATTTCCCGGCGTACAAACGTAGATGGTGTCATGATTAACTCATATAACGTAGTGGATGCATGGAAGGGTAACCCAGCAGAGGTGGTTCGTTTCTTTGTTTAGGCATTCAATGAGTTAATCTGAGGTTGATGTAAATGTGTTTTTGTGCATGCCCTCTGTATCTGTTCTGGCTAGAGGTGTCATCTTCCCAAAGGACCCCTGTGGTGATTCATGGCCTAACAGATAAGGACCCTGAGTTATAGGAATTCCATTCCTATCTTAAGTGGAGGGTTTCCATCACCTTTACCCCACCATAACTTATTGGCACATCAAAGATGGGACCCGATTCTTGGGGATGGTGTCATATAATCAGTCATGTGGTCAGAGGGGCGTTTGCTTGCAAAAGTCTGATTTAGGGACAATGCAGCGACCTCAAAGCAGAACTCCACGATATTCTGTGATCAGAACAACATCGTAAGAAACCATCTGGACTTAAGGAGTTCCCACAGGCCGGCTTATTGGAGAAACTCGTGAGTGAGGGTCCTGTGTTTAAGTCCTATTGTTTTTAAGAACTGGTTGCTGTTTTACTTTTATTTTGTATGTCTTGTTTTTGTAATTCTGGCACTGTGTAATCTTTGTCTTTTTGTTATTAAAATATTCATAATCCAAGTCTGTCTTTGGGCTCTAGTATCGATATCCACAAACCCTAAGAGAGGATAACACGTTACCATATTGTTATTAAGTTTTACAGGATATATATATATGTTAGTTGCCCGGGGTGGGTTGATATATATATAGAGATAAAGGTTCTAATTCTGATTTCTCACGAATCCGGTATCAAAATCGTGAGTGGTGGCAGACTACCTGGGGGGATACAGGCAGGATTTGGGGGTTAATTTGGTGTAACTTATGCCTTGTTAAGGGGTGAAGTTAGTAAATCCAGAGGCCTGGTGCTATTAACCCCTTCATGCCCACGCCCTCCACACAGTCACGGCTTGGCAAGTAGTCCTGACCGTGACAGATGGTGTGTGGACCGCAAGGGAACAGAAGAAGGGTAGGAAAAATGAGAATGTGTGAGCAAGTATGTTAGTGTGTTTATATGTTACTGTGTGTTAGTGTGTGTAAACATGTTACTATGAGTGTCTGTCTAAGTACCGTATATTGCTGTGCATGTGTTTTGTTGACAATTGAAAAGCATTATACTTTTAGATAACCACATCCCAAACTTTTTATTGCACACTTTGCTACAGACATATCTATGTAACTTACAAAAGGGTTTTCACGCAGGGACAAACTGGGAATGAAAAGCAGCCCTGGAAACATGGAGACCAGCCCCATATATTTTATCGCTTGGTCGAGCTCTTGTACCCACATGCACCCCTTATACTTACCTGAGTCACACTATTTGCCATCCAAATAACTATAAATCATTCTTTTTTTATCACATTATTATTAAAATTTGCTATTGCAAAAACATTTAGATGAAAAAGTTTAATTTTATTCAGTGCAGCAAAACAGTGATAGCATTATTCTTCACAATATTCTTCAAAAGGAAATATGAAGCTTCAATAAAACCTTTGGCCATTAATACCACACAATCATCATAGCACTGTACCAAATGAATACCTCATACAAGATTTTTAAAAAATGTTGAATACGACTACCAGTGTGTGTAAAAAGTTCTCCCTTAACAGGGAAGGAACCTGTGAAACCAAAGGGCAATAGTCCCCTTTATAATGAAATCAAGAAACATCCAAGTTTCTGCAACTATACCTTTGTAATAAGATATGTAGATTGAAATAGAGTAAATAACACAATACTTTTCCTCTCACGGATTTCTGGGTCTAGAAAGTTCTGTCCTCTGAAGTGACTACAAATTTAGGAGGGTGTTTTATCTCTGGATAAATAAAAATTACATAGTTCAATTTATTTCTACAGAAAGTAAAGTGCCAGGAAACAGATAACCAAATACACACACAAGGACAGGCTCTGCCACATTGACACCCAAACGCACACACCAGGACAGGCTCTGCCACACCACACCCAAACACACACCAGGACTGGCTCTGCCACACAGTAGCATACCTAGTGGGGGGGGACAGTCCGCCCTGGGTGCCACTCATCAGGGGGGTGCCACCACACCGGCACCCCTCCAGAGACGGACAGTAATGTCCGCCGCTAGAGGAGCAGGCTCGGTTGGGGAGACCAAGGATCAAAGGGAGCAGGAGGTCTGTTAATGCACCACTTCCGGGCTCACTGCACTGGAAGGAGACTTAACAAGAGGAGCCTGGAGGAAGAACGAAGAGGAGGAGGAAAAGGAGCTGTAGCGAGAAAAGTGACAGAGGAAAGGTAGGAAAACATTCAGTGAGAGTGAATGAGTGTGTGTGTGATCCCATGGATTTGTAAATGTGTGGGGGGATAGCTTGGCATAAGGAGGCTGTAATCTCACTTCTACCATGCCCAGGTTCCAGCATGTACTGGCTGCTTGAGTTTATTTTTTGTTAGCTTGTTTCTTGATGCATTATAATTTATAACTAGTCCCTGATGAAGTCAGCATATGACGAAACGCTTTGGAATTAGTTTCCTACAGCATTAAGCGTTTTTAATGGGTTAGTGTAAATAAAGAACTTTTGGGAGATACCCTGCCTGCCATTCATTTGTATCCAGCAGATGACCGTTTTTTTAACTCTGAGGTCGTTTTAAAAGTTCCAGCAAACCTCCAGGAATCGTAAGATACAGGTTATCTTAAAGGCGCAGTACCTACTACAATCTTGTGAGTGTGGCACAACTAGTGGGGGCTGTTTTAAACCTTTTAAACGTTATTGCACCATTTGTGGTTCTTATTCTTTTTACAGAGTACTTTTAAAGCTGTATCCCCAGAATTTGCTCTGTTTTTCCACATATCTATGCTAGTGTTTACCCACTTGCAGTGCCCTACTACTGCTGCGATATCACCATACCTGGGAACTTGTTGGCTCCAGCTACCCGGAACCTACACTTGCTGGATGAGGCGAGGACTGCCCACTGACATCGATGGGCAGTCCCTTGACATTAGTTGGGCGACCCCGCTGACATCAGGGGCGGTAAAGGGGAAATGGGCAGCGAGTGGGGCGTATTAAGACCCTGCTCCCCCGACCCGGAGGAACTGGTGCAATTTTTGATGAAATTTAGTCTCATATCATGCAGCTGGATGTGTGTAACCATTGGTGCTGCTGTTGCTGGTGGTCCCACAATGCAATGAGTCCGGATCTCTTCCTTTAGCTTGAGATGGTGCTGCTGTGGGTGAAAGGTGAGGCCAGAAGGTATCAGGCATCCCCCCCCCCCTTGTGAATGCCCCTGAATGTCCTTCCCAATAAAAAAAGCCAACAAATTTCGTCCGAGCCAAGGGCTGGAAAACAAAGTCTGTTGCCCAAAAACGAATGTGGGAAAAATGAAACGAAATTTCGTCTGACTTGGTTCTGCTTGCCGTGCACAAGTCTGGTTGTGACGGCTGTAGTTAGGCCATTGCTCCTATGTCGATATGTTCATACACAACAAGCATTCCGAGCTCCTGGAAAAGAAAAATAACAGGGAAACAGAGACCGAATCCAACAGCATAAGGAGCATCATCTTCCCTGATGTAAAGACTGAGATTCATAGGCCATATACCTGTCCCATGCACACTTATATGATGGCGCTATATAAAACAATAATAAATAATAACAACATAAAACATAGATGTTTATTCATAGAAAAGCTGTTTCCAGCCACACCCCGGGATCCATACAAAACAACTACAATTACATTAGGGATCATTAAGAGAAGCACCAGTCAGAAACACATACTGTAACATAACTGGTGTGACTGACAGGTCATTCATCCAATCCAGTAAGGATCCTGCCCACACTTGAGGAATTCACAGACACATAACAAAGTTAATTTGTTGCAGCCCTTCGCAGAAATCAGTTTGCTGAGTGAGAGAAGCATTGCAGCCCTCATCCTTCAACTATCCCAAGATAGAGAGGTAAACAAAAAATTCAAAAAAAATATATAAAAAGCATTATGGGGCAAATACTGTTAATATGATGCATTATATGCAAATGGACTTTATTTCCAGGGCATTTAATGCATTTTGTGCAAGTGCTGTGCATGCTTAGCAGTCTGTTAAAGTTGTTTGTTTATACACAATGTATGAACACAATATTTTCTGGAGTGAGACACAGTTGTTTTGTAATGTAAATAAGATGCAATAAAAAAAAATAGTCATCAATAATGTCATCTCTCTGAAATATGAAAATCAGCAGATTTCATGGGGAAAGCATGAATATAGAATGTGCGTATGTACATAGCATGGGTTATAGAGGGGTGTGGTTGTGCCGTTAGAAGAATGCAATGTATATAAGCACTAGAAGCCCACCCCATTAATGGGATTTTCAAATCATCAAATGGAAATTGGTAGATATGATGGCAAATTCATCCATAAATCATCATTTTTCTTCCCTGGCATGCATGGAGCGATTCATCACAATCTAATCCAGGTACTTTCCTTCTTACCCCACCCCACCCCCAACTCCACCACATGCCCTGCTTACCAGAGTGGCTTGTGCAAGAGTTTCAGGGGGACTTAGGGCCCTGTGCGCGTGCGCAGAACACTTCAATTTATTGGGGAGAGAGACTGACCTGCTTTAAACTAGAAGGGGTTAACAGCTGCTGTACTCACTATTTTACAGATTTTCACTTTCTGGGAACTTTTCTAGACCCCCACCATCACCTACATCTGTTTAGAGCACATGGTGGGATCTTGTTATCTTTGGCAAAACAGCTCTTGAGTGGTTGTCCTTCTTGTAGTACATTTAAGTGCACAATAGGCTGCTGTGTAATAATTTAGTGCCGTGTACACAAATAATCATGTCACTATGTTTGCAATGTACTTTTTGAGTGGGTCTTGGTTGCATGAATATTAAGTGCCGCTTTGCTGCAATAAACTTGCTAAAGAGACCTTCCTGTGTGAGAACAACAAATGGCCAAAGGAAAAATAGAAATGGGAGGGTTAAGTAGTGCTGAGAGCGATGAAAGAAAAGGGTTAACGGGTATAGGGTAGAAAGATTTAACATGGAATTCTAAAAGAAAGAATATTTCTCCTAGAGGCTGCCGTTATGTGACGTTATGTGTGACTTCCCTGCTTTTTTCCTCTGAAGACTTTTATAAGTCTGTCCAGCTGGGTGATTGAGACCAAGCTATTCTGTTGGCATTCTATTTTTTTTTTAATCTACAGTAGTGGCCATAGGCGGGTCGCGCGTTATATTTCTATTCTCACACAGCATGTAGTCTGTGAATATCCAGCCAACGGGTGCATGCTGCAGCGTTTAACCATTCTTCCTTTACCTGGTGTGCCAAATAGCCATTTGGGGCCCACTGTAACCGCATTGCATTGATTTGTCTGTTGTGTGCCTCCCAGGGAATGAGCACCTTTACAGCTTAACCTTTCGTTGCAGGTGACTTTTTATCCAACAGTCTCAACCTCCCTTATGAAAGACATGGAGAAACGTGAAGAACAGTGTCAGCTTAATTCATTCAGCAACAGTGGAGTTTATGATTATGAGCAACTGAATGCCCAGGAGATGAAGACGCAAAATGTGAGCGCTCCTCACCCGCAAGCCACCGTGGTGACCATAACACCCACCGAGCCTCCTGTTCGAGACCATCTGGTGTGGTCCATCTTCAACCTCTTCTATATGAATCCCTGCTGCCTGGGGCTTCTGGCCCTTGTGTTCTCTGTCAAGGTAAGAAAAGCTAATTCACTCTGCCTGCCGACAGAATGCTGTCTCTAGCCACATTCAGCTGTAGGCTGCCACCTCCTCTGTAATAACCATTAAAACCCCCAACTTAAATCCTCAACATGTTTCACACTGCAAGCTCAAAATGCTGCCCTCATCCTTCCTGTAAATTATACTTTTACAGTAATGGCTGTTGTGGTTGCGTGTTTTTTTTGTGCTAATGGGCCTTCCATTATCTTTATGCACACAGAACATGTGTCCCATGGCCATCTTCTTTTTCCCAGTTGCATTGTCTTGTAGCACATGGACCTTCGGTCACCACCTTCCATTCCATAGATGCCAAAAGTGTAGTACTAAACAACGAGCTTGACGTTACTGCATATTTCCCAACAACATTGTACACGCCGTGATCTTTCTGTAGTTTCACGATATGTGTGATACTCAAAATGTAATTATTTTCCTCTGGCTTCTGTTGAAAAGCACTCAGGAGAAAAGTCCAGTAAGTGTATAGAGGAGGGGGTGCTTTATGGATCCATTCTAGCACAGATAAAAATACCCTAACTAAAATAAACTTCAAATGAGTGATTTGCAAAATGTTTAAAATACATTTCACAAAGAAACCCCAAACCCGTGTACTAATATCAAGTCTTTGATGCATATGATAGCTGAGAGGTCCCTTTTAAATTACCGTAGCGTCTCTTTTTACAAACGTGTTGCTGAAGAGAATAAAACTTACGGCAGAGGAACTCACTCCATGGCAACTCAACCTTGCCAGACTGGGCTTTAGAAACAAAGTAATACCGTATTTGCTTGATTATAAGACGAGGTTTTTTCAAGAGCAAATGCTCTGAAAAAATACCCCTCGTCTTATAATCAGGGTCGTCTTATAATCAGACCTCAAATAGGTCTGATTATGAGACTAAGATCCAGATCCCCAGCAGCGATGCAGTGGACCTGGATCCTCCTGTGTTATGCCCCCCAACTTACCGGTGCTTCTGAGTCCCCGGTGCTTAGTCCGGGCTGCGTGTAGAGCTCTACACGATACAATCTCGTAGAGCTCTACAAGCTTCCCGGACTAAGCACTGGGGACTCAGAAGCACCGGTAAGTCGGAGGGGGGGGGGCATAACACAGGAGGATGCAGGGGACCTGGATCCTCCTGTGTTATGCCCCCCCAACTTACCGGTGCTTCTGAGTCCCCGGTGCTTAGTCCGGGCAGCGTGTAGAGCTCTACGCGATTCGCGTGGAGCTCTACATGCTGCCCGGACTAAGCACCAGGGGCTCAGATGCAGGGGACCTGGATCCTCCTGTGTTATGCACCCCCCCAACTCAGAAGCACCGGTAAGTTTGGAGGAGGGAGGGGGAGTGTTAAATGGGGGGGTGTAAGGCATTTCTGGAAGCAGAGTGCTCTGTGAAATGCCTTTTAACCCCTTTAATGCCACTCTGCCTCCTGAAATGCCTTTTACCTCCCTATATGCAACTTTGCCCCATAATATGCCTTTTAACCCCTTAAAAGGCAGAGTGGCACATAGGGGGTCAAAAGGCATATCATGGGGCACAGTGGCATATAGAGGGTTAAAAGGGGTATCATGGGGCACAGTGGCATTTAGAGGGTTAAAAGGCATATCATGGGGCACAGTGGCATATATGGGGTATAAGGCATTTCTGGGGCAGAGTGGCAAGCCTGGGGGCAGATGTGCATAACTGGGGGGGCAGGTTGAAAAAAAAAAGGAAATAACAAAATATTTTTCTCAATCATAGCTTTTATTAACAAACAATTGTTCACATAGTTTACATGAATTAACATTTACTGGTAAAACTTTTTTCCTATAGGGTCGTCTTATATTCAGGCTTTCTTTTTTTTCATAAGTTAATATTCAGATTTTGGGGGGTCGTCTTATAATCGAGCAAATACGGTATTTCTTGGTATTTTGAGGGACAGGGGCGTAACTAGAAACCTCAGGGCCCCGGTGCGAGAATCTGTTAAGGGCCCCCCAACCCATCTATCCCTATCTCACTATCTACCCTCTCCCTCCCTACCCCCCTTCTCACGATCTCCCCTCTCCCTCCCAAACCCCCCTTCTCACGATCTCCCCTCTCCCTCCCAAACCCCCCTTCTCACGATCTACCCTCTCCCTCCCTACCCCCCTTCTCACGATCTCCCCTCTCCCTCCCTAACCCCCTTCTCACGATCTACCCTCTCCCTCCCTACCCCTTCTCACAGTCTCCCCTCTCCCTCCCTACCCCCCTCACGATCTACTCTCTCCCTCCCTACCCCCCCTTCTCACAATCTACCCTCTCCCTCCCTACCCCCTTCTCACAATCTACCCTCTCCCTCCCTACCCCCCTTCTCACAATCTACCCTCCCCTCCCTACCACCCTTCTCACAATCTCCCCTCTCCCTCCCTAACCCCCCTTCTCACGATCTACCCTCTCCCCCCTACCCCCCCTGTAGGTCACTTACCGTCAACTCCTGTGTTGGGAGCGTGAGGCGTTTGTCTCGGGTGTCGGCGCTTCACTGCTGAGCTCTCACGCTCCCAACACTGTACTCTGGGCAGCGCTGAGGCAGGCGGCGGTGGGGAGCAGAGGCATCCTGGATTTCTGTCAGTCAGGGGGCCCAAGAGTTGCCGAGCGGTCGTTTTCAGCAACCGCTCGGCACCCCTTGGGGCCCCCTGACTGGCAGAACTCCAGGGCCCGGTCGCAGACGCGACCCCGGTAGTTCCACCACTGGTGAGGGAGGAGAGTTGGATAATCAGAAAAGTAACATGAGATGAGCATGTTTTGTAGGCATTTTTTAATTAACTATAGTTTCTCGGATACAGAGCTAATATAATGGATTTTTTCTCAACTATACTAACTTAGATGGTGCCTGATAAGGATCCTTGCTGAGTCTCCAGTAATTTTAGTCAATGGCCAAGGGAAATTCCAAAGAAGAAAAACTGTTTAGAGAGAAAATAGCTATTATTTATTTTTAACTAAGTGAAATTTATCTTCATATTTATGTGATGTAGTGATGAATGCTGGGGAGATAGTAAGTGAGTGTGAGCTCTGCATCATTAAGGACTCCATCACAACATGTTTAACTCATCACGTTAAAGGTACGTTAAAATCCGAGGTTTGTTCGATAAGCTCCAAGATCTGATCTACAATTTCAGATTGATTTTGTTAGCAGTATATATGTAACATTGAAGAATCCAACCTTTTTGTTTTAGATCTACTGATGTATTTTTGATCTCAGGATACGAGAGAGATTTAGAATGTTTCCTGATTTTAAATATTTGTCCTTTTTGTCTCTTCCACAGACACGTGATCGGAAGATAATTGGCGATGCCAATGCGGCTAAAAGTTATGGCTCAACAGCCCTGTCCCTCAACATTGCGGCCACTGTACTCGGCATTCTCACCATCATTCTTTTTATCATCCTGTTATCAGCTGGGGTTTTTAAACTTACCATGTGATGTCAAGCAGAGTATTCTATGGGCCATTGTTAGAAAGTGTGGTTGGGGAGCACTGGGCAGGAACACCCCAATTTTCATCCATGGTGGTTATTCCAAGTATAGAACTTGGCCCTATATGTATGTTTCATGTTATATTTAGAACACGTTGTACTGATGTTTAGTGCACCAATCTAATACCTTTTTACTCTCAGGCAATTTGTATTTTTCTGTGTTATCAAAAAAACAACTGTTTTGTTTTTTTGTGTTAAATCTTGGACAATATTTGTATACTCTTTTTGTCTGTTAGTTTTTGTTTTAGTTACCATAATAAACATATAGAAACATGTCTTCCATAGTCTTTATTTTAAGACTGGTGAGCTTTCTTAATTCAGAGGAAAATTTGTCATAGGTCTACTAACAGGTGCAATCATCTAGATTGCCTTATGCCTGATATTACATAGCTCTGCATTTTTAGTGTTCACAAATTCAACAAAATTATGTGAATGCTTTAATCTACTTAAGTGGGTTGAGAGGAAGTGTGTGTGTTAGTATGAGTGAGTGCATGTGTAAGTGTGTTTACATATGTGTGCCAGAGTACATGTTCAAGGGGTGCAAGGGGCAATGAACACCGACCAGCTGCTTGGGCGCAAATATAGCATACATAAGATGTTTGGGCGTAAAGATAGCACACATAAGATGTTTGGGGGCAAATATGGCAAACAAGATATTTGGGGGCAAAGATGGCACAGGCAGGCAGTTTGGGAGGGGATAGGGTGGCACTAAAGCTGATTAGGGGCAAAGGTGGCACTGTGGGACATGCTACTTGGTGAAGTTGGGGGGCTTGGGATAATTTTTTGCACTGGGGCCTTGTGGTCTGTAGTTATGCCCCTTGTCACACGCCTCCCAGACCTGCAGCAAGGAAAGGTAAATGGTGTATATAATATAACAGAAACATATGGAGTAGGATAATGGAATGAAAAGAGATGGAGGTCAATATAAGACATAAAGGGCTGGAAGAGATAGCAGAATATGACACAGGGGCGGGCTGTGTAAGGGGGCAATTGCCATTCAGGCCACCCTAAATATTAACTAAACGGCCGTGCGGCCACACGACCACTAGAGCTGTCTAATGCTGGGCAAAAGCCCAGAGCAACCACGTCTGCAGGGGCCCTGACGCTTACCCGTGCATTGCTTGCACACACTGCGAGCAAAGTCTCTTGTTACACCCGGGGGAAGCAGGAACCCAGCGGAGTCAAATGAATTTATGCCACGTCACATGACTATGCCCCTCCCCTTCATGACATGTTCAAAAAGGGGCGGAGCATGTTGCAGTTAAAATACAGACTGCGGACGTCCATGTGGGAAAATCAATTTTTTCATTCCACAAAATTAGGATAATAATATAACAGACTGTGCCCAGAAATAATATGTTATAAGTGTGTGTTCCTGAGACTATATGTCGTACTGTCACGCTCTACCCAGGCCGCGGAGTCCTAGGCTAGTTCCTGTATTTAGGTGTGTCAGTCTGTGATGTAACCGGTGGCCTGTCCTGTCTTGTAACCCTGGTAGAGGGGTGTCCTGTCTTGTAACCCTGGTAGAGGGGTGCCCTGTCTTGTTCATGTCTGATCTTGCGTATTCCTTCTCTTGTTCCATGTAGTGCCCTGTATTATGCATATCTTGTCTGGTTATGTTTATTCCTTGTCTTGTGCCCTGTATCATGTATATCTTGTCTGTTTCTTGCCTGGTCTCCCTATCCCTTGCTTGTTATGTTTCTGCTATAAACTCTGCTTAGCTTCCCTACTTCCAGGCTGCAGCATCCCGCACATGATTCCAGTGCTATGTCTCATGCCTGCTCCAGGGTGCCTGCAGAATATCTCCAAGTCCTGCTCTGTTCTGCCATCATCCGCTGTTATGTCAGGGTGCTGGTATGTGGCTGCACAACCCTAGATGCCCACCGGGAGAGTGCTGTCGCCCTGCACCAGGCCCTGTCCAACTCCGCTAATGCATACTGAACTCCTGAACTCCATCTTTGGCCGCGCTGGGTCATTACAGTCGTCTATATGGACCCGGTTCGTGACACGTACATAAAAACACTTTGTTCTCTTCTCCACCAGCGCTAAATCCACCGTTCACGTTGTATCGGCAGCTTGTAATGACGCATCATGATGGGTATGAGGAACTAATCAAAAAAATGGCTGATATGGCAACCCGACTGAGAACATAATTTGAGTACTGTTGAGAACAATGGTACGTGTTTCAGAACCCTGCTTGACTAGATGTCATGTTGTTCCAATGCAGTTAATCAGTCTTTTATGCATACTTGGCACCCAATAATATAAAGTGATGGAAATTTGAAGTTACAATGTATTTAAAGTCCACGGCTGGATCTGAGAAGGTAGTATTGTGTTGCCCGATATGATCATGTGTGGTGTCAGAGGGACAGTGATCTCCTCTGCTTCCCTCTCTTTCTACCCAGTTGTCCCCTGTGTCTGTGATTCTAGCTTGTTTACCAAAATCACTAATTGAGCCATTTCTGTGCCGAACGATTAAGGAATTCTCCCGCCGCGTGAAATTCACTCTCATTAGGTGGATGAAGTCTGTGGCTGGACATGAATTTTCTTCTGACCCCCGCCTCGCCACCTCTCTTTCCGCTGCCTTTTCTAAATTGACTGCCAATAACCCAGTGTTCTGGAGAATGGATTTGGCTCTTGTGTATCCTAAATAATCTTGGATGACCGGAGAGCCAAAATGTTTACATATTGCACAAACTCCATCAATATCGCCTATTACATTACTTGCCTCTTCCTCGTTCTTCTATCATTACGGTGAAATATATTTTTTTTTGTGGAACACTCATCCTAGCAGCATATATAAACCAGATATTAACCCAATAACCCGATTTATTGATCTTTTTTTTATCTTAATTCTTTCTATATTTCACATTAACCAGCCATTCTTTAAATAAGCTGCTCAGGTTACATGGATTGCTTACAATTTAAAATCAGACATTTTGCCCCCAAAAATATAGCCTTTGCTGTGTATGGGGGATTATATTCTTCACCAGTGCACCCCTTGCTACTCCAAGCTTTTAACAATCATCAAAAAATGAAATATATACCGACATCAAATGTTACCCCCTTTGAAAATGAAATACTGCACTGTGCACTTTATTCTGTTTTTCTCCTTGTGAGGTGCTGATCTTCTATGAAGGAGGACTGATCCTGCCACGCAAGCTGAGTTTGGAGCGTCTATTTCTATACTTTCAGTATCTATTTTTACTGTTGGACATTATTTCATTATTTTTAGCTCATATCTTCACTTTTCTACTACTTTTTCTCAGTTGAGACGCGCTGGGGAAGTTTGTGCTGCTCACATACATGAGTGCAGTGTGTACACCTTTGTTTCAAATGATGTCTAAGTGGAACGGCAACTTTAGATAAACATTGACTTGGTGACTTTCGGGTCTCTTCATCTAACAATTATTTAGTCAATTATGATAGTTCATGAGGACTGCTGTAGGTATTCTCTGTCTATATGTATCATGATCCATCACACACAGAGATCATTTAGTTTGTTTTATAATTCGTATCGGCGTTGAAATTAAACAGCTGGGTATATTTTCTCGCTGGACTTTTAAACCCGAAGAAACACAATAAACAATGAAAAATAATAGTTATATTTGTTAATTCAGTTTTATAAATTTATAGGCACATACCATTCTCATATACTATGTGTTTTATTTGTTTGCAAGAAGTTTCCTTCCCCGCTCTCCCTAAAAGGAGAGCATCCAGATCTCCATACCTGTAATACCAGCTCTCCTCTTCCAGATCTGGCGATTTCAGGTTAAATTCTAAAAAAGAACATTTAGATCCAGCTCGGGCGGGCTTAACAAACAGACACATAGGAGACGTAACCACAGGGTGACCAAGATTAGTATGTGCAGAGAGGCACCCTGTAATACACATAGGGAGGGGACAGAACTTGTTGGCGTGAAGAGCTATATAGAGATGTCACATCTGCCTTTACCCGGTCTCTTTTATCAAGCAGCTCCTAAACGTTGCGTTCTTGTAGCGATTCTATTTGATTTTGGTTTTTATTCTTTACATCCCCATCTTATAGCAAAGCTCTGTTTCTCTAACGCTCCATCTAACCTTCCCGTCCTCTCTATTGACCGGTCTCTCTCTCTTTCTGCCTGAATTATGGACACCTCTTATCCTCGTGAAGAACTGTACCTGTCACATCCTAATAAGCCGGACGCTTCTCACACGGTGATCACCATCGGTGCACCTGCGCCACCCCGCGATCACCTGCTATGGTCTCTGTGTAACACCTTGTACCTGAACCTCTTTTGTCTTGGATTTATTGCATTGATCTACTCTGTTAAGGTAAGGCAAAGGCCAACGTGGTGGCAATGGGTTATGGTGGGACGGGTGCAAGAATGCTATGGGGCAGAATAAAATACAATTAAATATTACTTTAGAGGTCCCGCAGATCAACATCAATCATATAGGCTAAAAAAAAACTGTTAGGGTTTTAAGAGTCTGCTACTTTTCAAGCCATCATTCTTAATCCTAAATCACATGACAAGTTTTGATCTTAAAGTGGATCTGTTACTTTTCCCAAATCTTAGATTTTATACTTGGTAATAAACACGACAGGTATGAAAACATTGAATACAAAAACTTGTATAATTTCCAGTATCGTACTTTTTGATCTAAGCAACTGGCATAGAATTCTCTTTTTTTGTATCAATGTTTCTGTCAATCAATCTAATGTCTACTTATTGTTAGTTCCTCTTATTACCGGTATTTCCTTTTTATAGTTTGTTTTGAACCAAATTATTCCTGCGGGGTTTTTTTAATTGTATGTTTTTGATTCAAACCCATTTGTGAAAAGTAAATGAAATAAAGAACTGGAATTGCAAAAAGAAATACCATATGATAAAATATACAAGTACACATATTTCCCTTTATAAGCTACAACAATGTAGCCTCAATTAAAGTTATCTGATTACTTAGAATAGTTTTATTGAATTCAGCCAATCAGTGGCAGTAAAGTGTTCCCATTGAAATCAATGGGAGCACTTTCTGCGCATGTGCGTGGAAACAGACCCCTGGGGGGGGCGATTCTGCAAAATGCCCCAAACTTGTATAGGGACATCTCATCTATTATATGCATTAAAGTGCAAGTGATGGCGGGATTAGAGTTATCATTGTTACAAAACTGTTTTTTTCCGCCAATCCTGAAACCTGCTTTGTGTTCTGCCTCCCCACCAGGCAAGAGATCAGAAGGTCCAGGGAGATGATCAGACGGCACGGCGTTACGGCCGGAAGGCACGGTGCTACAACATCCTGGCCACTGTGTGGAATGTCACGGTGCCCGTTCTGTTAGTGGCGCTAGTGGTAACGGGCATTGTGCACCTATCACAAGTGGTGAACACGTCCCTTGACCTGTTCAATTTCAAAGGCTACATGGCTGGCAGCGATGAAGATAAGTAGTAAGCGGCAAATGAGGATAAAACAGAACTACAAACTATGACCATAAGGAAAACTACGGGCTACCTTCTGTGAACCCCATTGGCCAGGGCTAGAGGACACAAGCCATAAGCCATTTGGATTTGGCCAGGCTTTCAAAGGACAATTAAATGAAGAGATGGCCTTCTCAATGGGATTTTTGTCATCATCATTGTTATCATCATAACATTTATTGAATAAGTGAAGTCCAAGGTATATATTAATCCCTAGAAGCAGCAGACAGTTTGCATTACTTTACTTTTACTGAATGCTGTGTATGTAAGACATCTTACAAAGCAACTATATTCCTGTATGTAATATAAGATTTAAAAGATGTATACGATTTACCCCGGATAGTGAAGCTAATGATTCCTGAGCTACATAACGGGGATTAATTAAATTTCAGTTCTTCTTTATTTGCTCTTTTATCTTAATCCCCCAACCTGTAGAAAAAGGAGATAGTTCAAGGAGATAAATTACATTATAGATCTTTTAATTGATGCCCATATATTTTAATAGTTTGAGTGCCAGGGTAGTAGTATCTTATACATCTCTTACCAGGGATTCATGGGTTAATATAAAATATAAAACACGCAACCAGTTTTATTATCATTATTATTTATTTTTTTATATACCACCATTATATTGCACAAGATGAAGACAACAACACAACTACAGAAACTTAAGGTGTGGAGAGCTTTCAATCTCAAAACCTGGTGTCATGTAATACGGAAGGGTCGACAATGTAGCTATGACATCACTGTGACATGAACCTTCAGTAACCGTATTATCAATGGGGTGGATTTATAAATTTTACATATGCATACATACATTTACACATGCTCATATACTCAAAAAATACAAAAAGTGACACTCCTGTTACAAACTGTGGGCATGCACCCAATATTGTCCAAAATGATCTACCATTGTGTAAACTTGACTTTTAATTAACCCCTTCAATCCCGGAGAAATTTTGCCATTTTTGCGCTATGTCGGTTCAGCGATGATTCTCTTTTACTGTGAATAGTGTACCCATATAAACTATATATTGTTTTTTCAAGGAGAGATAGAGCTTTCTTTTGATACCATAGTTGGATGATTAGCTGAAAATTTAGAATTAGAAATTTAGTAAAAAGTAGCAAGAATTAGAAAAAAAAATCTGTGTTTTTTTCATTTTCCCTCTGAATCCTCACAAAATTAGGTAAAAAGACAGAAAATTCCATCCAGATTTATCCATTTAGGTGTCCTGTAGATGTCGATGTGCCCAAAGTGCCCGTTCCCGGCCGCCTAAGTTGATCGCGGCCGGCCGGCAGTTTTGCTCTAAGTCCCCGTTTTTGGCAGGTCAAGTTGCTTGAGAAACCCTGGAAGTCAATGAGGTCGGATTTGCCGGCCGCATCCGACCCTCGCTCCATCGAAGTCGGCATGCCTTGCCGGATTTTCCCGGTGGTGACGTGGAACTCCGTCCCGGTTCGCCAGGGACGTCAGGCACCCTCCGCCGGATATATAGGGAAGCTGCTGCTGCTTGTTCCAGAGAGCCGGCTCCCAACGACCTCGCGAAGCCCAGCCCGGGTGCCGGCCATGTCCCGGCCCCGGCCCCGGGAACCCCACCGTCCTGTAGACCTCCGAGGGTCCCGCCCGGGGCTCCACGGACCTCGGGAGGACCAGCCCGGGTGCCGCACCGGCGGTCCAACCCGCCCATGTCCCGGGCCGTGTCCCGGGAACACCACCTTGGGGCAGACCCCCGAGGGTCCCGCCAGGGGCTCCACGGACCTCGGGGTGCCCAGCCCGGGTGCCGCACCGGCGGTCCAACCCGCCCAAGTCCCGGGCCGTGTCCCGAGAACACTACCTTGGGGCAGACCCCCGAGGGTCCCGCCAGGGGCTCCCCGGACCTCGGGGTGCCCAGCCCGGGTGCAGCACCGGCGGTCCAACCCGCCCAAGTCCCGGGCCGGGTCCCGGGAAGAGCACCTAAGGCAGAGCCCCGAGGGTCCCGCCAGGGGCTCCCCGGACCTCGGGGTGCTCAGCACGGGTGCAGCACCGGCGGTCCAACCCGCCCAAGTCCCGGGCCGGGTCCCGGGAACACCACCATGGGGCAGACCCCCGAGGGTCCCGCCAGGGGCTCCCAGGACCTCGGGAGGACCAGCCCGGGTGCCGCACCGGCGGTCCAACCCGCCCAAGTCCCGGGACGGGTCCCGGGAACACCACCATGGGGCAGACCCCCGAGGGTCCCGCCAGGGGCTCCCCGGACCTCGGGAGGACCAGCCCGGGTGCCGCACCGGCGGTCCAACCCGCCCAAGTCCCGGGCCGGGTCCCGGGAAGAGCACCATGGGGCAGACCCCCGAGGGTCCCGCCAGGGGCTCCACGGACCTCGGGAGGACCAGCCCGGGTGCCGCACCGGCGGTCCAACCCGCCCATGTCCCGGGCCGTGTCCCGGGAACACCACCTTGGGGCAGACCCCCGAGGGTCCCGCCAGGGGCTCCACGGACCTCGGGGTGCCCAGCCCGGGTGCCGCACCGGCGGTCCAACCCGCCCAAGTCCCGGGCCGTGTCCCGAGAACACTACCTTGGGGCAGACCCCCGAGGGTCCCGCCAGGGGCTCCCCGGACCTCGGGGTGCCCAGCCCGGGTGCAGCACCGGCGGTCCAACCCGCCCAAGTCCCGGGCCGGGTCCCGGGAAGAGCACCTAAGGCAGAGCCCCGAGGGTCCCGCCAGGGGCTCCCCGGACCTCGGGGTGCTCAGCACGGGTGCAGCACCGGCGGTCCAACCCGCCCAAGTCCCGGGCCGGGTCCCGGGAACACCACCATGGGGCAGACCCCCGAGGGTCCCGCCAGGGGCTCCCAGGACCTCGGGAGGACCAGCCCGGGTGCCGCACCGGCGGTCCAACCCGCCCAAGTCCCGGGCCGGGTCCCGGGAAGAGCACCAGGGGGCAGACCCCCGAGGGTCCCGCCAGGGGCTCCCCGGACCTCGGGGTGCCCAGCCCGGGTGCA